>JARQOC010000001.1:931973-1531973 GCA_033576535.1 Allobates femoralis
GTGGCTCATGTTACACTGTTATGGTGCTAGGTTAGCACTGTATAGGGCTCATGTTAGCACTGTATAGTGCTGTGGTTAGACTGTAATGTGCTCATGGTGCACTGTTATGGGCTCATGGTAGAGTAATGGCTCAGTGTGCACGTATGTGCTCAGTGTTAGCACCTAGGTGGCTCAGTGGTTAGCACGAGTGGTCAGTGGTTAGCACTGTAATGGTGGCTCAGTGGTTAGCATGTAAGGTGGCTCAGTGGTTAGCCTGTTAGTGGCTCAGTGGTTAGCACTGTATTGTGGCTCAGTGGTTAGACTGTATATGGTGGCTCAGTGGTTAGCATGTATATGGTGCTCAGTGGTTAGCACTGTATAGGTGCCAGTGTTAGCACTGTATAGGTGGCTCAGTGGTAGCACTGTATATGTGGCTCAGTGTTAGCACTGTATATGGTGCTCAGTGGTTAGCACTGTATATGGTGGCTCAGTGGTTAGCACTGTATATGTGTCAGTGTTAGCACTGTATATGTGGCTCAGTGGTTAGCAGTATAGTGGTCAGTGGTTAGCACTGTATAGGTGGTCGTGGTTAGCACTGTATGTGGCTCAGTGGTTAGCACTGTATAGGTGGTAGGTTAGCACTGTATATGTGGCTCAGTGGTTAGCAGAGTATTACAGTGGCTCAGTGGTTAGCACTGTATATGGTGGCTCAGTGTTAGCACTGTATATGGTGCTCAGTGGTTAGCACGTATAGGTGGCTCAGTGGTTAGACTGTAGGTGGCTCAGTGTTAGCACTGTATAGGTGGCTCAGTGGTTAGCACTGTAATGGTGGCTCGTGGTTAGCACTGTATATGGTGCTTAGTGGTTAGCACTGTATAGGTGGCTCAGTGGTTAGCACTGTATAGGTGGCTCAGTGGTTAGTCATGTATATACGGTGGCTCAGTGGTTAGCACTGTAAGGTGGCTCAGGGTTAGCACTGTATATGGTGGCTCAGTGTTAGCACTGTATAGGTGGTCATGGTTAGACTGTATAGGTGGCTCAGTGGTTAGCACTGTATATGTGGCTCAGTGGTTAGCACTGTATATGGTGGCTCAGTGGTTAGCACGTATATGGTGGCTCAGTGGTTAGCACTGTATGTTAGCACTGTAAGTGCTCAGTGTTGCACGTATATGGTGCTCAGTGTTAGCACGTAAATGGTGGCTCAGTGGTTAGCCTGTATAGGTGGCTCAGTGGTTAGCACTGTATATGGTGGCTCAGTGTTAGCACTGTATATGGTGGCTCAGTGGTTAGCACTGTTATGTGGCTCAGTGGTTAGCACTGTATAGGTGGCTCAGTGTTAGCACTGTATATGGTGGCTCAGTGGTTAGCACGTATAGTGGCTCAGTGGTAGCACGTAATGGTGGCTCATGTTAGCACTGTATATGTGCTAGTGTCGTGTAGCACTGTATAGTGGCTCAGTGGTTAGCACTGTATATGGTGGCTCAGGTTGAGTTTGCCTGTACAGTATGGTGCTCAGTGGTTAGCACGTATAGGTGCTCAGTGGTTAGCACTGTTAGGTGGCTCATGTTAGCACTGTATGGTGGCTCATGGTTAGACTGTAATGGTGGCTCAGTGGTTAGCACTGTATATGGTGGCTCAGTGGTTAGCACTGTATATGTGGCTCATAGTTGTCATACACTGTATAGGTGGTCAGTGGTTAGCACTGTATATGTGCTCAGTGGTTAGCACTGTTATGGTGGCTCAGTGGTTAGCACTGTATAGGTGGCTCAGTGGTTAGCACTGTATAGGTGGCTCAGTGTTAGACGTTAATGGCTCATGGTGACGTATGGTGGCTCAGTGTTAGCACTGTATAGTGGCTCATGGTTGCACTTATTGGTGGCTCAGTGGTTAGCACTGTATAGTGGCTCAGTGGTTAGCACTGTATATGGTGGCTCAGTGGTTAGCACTGTATGGGTGCTCAGTGGTTAGCACTGTATATGTGGCTCAGTGGTTAGCACTGTATATGGTGGCTCAGTGGTTACACTGTAATGGTGGTCACTGATGGGGTCAGGAGCAGTATAGGTGGCTCAGTGGTTAGCACGTAATATGGTGCTCAGTGGTTACACTGTATAGTGGCTCAGTGGTAGCACTGTATATGTATATGGGCTCAGTGGTTAGCACTGTATAGGTGGCTCAGTGGTTAGCACTGTATATGGTGGCTCAGTGGTTAGCACTGTATAGGTTGGCTCAGTGGTTAGCACTGTAATGGTGGCTCAGTGGTTAGCACTGTAATACGGTGGCTCAGTGGTTAGCACTGTATATGGTGGCTCAGTGGTTAGCACTGTATATGTTTGGCTCAGTGGTTAGCACTGTATATGGTGGCTCAGTGGTTAGCACTGTATATGGTGGCTCAGTGGTTAGCACTGTATATGTGCTCAGTGGTTAGCACTGTAATGGGCTCAGTGGTTAGCATTACGGTGCTATGTACCTGTGGTGGCTCAGTTAGCATGTATAGGTGGCTCAGTGTTACACTGTATATGGTGGCTCAGTGGTTGTGTTAGCACTGTATATGGTGGCTCAGTGGTTAGCACTGTATATGGTGGCTCAGTGGTTAGCACTGTATATGGTGGCTCAGTGGTTAGCACTGTATATGGTGGCTCAGTGGTTAGCACTGTATATGGTGGCTCAGTGGTTAGCACTGTATATGTGGCTCAGTGGTTAGCACTGTATATGGTGGCTCAGTGGTTAGCACTGTATACGGTGGCTCAGTGGTTAGCACTGTATATCGGTGGCTCAGTGGTTAGCACTGTATATGGTGGCTCATGGTTAGCACAGGGGCTCAGGTTAGCACTGTAAACGGTGGCTCAGTGGTTAGCACTGATATATGGTGGCTCAGTGGTTAGCACTGTATATGGTGGCTCAGTGGTTAGCACTGTATATGGTGGCTCAGTGGTTAGCACTGTATAGGTGGCTCAGTGGTTAGCACTGTATATGGTGGCTCAGTGGTTAGCACTGTATATGGTGGCTCAGTGGTTAGCACTGTATATGGTGGCTCAGTGGTTAGCACTGTATATGGTGGCTCAGTGGTTAGCACTGTATATGGTGGCTCAGTGGTTAGCACTGTATACGGTGGCTCAGTGGTTAGCACTGTATATGGTGGCTCAGTGGTTAGCACTGTATATGGTGGCTCAGTGGTTAGCACTGTATAGGTGGCTCAGTGGTTAGCACTGTATATGGTGGGCTCAGTGGTTAGCACTGTATATGGTGGCTCAGTGGTTAGCACTGTATATGGTGGCTCAGTGGTTAGCACTGTATATGGTGGCTCAGTGTTAGCACTGTATATGGTGGCTCAGTGGTTAAGACTGTATAGTGTGGCTCAGTGGTTAGCACTGTATATGGTGGCTCAGTGGTTAGCACTGTATATGGTGGCTCAGTGGTTAGCACTGTATATGGTGGCTCAGTGGTTAGCACTGTATATGGTGGCTCAGTGGTTAGCACTGTATATGGTGGCTCATGGTTAGCACTGTATATGGTGCTCAGTGGTTAGCACTGTATAGGTGGCTCAGTGGTTAGCACTGTATATGGTGGCTCAGTGGTTAGCACTGTATATGGGGCTCAGTGGTTAGCACTGTATATGGTGGCTCAGTGGTTAGCACTGTATATGGTGGCTCAGTGGTTAGCACTGTATAGGTGGCTCAGTGGTTAGCACTGATATGGGCTCAGTGGTTAGCACTGTATATGGTGGCTCAGTGGTTAGCACTGATATGGTGGCTCAGTGGTTAGCACTGTATATGGTGGCTCAGTGGTTAGCACAGTATAATGGATGGTCTCAGTGGTTAGCACTGTATATGGTGGCTCAGTGGTTAGCACTGTATGGTGGCTCAGTGGTTAGCTGTATATGGTGGCTCAGTGTGGTTAGCTCAGGTTAATGATATGTGCTCGGTTAGGCACTTATATGGTGGCTCAGTGTTAGCACTGTATAGGTGGAGGCTCAGTGGTTAGCACTGTATATGGTGGCTCAGTGGTTAGCACTGTATATGGTGGCTCAGTGGTTAGCACTGTATATGGTGGCTCAGTGGTTAGCACTGATATGGTGGCTCAGTGGTTAGCACTGTATATAGGTGGCTCAGTGGTTAGCACTGTATACTGGTGGCTCAGTGGTTAGCACTGTATATGGTGGCTCAGTGGTTAGCACTGTATATGGTGGCTCAGTGGTTAGCACTGTATATGGTGGCTCAGTGGTTAGCACTGTAAGTTCATGTGTATTGCTCAGTGGTTAGCACTGTATTGGTGGCTCAGTGGTTAGACATGTATACGGTGGCTCAGTGGTTAGCACTGTATATGGTGGCTCAGTGGTTAGCACTGTATATGGTGGCTCAGTGGTTAGCACTGTATATGGTGGCTCAGTGGTTAGCACTGATATGGTGGCTCAGTGGTTAGCACTGTATATGGTGGCTCAGTGGTTAGCACTGTATAGGTGGCTCAGTGGTTAGCACTGTATATGGTGGCTCCAGTGGTTAGCACTGTATATGTGGCTCAGTGGTTAGCACTGTATAGGTGGCTCAGTGGTTAGCACTGTATATGGTGGCTCAGTGGTTAGCACTGTATAGGTGGCTCATGGTTAGCACTGTATATGGTGGCTCAGTGGTTAGCACTGTATATGGTGGCTCAGTGGTTAGCACTGTATATGGTGGCTCAGTGGTGACTGTATGTAGCTCAGTGTTAGCACTGAAGTGGCTCAGTGGTTAGCACTGTATATGGTGGCTCAGTGGTTAGCACTGTATATGGTGGCTCAGTGGTTAGCACTGTATATGGTGGCTCAGTGGTTAGCACTGTATAATGGTGGCTCAGTGGTTAGCACTGTATAGGTGGCTCAGTGGTATTAGCACTGTATACATGTGGCTCAGTGGTTAGCACTGTATATGGTGGCTCAGTGGTTAGCACTGTATATGGTGGCTCAGTGGTTAGCACTGTATATGGTGGCTCAGTGGTTAGCACTGTATAGGTGGCTCAGTGGTTAGCACTGTATAAGGTGGCTCAGTGGTTAGCACTGTATATGGTGGCTCAGTGGTTAGCACTGTATATGGTGGCTCAGTGGTTAGCACTGTATAGGTGGCTCAGTGGTTAGCACTGTATAGTGCTCAGTGGTTAGCACTGTAATGGTGGCTCAGTGGTTAGCACTGTATATGGTGGCTCAGTGGTTAGCACTGTATATGGTGGCTCAGTGTTAGCACTGTATGGTGGCTCAGTGTAGCACTGTATAGTGGGCTCAGTGGTTAGCACTGTATATGGTGGCTCAGTGGTTAGCACTGTATGGTGGCTAGTGTTATATTGGTGGCTCAGTGGTTAGCACTGTATATGGTGGCTCAGTGGTTAGCACTGTATATGGTGGCTCAGTGGTTAGCACTGTATACGGTGGCTCAGTGGTTAGCACTGTAATACTGTTAGGTGGCTCAGTGGTTAGCACTGTATATGGTGGCTCAGTGGTTAGCACTGTATAATGGTGGCTCAGTGGTTAGCACTGAATGGTGCCAGTAGGTAGCACTGTATGGTGGCTCAGTGGTTAGCACTGTATATGGTGGCTCAGTGGTTAGCACTGTATACGGTGGCTCAGTGGTTAGCACTGTATATGGTGGCTCAGTGGTTTAGCACTGAGTTGGGGCTCAGTGTGTTAGCACTGTATGGCTCAGTGTAGCACTGTATATGGTGGCTCAGTGGTTAGCACGTATATGGTGGCTCAGTGGTTAGCACTGTATATGGTGCTCAGTGGTTAGCACTGTATAGGTGGCTCAGTGGTTAGCACTGTATATGGTGTGCTCAGTGGTTAGCACTGTATATGGTGGCTCAGTGGTTAGCACTGTATATGGTGGCTCAGTGGTTAGCACTGTATATGGTGGCTCAGTGGTTAGCACTGTATAGGTGGCTCAGTGGTTAGCACTGTATATGGTGGCTCAGTGGTTAGCACTGTATATGGTGGCTCAGTGGTTAGCACTGTATAGTGGCTCAGTGTTAGCACTGTATATGGTGGCTCAGTGGTTAGCACTGTATATGGTGGCTCAGTGTTAGCACTGTATATGGTGGCTCAGTGGTTAGCACTGTATATGGTGGCTCAGTGGTTAGCACGTATATGGTGGCTCAGTGGTTAGCACTGTAATATGTGGCTCAGTGGTTAGCACTGTATATGGTGGCTCAGTGGTTAGCACTGTATATGGTGGCTCAGTGGTTAGCACTGTATAGGTGGCTCAGTGGTTAGCACTGTATATGGTGGCTCAGTGGTTAAACACTGTATATGTGGCTCAGTGGTTAGCACTGTATTGTGGCTCAGTGGTTAGCACTGTATATGGTGGCTCAGTGGTTAGCACTGTATATGGTGGCTCAGTGGGTTAGCACTGTATGGTGGCTCAGTGGTTAGCACTGTATATGGTGCTCAGTGGTTATATTGCACAGTGTACATGATGGTGCTCAGTGGTTAGCACTGTATATGGTGGCTCAGTGGTTAGCACTGTAAATGGTGGCTCAGTGGTTAGCACTGTATACGGTGGCTCAGTGGTTAGCACTGTATATGGTGTGCCAGTGGTTAGCACTGTATATGGGTGGCTCAGTGGTTTAGCTCTGTATATGGTGGCTCAGTGGTTAGCACTGTATATGGTGGCTCAGTGGTTAGCACTGTATATGGTGGCTCAGTGGTTAGCACTGTATACGGTGGCTCAGTGGTTAGCACTGTATATGGTGGCTCAGTGGTTAGCACTGCGCGGTGGCTCAGCGGTTAGCACTGCGCGGTGGCTCAGTGGTTAGCACTGTATATGGTGGCTCAGTGGTTAGCAGTGAGTGCCGTGAAAGTGGTCAGCGCGGTCAGCGCAGTGCCGTGGGCAGAGTGGTCAGCGCAGGGCCGTGGGCAGAGTGGTAAGCGCAGTGCGGTGGGCAGAGTGGTGAGCGCAGCGCGGTGGGCAGAGTGGTGAGCGCAGCGCGGTGGGCAGAGTGGTCAGCGCAGCGGCGTGGGCAGAGTGGTCAGCGCAGCGCCGTAGGCACACACACACCTATACACACCTATACTTACCACTGGCCCTGTATCCGCCGCCTGTATCCTCAGTCGACATGTCGCCGCCCCCAGACGACAGGATCCAATATGGTGTCCGAGAAGTCTCGCGAGACTTCCTGGACGCCATCTTTGAGAAAGTATGTCGCCGCCCTCGGACGACTGGATCCAATATGGCGTCCGGGAAGTCTTGCGAGACTTCCCAGATGCCATATTGGATCCAGTAGTTCGGATCCAATATGGGGAGATCCCAGGGATGGCGGCTCGCGGTGGGCGCTCTCGCGCCCACTGCTCGGGGGTCTGGTGGCGGGATAGCGGCTCGCGGAGGGCGCTCCTGCGCCCACTGCTCGGGGGTCTGTTGGCGGGATAGCGGCTCGCGGAGGGCGCTCCTGCGCCCACCGCTCGGGGGTCTGGTGGGCGCTACCGCGCCCACCGATCACCATTTTGACAGTGGCTCGCAGTGGGCGCTAAAGCGCCACCACTCGCCGCCATCTTGGATCACCCTGAGCGGGTGTAGTGCCCAAGCTACTTCCGTTGTGTGACGTCATTTTTGTCCCTTGAGGACGGAAGTGGCTTCGGGTTTTATATAGTAGATGGAGGCTGCGGTCAGGCAAAAATATTCTTTTATGGGAAAGGGAGGGAGCAATTTCTGCAAAAATCCAGCCGAGCTCCATGAATTCCTTGGGTTATATGACTTCTGCCCAAGGTTCTTCATACTCAGCATCTTCTATATTGGAGTCTACGAATCCTGCAAACTTAGTGACATCAATTACTTGGAACTGAGCAACCGAGTGGAGCAAGACGGATGAGATCAAACCAATCTGCGAACATGGAACATAAACCCCTGTAACCCCCTTATATAGAATTGTACGCCACAAAGTGAATTACACAAGATGGAAGAAACTGCAGAAAAGTCATAAAGAAACAGAGATAACACTAAGCAGAAAATATATCCAGCAGAGCGCACCCCTCTAACACACAGACAGACACACAGACAGAATTATAGAAAGGAACGGAATAGTCACATATAAAATGGAGAAAAACATTCACAAATAATACTACAATCCAGGAGAATCAGAACAACTCCAATAATACTGCCCCCAAATCCTGAGATACCTCCTGTATTATACTCCAGAGCTGCACTCACTATTCTGCTGGTGCAGTCACTGTGTACATACATTACATTACTGATCCTGAGTTACCTCCTGTATTATACTCCAGAGCTGCACTCACTATTCTGCTGGTGCAGTCACTGTGTACATACATTACATTAATGATCCTGAGTTACCTCCTGTATTATACTCCAGAGCTGCACTCACTATTCTGCTGGTGGAGTCACTGTGTACATACATTACATTACTGATCCTGAGTTACCTCCTGTATTATACTCCAGAGCTGCAGTCACTATTCTGCTGGTGCAGTCACTGTGTACATACATTACATTACTGATCCTGAGTTACCTCCTGTATTATACTCCAGAGCTGCACTCACTATTCTGCTGGTGGAGTCACTGTGTACATACATTACATTACTGATCCTGAGTTACCTCCTGTATTATACTCCAGAGCTGCACTCACTATTCTGCTGGTGCAGTCACTGTGTACATACATTACATTACTGATCCTAAGTTACCTCCTGTATTTTACTCCAGAGCTGCACTCACTATTCTGCTTGTGCAGTCACTGTGTACATACATTACATTACTGATCCTGAGTTACCTCCTGTATTATGCTCCAGAGCTGCACTCACTATTCTGCTGGTGCTGTCACTGTGTACATACATACATTACATTACTGATCCTGAGTTACCTCCTGTATTATACTCCAGAGCTGCACTCACTATTCTGCTGGAGGAGTCACTGTGTACATACATTACATTACTGATCCTGAGTTACCTCCTGTATTATACTCCAGAGCTGCACTCACTATTCTGCTGGTGCAGTCACTGTGTACATACATTACATTAATGATCCTGAGTTACCTCCTGTATTATACTCCAGAGCTGCACTCACTATTCTGCTGGTGCAGTCACTGTGTACATACATTACATTACTGATCCTGAGTTACCTCCTGTATTATACTCCAGAGCTGCACTCACTATTCTGCTGGTGCAGTCACTGTGTACATACATTACATTACTGATCCTGAGTTACCTCCTGTATTATACTCCAGAGCTGCACTCGCTATTCTGCTGGTGCAGTCACTGTGTACATACATTACATTACTGATCCTGAGTTACCTCCTGCATTATACTCCAGAGCTGCACTCCCTATTCTGCTGGTGCAGTCACTGTGTACATACATTACATTACTGATCCTGAGTTACCTCCTGTATTATACTCCAGAGCTGCACTCACTATTCTGCTGGTGCAGTCACTGTGTACATACATTACATTACTGATCCTGAGTTACCTCCTGTATTATCCTCCAGAGCTGCACTCACTATTCTGCTGGTGGAATCACTGTGTACATACATTACATTACTGATCCTGAGTTACCTCCTGTATTATACCCCAGAGCTGCACTCACTATTCTGCTGGTGCAGTCACTGTGTACATACATTACATTACTGATCCTGAGTTACCTCCTGTATTATACTCCAGAGCTGCACTCACTATTCTGCGGGTGCTGTCACTGTGTACATACATTACATTACTGATCCTGAGTTACCATCTGCATTATACTCCAGAGCTGCACTCATTCTTCCCTGCTCACATTTATGCACCAGACGTTGTGGACATACAGCGCTTCTCTGATCATTGATCTATTCTACTTTTCCTGAGTGCAGGGGATTCTGGAGAGATGAGATGGTTCCAAAGAGCATTCAGCCTTGTGACTTATTAGTTAATGTAGTAGATCGTTCTGGTATTTTATTAACCCAATTCCTGCAATTACAAGTGACCCGAGGAAGTGCTGCAGCCCGAAACCTTGTAATGTGACCGCTAAGTATGGAACACAAACCGGAGCCTCATTACCATAGAGATAACGAAAAAAAGTAGGTGCTTATATCACCCCGGAGCTGAATTCACATTTATACTGCTCAATACTGATGAATAAGTAACTTTACACTGCTACTTTCCCATAAGAGCTGCATTCACACCTACACTGCTCAGTATTTCTGTGCAATGCTTTTGCTTTTTATAAAGTGCTCATATCACTCCAGAGCTGATTTCACATATATACTACTCAATACTGATAATTTTCTAAACACTGCTACTTTCTTGTGTTTCAGCTTACCTCCAGAACTGGATTCACAGCTACACTGCTCAGTATTTTGGGTGACAATTCTTATTATAGAGAGGGAGCTGGTCTTATTGTAAGCTGTGCCCCTGGGGCGAAAGGGCAATTAAAAATAGGAACGGGTATCTCACAGCTACACACTAAGAAGAAATGGGGGTGGCTTATTGGAATTGTGTCATAGGCTCCAGTTGAGTCGGCCACCGAATATTATGAATTTGCTGTGTGTACTAGCCACATACAAATCATATCACTGCAATATTGCCAGCAGCAATACAGCCAACTGTACACACCCATCTGTCTCAATGCATTCTAGTGCCCTGAATCGAGGTGATACAGAGAATAGTAAGTAGATAACAGCTAGAGAAGCCATATCTTGTCTCCAATCGTAGTTCAGAGCTAGCTGGATCCGATTGCACCAGAACCGTTGCCCTAGAACCTCCCGGTGGAAAGTTATGACTCATAGTAGCCTTTGGGGTATTTCAAATTACAGCACAAGGGGAGGGGATTCCAGAACAGCTCAGGGAAGAAGAAGGGCAGGCAGCATAGACAATAAGAATGAGTAGGGCCATTGATTTGCTTCATTCTTCCAAGGGGGACGCGTCACTTTACCCTGTGGCTCTACACTGCCTCCATGTGTCCATCAACAGCAAGAAAACCGGTAACTGAATTACATTTGTCGTGTACCATTACCTTTTATATTCAAAACTAACTGTAATATCTGTAATATTGTTATTACTCTAGTGTGCCCTTATGGAGATTAATACATAGTTTAATTCTGGGTTGTTCTTTTATCTCAATCCCGAGCCCCCCTGGGTTGGTTTCTGACCAGGTATAAGCCTGTTAACAGACACGCTTATATCAACCGAGGAACTGATAGCAGCATTTTCTGCTTGTGTTATTGGGGAATGTTGGACAGTGACGGACTGGTGGTATATATCCAGCACCCCTCACTGTGAACGCCTTAATAAATTAGCACTTACAATCTTACGATTGTCCAGATGATAAAGGGGGCATCAGAGAGCGGCTGTTGATGTGTTTTCCCTCACAATGTTTATATCACCCCAGAGCTGAATTCATATTTATACTGCTCAATACTGATGAATAATTTCCTCCACACTTTTGGGTTGGTGGCTATTCTGAAAAGACACCTGAAAAGTCAGGTTCTATTTTAAGAGAATTAATTATTAATATTGTATCACATTGGCCCCAGAAATGGACCCAGTGGGTTAACTCTTCCTGTTTTCTGTTTCTCACTTCTCAGCTTTCTTATTTAGACTGGGGCAGTATGAGCAGAGTCATCTCAGAATCGAATATATAATTGCCGTAGCGCACTTCCGTCATATTCGCGCTACCTCCGTCGTCGTGGACGTGGCTGCCTCGCAGCCACGCGACCCACGAAGCATTGACCGCATAGCGGCCATTGCGAGCCGCTGCCGGAGTGCGAGCAATGGCCGCGAAGCGGCCATTGCGAGTCTCCAGCCCCGTCCAACGACCGACCACAGCCGAGCCCCGTGGCCGAAAATAGAACCAGGGGCCTGGCTATACTTCGCTTCAAACACCGCTATTATTCTCTATGGAAGTGAGGCGCTATTCTGATTGGTCGCTGTGTCCTGCCGGCGACCAATCAGAATAGCGCCTCACTTCCCATAGAGATACATAGCGGTGTTTCGGCGAATTTATGGCCGGGCCCCTGGTCTACTATATAACTGTCTAAGGTGTCTGTCGGTCACAGAAATCACGCGCCAATGAGCGCTGACTATGCAAATAGGCGCGCAAATTCAAAGTTCGAATTTTGCGCCAATTTGCAGCTCAGCAACAGCAGGATACACGGGCCGTCCAACAGTGACTGCAGCACGCGCGAGCAAGCCGGGAGATGACCGGAGCTCAGCCGCGGCTACCTGTAGCACAGAGGTCCGCGGTTCGCCAGCTGGGAGATGACCGTCATCAGCTGGTCATCTCCCGGCTGGCGAGCCGCAGACCTCTGTGCAGCACTAGCCGCGGCTGAGCTCCGGTCAGTGGCGAGCGAGCTGGGAGCTTCCGGCTGCTCGCAGCAGTGGTGCCCTTCGCGGCATTCAAACCACGCGCCAAGCCGCAGTACTCTTATGATTGGTCGCCGCGGTTTGAATGCCGCTCCTCTGATTGGTCGCCGCGTTCAGCGCTGACCAATCAGAATAGCGGCACTCGCCATGGCGCAAATGGTATTTCAAATATGGCGGCATGGCGCGCCGCTATTCTGATTGGTCGGCGCTGAAGGCGGCGACCAATCAGAGAAGCGGTTCGCATATTCTAGACTACCTGATGCTTTAGAATCGGGTCACCATCTAGTAGTTTAATGATTGTAGGCAGGAATAAGGCTGAACGATAACACTGCACGCACATACGGTTCCATGATGGAATTTGTTTCCTCCCCTTCCTTCAAGAGTCATGACTTTTTCATCTTTCCGTCAATATAGACATATATGAGGCTTGTTTTTTGCGGAGCGAGTTGTACTTTTGAATGACATTTATTTTATTTTAATTTAATTTTAAAAAAATTTTATGCTTTGAGAGGCTGGACATATCTGAATGCAGCGAGCCCCAATATGTGAATTTATTAAAATTTCTTTTTAACCATATTATTTTCAGTGGGGCAAAAGGGGGGTGATTTGAACTTTTGTGTGTTTTTTTTCATATTTTTGCAAACTTTTTTTAAAAAAAACAAAACAAAGAAAACCTTCTTTTTTGTATTTAGCAGTCTCCTTAGGGGATTTGAAGCTGCGGTTGTCTGATCGTTTGTGCTGTACATAGCGGTGCATGGGCAGTGCTGTGTATAGCAGAAATCGCAATCTCCTATAAATGTCACTCACAGCGATTGTACTGACAGACACAGGGGTCATCATCTGACCCCTGGCTGTTATGACAACCTATCGGTAGCCCACAAGGACACTGATAAGAGTGGGGAAGGATGCGCCCCTGTGTTAAATCCTGCTGTCAAAAACTGACAGCAGGATTTAACTGGTTTTATCTCTGAACTACCAGCAGCTATTAGAGGCAGATGATGGCTGATTAAATCAGCCATTATGTGCAGAGAAAGACGCAGGCTCAGCATGAACAGTTAACTATGAACAGTTAAAGGATGCTACAACTTTAAGAGACAGTGCTTCCTTGTGTACTGTGTTGTTGACTAGTCAGCGCCCCCCTTCCTGAACTGTGTAGATGGACTCATCCAGATCAGAAATGAAAAATAATGGCTAAGCACAGAAGAGAGCGGTGGCTGTATGTGTGGGAAAAGGACACGCTGCCTAGGAGCCGGCTGTGAAGTGACTATGGGCTGGACAGTGAGAGACCCTGGTGACCGCCATGTAGTACAAGTCTGAGAAGTTCCAGGTTGGCAGTTCTGAACAGACAGCCACAAGTATCTAACAACTAATGTACTTGCATTACGCAGCTAGACTCCATAATGTAGAGGCAAACACAGGTGCTAGATACCAATATAATCACTCTCATGAATTTTTTTGAATATTGTCTGTTTTTTAATTATTTTGAGTACATGGATAGGGACTCGTAAGTGTGAGGATCCTTGACGTGGATTACGAGCTTACATGTTCTTGCCTCATAAAAAATATTTTTATCAAAATTATTTTTTTAGCACTTTATCATTTTGTGGGGTGCAGATGGGCCCCTGGGTGCGACATTCATTTAGTTGTGCAGAGGCATCGTACTGGGCTGCCCTCCTGGTCCAATAGCCTGGACAGGATCAGCTGGTAGTATACAGACACTCAGCACTATATGTATGAGTGTGAATGATGCCCTATTGATGCAAACATTATCTGTGTGCATAGTAAATGCCGTCAGTCACCTCCCCCATGTATTGGCTGGTTGAGAGTGATTATATCGGCATCCAGGACCTGTGTTTGCCTCTATTTAATGGAGTCTAGCTGCATCTTGCCAAGTGCATTAGTTGATAGATTCTTGTGGCTGCATATGGTAACTTTTTTTTGAATATTGTCCGTTTATTCATTTTTTTGAGCATACGGTTCTGAACTGGGCCAGGGACCTGTTCTACAGGACCCAAGGGATTCCAGGACTGTAATGGAAGAAGAGGAGTTTCCCCCACCTGCCCTGCAAGGAGAATTGCACACCACTGAGCAAGACAGCATCAGGCCCCGGGAATGGACTTGTGTCCCCAACACCATTCTAAGTCTTTCCCAGTGTGTGTACATAGGCATAGGCCTCAGTAGCCAGAGCATGATAGCCGTGTGGCTCGACTAGCAGAGGATAGTGAGGTTGTTATTATTCTTCTTCTTCATTATTATAGCGCCATTTAGTCCATGGCGCTTTACATGTGAAAAGGGGCATACAAAGACAAGTACAATAAACATGAACAATATAAGGCACAGACAGTTACAGGAGGAGAGAGGAACCTGCCCACGAGGGCTCACAGTCTACAAGGGATGGGTGAGGATACAGTAGGTGAGGAGGGAGGACCCTGCCCACGAGGGCTCACAGTCTACAAGGGATGGGTGAGGATACAGTAGGTGAGGAGAGAGGACCCTGCCCACGAGGGCTCACAGTCTACAAGGGATGGGTGAAGATACAGTAGGTGAGGAGGGAGGACCCTGCCCACGAGGGCTCACAGTCTACAAGGGATGGGTGAGGATACAGTAGGTGAGGAGAGAGGACCCTGCCCACGAGGGCTCAATGTCTACAAGGGATGGGTGAGGATACAGTAGGTGAGGAGAGAGGACCATGCCCACGAAGGCTCACAGCCTACAAGGGATGGGTGAGGATACAGTAGGGGAGGTGAGAGGACCCTGCCCACGAGTGCTCACAGTCTGCAAGGGATGGATGAGGATACCGTAGATGAGGAGAGAGGACCCTGCCCACGAGGGCTCACAGTCTACAAGGGATGGGTGAGGATACAGTAGGGGAGGTGAGAGGACCCTGCCCACGAGGGCTCACAGTCTACAAGGGATGGGTGAGGATACAGTAGGTGAGGAGAGAGGATCCTGCCCACGAGGGCTCACAGTCTACAAGGGATGGGTGAGGATACAGTAGGTGAGAGAGGACCCTGCCCACGAGGGCTCAATGTCTACAAGGGATGGGTGAAGATACAGTAGGTGAGGGGAGAAGATCCTGCCCACGAGGGCTCACAGTCTATAAGGGATGGGTAAGGACACAGTAGGAGAGAGGTATGAGAAGACCTTGGTTCACCTAGTACGTGGTGCTCAAAAAAATTGAAAATTGTTTATAGTATAGTTGGCACACACTAAAGAATAAAAATTGAATCCGTTTTTTCTGCTGACAAAACGGATTCAATTTTTATTCTTTAGTGGGTGCCAACTATACTATAAACTACAGTAGGAGAGAGGACCCTGCCCGCGAGGACTCACAATCTACAAGGGATGGGTGAGGATACAATAGGTTAGGGGAGAGGACCCTGCCCACGAGGGCTCACAGTCCACAAGGGATGGGTGAGGATACAGTAGGTGAAGAGAGAGGACCCTGCCCACGAGGGCTCACAGTCTACAAGGGATGGATGAGGATACAGAGAGGGAGGAGAGAGGACCCTGCCCACGAGGGCTCGCAGTCTATAAGGGATGGGTGAAGATACAGTAGGTGAGGAGAGAGGACCCTGACTGTGAGGGCTCACAGTCTATAAGGGATGGGTGAAGATACAGTAGGTGAGGAGAGAGGACCCTGCCCACGAGGGCTCACAGTCTACAAGGGATGGGTGAGGATACAATAGGTGAGGACAGAGGACCCTGCCTGCGAGGGCTTACAGTCTACAAGGGATGGGTGAGGATAAAGTAGGTGAGGACACAGAGGACCCTGCCTGTGAGGGCTCACAGTCTACAAGGGATTGGTGAGGATACAGTAGGTGAGGAGAGAGGACCCTGCCCACGAGGGCTCACAGTCTACAAGGGATGGATGAGGATACAGAGAGGGAGGAGAGAGGACCCTGCCCACGAGGGCTCACAGTCTACAAGGGATGGATGAGGATACAGAGAGGGAGGAGAGAGGACCCTGCCCACGAGGGCTCGCAGTCTATAAGGGATGGGTGAAGATACAGTAGGTGAGGAGAGAGGACCCTGCCCACAGGGGCTCACAGTCTACAAGGGATGGGTGAGGATACAGTAGGTGAGGACAGAGGACCCTGCCTGCGAGGGCTCACAGTCTACAAGGGATGGGTGAGGATATAGTAGGTGAGGGTAGAGCTGGTCGTGCGATGGACTGAGGATCACTGCAGGTTGTAGGCTTGTCTGAAGAGGTGGGTCTTCAGGTTGTAAGTGTAAGATAGTATTGAAGTTTCCCTGTTTCTTCAAAGTTGTCTGTCCTATATCTGTTTGTAATAGTTGTGGTGCCGTGCTGCCGTAACTGTAAATTGTTCTTTTGCCACCGCATACCCCCCGTGAACCTGCTTCACCCTTACCTACCCCGCCTGTTAATAAATTTCACCCTTATTATTTGCCGTCTTGTATACCGTAATTGTACTCTGCACCGCGGTGGTCCCTCGGCCATCGCTTCACATCAAAGGAAGGGACGCGACAAATGACGGATCAGAACATCAAACCTCGTGAAGGGGTTAAACTCACCCCATCGCAACTTAGACGTTCCGATTAGGTCTTGCTTGTTCCTGGACGGTGCCGTAACGTTCTAATTTTACCGACAGTGCGGTATAATTAGCTATGACAATACTACGTGTCACAGTGATGGGAACACGTGCAGTTATATTCTGCTCCACGTAGCAGACAATCGTCTTTTCTTCTGGAGTTGTCCGTCTATGAATACCGCCATGTACTGTACATTCTACCATCTCCGATTCACATAATTAATGGAGGGTTCATTATATTTCCTTTCGCATTATGAACTCCGCTGCATTCACTTGGAAGCAGAAGAGCTGATGAGCGGAGAAAGGTCGGCTTTATTTTTGTCCTGGTGATTAATTATTCCTATTCATCTGTAGTATTATAATGATACATAAAGTAACAATGTCCTCACCCAGAAACAATGGCACGACCTCTGCAGCGTCAGTGAGTGCCGGATACATATCATCTCCTATAATCCGGGGTCAGGAATATTACTCAATTATTTTTGTTTAACCCTTGTTGCTTATGTGCCACAGAGTGAACAGCGCATGTGGTCATATAATGTGACATCATTCCCCTCTGCGAAGGGTCCGATAAATCCAATGAAAATATGGGGTTGCACACGCCCCGATGTTAACAATAGAACAGTGTCCATCTTTCGAGTGTTTCCTGAGCTGATAACAAACTGGAGATAAAAATCGCAACACGCTGCATATGACACCAATGCAAGTCAATGGGTGCAAGAAAAAATACGTATGACGCGTTTTTACCATTGTCTTTTACCCTAATGCATCTGTCACTTTAAAGCTATTTGTCACATTTTAATAAAGCAATGTTATCCAAAGAGATAGAGGTACAACAACTATATAATGTCCCACCCCCTATATATTGTAAGCTTGTACTTTTGAGTGCCTTTCATGTGGCCCCAAAAGGTGTTTAGCCTTGCATTTGGAATAAAAATAAATAATTAATAAAATAAAAATGTATGGTGTCCCCTCTGTATTTTTGATAGCAAGCTAGGGTAAAGCAGACAGCTGCAGTCTGCAGACCACAGCTGACAGCTTTTCCTTGGCTGGTAATCCAAAACAGAGGTCACCCCATGCTGTTTTTAAAAATTATTTATTTATAAAAAATTAAACATGGGGACCCCCCCAAATTGGTCCCCCAGCCAAGGTGAAGCAGATAGCTGGAATCTTGTATTTTCAGGGTGGAAAGGCCATGGTTATTGGCTCTCCCCAGCCTAAGAATAGCAGCCTGTCTCAGCAGTGGTGCCTCCATTATATGCACCACTCAATGATGCTTTGTCCCGGCTCTTCCTACTGCCCTGGTGAGTTGGCAAACAGGGTAATGGTATTTTGGATTGATGCCAGCTGAGTAATGTCAGCTCCACTTGAACCCCACGGCCTCAACCGTGAATATGAGATTCACCTTTAATCGTTATTCTGTGTCTCTGCTTTGTAAACCCTGTAAGTGCATTAACTTCTATGACATAATATGTGCTTTTCAGTATCATGTTTTATACTTATGATCTGCCCTTGGTCCAATGCACTATCATGCGTTGTCTGAAATATGTTAATTCTGTAAATACTTATCCTGATATTAACCATTGCTCTCTCTTTTTCTTTGCAGACCTTTCCCACTTCATAAAATTCCCACTCTGCACTGAATCACTTACCACCTATAGCGGCTTCCACACTGCATCTGCACATAACCTTATCCTTTATAGTCACAAGCTATGTGAGCGCTTTTACATCCTCCTTCTGCACTTTGCTACTCACTTCTCCCCACCGGATACTCAGCATGCGCACTAACGGTCATTACCGCCATATACGTAGTGCGCATGCGCTGGCGTGCGTTCCACACACCGGATCCTGCATTCCACCAACCGGTAGCAGAAAGCTGGTGCGCTCACAGTGCGGCTATTTAACCTGCACATCCATTAATGCAGTGCTACACCACCAATGAGCCTCCCAGCCAGCACAGGTAAACCACAGGACCTTTGGTCCTGCAATACTATAAGGGGGCACCAGATTTCAGTAATATTAATGGCACCTTTATATTCCAGGTCACTACCTGTATACCTAACCTCACAGGTAATTAATAACTCTGTATACCCTTAGCTGCCTGATTCATACTTAATGTATCAAGTAGCTAATATACGTAGCTTTGACACCTGCTCTCACTTTGGGTTTTATGACAGGTTCTATGCATGACCACACCCAGAGGTGATTATCCTTTGATTCTACTAGGAGCTCAGACAACAATTTGGGTACATATCAGCTTTTACCTATATATCTAGATTAATATTAATGACCTGACACCCCGTGTATACGTATATTTGAAAGGGCCTAGGCTAGACAGCAGGCTAACATAATACATAAGGCTAACCTAGTTTCTGCCTTTAATCTCATGCATCCACCCCCTTTTTTTAGACTATCTATATGTAACAAAATTTCTTATCAATATTTGAACCTGTATAGCTGATAGTGGAAGCTGCAATATAGTCCCTCTAAGGGTACCGTCACACCTGGCAATTTCGGCGGCGATTCTACAGGTGACGCTGGGGCGTGGCCTATCCCCACCGACATCGCCGGTGCGTCGCCTAATGTGAATAGGCGAGGGCGATGCATTTGAGTGGTTGCCTGGTTTCACAGCAGTGCTCTGAAACCAGGCGACCACTCTGGGGCGATGTGTCCATGTAAATGGGGGATGGCTATCCGACAGGTGATGGGAGCCATAGGCTCTCATGTTAAGGCATCTCCGCCGGGGTCTTTAGACACCCCAGCGGCAACACCGCCTGTCAGATCGCAGGTGCGTCGCCAGAGGTGTCGTCGCATGTACACATGCAACGGTTACGCTGGCGGGGCACCAAAAACGTGCGGGCTCCCGCCCGTCTCCAGCGACATCACCTGGTGTGACGGGCCCCTAATTGTATTTTCCTTAAAGGGAACCTGTCACCTAATCTAGCGCTCCTAACCTATGAATACCTGTCCCTGCAGCCTAAAACTATTATAATACTCATCCCAGTCTGACATTTTATGGATGTGTACAAGTTAAATAGATCATTTTGTACACTTACATTTTATTTGTCAGCTGGGCGTTCCCCTGGGGGTCTTTGTCGGGTAGGCAGGGTCTCCTGGGCCGCGCTGCCCCCGCCTCGGTGCTAAATTGACGCTCTGATGGGCATAATGCTGGTGGAAGAGCGCGGGCATGTTTGAAGTTCCCCGCCTCTGGCCGCATCACTGTGATGCGGTGGGTCACGTGATGCCGGCACACGTCACTTCCGCGTGCGCTGAAGGCGGCTTGTGCACTGAGTGCACCCAGCTCTACGTTACCGGAAGTGACGCGTATAGGCGTACAGGTGATCATCTGATGAAGGCGGAGTTTACCGCTGAAACGTGTTGTGAAGACCTCTTTATTGTTGCATAGTAAAGGAAAGTATTTATAACCTATTCCTCTGCCTCCTTCTTTGAGCGCCCCAGAAACCGCCATTCCTTTTCTTACACACTTGAGGTCATTTATATTGACACTGACTGTTTTTGTACTTGGGCACCTCACATAAGGTAGCTGAGCCAGATCTATCCCGAATACAGAATAATGTCAGCTGACATCAAATCCAGGGATTAGTAATGTCAAGGCGCGAATCAGATACCCGATATTACTAAGCCTGCCAGTAATAACACAAATAACCATACCAAAAAATATTTTATTGGAAAAAAACTCCCCATAGATTCCCTCTTTTGAGATAAAAAAAAAAGCATGATAATAAAAAATAAAGCAAAAAGAATGTTTTAAAGAAATGCAAAACTTTTTTTAAATCCTGAAGTAGTCCAGGGTGCCTGCTGGAGTCCACTGAATACAACGTAGTCCAAACTAACAAATCTGCAAGACATAAAAGATTAAGTGAACATATAAAGATAAGTGCAGCCCCAATTAACCATTTTATTCCCTAAATCCAGGAAGGTCCAGTGCAGACCCATGGAGGTCCCTTGAAGTCTCAGACTCCCACAATATAGGGGGAATGATCAGTGAATGCATCCCATCATGTGCTGGGGGAGCAGGCACTGACAGCTGGTAGGAGTCTGGCAGTGCTTTCTCTCCCAGCACATGGGGGATGCATTCACTGATCATTCCCCCTATATACTGGGAGTCTGAGACTTCAAGGGACCTCCATGAGTCTGCACTGGACCTTCCTAGATTTAGGGAATAGTTTGGTTCATTGGGGCGCTCCTGTCTTTATTTGTTTTATTTTGTTATTTGTTATTTGTTTTATTTTGTTTATCGTGTTTTTTTTTTCTCAATAAAATGGTGAAAGAGGGAATGTGTTGGGGGGATTTTTTCCCAATAAAATATATATTGGTGTGGCGTTTTGTGTTATTACTGGCTGGGTTAGTAATATCAGGTATCTGATTAATGCCTCAACATTACTCACCCCTGTACATGATGCCAGCTGACATTACACAGCTGTCATCAACCCCAAATACCATTACCTCCTTTGCCAACACACGAAGGCAGCAAGAGAGCTGGGTCAAAGTGCCAGGACTGGCGCATCCTATTGGAGGTGCCAGTTCTGGGGCGAGCTACAGCCTACTATTTTAAGGCTGGGGAGGGCCCAATAACCATGATCCTTACCACCTGAGAATACCAGATCCTAGCTGGTGATTCAATTTGGGGAGGAGGGACTTTATTAATTATTTATTTATAAATTAAATTTAAAATAAAAAACAGCGTGGGTTAACCTCTGTTTTGGATTACCAGCCAAGTAAAGCTGTCAGCTGTAGTCTGCAGGCTGCTGCTGTCTGCTTTACCCTGACTAACAAAAATAGGGGGGACCCTACGTTGTCTTTTTTTTGTTTTAAAGTAACTGTTTTTGGTAAAATATAAGGCTAAACATTCTTTAATGTCACAAATGCCACAAGAAAGGCACTAAAGGTTGCAAGCTTACAATATGTAGGGGTGGGACACTATATAGCTTCTGTACCTCTATCTAGCTATCTATTTTATTCACATTATTTGAGCACTATATAGTGGTATTACTTGAGCACTGTTTTATGCTATTATTTCAGCACTGGATGGCTGTATTATATTAACTCTGTATGAAGGCATTACATGAGCAAAGTGCAGAGTTTGTATTTGAGCATTGCATGGTTTTATTATATGAACATTGTATGGATATGTTATTTCAGCACTGAGTGGGGGTATTATATTAACTCTGTATGAAGGTATTACTTGAACACCATACAGTGGTTGTATTTGAGCACTGTATGGGGGTATTATTGGAACACTGTAGGGTGATATTTTAAGGACATGTTTTGGACACTTAATGTCGGTATTAAATGTGCAGCATATGACAGTGTGGCGCCCTTGCGACCAGGGTGGCCACATGAGGAACTGCAACCAGGTAGATAGGAGACACTTTGCACCAAACAGCCTCAAACACACACTCACAGACACGACACCCAACTCGGAGCCCGGGCCTCTAGGCGGGCAAGGAGTGGTAGGGTTTAGAGGAAAGTGGGTGGGAAGACAGGTCAGGTGACAGACCAATACTAAAGGAGGAACAGTCGGTGGAAGGAGTTAGTAGGCCAGTGGGTGCCTAGAAGCCAAGCAGACAAAATAAACTTCCCGGAGGGATAGGGCTCCCTGGTGGCGCAGAATCCATAGAGACGCAGATCCATGGAGAGAAAGCTCGTCAATAGCCTGCAGCCCATGGAGAAGTAAGGACAGAGACCGGACCAGTACCACCGGGTCCGAGGAGTACAGCAGCGTTGACCGACTACAGGCGGGATAGGTTTCCCTTGTACTCGGATAGTCAGCAGGTTGGAAAGAGCTGGTGCTCCCTTGCAAGACAGGGACACTTAAGCTAGGCTGGGACCAGAGTGTAGGCTCTGAGGGGGACTGCAGCTACACGCCGCTCCCCAGACAAACCAGGGGAACGTGATTCCAAGTCAGGGTTCCGATTACAAGGGTTTGAGGTACAGCAACGCTATAGGACCCAGACTTGCTGCTCATATACATAGGGAGAAGTCATACCAAGGGAACAGGTTTCCGCCATACAACTCACAGGGAAGAGCAGATGAGAAACAAGCCGGAAAGGTTAAAGAGAGAGTGAGGGGTCTCAGGAAGGTAACCTGGCTGCAGGAGGGTTCAGAGTGTCCGGATTGACTGTGAATAAGAGCTGTGTTGTGAACAGTAACGTTGGAACTGTTAGTACTGAAGAACTTGTCAGTAAAACCCGGTGAACCCTTCTTCAGTCTCCGTGTGTGTTTCCCGGTATACAGAACTTTTATTACACCTTTCACTCTGTCAGGAGCAGCCCCGACCGCGGTGGGCTCATCCACCTTGCTGCAGCATCCATCCATCCTCCTGACAGAAGTACACTGCAGCTGGTGATCCCCTCATTGACCACAACCCTGGGTGGCGTCACGACAACAATCCCCTTTTACTTGTGGGGCTTGGGGCACGGTCCGGACCAAAACTGCCGTGACATCCCTAGCAGATACCCCTGGTCCGGTACGGAGTACCCCGTCCCAGTGGGCCACACAATAGCATTATTCCACCAGCTTGTAGTGGTATTATTTTAGCATATATAGCGGTAGGATTCAGAGAGAGGTCGCACATGTGCAAAATACTGGTGTGAATCCAGTTCTGTCAGATTTATGCTTAGAAACCTATTGCACACCTAATTGCAGTAGCCTGCATCATTGCAGTTGTTTAGTTTCCCATCCCTCCGTCCCCGTGCTCTGCTCAGTATAACACGATGATCCCTTTAAATCCGCCTGACCTTTAATCTGGCTCTCATCTAGCCATTATTACACTAATGCAGTATTGTTCCTTCCGAGCCGCGTCCCGGACTCATTAGCCGCCTGCATATTCAGGAGACGTCAGGGATCTGCTCGCCGCAGCGTTTTTTAGTTATAGACTTGATATTAATGGAGCCGCACAATCTACTTGTGCAAACATGAAATAATTCCTTAATGGGATGTAATGAGTCATAGAAGATGTGACGGGAATGATCGAAGCTCCGGGATCCCTCCCATCATCAGCTGCAGCTCAATGAATTACAATATCATCAAAAGTGACTTTATATCAGTAATTCAATACATAAAGTGACACACATATTATATAGAGTCATTACACACAGAGGGATCTATTTCATGTGTTTATTTCTGTTAATGTTGATGATTATGGAAACCCAAATGTTAGTATCTCAGAAATTTAAAGTAGGGAGGATGAAGGGTCTGAGACATAAAATATGACCTAAATAGGTATCAGAGGCTTTACCTTGTGTGGTTGTGAGAGTCACAACCACTATAAAAGCAGATCACGGCCGCTGAAGTAACCAGCGTTGAGTATATAGAGTAGGGAGGATGAGGGGTTAAACACCGCGCTGTCTGATTTCGAAAGAGATTTTTTTTAAATTTTGGTGGAAAATAAGTATTTGGTCAATAAGGAAAGTTCATCTCAATCCTTTGTTCTATCTCCTTTGTTGGCAATGACAGAGGTGAGACATTTTGTGTAAGTCTTCATAAGATTGGCTCACACTGGTGCTGATATGTTGGCTCACACTGGTGCTGATATGTTGGCACACACTGGTGCTGGTATGTTGGCTCACACTGGTGCTGATATGTTGGCTCACACTGGTGCTGATATGTTGGCACACACTGGTGCTGGTATGTTGGCTCACACTGGTGCTGATATGTTGGCTCACACTGGTGCTGGTATGTTGGCTCACACTGGTGCTGATATGTTGGCTCACACTGGTGCTGGTATGTTGGCTCACACTGGTGCTGATATGTTGGCTCACACTGGTGCTGATATGTTGGCACACACTGGTGCTGGTATGTTGGCTCACACTGGTGCTGATATGTTGGCTCACACTGGTGCTGGTATGTTGGCTCACACTGGTGCTGATATGTTGGCTCACACTGGTGCTGGTATGTTGGCTCACACTGGTGCTGGTATGTTGGCACACACCGGTGCTGGTATGTTGCCCATTCCTCCATGCAGATCTCCTCTACAGCAGTGATGTTTTGTCACTGGGCAACACGGCGTTTCCACTCCCTCCAAAGGTTTTCTATAGGGTTGAGATCTGGAGACTGGTTAGGCCACTTCAGGACCTTGAAATGCTTCTTATGAAGTCACTCCTTCATTGCCCTGGTGGTGTGCTAGGGGTCCCAGCTCTCTGCAAGTCATTCACTAGGTCCCTCCGAGTGGTTCTAGGATTTTTGCTCACCGTTCTTGAGATCATTTTGACCCCACGGGGTGAGATTTGTGTGGAGCCCCAGATCGAGGGACATTATCAGTGGTCTTGTAGGTCTTCCATTTTCTAATTATTTCTACCACAGTTGATTTCTTCACACCGAGCTTTTTGCCTATTGCAGATTCAGTCTTCTAAACCAGGTGCAGGGCTACAATGTTGTTTCTGGTGTCCTTTGACAGCTTTTTTGTCTTCACCATAGTGGAGTTTGGAGTGTGACTGTCTGAGGTTGCGGACAGGTGTCTTTTATACTGATAACAAGTTCACACAGGTGCCAGTACTACAGGTAATGAGTGGAGGACAGAGGAGCCTCCAGTACTACAGGTAATGAGTGGAGGACAGAGGAGCCTCCAGTACTACAGGTAATAAGTGGAGGACAGAGGAGCCTCCAGTACTACAGGTAATGAGTGGAGGACAGAGGAGCCTCCAGTACTACAGGTAATGAGTGGAGGACAGAGAAGCCTCCAGTACTACAGGTAATGAGTGGAGGACAGAGGAGCCTCCAGTACTACAGGTAATGAGTGGAGGACAGAGGAGCCTCCAGTACTACAGGTAATGAGTGGAGGACAGAGGAGCCTCCAGTACTACAGGTAATGAGTGGAGGACAGAGGAGCGTCCAGTACTACAGGTAATGAGTGGAGGACAGAGGAGCCTCCAGTACTACAGGTAATAAGTGGAGGACAGAGGAGCTTCTTAAAGAAGAAGTTATAGGTCTGTGATAGCCAGAAATCTTGCTGGTTCGTAGATGACCAGATACTTATTTTCCACCAAAATTTAAAAAAAAAAAATTATTTCCAAATCAGACAATGTGATTTTCAGGATTAGTTTTCTCATTTTGTCTCTCATAGTTGAGGTCACCTATGATGTCAATTACAGGCCGACCTCATCTGGAGAAGTGGGAGAACGCACACAATTGGGGGCTGACTAAGTACTTTTTTTCCCCACTGTATATACTGCCCAGCTGCCCCTCGGACGGTTATCAGGGTTTCCATTCATTCATGTTCAAAGAAAAATAATGTCATATTACAAAAAAATTGGATACCGATTTTTTGCACTGTGCCTCTATAGTGCCATATGGTAGAGCCGATGTTCATGACCCCCCTACAGTCAGATTAGTGATTGGCATAGAGGTAGAAGAACATTTTTTAGCCACTATTGAAATTGGTTTCCACAGTTTACATCCCCGACTCCGTTTCCGTATTGTGGGTGCAGACGATCTGCCCAGTGTCGCCCCCGCATCAGGACATAATATAGATGAGAGTAAGGGTTCACTCACATATAGTGAGTGAACCCTTACTCTCATCTGCGTATGAAATATTGCTCAGTTTTTGCTCCTAAAAACATGTTTGAATGAGATGCGAGTGTGGCGCCCCTGCGGTCTGGTAGCCACAAGGGATACGGCACCCATTCCACGGGTGTGGTTATCATTGTTCTCAGGGAAACAGGAGAGCGCATCTAAGACACCTACCAAGCACCCAACACATCCAGTCCCAGGGACGGTGGGCGGACCCGAAAGAGGGAGGGCTCAATCATGGGACGGAGGGAAGAAAAATGAGGGGTGGGAAGTTAGTGAGAAGAAGAAGAAGAAAGAGTGGAGTGGAGAGGTTGAGGAGTGAGGATCCAGAGGACTAGAACGGTACTAATCACGTCTTGGGTTGCAGAACAACAGACAGCAAGCAAGAGGCAGAAAGAGCCCTAGGGGCATGGGCAGAGAGCTATCCACCCGTGCGCCCAAATCTGAGTCTGACCGCGGGAGTCGGATGAAAGGGCTAGTTGGGAACTGGGGGACTGACCCTGAAGGTGGCGAGGAGGCTTCATGCTCCAACCACAGAACCAGAGGCCACTAGATCTAGAGGAGCTATGGCCAACACCCGACACATCCGCCAAGAAGGTAGCCGTACTAGGGTCAGGGGACTTGGTACCGGTCGCCCGACAGGATCCGTGGCTATCGGATTGGGGCTCTGTGTGCGGAGGAGCGTGCAGGAGAAAGGTGGACAGTCAGCGCTGAGAGAGCAACCTGTGAGTGAAAGGAACATAAAAAGGTGTCTTGGACAAGCTATCCCAATTATTTGAGGACTATCTGGACTGAGACTTGGCAAAGAACATTACCCCGTAGCATTGCTAACATGAACGCTAAGTAAACCGGGTATAGAACTCAGCAACTGCGTGTGAGACTTTTTATTTTCCATCTGCGGAGCCGCCAACTGATAAGCCAAGCAGGCCACAGAGAACCTGCCCAGGAAGGCCTGTCCATCTCCCTCCACTTGAAGAATCCCGCGGGCTGCCACCGCCACAAACCATAACGGTTGCCCTGGGGATCTGCTCCACCCAGGGGAGTGATACAACCTTAGCTGTGATCCCATCAACCCCAGAGGTCCCACACCGCAGCGTCGCCCATCAATAGCCAAACATCACGAGTGGCATCACGATAACCATCCCCAAAACCAAAACCCCCAAACCTTTTAGTTGATACCCAGTGTCTCGACCCCTGTGCTCTCCAGAAGCATCAAAGCCTGATTCTGAGTACCCCACGGCCCTGGGGGGGTCCATCATGAGTGCCATACTAGTGTGATTTTTCCCTTGTCTGGTGTCCATGGACCATCCATGTGTCATTGGTTTTTAACATTATCTTTTACATGCTACATTACTCTATGTACATTGTTTTTTTCAACAAGGAGAAAGCCCACAAAGATAAAGATAGTTTCTAAAATAAAAAACAAAAAACTGCACAGCACTCAAAGACATAGTGTGAACTGGTGCAAGCAGGGACGCTGGATCAAACAATCAGAAAAAAATTTCTCTGCAGCACTCAGCTACTACCAAAAATGCACACATGCTATCAAGCGGTATATGAGGAAAAAATTTAAAAACTTAAGTTTTTTTTCAAAAAACTCAATATTCTTATTTTTTTATTTTCTGACATGCAAAAACAAAATCCCAAAAATTAGTGCCCAATATAGCCCCCTTTCTTTATGATGACACTCAGCAGCCTCCATCCATAGATTCTGTCAGTTGCTTGATCTGTTCACGATCCACATTGCGTGCAGCAGCCACTACAGCCTCCCAGACACTGTTCCCAGAGGTGTACTGTTTTCCCTCCCAGACACTGTCCCCAGAGGTGTACTGTTTTCCCTCCCAGACACTGTCCCCAGAGGTGTGCTGATTTCCCTCCCTGTAGATCTCACATTTTAGGAGGGACCACAGGATCTCTATGGGGTTCAGATCAGGTGAACAAGGGAACCATGTCATTATTTTTCCCTTCTTTTAGACCTTTACTGGCCAGCCACGCTGTGGAGTAGTTGGATCATGTGATGGAGCATTGTCCTGCATGAAAATCATGTTTTTCTTGAATGATCCCGACTTCTTCCTGTACCACTGCTTGAAGAAGTGTCTTCCAGAAGCTGGCAGTAGGTCCGGGAGTTGAGCTTCACTCCATCCTCAACCAAAAAGGTCCCACAAGTTGATCTCTGATGATACCAGCGCACACCAGTCCCCCACCTCCACCTTGCTGGTGTCTGAGTCGGAGTGGAGCTCTCTGCCCTTTACTGATCCAGCCTCTGGCCCATCCATCTGACCATCAAGACTCACTCTCATTTCATCAGTCCATAAAACCTTTGAACAATCAGTCTTCAGATATTTCTTGGCCCGGTCTTGACGTTTTATCTCATGTTTCTTGTTCAGAGGTGGTGGTTTCTCAGCCTTCCTTACCTTGGCCATGTCCCTGAGTATGGCACACCTTGTGCTTTCTGATACTCCAGTAACGTTGCAGCTCTGAAATATGGCAAAACTGGTGGCAAATGGCATCTTGGCAGCTTCACGCTTGATTTTCCTCAATTCATGGACAGTTATTTTGCCCCTTTTTTGCCCTCACGCTTCTTGCGACCCTGTTGGCTATTTGCCATGAAACGCTTGATTGTTCAGTGATCGCTTCAAAGGTTTGGCAATTTCCAGACTGCAGCGTCCCTCTGCAAGACATCTCACAATTGTGGACTGTTCAGAGCCGTCACATCTCTCTTCTGACCCATTTTGCCTAAGGAAAGGCATTTGCCTAATAATTAAGCACACCTTATATAGGGTGTTGATGTCATTACACCACACCCCTCCTCATTACAGAGATGCCATCACCTGATTTACTTCATTGGTAGTTGGCTCTCAGCCTATACAGCTTGGAGTAGGACAACATGGATAAAAAGTATCGTGTGATCAAAATACTCATTTGCCTAATAATTCTGCACACAGTGTACAGCAGACAAAACATGGCAGTGTAACATATACAGTAGAGGCAGTCTGTTGTACAGCAGATAAAACAAGACTGTAACATAGAGAGACAGTCAGTTATATAGTAGAGGAAACGGCTATGCAACATAGAAAGTGTGTCTGTTGTACTTCGGATAAAAAGACTGTAACAAGGAGGGAAAGTATGCTATACAGCAGAAAAAAACAAGACTGTGTAACATAGATAGTAAGTCTGTTGTACAGCAGATAAATACAGATAAACCATATAGTGTGGCACTGAATAAGTCTAATAAGTAGTTCACAAAGTCTACTGTCTGGTACCTGGGGGCTACTGAGTACAAGAGTGATAGCAATTGTCATGGAAAAAAAATCATAAATCCATAAGATATCTCTCTGGAACATCCATTCACCCTTACACACTGAGGGCAAAGGATCAGCTGCAAATGGTGAAGTGAGAGGAGAGAAAGATTCATTGAAGCTCAGACCCACTGGTGTCGCCATATGATTACAGCTTTTAAGGGAGACAACCAACCAGGATTTTGTATATAGAACGGCGGAGAACTGCCATCCTGATATATCAGTGTGCTATGATCGCAGGATTTTGTCAGTAAAGCACCAGTAGAAAATTATAAATACTGGGGTGTGCATTGGTCCTACAGTGATGAAAGGTACATCTTTGACACCGCAATCACGATACCAAGAAAATGCATATTTTTCCATAACTGTGAGACATCCCTTTCAGCCCCAAATTACCAAATACTGGCCAGTTAGTAAACATGGCGTGGCTATTGTTATCTATTATTGTTAAGAAATATGGTGGTAATATTTCCTACTTGGGACCTTCATGAGTAGAGATATCCCAGAAGCTGGAAGTTCACAGACATCCCACGTGTGAGGTCACTAGTAGGGAAGTCAGTGGGTGTAACGTGGGTTAATAAAAGCAAATGCCATATTGTAATCGGTGTCAATGCCAGAAGGATACACTGCTGTGCATTGTATTGTATCACGTTTTCTTAAGGAGTACCTCCCTCCATACATCTGAGCTATTTTAGTGACTCAGGTGTCGTAATTTTTTTTTTATCCCTTTATTTTATTTAGTTGTCTTTATTGTATTGTATTATTCCCTTTTGGAATATCTTGTATATTTTTAATAAACACTGCCTACTCTTTTCGACTAAATATATAAAATGTAATAGCTTTGTTCTTCTTGCTTTATAAGCCAGGACCCTGAATAAGCTAAATGTCACCAGTAACATGTGTCCTATCTACCTAAAAATGATTGGTGGTGGCAGTGAGTATCTTTCTTGTGTTGATGTGGAGCTTGGCAGTGATGGTACCGAGGTATATAGATATGAATCAATGATGCATATACATTACCCCCACTGCGTGTGCCTCAATATTCGGTATAATAGCAGAATAGCCACAGCCTTGTTAGACTATCCTTGGTCAATTCCCTTATTGTCCTGACAATAAGGCGGCAGCAGAGGGCTGTTTTGTGACAGTAATAATAGAAACCGCCTGTATACTGCAGAACTCATCAGAAGAGCCACAGAAGTGACTTTCACACCAAACCATCGCTGCCGCCATCACGTCGCACACCAGGATTAGTGTTATAATTAATAATCACAAAGTTTGAAAACTTCAGTTTCATTATTCTATAGAAACCTCCGGAGGACGCGGCTCACGGATAATCACATTAATGACAGGAGGTGGCGGCGGGGAGCAATCTGCTTACACTGTTAATTATGGAGGCAGCTTATCCTGTAACGAGAAGAGTCATTTATTATTATACACAGGAACCTGGGCACAGACCGGGTGAGGACCAGACCGGGAACATGCCACTGACAGCGGAGAGTGACTGACAGACCAAGGCCGGTCAGTTATAATCACGGCCATATATCACATTGTGAGGGGGGGTGAATAGCTCTTACAACCCCTCTGAAGACCCCTGTGTTTTATTATGTCCTGTATAAGGTGTAATGAATATTATAATATATGCTGTGATTGACTAATAGACATATAAAGTCATATGCTTGTGTATTAGGATAAGGTGTAAAGTTATTAGAATGTTTGTATAGAACTGAGTGAAAGGTTAAGTCCCCCAGCAACAGACAGAGTAACAGGATTGTTAAATTAAAGTGTTACCATCGCTTAAATTTTTATCTAGTGTAGAGCAAGTGATTATAATAAACTTTCAAATATACTTTATAAATGAAATCTGGAAGAAACCATTTCACAAATCTTGTAGAGGATGTCTCCACTAGGCTGTTTCTGAACCTGATATATGCTCATTGTCAGGGAAATCCGTATTTAGCTCAACATGTTGAATACGGTTTTATAAGGGTATCTTAGGTTACTTCAGGCTAAGGCACAGTGCTGAGCTTGCCAGGCTTTCAGCACACAGCTCTTGTGATCTCTCTGCATTCTCATTGGCTCTGCTCTATGCAATCAGCTGATGGCCTCCACACAGCTCCTCAGCTGATTGCACAGAGCAGAGCCGATCTAAATGCAGGAGATAAGATCACAGGAGCTGTGTGCTGACAGCCTGACAAACTCAGCAGGTACAGAGTGGGGGGGAATAATATGGATTGGGATAGAGTGGGGGGAATAATATGGAGTGGGACTGTGTGGGAGAAATAATGTGGAGTTAGACAGAGTAGGGGGAATAGCATGGAGAGGGACAGAGTGAGGGGAATAATATGAAGAGGGACAGAGTGAGGGGAATAATTCGGAGAGGGACAGAGTGGGTGGAATAGTATTGAGAGGGACAAAGTGGGAGGAAAATTATAGAGAGGGGCTGTATGGGGGAAGGAGATCATATGGAAAGGTGCTATTTTGGGGGGTATGTTATCGTCAAGCGCTGTGTTTCGGGAATAGTTTGGAGAGGCACAGAGTGGGGGGAATAATTTGGAGAGGCACAGAGTGGGGGGAATAATATGGAGAGGGACAGAGTGAGGGGAATAATATGGAGAGGGACAGAGTGAGGGGAATAATATGAAGAGGGACAGAGTGAGGGGAACAATATGGAGAGGGACAGAGTGAGGGGAACAATATGGAGAGGGACAGAGTGAGGGGAATAATATGGAGAGGGACAGAGTGAGGGGAATAATATGGAGAGGGACAGAATGAGGGGAATAATTAAGAGAGGGTCAGAGTGGGAGGAAAATTATGGAGAGGGGCTGTATGGGGGGAGGAGATCATATGGAAAGGTGCTATTTTGGGGGGTATATTATTGTCAGGCTGTGTTTCGGGAATAGTTTGGAGAGGAACAGAGTGGGGGGATATTATAGAGAGGGACTGTGTGGGGGAGGTTATGTTAAGGAGAGGTACAGAAGAGAATATTATCAAAATTCTCTGCTGGCAACTCCTATGTAATCACCATCCAATGATGTCACAGATGTGCTCAAGGGAGACAAGTCTGGAGATGCTGCAACCATGGGAGAAAAATCTGGAGACGCTGAAGCAATGGAAGCAGTTGTAAGCCATGCAGGCTGCTCACAGAAGCACCAGCAACGTGAAACCTGACTTTGTCGTTTTGAAAAACAGTACTTGGGGCAATTTGGAGAAATGGTGGAACCGCTGATTCCACCACCAAATCAATGTAATGCTGAGCTGCTGTTGCACCTAAAATGAAGGCTAGAGTGGTCCATGCACTGGACAGATTCCATCCCATATCCTGGGAATAGGACTGATGTGACTTTCGCTCGTCATGAAGGCTACTTTATTGACCTCACGCCACTTAAAGGCCGTCATCGTGCACAGTAAGAGAACAATGGAGGATGGAAATGAAGTCTGCTCCTTTGTAGATGCAATAATAGCTGGAGATAGGTCTGGAGATTACATGAGAAACACCATGAAGAGGCCTTCACAAGGAAACATCCCACCAGTCCTATATCCAGGGTTATGGGGTTATGGTCTGGACGGGACATATTCTCCAGTAATCGGATTCCTCTAGTCTTCATTTCAGGTACATGAACAGCTCAGGGTTAAATTGATTTGGTTGTAGAACCAGTAGAGTGGCCATTTCTCCACTGGGTTCCATTTTTTCATAGTTTTCATTGAATTGGCATGTCTATGGATCCTGTCATTCCCATAACTCGATGACTTTTCCTTACTGATGTTAGAATATCAATGTTAAAGAAAACAACTGTCTCAGAGATCTGACAACCAGACCTCCTGATTGGCCGAACAGCATAGATCTAATGGCCATGCGCAATGAGCAATCACCCTATATTCATCCCATTGCAACGATGACTAATGCCAAGTGTCATCTCTTAACCTCATCCCACATGATGGATCCTCGATGGTTGCTTAGTACATCTTTCCAGATGCTTACGAGCTCTGACTTGCATTTCTTGAGTCTGTGCACTGGGAATAGATTCCCCATACACTGCAGATCAAGGGGCGGCCATGTCATTGTACCTTGAGAACAGGTGGGATTGTGCAAGTTGATGAGTTATTAGACCAAAAAGGGCACTTATGTTGTTTTAAAACAAGAGCCTTCTTATATCTGTGTTTGCCATTGCTGCAGAAGGTCATTTAAAGTGAGCTTGTCAGCTGTATAGGGCTCTAATTGCTGCCTCCATGCTGCAGTAGCTGAAATACATTCATATATGCTAATTATGGTGCAATATGCACTACAGTTGTGGACAGGATGCTTGTGCTCCTGACAGCCCACTGGTCCTGTGTGCCCACCTCTCCCACTGTGATTGACATCTAGCAATCATCAGATGCTATTTCTTCAAGATTATGTAAAGAGAACGACCTGCAGATCTATTCACATTGGATTTAGAATTCTTATTATCATATATTTCCACCATATCCAATCAGTAAATACAAGTGATCTTTCAGCATCCATTAGGCCAGTAGATGTTGACTTTACTTTGTATAATGTACAGCAAAGAAGTAGCTGTGTATGTCTATATGTGCATGTAGCTGAGCTGTGTGTGTCTGTATGTGCATGTAGTGAGCATGTAGCAGAGCTGTGTGTCTATATATGTGCATGTAGTGAGCATGTAGCAGAGCTGTGTGTCTATATATGTGCATGTAGTGAGCATGTAGCAGAGCTGTGTGTCTATATATGTGCATGTAGTGAGCATGTAGCAGAGCTGTGTGTCTATATATGTGCATGTAGCAGAGCTGTCATTAATAAACAGTATAAAGAGTATGTCCATGCTCATAGTATAGTTAAACCACCTAGGTCCACACACGCGTAGTTATGCAAAAAATGTGTATTTATTTTGCATGAGAACTAGTTCACATACAAATCAATGCAGTGGTATAGATTCAATTAGAGTAATAATGGACAGTGAGAGGGAAGGAGAGGAGAAGAGACACAGCTGAGTATGGAAATAGTATCCACAGTAATGGTGACCTTAGCAATTAAAGTGCAGTACTAGTGGGAAGCAGGGGCGCATGCAGGGGGTGCAGCCGGACCCTTTGCCCTAAGCGCGAACTCAGAGGGGGGCGCCGGCATCAATTCCCCCCCCCTGCTCCTCACCAAGGCTGCAGGGGCGGCAGGGCTGAAAGCTGACAGCACCCACCCCCTTTCCCCCCGCTCCGCACCTAAGGCTGCAGTGGCGGCGGGGCTGAACGCTGACAGCATCCTCCCCCCGCTCCTCACCTACTCTGGGGGGGGGAACGCCAAAATAGATCTTTGCCCGGGCGCCATGAGACCTAGTTACACCGCTAGTGGGAAGAGAGGGGCAATGACATACTACTAACAGTGAAAATCACTGTATGGGTGCCAATCCCGCCCATACCCTAAAGTGTAATACTGTCCGCCAAGAAATCACCTACCCATAGTAGTGGAGATCTCCTTACTTCAGACACGTGTCACAGGGGGCTGTGAAACATGTCTGAAGTAAGGAGATCTCCACTAGTACTGCACTTTAATTGCTAAGATCACCATTACCGTGCATACTATTTCCATACTCAGCAGAGCTATGTGTGTCTGTATACGCGTGTATGTAGGAGAGTGTGGCACCCCAGGGGTTAATGTGTCACAGTAACATCACACGGGTTCCCTCCCCACAACACACTACACTAGCACCTCTGGGCCAGGAGGGGGAGCTAAACCAGCTCCCTTACATACTCCGGGTCAAGAGGAACTAGTTAGTCTAGTCTAGAGGAGAGTTCAGTATGAGGTAGTACTGGGAAGAGTCCAGTTCCTGGGAGAACTGAGGGAGACTGTAGTGTAAAGGAGCTGTGTCAGGCTTCTCTACAGTCCGCTCACTGATTCCAGGCCTAGCCAGGGTCTGAGAAATGGTGAACTGAGGGCAGAGAAACTCTTGTGGGAGACTGAGTGCCATCACCACTCACCCCAGAGCAGCGCTCAGAGCGGACACCGGATCCGAGACTGTGACTGGCACACACAGCACAGTAAATCCAGGAATAATGGAGTTTCTAGATCGACACTGTACCAGAGCAAAGCAACACGGCGGGGTCAGCAGCACACGGAAGACTCAAGTTGCCTAGCCAAGGGGTACCTGTGAGGAGAGAGACAGTGCCAGCAGCTCAGCTAGAAGCAGCAGCAGGGCCACACACACAGTGCAGCAGGAGGAAGCTGAGGACCCGGAAAGGGTGGGAGCAACCCGGCCCCTGTACAGACTCCGTGGACAATAATCTGCTACAACATCTGCAGTAAAGCTTTGGAAAACTTCAGAAACGTGAGTGTGTGTTCCTTCAACCCGTCTCCACTATCCATCCCTTATTATCATATCCACTATAGACTCTAATAACCACTGCCCCGGGGAACCAGCCTCTACCTACGGAGAGCCGTTCCATCTAAGCTGCCTAACATCATCCCCGGAGGTTCTGCAGCAGCGGTGGTCCCCTTACTGACCTCACACCGTGGGTTGCGTCACAACAAACATTCATCCCTTGTAAATACCCCCTTTTACTTGGGAACCCGGGACACGGTCCGGACCAGGCCCTCCGTGACATCCCCAGCAGCAACCTGGTCCGGTACCGAGTACCCCATCCCAGTGGGCTCCACAAGAGCTGTGTGTGTATATATGTGCAAGTAGTTTACATGTAGCACAATTGTGTATGTCTATATGGGCATATAGCAGAGCTTTGTATGTGTCTACATGTGCATGTAGTAGAGTTGTGTGTCTGTATTCGCATGTAGACTGCATGTAGCATTGCTGTGTGTGTCTGTATGTGCATCTAGCTTGCATGTAGCATAACTGGTTGTCTGTATGTGCATGTATTCAGCATGTAACAAAGCTGTATGTGTCTGTATATGCATGTAGCAGAGCTGTGTGTGCCTGTATGTTCATATAGTTTGTATGTAGCAGACCTGTGTGTCTAAATATGTTCCTGTAGTGAGCATATAGCAGAGCTGTGTGTGTCTGTATGTTTATATAGTTTGTATGTAGCAGACCTGTGTGTTTAAATTTGTTTCTGTAGTGAGCATGTAGCAGAACAGTGTGTCTGTAGGTGTATGTAGTCTGCATGTAGCGGAGCTGTGTGTGTCTGTATGTCCATGTAGTTTGCATGTAGCAGAGCTCTGTGTGTGTCTATATGTTCATGTAGCAGAGCTGTATGTGTCTGTGTGTGCATATAGTGTGCATGTAGCACAGCTGTATATGTCTGTGTGCATGTAGAGTGCATGTAGCAGAGCTGTGTGTCTATATGTGCATGTAGTGTGCATGTAGCGGAGCTGTGTGTGTCTGTAGGTCCATGTAGTTTGCATGTAGCAGAGCTCTGTGTGTGTCTATATGTTCATGTAGCAGAGCTGTATGTGTCTGTGTGTGCATATAGTGTGCATGTAGCACAGCTGTATATGTCTGTGTGCATGTAGAGTGCATGTAGCAGAGCTGTGTGTCTATATGTGCATGTAGTGTGCATGTAGCAAAGCTGGGCGTGTCTGTATGTGCATGTAGTTTGCATGTAGCAAAGCTGTGTGTGTGTTTATCTATATGTGCATGTAGTAAAGCTGTGTGTGCCTATATGTGCATGTAGTGTGCATGTAGCATAGCTGTGTATGTCTTTGTGCATGTATTGTGCATGTAGCAGAGCTGTATTTCTACATGTGCATGTCGGGTGCATGTAGCAGAGCTGTGCATGTCTGTGTGCATGTCTATATGTGCATATAGCAGAGCCCTGTATGTGTATGTGCATATAGCAGAGCTGTGTGTATCTAATATCTAATTTGTAGAAAGACACTAACAATAGAATGAGTACCTCCCTATTCTACCCTAGAACAGTAAACTTGGTGCTAATGACCGCTCCCTCTCACACCTCCAGGGAAGTTTTAATTAATAGGAAAAATGTGTTTCCTATTTTCAGCTGTGTAAACCTGTGGTGCAGCTTAAGGAATGGACATGCAACAGCAGAGGGGAGGAGGGCGTGGAGTGTTAAAGGGGCCCATTGAGACGCTTTCACACAGGGCCCACAAAAACCTGGAGCCGACCCTGCAAAGAACAGTTCAAAACACAAGCATCAGACCAAAAAGTATAAACATATATAAAACGTCGCCAATTCCTGCAATACACCCGCCACAATGTATCATTGTCTCAAATCCTCATATAGAAATGTGCACGAGACAAAACGTGTCTGCGGCCTCCAAACCGAGACAAAACACTGCGGGCAACTCTCCAAAACCCTCCTAATGTACGTCTATCCAGGTAGTGAGGCCTGAAGAACGGCCATTGTTCCCTCCTAGACACAATTCAGACTTTATAGAGAAAGATTAATTGTATAGAATTCCATCCAGAGAGCAATCAATCATGAGCAAACATAGTAAAATAATAGAAACCTTACAAGTGTGTTATGGAGATGAAGGTACAAATAAGAACCGCAACATATAGACCTAGCAAGAAATACTATAACTGAGAATGCACAAGAATATAACATCTATAATACTGTCTACTGTGTACAAGAATATAACTACTATAATACTGCTCCTATGAACAAGAATATAACTACTATAATACTGCCCCTATGTACAAGAATAAAACTACTATAATACTGCCCCTATATACAAGAATATAACTACTATAATACTGCTCCTATATACAAGAATATAACTACTATAATACTGCTCCTATATACAAGAATATAACTACTATAATACTGCTCCTATATACAAGAATATAACTACTATAATACTGCTCCTATGTACAAGAATATAACTACTATAATACTGCCCCTATGTACAATAATATAACTACTATAATACTGCCCCTATATACAAGAATATAACTACTATAATACTGCTCCTATATACAAGAATATAACTACTATAATACTGCCCCTATATACGAGAATATAACTACTATAATACTGCTCCTATATACAAGAATATAACTACTATAATACTGCTCCTATGTACAAGAATATAACTACTATAATACTGCCCCTATGTACAATAATATAACTACTATAATACTGCCCCTATATACAAGAATATAACTACTATAATACTGCTCCTATATACAAGAATATAACTACTATAATACTGCCCCTATATACAAGAATATAACTACTATAATACTGCTCCTATGTACAAGAATATAACTACCATAATACTGCCCCTGTATACAAGAATATAACTACTATAATACTGTCCCTATATACAAGAATATAACTACTATATTACTGCCCCTATATACAAGAATATAACTACTATAATACTGCCCCTATGTACAAGAATATAACTACTATAATACAGCCCCTATGTACAAGAATATAACTACTATAATACTGCTCCTATGTACAAGAATATAACTACTATAATACTGCTCCTATATACAAGAATATAACTACTATAATACTGCTCCTATATACAAGAATATAACTACTATAATACTGCTCCTATATACAAGAATATAACTACTATAATACAGCTCCTATGTACAAGAATATAACTACTATAATACTGCTCCTATATACAGGAATATAACTACTATAATACTGCTCCTATATACAAGAATATAACTACTATAATACTGCTCCTATATACAAGAATATAACTACTATAATACTGCCCCTATGTACAAGAATATAACTACTATAATACTGCTCTTATATACAAGAATATAACTACTATAATACTGCCCCTATGTACAAGAATATAACTACTATAATACTGCCCCCTACGTACAAGAATATAACTACTATAATACTGCCCTATGTACAAGAATATAGCTACTATAATACTGCTCCTATATACAAGAATATAACTACTATAATACTGCTCCTATATACAAGAATATAACTACTATAATACTGCCCCCTACGTACAAGAATATAAAATACAATAATACTGCCCCTATGTACAAGAATATAACTACTATAATACTGCTCCTATATACAGGAATATAACTACTATAATACTGCCCCTATGTACAAGAATATAACTACTATAATACTGCTCCTATGTACAAGAATATAACTACTATAATACTGCTCCTATGTACAAGAATATAACTACTATAATACTGCTCCTATGTACAAGAATATAACTACTATAATACTGCTCCTATGTACAACAATATCGCTACTTTCTGATTGTCCTATGACGGCACATAATGGGTTAATCCCTTACTTCCTAGTCAGAACAGAAGATATGTTAATTGGCAATAAACACAACATTTTACTAATTGATACTCCTTTGTCCCCACCTCCTTCCCCAATTAAGGGGGCAAACAGAGGACAGACTACATATTTTTCTTTCTTTTCACAGGAACAGAAGTCTTTTTCTCCATGGTTTGCGGTCCTGTATACATATTTTTATATGTCACTCGTTGTTATATGTCGATGATGATGCCCATGATTAAGCAGGAGAATCAAAACATGCAAAATGTGCATTGGGGGCTGATTCTGGAGAGGACTTTTCCTTCCCCTTTATGTTAGCACTTTGCAGGGCACTCGCACTTTAGGTATGGCAATATAATTTGGAAATGTATTTTATTGATCTGTACCTCATATGTGATATATTTCTGACAGGCCATTATGGCTGCAACTTTCTATGGAGTATGTGATCATTTCTAAGAAAAAATGTGCAATACTTGTATGTCCTTGATGTAAATTGATGCAGTGCTAACTGGTGACTACCTCATCTGTTAACATTTTGCATCATATTTTACATGCACTTTGTAAGCAAAAAAAACACTTGTTTCCTCTATTTTGTAATTGCAATCCCTTTGTGGAGTTGCTAGGAGCTATATGTGTAAAATATTCCCTCTAGGTCAATTAGTCATTTGGTATGGAATATGGAATTTCTTGTTCAGAGCACTGCACTGAAATCAGGCGACATATCGCCACCAAATTCCCCAATTACACACCGCAATTGGGAGGCAATTTGACGGCGATAATTCCAGGGCGATCTGCTTTATTTCTACAACATTAAACAACTGAATGAACGTCCTCCGAGCCCGGGGATTCCATCATTTTTGCCAGGGGTTGTATTTGTCCCTCGGTTCCTGTCATATCTAAAAAGTTCTGGTCTAGATTGTGGGTCCTGTATACAAATATTTGCATTTGGCGCTCGGTTGCCTGCCATATACAGGTGCATCTCATTGAATTAGAAGATCATCAAAAAGTTCATTTATTTCAGTAATTCAATATATAAAGTGACGCACATCTATTATGTAGAGTCATTACACACAGAAGGATCTATTCCATGTGTTTATTTCTGTTAATGTTGATGATTATGGATACCCAAAGGTCGTTATCTCAGAAAATTTAAGTCAGGATGATGAAGGGTTAAAAACCACGACATCAAAGGGTGAAAATAATACTGATATAACGCGTTTCAGGGCTCCCAGAAACATGGCAATATGATATTGGTTTTTGATGATACTCTAATTCATTGAGATGAACTAGTATATACTTCCATGGGTGCAGGTCCTGTATACACAGTTTATGTCCCTCGGTTCCTTGCATTTATATATACAGTGATACTATTCCATAGGAATCAATGTAAATCCAAATCATTCGTTTTAGACTTCAAAATAGATAACAAATAACACATTTTATAGAGAATAAAGACAGTATTTAATACTAAAAACATTAAGAACTTAATATAGAATGAATATAACTGATGCCAACGAAAGCCGAGGTCTTACTGTATATGTCCTACCCTATAAATGAGGCTGCTGGTCCCTAAGGGTAGACGCCCTGTATGGCTAATCCCAAGCTGTGGTGTAACTTGAAGCTAATGGGCCCCCGATGCCAAAGCTCCAATGGGACCCCCAATTATTAGAAATCTTTAATAGCAATAGTCTTTTTCTATAGGCCAAATGGGACCCAGTGTGATTGCAGCCCCTGCACCTATTGTAGTTACGCCCTTGATCCCATGTATACCTTGTGGTAGATTGTGACCGGGGGTAATAAACTGCTGGAGGCATTTAGAGGTGAGCCCAGTCTCCTGCGGTGTTTCCCGACCATTGCTAAGAGGTATTAACAACTTTGTCTTACTCACATGTTACAGAGTCATGGCGGCGTGCCCAGCAGTGAAGCAGCTCCAGAAAACACGTAATCCCTTCTTGTGTCGAGGAAGCCTGCCGGTGACGTGATCAGGGTGGGGGGATTTCAATACGACGGCCTCCAGTAAGTCCCTCGGGGCAGCTCAGCTATTAGTATTGTGAGGTATAGTGCGCCCTGGGACATGCTGCACCTGTAGCGGAGCATTGTGCTAATGATAACATTCCATATGTCTTGTAGATGTCAGCTCCGCTGAAGAGGATAAGGAAGGCAAGACACCAGTTGAGTAGCTCCAGAGCCGTCCATACAGTCTGAAGACGCAGCATTCTTGGACTAGTTCAAGGCTCCAATGTCAACAGGGTTTACCAAGATTCAGATTCTCATCGGAGGATGAGTGGCCTCCGATTCTTCAATGCAATCTGCAGATAACGCCCGCTAAGGAAAGTGATTGAGACTTACATCTCTAGAGTAAGCACTCTAATTAAAGCTGCTAAGAGAGCTCTGGAATCTGATCAATGTTATGGTTCATATGTTTAGAAACAATTTAACGTTTTTCCATATGTCTTATTATTTGCTTAAAGACTGGGTCATTATGTCTTTTAGTCTCCTTTCTTTTTTGCAAAATCTGTAGTTTTTTGCTTTCTAAAAGCTAATAAATACCGGGTGTCTTGAAGCCACAGACAGACAAGACTCTACCTGCAGTCACATGACGTCACACGTCTTTTGTCCCCCTTCATCGATGAATTGTTTCCATTCGAAACTCATCGGCAACATGTAGACCCTTTGCCGTCTATTCCAAAAGCTCTTCAAAAAGATAAGGGTTTCCACGACCTCATCCTATTCACCATAGGTCAAAAAGGCAGAGATTATTTATATTCCACCCCTTAAGGAGAAAACTATTTCAGTGCGTCCGTTACTTAATGAATGTCTCCAGAACTAATGGTCTAAACCAGAAGAATCCTTAAGTCTAAGAGTCGGTGTACAGGATAGGCTCAGCTCAGGTTCAGGCTTGGGAATATACTCCTAAAGTGGATGCAGCCGGGCTATCTAAGAAAGCATTTTTTTCCGTTGGAGGAATCATCCCTCTTTAAAGATCCAGTAGAGAGGAAAACGGCCAACCTCCTTAAGAAAACCTACGTAATGTAGCCTTGGTCTCTGTTTCAGTAGCTAGAGCCTTAAGAGTTTGGTTGAGCCAACTATCACACGAGCTGGAGCAGGGTGTCACACCGGAGGACATACTGGATAGGCTCCCAGTCCTCAAGTCAGCAGCAGATACACTTTGTGATGTATCGGTTGACACCATCAAAGGTTCCGCCAGGTGTTAGCTTCAGTGAGGATTAAGCAGTGGACAGGAGACCTTCTATTTAAGCTTCATTTTTGAGGTCGTACATTTCGGCCATCTAGCCTATCCGGTTCCCAACTAGGGAAGATAAAGGTTCTTCAGTTCCTCAACCTCAAAGACCCTTTCAGTTCTGGCAGGATCAGAGGAGATCATCTCCAAAGATGAGAACCAGGTCTCAGGAAGAGATGCGATATATGTGTAGACCAGCATCATACCAAACCAAAAGAAAGCAGTCCTTTCATAGAGATAGGCCCTTATGACGCCAGGTGCTCCAGTAAAGTGGGAGTAGAGTATTATCCAACTACTATCCGGCAGGGTCATCAACATCCAACGACACTGTGGTCCTCATACACAGAGGTTGTTCTCTGGAGCTGGAGTGGAGCTGCCCCCCCCGACCACGTCATCATCAATCGGCAAGGAGCACTAAAAGAAATGCATTCTCATTAAGGCTGGCGTCACACCACGGTTTTGAGCTCCAGACGAACAGAATCAGGACTGTGCGGTCCAGTCCTGACATTTCAATATCTGCAATTTCTGCCGGGAGCTCTCCAGGTGCTGAAGTTCAGCGCTTGCTGCCGCTGAACTTCAGCACCCGGCGTCCGGCAGCTGGATCCAATATTCTGTTGTATCCAGTGCGATTCGGCACCCATAGACTCCTATGTTATGGGGCGCCGGATCGCATCGGATCTGGGAGGATCCGATTTTGTTTAACTTTTTGCCCCGGACACAAAAATGCTGCAAGCTGTGATTTTGTGTCTGGGGCAAAAATCGAATGCAGCCTGATGCTGCCAGACAGGGACAAATCCAGATGGCAAATCACTGCCATCCGGCCCTATCCGGCGCCATAGGGCTACATTATGTCCAAAATTGGGTCTGGGGGTGTCAGGTTCACACTGGACAGCCCCGGATCCGAAAAAACTGTGGTGTGTAGATCGAGGCATATATTCTCCCCTGTTTTTGGTAATAGATTTGACCTTCCTGAATAGATACCTGGAGGAGAAGAAATTCAGGATGGAGAATGTCCGGTTGGTACTATGAATTCTGAGCAAGGATGACTGATTAGTGACAGTACACCTACAGGATGTGTATTTGCTGATTCTCCAGGTGCAAATTCCTCCCAGTTGCTGTTGGATGGAATTCACACCTACACCATTTTCACTTCTCTTGTCCACCGTTTGGGATCTCGGTAGACCCAAGAGTGTTTACCAAGGCTACAGTAGTCCTAGTCGATGCTCTCAGGCCGCAGAGGTCGCAGCTGGTTCCTTCCAGGAGAAGGAAATTCTTAGGTGTCATCATCGACTCTAAATACATGTCCCTGATTGTGACTAACGAGAGAATCCAGAACCTACAGAACAGTGTATAAAGGGAGAAAAGATATTGGCATATGCAGGGAGCACACCACAATATGATTGAATGTAAAAGAACAACAAAGTTTTATTAAACAACTGTGAGACACACAATATAAAATCACTTAAAATAAACATACAAAAGACATGGGGCCCATCATTCCTCAAAACAGAATATGCGAGGAAAATCATTTATGATAACAGAGGGGAATTACCACAATCACCAGTACAGATAACAAGTAATAGTAGATGGAAAGACCTGTAAGTGATTAGTGTACGCACACAATTACTCAGTTATGCACAAATTACAAAGGAGATTAGTAGATGCAAACAATATTATGCACAAGATAAATAAACAAGCAGTTAGGTCTGTGGCACCAAACCAAAGTAACACAACAATATCAGTAGCCTATGAAGGATATGTGCAGAGGAAAAATAGCATTAATCCACATATAGGTGTCTGGCAATCTATCTAATCATATAAATCCAAAGGACCATATGTGGAAGTGACTCAGATAGTAGCTTGTACAGCAGGAGAAATAAGCTGCACAAGGAGGCACATTTCATAGAGCAATTATGGCAAAGTGGCACATCACCTAACCCAGTGGAATGAGGAATCCCATCAGTCAAAGTCAGAGTCAAGTGGGGGCCCCCACGTCGCCCTCCCCACACGTATCATGGCTAAAGGGGTGCAGCTTTGTGCATAACTGAGTAATTGTGTGCGTACACTAATCACTTACAGGTCTTTCTACACACCTGGCTGTTACTCCAGCTATTTTATTCAGTTACCCCCTTCTGGTTGTTTTTGATGCCCTTGATTACGGTCATACAACATTATACATCTATTGTTATTTATCAACCATACTTGGGAAGAGTCAGTGACGGCAGCCATACAGCCCCACAGCAGCCCCCGCATCCCCAGTAATGCAGGGCCCCCCCAGCCTCGCTCCGGTCACCTGTAAAGCAAATTATACTTATCACTGTCCCGCTGTCCGCGCCCGCCGCTGCCGACATCCACGATCCTCCATCTTCATGCGTCTTCTTCCTGTTTCCTGTGTTCGTCGCAGACAATGACGTCATTGCCGGCGACGAACACAGGAAACAGGAAGAAGACGCATGAAGATGGAGGATCGCGGACAGCGGGACAGTGATAAGTATAATTTGCTTTACAGGTGACCGGAGCAAGGCTGGGGGGGCCCTGCATTACTGGAGATGCTGTATACTACCACTGGGGCTGCTATATACTACCACTGGGGCTGTATATACCACTGGGGCTGTATATACTACTGGGGCTGCCTGTATACTTCCACTGGGGCTGTATATACTACTGGGGCTGCCTGTATACTACCACTGGGGCTGTATATACTACTGGGGCTGCCTGTATACTACCACTGGGACTGTATATACTACTGGGGCTGCCTGTATACTACCACTGGGGCTGTATATACTACTGGGGCTGCTGGATACTACCACTGGGGCTGTATATACCACTGGGGCTGTATATACTACTGGGGCTGCGTGTATACTACCACTGGGGCTGTATATACTACTGGGGCTGCCTGTATACTACCACTGGGGCTGTATATACTTCTGGGGCTGCTGGATACTACCATTACTGGAGATGCTGTATACTACCACTGGGGCTGCTGGATACTACCACTGGGGCTGTATATACCACTGGGGCTGTATATACTACTGGGGCTGCGTGTATACTACCACTGGGGCTGTATATACTACTGGGGCTGCCTGTATACTACCACTGGGGCTGTATATACTACTGGGGCTGCCTGTATACTACCACTGGGGCTGTATATACTACTGGGGCTGCTGGATACTACCACTGGGGCTGTATATACCACTGGGGCTATATATACTACTGGGGCTGCGTGTATACTACCACTGGGACTGTATATACTACTGGGGCTGTATATACTACTGGGGCTACGTGTATACTACCACTGGGGCTGTATATACTACTAGGGCTGTATATACTACTGGGGCTGCGTGTATACTACCACTGGGGCTGTATATACCACTGGGGCTGCTGCTGTATATACCACTGGGGCTGCTGCTGTATACTACCACTGGGGCTGCTGTATATACCTCTGGGGCTGCTGTATACCACACTGCTGGGGGCTGTATACCTGTGCTGGGGTCCACCCTCGGCTTATACACGAGTCAATAGATTTTCCCAGGTTTTGGGGGCAAAAGTAGGGGGGTCGGCTTATACACGGGTCGGCTTATACACGAGTATATACGGTACTTGTTATCTGTACTGGTGATTGTGGTAATTCCCCTCTGTTATCATAAATGATTTTCCTCGCAAATTCTGTCTTGAGGAATGTTGGGCCCCATGTCTATTGTATGTTTATTTTAAGTGATTTTATATTGTGTGTCTCACAGTTGTTTAATAAAACTTTGTTGTTCTTTTACATTCAATCATATTGTGGTGTGCTCCCTGCATATGCCAATATCTTTTCTCCCTTTATATACCGTTTTGTTGGCATGGTGAGCACCCCGTTGAAACTCTTCTATCATTAGTGGTGCTGCTCATTTTTCTACTTTGCCTACAGAACAGTGTATCTCACCTTCTCCGGGCTCCGAAAGTTCTTACCAGGCCAGCGATGAAAGTGTTGAGGAGACTCTCTTCCTCCATAAAGTCCCATATTCCAGACATCATTTTTGCCTCCTTCAAGCCAATATCTTGACATTTACTATCCTATCCAGTGTCCATTCCTCTAGCCACCAAACAGGATCTACAATGGTGGTGGTCCCCGCTGTCTACAGTGACGCTTACAACAGATGCGTCAGGAACAAGCATGAGGGGCCCATGTAGGAATCGACTGGATTCCAAGACCCTGGTCAGAATCAGAGACCAGAATGTCATCCAACCTCAGAAAGTTTAAGAGGACCTGTCACCCCCTAGTGTATGGCAAACTAAATGCACCACTGAATGCAGCATGCCTGCTGCATTTAGGGAAGGGGTCCCCCATGGCTCTAGCCCCTCTGTACCCTGAGAAATACACTTTAGAAAGCTTACATATATTGAGTCCGGAGGGCATTCCTGCTTATGGAGTAATCACTGCCACAGGGCTTCTCCCCGCCTCCGGCCGCTCTGTGCCGCCTCCTTTTGCGCTGTTCCTCCTCCTGTCTGTGTGCAGCCCCCTCCACATCGGCACCGGCATGTAAGTGTCTGATCTCACGCAGGCGCACAGCAAGGCAGTGTTGTCAGCTGCCGCCTCCCGTCCTCGCTGTGTGCCTGCGTGAGATCAGACACTTACACGCCGGCACAGGCGAGGAGGGGGCTGCACACAGACAGGAGGAGGAACAGCAGGGGGCGGCACAGAGCAGCCGGAGGAGGGGAGAAGCCCTGTGGCAAAGATGACTCCATAACAAGGAATGCCCTCCGGACTCACTATATGTAAGCTTTCTAAAGTGTATTTCTCAAGGTACAGGGGGTAAGAGGCATGGGGGACCCCTTCCCTGAATGCAGCAGGTATACATGTTTTCTCATTTGCTAATGATTATAAATAAATAGCACTAATAAAGGCAGGGCAGGCCCAAGCCTGCACACACCAGGTTTTGCTTGTTTTTCATCTGTGCTGTTGATGGCAATTCTTGGTAACTGTTCACATTTAGTAATCTTGCCTTGTCCTCAGGCTCAGTTTATTTCAAGCTCCATTTACTTGGACCTGCCCTGCCCTCATTCAAGAGTGCTGGCCTGATGCGGTGAGGGTTTATTCTGAAAAGCCCAAACATATGTGGCATCAGCTGCAGGGGTGGGAGCCTGAGTTGCCTTTATGGACATGCACCAGTCTGGCACCTTGGGAGCGGGTCTCTGAGATGCTGCAGGTTAATGCTGCTTTTTATGGTCCATGTAATATGTATGTTGGAGGCCACACGGCACAACTAAAATAAAAATATATATAGTAGGACCGCCCTGATGAGATTGCCTTGACGTGGCAGGGTGGCTTAAAAGATTGATGAATATTTTGTCAAATATCTCAATGTTAAAATACCATACAATTTGGAAGTAATATGTGCATTTGCACTTTTTTATTATTGCAAGCTATCTTCTGGTGGTGCTGGCGTTTTTGCTGATTTCAGTATTGAACATTTCACATGGATTTATGTCTTTTTACATCAATTGAAAGGGCATTTGGGGGTATCATATCTTTGAACAGACCCCAATTAGGGGACAATAAAACTTCCACACTTCTTATCAGTGAACTGTTCCGACATGTACTCCCATATATATATGAGCAGATTTTGCCTTATACTAGCCTGAAGAAGAGACCTGAGTTATCTCGAAAGCTGCTATTTGAAAGGTATCAACGACTGAGGACTCTCAGATTTTAATATTTCTCTATCTACTGGATAACATGGTACAAACATATTTTACCTTACTATACTACTTTAATACTTATACTATACGGTATAATATTTGTATGTCTTATACCGGTATTATACATAATCCGTGCTGTACGATTATATCAGATTGAGATGTTGGCCATTATATCATCTTCTTTGGCACGTGCAGCACTGACATTTCTATTTTATAGCTCCGCTCAGCCATGTCCTATCTTGGAGCTGCCAGGATGGAGCATATTTATAGCTGAGCTTTTAGTTGCAGTAGACAGGTCGCCTCCTCATTTTAGTATCTGTGAGATCTCATAAATCTGGAGTGTGAGCATTTTCCAGTCTCTGTGTCTTGGCAGTTACAGCTATTGTAAGTGGCTGAACAATGGGCGCTTGAGATGCCGAGTTATTGATGAGGTCGGAACAATATTAGTCCATGTTCATCCAAAATTCACACATCCATAATTCTGCATTCTGTGCTGCGCTGTTGAAAACAATATACTTCAACTTAAAAGGGAAAACCAAAGTGCCAGCACTGCCAAAAAAACATAAAGATTGTGTAAATACACATATTGTTTCCACACTGTAAAAATGAGACATTTCGCAAAAGATTAAAACATCTTTTGAGCCACTCTGCCATGACAAGGCATATCTCAAATAGAGTGGTCCTACTCTACAATTAAAAATTGTCATGACAAGGCATATCTCAAATAGAGTGGTCCTACTCTACAACTAAAAATTGTCATGACAAGGCATATCTCAAATAGAGTGGTCCTACTCTACAATTAAAAATTGTAGAGTAGGACCACTCTATCTGAGATATGCCTTGTCGCGGCAGAGTGGCTCAAAAGATGTTTTAATCTTTTGCGAAATGCCTCATTTTTACAGTGTGGAAACAATATGTGTATTTACACAATCTTTATATTTTTTCTAGCAGTGCTGGCACTTTTGTTTTTCCTACAACTTAAAAGGGGTATTCCCAAAAAAACAAGTTATCCCATGACTATTACATATATGATAACTTGCTGATCGATGGGGGTACGACTAGTGATGATAGAGCACTACCATGCATGAGTGCTTGGTACTCAAAACGAGCAGGTTGGATGCTTGGATGGGTGCAACTCAAGTATAATGGAGTATAATGGAAGTAAATGGTAAGATCTTCTGGAAAAATGCTTGTGGTGGCCATTGACTTCCATGATGCTCGGCACTTGAATTGAGCCCATCCAAGCGTTAGACCTGCTCGTTTGAACATCTTCCAGAAAAATGTTCGAGTTTCTTATTGACTTCCATTATACTTGGTATTCGAGTTGAGCCCATTCAAGCGTTAGACCTACTTGTTTCAACGTCTTCTGGAAAATAGGGATGAGCGAGTACCATAATATTCGGACTCGCTATACTTGCAATGAGTAGGTACTGTTACTCGGTACTCGTTGCGAGTATAGTGAGTCCAATTACTTTCGCAGTGTATATATAGATACACTGCAAAAGTACACTAAAAGTGAATAAAAGTTGTTAAAAATAATAAAATTGCATACTCACCTGTCCGACGCCTGCACCAGGACCATCCCAGAAGACCTGCGATCACCGGACAAGGACCTGTGACTTCCAGCCAATCAGATGGTGTCACGTCACAACCACGTGATCGCTAGCGGCCACCTGATTGGCCAGATGGCAAGGTCCTAGGTGTGCTGCCAGGACCTTGCAATCTGGCCAATCAAGGTGGCCGCTAGCGATCACGTGGTTGTGACGTGTCGCCATCTGATTGGCTGGAAGTCACAGGTCCTTGTCCCGTGATTGCAGGTCTTCTGGGACGGTCCCGGTACAGGCGTCGGACAGGTGAGTATGTAATTTTATTATTTTTAACAACTTTTATTCACTTTTAGGGTACTTTCGCAGTGTATCTATAGATACACTGCGAAAGTAATTGGACTACTCGCTACTCCCGAGTACTCATAAGATACTCATAGCGAGTACCCGAATACCGCTACTATTTGGCGAGTTCCGAATAGTAGCAAGTATACTCGCTCATCCCCACTGGAAAAATGTTAGAGTTTCCCATTGATATCCGTTATTCTTGGTTGGTACTCGAGTTGAGCCCATCCTAGTGTCAGACGTACTCGTTTCAATGTCTTCTAGAAAAATTTTGAGTTTCCCATTGACTTTCATTATACTTGGAACTCAAGTTGAGCCCATCCAAGTGTCTGACCTGCTCGTTTCAATGTCTTCTGGAAAAATGTTCGAGTTTCCTATTGACTTCCATTATACTCGGTATTCGAGTTGAGCCCATCCAAGTGTCTGACCTGCTCGTTTCGAGTACTCAAGCCTTGTAGTGCTCACTCATCACTAGGTACGGCCACTAGGGGTAATGCACCTTTAGTCTGTTGAGCATGCATGTTGTTACCATGAGGTGATGGGTTTCTCCACTCTGGAGTATGAACTTCATGTGCAGACATTTTACAACCTCGACTTCTATCAATGAGATTATCAATGGTCTACTGAGGAAGTTTCATGTGCTGAATGCAGTTGGGCAAATCATCAAGATCCACTGCTGGCAGCTCCTGTGTAATCACCGACCAATCATGTCCCCAATGTGCTAGATGGAGACAAGTGTAGGGATGTTGCATCCATCGTAGAAGATTTATGCCATTTAGTAGCACAAGGAACATGCAGCTTGGTGTTGTGCTGTAGAAAAATCCCGGGTCACTGTCACGTTCCTTCGTGAAGGCCTCCTCGTTCCAATCTTATCCTAGAACATTCCATGACCTACACCTGCCAATTGTCGTGATCAAGGCTTGGGTTAAAGCCGAAACGCGTTGACATCTGTGGCCATTAACTGTTCATAATAAACCTTGCATCAAAAACATCTAAAGGAGTGTGCAACTTTGTATCCATATTTGTATTTACTGGGATTGAAGAAATCCTGTTAGTTGGCACCTCCACTCATCACCTACGCGGTGTGCACACCATTATACCCTATTGAATGCATGTGTATGTGCATTTATCAAAAAACGCACGCGTCTTTATACAGCAGCCCAGAAACTCTGCTAGCAGTGTTTTTGGGGTCCGTTACAAAAACGCATGTTTTTTTTTAACATGGGGCCCTATGGGAGGTGCATGCATTAACGCATGGCACATACAGGCACCATGCGTTAATGCATGCGTTTTTGGTGAAAAGATGACGGATTCCGTTTTCTAAGGGCTTAAAAAAAAGGATTTGTATGTGTGACCCTAGCCTAAATGAATGTATTAGCAGGGTGAGCTGTGGACCCTGCTCGGCAATGCTTTCATGGAGCAGACATGAGCTGGCTGCAAGACAGACCAGGAACCCATTTTCATATCCTGCAGAGCCAACAAATCTCAACTGTGATAGTCTTAGGGCCACAAGTAGCCAAAGCAGCAGCATTGACTACAGTATATATGACATGACGGACCAGATGTTTTATTTGTTGCTGCACCTATCTGATCCTCTTCAGCAAACAGACACACTGGCTGAGCTAACTGAAACCAGACTAGGTTGTACCATGTACTTTCCCGGTAGAACCTCTGATTTCTGGCAACGTGGATTTTGTGGCTCAGCAGACTGGACCGGTTTGGCATGGGTGTGCTTTCTTGTGTAATCTCCAGTGTAATGACAGAGAAGGTATTCAAAGCGACCAGTGGTTTTGTTACACCCAAGAGGACCAACATTACCCTCCACTGACTTCCTTTCTCCTTCAGCTTATGCCAATGATTACATCAGCCATACCATCTGCCTGTCTGTTGTCATCTACACCATTCTGCTGCCATGTAGCGATGGTCAATGCCTATCCGGTGGTCTATTCCATGTCCATCATATCATTTGTCACAATGTTTCAGGTTGTTTATTTTACTTGCCTTGTTTGACTTGCTTATTTTGGACACATCATATGAAGAGAGCAGTCACTAGATAAGGACATAATGATTGGAAGAATAGAAGAAACAAGGTGAAGAGGAAGACCAGCAACCCGATGGCTGGATACTATCAAGAGAACAATGGACAAGACTCTGACCTATCTAGACTTAAGGGGGTGTCACACGCGTCAATGTCGTCAGCGAGATGATCGCTGACGACATTGACGGCTGATCGCTGGTGAGCGGTCACACAGACAGACTCACCAGCGATCAATTGACCAGTGACATCATGGAAACGATTTAAATATCGTTTCCACGATGTCCTGCTCCCGCTGCCAGCCTGCTGGAAGCGGGAGCAGCCTGGTCTCCAAGGTAAACTGCGGGTAACTAGGCAGCGCGCGCTGCCTAGATACCCGACGTGTACCTTAGTTACCAGCCTCCTCCGCTCACCGGGTGAGCGGAGGAGGCTGGTAACTAAGGTACACGTCGGGTATCTAGGCAGCGCGCGCTGCCTAGTTACCCGCAGTGTACCTTGGATACCAGCTCCCAGCGCTTGTGAGAGGCGCTGGGAGCTGGAATATCGCTAGTCCCGGTGTCACACGCAGCGATGCTGCGTGTCCACCGGGCGACAATCGCCAGGTTTCAGAGCTGGTTCTGAAACCTGGCGATCATCAACCAGCGATTTATCGCTGGTTGATGCAGTATGTCACACGCGTCAATATCGCTGCAACGTCACGTGCAGCTCATATCGTGCAGGCGATATTGACGCGTGTGACACCCCCTTTAGAGAAGACCCTGGTGGACCTATCTCGGCTTGGAGAAGACCCTGGTGGACCTATCTAGGCTTGGAGAAGACCCTTGTGGACCCATCTAGGCTGCACAAGATCGATCTCCCAGAGGCTTTGTAGTTCCCAACTAATGCATTCAATGCAAATCATGGGGTAAAAGACTTGGTGCCCAACGAAATTGAATTTCAAATGTTTTAACAGTCTCCTAACTACTACAATGTCCGAATTATTCACCTTCTAAACAGAATCTCTCACCAGCACACATTTGCAAATCAGGCATTGACAAGAGTGTCCAAAAAGTGAATATGAGATAATTTCCTGTAGAGACAAGGAACAGCAAAAGAAAAGATAGAAAGGCATTACATGTTTATAGAGCTATAGCCTGAAGATGACTTCACAAGTTCAAAGTTATAGAAATATTAGAGAGAACTGTGACACTATGTAAACCCCCCTCATATTTGTCCTGGAGAAAACAATCAGCAAAAAGCAACAGAAGATCACAGGACAACAACTTATACATGTTCATATTTATCCTTTGGCTTATGGGGACCCTCAATGTCAATGTTACATGAAGCACGGTGTGGAGGAGGGAATGAAGGGGGATGAGGAGAAGGAGCAATAAGTCAATGTAGAAGGGAACACTGAGATGGCCAATACAAGTGATAGACGACGCTAACTATAATGACTTTAACTGTGGCTACACAAGCCTGATGGACTTCAGCCAAACAGGAACACACAGACTGAAGTGGCTGAACACAGATTCAGTTGTAGCATGTCCTTTCTCCTGAAGATACTGTGAGCCCCGGCTTCAATGACTTCTGGTTCCATTTTCAAGAAGCGGTCCAGTTTCCTATGAATGTATAAGCATGATGAGAATCCAATATAATGTCCGAGAGGGTGCTTCATGTTTTCCACATATGATTGAATAGTCTATTTTATATCCATGCAATCCATGCCATTACTACACTTTGTTACAGGTGCTGGCTTTTTGGCTGTGTAAATACCTCGTTTTTTTATTTGTCATTATTGGTCATTATTGGGAAACAGATTAGAGGCAGGGATCTAAGGGTTCATAAAGAATGAGCCCCAAATAATGCTCCTCCGTACCTTGATATTAAATAGGGTAGATACCTTTTGAGACAGCTTTCTTCCATTACGAGTACAGCAAATCTACATAGTCTTTTTACAGATCGCATTGCAAGCTGGAAAAAAAATACTTTATCTTTTTTCAAATAAAAACTTGTAAGAAACTCACCAATGGCCAATCTAATGCTGCAATGCACAAGCTGGGTGCAAGGAACTTCCCTACATAGAGATGGGGGCAACGCTGGTGCATCATGCAGATGGATCAACCGCTCACAACCTTTTATTAGAAGAGTGCAACTGGTTACATAATGCACTCTAATGAAGCTGCATAGGGAGTCTGTCATATAGATAAGTGAGATATAAGGCCAACATCTCCGGCAACATCGCCGGCAACTGAGGGGCGTGGCCACGTTGCGGCGACATCGCCGGAGAGTTGCCCTGTATAACAGGGTGATTTCAACGGTGATAGTTGCTTCAGAAAAATCGCCTGGTTTCCCAACAATATTGGGAAACCAGGCGATGTTGCTCAGGCGATCTGCCTGCATCGCCCGGTCTGACTTCCCCCATAGACTCCCATGTTAAGGATCGCTGCCAGGGTTGAGTTTAACCCTGGCAGCGATAGTTGCTAGCAACATCGCTGATAAGTTGCCGGCGATGTCTCCTGGTCTGACAGCTCATCAGCGATGTTGGAGAGCGGCCAAAAACGTGCGCGCTCCAGGGAGTTGCCGGAGATGTTGCCCCGTGTAACGGGGCTTATACACATAGTGTCTGAACAGCAGCCTATTAGTGGCGCCAGGTGCAGCAGGCTAGTTAACACTGCATGACAATATGCACCATGTCTGAACAGTAGCCTATTAGTTACACCCCCTAGCCTATTAGTTAGGCCCAGTGTGGCGGGCTAGTTAAACAGTTTTTGAGTGTACCCCACATGACATTCGTTTCTATTGTTCAAAGGTGCAGGTCTGCATTCTCAACTCTGCTGTTCTAAAGCCCAGTTTGCCTACTTGGTACTGTTTTTGCAAGGTATCTGAAGAATGATTTGCTCACTTCTTGTAAACTGCTTGGAGTTCTTTGGAAACCTGATCCAGTAAATGACTCTCCAAAGCCTGGATATATGAATGGCAAAGTAGCTTTTGCATAGAGGTGATAGGGAGTGTCTTGAGCATTCTCCGGCAGTTCTTGGAGTGCTTGAAACCTTCCTGAAAAGAACTCCCATTGTGTGTTCCTTAGAAATCAATCAAACCTCACTATAGGATAATACGCTATCGTATATCATTATTGTTTACTTGTGCAATACGATATCCTCGAAGGCTTCTCATTCTCTTACCGTTCCCCAGTTATGTCCCCTAAGAAGAGAAGTCCCAATGCTGTATGAAATAATAGATATTTTATCAGCTGTAATTAATGTATACGAGGATCATGGTTTGCGCTAATCAAATATCCCTTGTGTTTCATTTCCGGTAATCAGTAAAGCTCAAAACCCCAAATCTCCCAGATGAAGGATTTGAGCAGATCTCCTCCGTCTCTGTGTGAGCGCGGCTCTCGTTCCGGAGCGTCAGTAAAAGCTTTCTGATTGCTTCTAAACAGAAACCCGCGGATGCATTACGTCGCCGCCGATCGTGCGCACCAATAAAAATAATGTATCCCTCTAGAGAAAATTAACTGGGCTCTTACGCAAAATTGCTTTACTTTAATGTAAAAGCACGAGACGTCCCAGCGCAAACACGAGGCACTCTAATACAAAGCATGAATCAAATCCGAGGAATATTAAGTGGTAATTTAATTGAGAGTCTGCGGAGGAGCGAATGTTATACAACCACAATTACTGCAGCCCTGTGTACAATCCATCGTAAGAGCAACAGGGACTGAGATCTGATGATCGCCTCCATTTATGCTGCTTTGAAGTGAATAATAAATCCTGTAGCCAATCACATGTTGGGGAAAATGACAGTTGTAGAACAGAAGTGTGTTGATCCCGTGAGAGGTGGTGACCTGTTCACTGGTGTAATATAGCGGTTACAGACTAAAGGTGTCAGTGGAATTTCACTCTTTTACCAAGTGAGAAAAAGAAGACATCTGAATTCGAAGCATACTTCCTTTATTGTCTTGCTATCAAGAGAGACAAGTCAGCGGGTGAGCAGTTTTCTGAGGTTAATACTTTTTGATCGACCTTGTATAGACAATTCCATATGTTACTTTACGTCATATATTTAAAGCAGTTCTAGCAATGGGAAGATACTTAGGATAAAAATAATCCACACATAATACGAGGTAAACATTTCCTCTATGGTATGCCATGCTGCTAAATGAAAATTGTCTGACCCAATTCACACCTGATTCTTAATCTGCATCTCTTTGACCTTTTGCTCTATGCCGGACCCATTTTCTTGCCACTTAATGCTGTATATAAATGATACGTGAGGTCTCCTTGACGGTAGATCTCCTCCATGTCACCTCAAGTGTCGCTTAAGTGTCAGAAATATTCCAGAAATTACCCAGAAGTAACAGAAGGTATCTGCTGACTGTCGTTACTACTCTACTTTCCCACTAAGACCTCCACCTTGCTTACTCATGACACAACAGTAATTGCTCCACTAATCCTTACCCTCTTTCACTACCCCCAAACCCCATCACTTCCAGCACAAATATTAATCTCATCATCCCTCTTACCACCCCATCTGAGCTCCTGTACTGACCTGCTGCTCAATCTCACACCTCTCCTGCAGAAACACAAAACAAGCCGCCCACTCTCATTTTCCCTCCTACTTGCTCTCTCTTTGCTTCTCCTATCAGCTGGAGACATATCTCCCAATCCTGGACCTCCACAGTTAACATTCCCCACTATTTATCCATCCTACCACCCCACACCTGCAAGAAACAGCCGCAATATTTTAAATATAAAACCCATTCCCCTTACCCCCTCTCCACCGTCCCCTCTCTCTGGAGCACTCTGGAATGCCCGTTCAATCCGTAATAAACTCCACTTCAGTCACAACCTCTTTACCTCTCACAGACTCTCCTTCCTGGGCCTCACAGAAACATGGCTGACACACTCCAACACAGCCTCCCATGCTGTGCTGTGCTGTGGTGGCCTTCATTTCACCCACACACCTCGCACTGGCAGCAAACATGATGGAGGAGTGGGTCTTCTCCTTTCTAGCAAATACACCTTCAACCCAATTCCTTCCTCCTCCCTCCCTTATCCTCTCATCCTTTGAAGTGCACTCTGTTTGTATCTACTCTCCCTCCAACCTCCAAGTGGCCATCAGTTATCGACCCCCGGGCCCAACCATTGCCTCCTTTGACCAATTCTCCATCTGGCTTCTTCACTTTCTCTCTGTTGATATTCCCACCATCATCATGCGTGACTTCAACATCCCCATTGATACCAACCAGTCAACAACCTCCAAACTCCTGTCACTTGCTTCATTCTTTGGCCTCTCTCAATGGTCCTCCACAGCCACCCACACAGACGGACATACACTAGACCTTATTTTTACCTGCCTCTGCTCCCAAACTACTCCCACAACCTCCCCTCTCCCCCTCTCTGACTACCATCTACTTACCTTCTTATCCTTGTCCTCCTCACCTGTCACCCACGTCCACCAACTCACACACCCTCGCAGAAACCTCGCACACATTGATACTCACATACTCTCTAACTCTATTCTACCGCTATCCTCCATGTCCCCCATTCCACGACACAGATAACGCCTGAGGCCCCTACTCTTCTCCATCTATACCCTTGGCCTAGGACAATTCATAATGTCCCATGGCTTCCAGTATCACCTGTACGCTGATGACACTCAGATCTACCTCTCTGGCCCAGACGTCACCTCTCTGCTGTCCAGAATCCCGGAGTGTCTATCAGCCATATCCTCCTTCTTTTCCACCTCTCGTTTCCTAAAACTCAATGTAGATAAAACTGAACTCATCATCTTTCCCCCATCCTGCGCACCTTCCTTGCCTGATCTATCTATCACAATAAATGACATCACACTGTGCCCTGTACCTGAGGTCCACTGCCTTGGACTAACCCTTGACTGTGCCTTATCCTTCAGATCGCACATCCAAGCTCACCACCTCCTGCCGCCTCCAACTCAAAAAATATTTCCAGAATCCGTCCCTTCCTCAACCCTCAATCTACTAAACTACTAGTGCATGCCCTCATCATCTCCCACCTCGACTACTGCAACCTCCTCCTCTGTGTCCTCCCTGCTAACACTCTTACATCTTTCCAATCTGTCCCTAACTCTGCTGCCCGACTAATCCACCTCTCTCCTCGCTGCTCCTTCACTTCTCTCCTCTTTAAATCTCTTAATTGGCTCCCAATTCCCCAGTGTATCCAATTAAAACTCCTAGCATTGACTTACAAAGCCGTCCACAATCTGTCCCCCCCCAATATATCTCTGAACTAATCTCCTGATATCATCCAACTCGCAGTCTTCAATCCTCCTAAGACCTTCTTCTCTCCTCCACACTTGTATGTTCCTCATCTAACCGCCTGCAGGACTTCGCCCGAGCATCCCCCATTCTCTGGAACTCTGCACCACGTCCGACTGTCCCCTACACTCGGAATCTTCAACCGGAACCTGAAAACCCATCTCTTCAGAACAGCCTACAGCCTGCAATGACCATGGTCACAAAGCTCTCACTGATCTCAGGGAGACCATTCGAGGAAAACACTGCGGGCAGCAGGCTAAAGCGCTCAACACAGTGAACTCTATGGTGCATTGTCCCCTGGGAATTTGAATATGTAAATAGAGTCTGTGGAGCCTCATTTAAGAGTCTCAAAAACGGGACTAGCCAGATATCCCTCCAGGGAAGGACCTAGCCATGAGGTAGACTCCTTGCAAAGACCACCATATCCACCATATTAAGTGGCAATTTCAGTCACTATCCCGCTGAGTTACGAGTTTAAGGATATTTGGAATTGCCAAAGCCAGGTATCCATCCACAGACAGCTGTTTCGGGGTGTTGCCCCTCATCAGTGTGGAGTAGGATTCTGGTAAGGTGGGAGCAATGCCTGGTAGACCAACATCACAAAACTCTCACTGATCTCATACTGCCTTAGCACCAATATAATCTCTTCTCACTCCACATATTGTTCCACAGCCATCTTTCCCTCACTCTTTGTACTGGATCCTCAAATTTACCCTCCTGCTTCTCATACTGTCCTCCACATACGGTGTCTATACCCATCCCCCCCTTGTTCCATATTCTGTGTCCTCAAATCCCCCGTTTGCTCCCCATGCTGTCTCCACATACACACCCACACCCTCTCCTGGCGTTTGCTCCTCATACCCCCCACCCTCACCCCCTGTTTGGTTCACATATTCTACCCCCACTTTTTGGTTCACATATTCACCCCCCACCCTCTCCCCCCTGTTTGGTTCACATATTCTTCCACCATCCTCTTCCCCAGTTTGCTTCTCATGCATTCCCATCCTCTCCCTTCCATTTGCTCCTCTTATACCCCCACCCTTGCTTCCCATTTGCTACTCATACTCCCCCCCTCTTTCAGTAATTACATTAATCTTTGGTGTCTGCAGCTCCTGTATGGAGCACTTTTCACAATCCTTCTGCCTCTTCCGTGGCAGTGTTGAGTGACGTCAACAGCATGATCAGCTGACCTGATCATGATGATGTCGCCTGTACAATGGATTGCAGGGAGCCGGTGCACGACACTTTCTTTGAGCCGCTGTCAGCTGACAGTCGGTCAGGGAATAGCCAGCTCCCACTATAGAGATGCAGAATTTGTAGCCAGTGGAGAGACACCTGGGTGCTGCATCAGCAAGCCCAATAGCGCCCTCTGCCTGCTCTGACCATGGAAGATGACCTGCCAGCCCCCCTAGATGCGCAATTAGTTTTGATATTTGCCTCTTTCTCTGCTTAGCCACACTGGCTTCTTTCCGGGTTCTTATTATCTGTTGTCCTTGTTTCATTCCTATTCAGACAACAGGTGTTTTCATCTGTTAATTTAGTCTACCCTATCATCTTCTGGGGGTGGCTAATTAAACCCTCCCCTGGCTGATCTTTCCTGCTGGTGATATTGTTTGTGGATTCTTCTTGGAGTTACATCCATACTGCCTTTGGGTTTCTGCAGTCAGATGGAAATCAGCTAGGTTACTTATCTCTGCTGTTTTTTCTATCTGTCTTACTCCTTTCTGCTTTCTTTAGTTAGGGGGTAGGAGGCATTTCTTTTCAGCAGTAGTACTTCACTTTTTCACTTTTTTTTTGAGGTTTCATGTTATCACTTTTCTATCTCTGCAAACCTTTCTGATTCAGGGTTAAAGTCCCCTTATCCTTTCCCCAGACTCTAAGAAGGTACGAGGAACACTCAACGGCCAATTAGGAAGCCAGGAGTTGTCATATCCTAGCCCTGAGGTTAAGGATATTCCAGCCTTCCCATGAACCACTAAGAACCCTAATCTGTACAGGAACCAGTTGGATCAGGTGTGTTTGCTCTGAGTTAGGCCTTAGTTTCCTATGTGAGTTACTACGAGTGTATAACAAGCGGCAGAATGGCAATTGGGTGAGCAGATGGGAATCACGCTGTCATGTGTAACTTGCGCTGCAATCTTTTTGAACTCCTCTGCAGTGTTTACATATGTCTAATTCCAGTTGGTAAACTTGGAGTTACTGTCAGATGCTACTGCTGTATATGGATTGTTAGGGCTCTGCAGGTGAGCGGGTGTCAGGTTACACTGCTATCCACTCCCCTGGCCTTTAAATAGTTCCCTCTTCCACCAGCAGATATTGCTGATAGAGTTCAGTCTCTACTCTGACCTTGTGCCATGAAGACGTAGAGTGGGGGTGCAGAAACTTTCCTGAAGCTACTTCTGTTGTGATTATTCTTGTGAGAGTTTCTGTTCCTTCCTTGGTTGGAGGTGAGGGGGTTTAGCCAGGGCTGGCTAGGATGTGGGCAAGGGTGGTGGCCCGGAAATCCTCACCTTTAGAGGTAATTCCAGGAACAGGGTCCGATAGTGAACCCCTGTCTACAGGGTAAGACTAGCTTCCCAGTTCCCCTTAATACCATCTAAGCCATCTTGTAACTACTCGCCCGTGCGCTATTAGTTACATACAAGATCTGATGTGACAGTGTTGGAATATGTTTAGTGCAACAACTCCATTCATGTATATGTAACTGTTCTATTGCTAGGTTTGTGTATTGTCTATAAAGTTAGAAAAAAGAAAAGACACTCCCAGAGGCTCACACAGGAAAAAACATGTGACTGTACCCAGTTGTGTCTGTGCATGAGAGGAGAAGCAGCCTGCTGATGCTGCACAGAGACACTTAAGATATGTATATTCCTGATTCCACAAAGCTTATCATATCTGTACATGTTTGTTGCTAATCAACGCTCTGTTCTGTTGTCAACACGCTTTGAGAGTATCCCGAGTGATCCGCTGCTAACAGATAAAGTTGAGGTTACAGCATCAAGTGTGATTTGCACAATGATATTGTAGCGTTGACTTTATAGCAGAGCTGGGTTTGTCATAGTGTCCAAGGCAGAACTGGCCAATTGAACAGTGGAGATACCTAGCATTATAGCAGAGCTGTGTGTGTCACAGAGCCCAAGGCAGAACTGGCTAGTGGAATAGTGGAGATACCTAGCATTATAGCAGAGCTGTGTGTGTCACAGAGTCCAAGGCAGAACTGGCTTGTGGAATAGTAGAGATACCTAGCATTATAGCGAGCTGTGTGTGTCACAGAGTCCAAGACAGAACTGGCTAGTGGAATAGTAGAGATACCTAGCACTATAGCGAGCTGTGTGTGTCACAGAGTCCAAGGCAGAACTGGCTAGTGGAATAGTAGAGATACCCAGCATTATAGCAGAGCTGTGTGTGTCACAGAGTCCAAGGCAGAACTGGTTAGTGAAATAGTAGTGGTACCCAGCATTATAGAGAGCTGTGTGTGTCACAGAGTCCAAGGCACAACTGGTTAGTGGCATAGTGGAGATACCTAGCATTATAGCAGAGCTGTGTGTGTCACAGAGTCCAAGGCACAACTGGCTAGTGGAATAGTGAAGATACCTAGCATTATAGCAGAGCTGTGTGTGTCACAGTGTCCAAGGCAGAACTGGCTAGTGGAATAGTGGAGATACCTAGCATTATAGCAGAGCTGTGTGTGTCACAGAGTCCAAGGCAGAACTGGCTAGTGGAATAGTAGAGATACCTAGCATTATAGCAGAGCTGTGTGTCACAGAGTCCAAGGCAGAACTGGCTAGGGGAATAGTAGAGATACCTAGCATTATAGCAGAGCTGTGTGTCACAGAGTCCAAGGCAGAACTGGCTAGTGGAATAGTAGAGATACCTGGCATTATAGCAGAGCTGTGTGTCCCAGAGTCCAAGGCAGAACTGGCTAGTGGAATAGTAGAGATACCTAGCATTATAGCAGAGCTGTGTGTCACAGAGTCCAAGGCAGAACTGGCAAGTGAAATAGTGGAGATACCTGGCATTATAGCAGAGCTGTGTGTGTCACAGAGTCCAAGGCAGAACTGGCTAGTGGAATAGTAGAGGTACCTAGCATTATAGCAGAGCTGTGCGTCACAGAGTCCAAGGCAGAACTGGCTAGTGGAATAGTAGAGGTACCTAGCATTATAGCAGAGCTGTGTGTGTCACAGAGTCCAAGGTAGAACTGGCTAGTGGAATAGTAGAGATACCTGGCATTATAGCAGAGCTGTGTGTCCCAGAGTCCAAGGCAGAACTGGCTAGGGGAATAGTAGAGATACCTAGCATTAGAGCAGAGCTGTGTGTCACAGAATCCGTCAGAGGAACGGAAGAATCCAGACATGACACATGTAGCTGGATCCATGAGAACTGGGCTAAATTCCTCAATGCTCCATCATTGATTCAGGACATATAAGTTCCCCATCACGAGATCACCATATATAATTGGGGGTTTGACTTAATACACGGCTTCTCCCTCCGTCACATCACAAACATTCCCAGGGATCGCTCCACTTCTCAGCCGTTCGTCTTCTTTGATAATTGAAATTTATTTTCGTGTTAATCCTTGGAAAGAAAAGAGAACAAAGAATCCGACTAATTGGATCAATGCAACCGCGTCTCAGGGGGAAACATCTCCGCGCTCCTCTTTGATGAAGGTTTATTAAGGATTTCACATTGTGGCCGGGGGTGTAATCTGTAACCCATTTACGAGCATCCCGTCAGCTCTCCGGACAGGTCTGCTAGAGAACGCTGCACCCTATGTGAAATACCAATCCTTGTTTGATCCATTGCTCTGTTATTCCTCCTGGGGGGTCGGTTTGTCGTCTGCAGGAGAGCTGCATACATTAAGTGGAGTCAGATTATTATTCAAAACTATTTAGAAAGTTATTTTTCTTCATTAAAGAAAGAAAAATCGAAACAGAGAGGCAAAAACGTAAAGTGTCACACAGCGCCACTGGTATTAATGTGCTAAAATTTTGGTAAAATTGGGCCAGATTTACTAATCCTTTGTAATTGTTAGACCAAGCATCAAGTTTATCACAATGGTTCATACTGGATTGTCACGGGGTGGTATAATGGTAAAGGGGATAAGGAAGCAGGATGGTACGATGGGTAAAAAAGCAATCAGGAAAACTAGTCTGACCCTTAGACTGGGGTTCTCTGGCTAGCCATGTTCCCAGAATTACACCTAAAGGTGAGGAGGTCTGGGTCACCACCCTTGCCCTTTGCTCTTGATCAACCCAAGCCTACGTTCCAACTCACCTCCACCCACAGACCGGGGTACACAGCAACTCCCTCAAAATAAGTAAAACTCCAAGAAGGCTTCAACACGTCTTCTAAGCTCACGGTCTTGCAGAGACTAAAACTCTATCAGTGACATCTGCTGGTGAAACAAGGAACCATTTAAAGGGTGAGGGAGTGGACAAGTATGTCAGCTGACATGCCCATCAGCCGCTCGCCTGCGCCTTGAGAGCTGTAAACCCATAGATAGCAGCAGCCTCTGACATTAACACTGAACATGTTGGCAGCTTTTTGTGTTCACCTCATCACTTATGCAAGAAATATCCAAAAAAAATGCACTAGTTTCCCATTTACTTCTATTAAACTCAGTACTCGAGTTGAGCCCATCCAAGTATCTGACCTGCTCGTTTGGAGTACTGAGCACTCGCTCATCGCTATTAATAATGCCCATCCTATCACCTGCAGCACCGATCACATCAACTTCCAAGGTCAATCCTTTCCCATCTCCTTACACCAGTTTGGCACTCTCTGCATGGAGAAATATTCCCCCTTAAACCTCTACTTAGAAGCCTTCATCTAGCCATATCAGATCCCCTGCTGTGCACTGAGGAAGGGCATCACCAAAAACATCTATCTGCAATTGTGTTTCTGGATTGGCTTCATGTCCTAAATCATGTGGTAATGCTCTTTAATGGTTGATAATAACTTTTAGGATTTGTAATGTCTTGGGATTAAAACCAATGACGTTGAGCTGTATGGTCAGGTTCTTTCTTTGCTGAGCCCGGCATGGTCACTAGCTGTGCAAGTGCTGATTACCTTTCACCTTTGCTTCTTTCCATTTGGTTTCTGGTCAACAGGTGTTTTCATTTGTTCATTTACTCTGTCCTATCACATTTCAGGTGTGGCTATTTATACCTTCCTCATGCTGGTATTCTCTGCTGGCTATATTCCTATGTGGAGCCTGCTATGATTTCCTGCCCCAGTGCTAGGGATTTTTGCATTCCAGACAAGAGACTAGCTTGCTATTAGCTCTTTGCTATCTTCCTTGTCTAACCTACTCCTTTCTCATGTTTTGTAGTTAGGATGTAGGAGTCTATTCTTTCTTTCTTGTTGTAGCTATTCACCTTTTTCCACTTGTGCACATGTTTTATGTCTTGACACCTTGCAACCTTACCTATCCCTGCTCCTGTATACAGACTGTATGTTCCTAATGTTCTGTCGATGTACGGCAGGTGTATCCACCATTAGGACAGACTGTATGTCACTAATGTTCTGTTGATGTATGGCAGGTGTATCCATCATTAGGACAGACTGTATGTCACTAATGTTCCGTTGATGTACAGCAGGTGTATCCACCATTAAGACAGACTGTATGTCACTAATGTTCTGTTGATGTACGGCAGGTGTATCCACCATTAGGACAGACTGTATGTCACTAATGTTCTGTTGATGTACAGCAGGTGTATCCACCATTAGGACAGACTGTATGTCACTAATGTTCTGTTGATGTACAGCAGGTGTATCCTCCATTAGGACAGACTGTATGTCACTAATGTTCTGTTGATGTACGGCAGGTGTATCCTCCATTAGGACAGACTGTATGTCACTAATGTTCTGTTGATGTACGGCAGGTGTATCCTCCATTAGGACAGACTGTATGTCACTAATGTTCTGTTGATGTACGGCAGGTGTATCCTCTATTAGGACAGACTGTATGTCACTAATGTTCTGTTGATGTACGGCAGGTGTATCCACCATTAGGACAGACTGTATGTCACTAATGTTCTGTTGATGTACAGCAGGTGTATCCACCATTAGGACAGACTGTATGTCACTAATGTTCTGTTGATGTACAGCAGGTGTATCCACCATTAGGACAGACTGTATGTCACTAATGTTCTGTTGATGTACGGCAGGTGTATCCACCATTAGGACAGACTGTATGTCACTAATGTTCCATTGATGTACGGCAGGTGTATCCACCATTAGGACAGACTGTATGTCACTAATGTTCTGTTGATGTACAGCAGGTGTATCCATCATTAGGACAGACTGTATGTCACTAATGTTTCATTGATGTACAGCAGGTGTATCCACCATTAGGACAGACTATATGTCACTAATGTTCTGTTGATGTACGGCAGGTGTATCCACCATTAGGGCAGACTGTATGTCACTAATGTTCCATTGATGTACAGCAGGTGTATACACCATTAGGACAGACTGTATGTCACTAATGTTCTGTTGATGTACGGCAGGTGTATCCATCATTAGGACAGACTGTATGTCACTAATGTTCTGTTGATGTACGGCAGGTGTATCCACCATTAGGGCAGACTGTATGTCACTAATGTTCTGTTGATGTACAGCAGGTGTATCCACCATTAGGGCAGACTGTATGTCACTAATGTTCCATTGATGTACAGCAGGTGTATCCACCATTAGGACAGACTGTATGTCACTAATGTTCCATTGATGTACAGCAGGTGTATCCACCATTAGGACAGACTGTATGTCACTAATGTTCCATTGATGTACGGCAGGTGTATCCACCATTAGGCAGACTGTATGTCACTAATGTTCCATTGATGTACGGCAGGTGTATCCACCATTAGGACAGACTGTATGTCACTAATGTTCCATTGATGTACAGCAGGTGTATACACCATTAGGACAGACTGTATGTCACTAATGTTCTGTTGATGTACGGCAGGTGTATCCACCATTAGGACAGACTGTATGTCACTAATGTTCTGTTGATGTACAGCAGGTGTATCCACCATTAGGACAGACTGTATGTCACTAATGTTCCATTGATGTACAGCAAGTGTATCCACCATTAGGGCAGACTGTATGTCACTAATGTTCCATTGATGTACAGCAGGTGTATACACCATTAGGACAGACTGTATGTCACTAATGTTCTGTTGATGTACGGCAGGTGTATCCACCATTAGGACAGACTGTATGTCACTAATGTTCTGTTGATGTACGGCAGGTGTATCCACCATTAGGACAGACTGTATGTCACTAATGTTCTGTTGATGTACAGCAGGTGTATCCACCATTAGGACAGACTGTATGTCACTAATGTTCCATTGATGTACAGCAGGTGTATACACCATTAGGACAGACTGTATGTCACTAATGTTCCATTGATGTACAGCAGGTGTATCCACCATTAGGGCAGACTGTATGTCACTAATGTTCCGTTGATGTACAGCAGGTGTATCCTCCATTAGGACAGACTGTATGTCACTAATGTTCCGTTGATGTACAGCAGGTGTATCCACCATTAGGTCAGACTGTATGTCACTAATGTTTCATTGATGCACGGCAGGTGTATCCACCATTAGGACAGACTGTATGTCACTAATGTTCCGTTGATGTACGGCAGGTGTATCCTCCATTAGGACAGACAGTGTATGTCACTAATGTTCTGTTGATGTACAGCAGGTGTATCCACCATTAGGACAGACTGTATGTCACTAATGTTTCATTGATGTACAGCAGGTGTATCCTCCATTAGGACAGACTGTATGTCAATAACGTTCTGTTGATGTACGGCAGGTGTATCCACCATTAGGACAGACTGTATGTCACTAATGTTCTGTTGATGTACAGCAGGTGTATCCACCATTAGGGCAGACTGTATGTCACTAATGTTTCATTGATGTACAGCAGGTGTATCCACCATTGGGACAGTCTGTATATCACTAATGTTCCGTTTATGTACGGCAGGTGTATCCATCAATTGGACAGACTGTATGTCATTAATATGTTATAATTGATTGTGTTGTTTGATTTATGGTGTAATAAACGAATGGGCTTATTTTACTGAAGAACATGCCTGTCTGCCTCAAACCCGCTACCCTTTGAGTGTCCCCTAAAATGCTCAATAAACAAATCACTACAGGAGGTACAAGGAGCAACTCGACGGCCTTTCAAGCAGCCAGGTCCAAGTTGTGGTTTCCTAATGCATCTGCAAGGGATACTCCAGATTATGCAGGAGCCACCAGGGACTGTGCAGCAAAGAATATTGGTCTGTACAGGAGCTAATTGTGGCAGGTGGAGCAGATTAGAGGTAGGCTTTATTTACCCATGTTGAAAATCTTATTTGTATAGCAGGATTGCACCATCCCATATCCTCCAAATCCTGTTCTTTCTGAAGAAGCCATTTGCATTTTGCCTATATTGAACATACTTGTTGCCATCTCATCAAGAGAATGACCTGTGCTCCACTGATTTACTGACGTGACCTACGACCATAACCTCCGAGCTGATACACTCACCCACCGTCTGCCTATAATGTGGCCTCCCGGGTTTACGAGCCATCCTACGCATAATTTATGTTGCATTATTAATAAATGCATTTGCCCTGAGTGACCCCGGGATTTACAGAGGTCACAATGATGGAGGGATACATGGAGGTTATGGAAATACCATCCAGGTCTACAGACATAAATAAGAAACGATGTTGATGCAGGAACAATAATCAGAAACTTAATTATACAGGGGGAAACATTTAGGTGTAAAACACAACTGTGAGACTAATAAAAGTGAAAAATGAGATAATTCTTATTAAAATTCACAGAAAAAGAGAACATAGCGGAAAATCCCATTAGTATAGATCATCGTGACGGCATTCACCGCATACACTTCCAGCCAGGAATGCATCCCAGCTCTATTATAATGGCTATATGGTGTTTCATAAACACGGTCATACTACATAGGACCTGTCATTTTCCATAAATATGTAATTTTATTGCCTGGTGTGAACGCCGCTGTTCTCCTGAATCCAACGATGTTTTTCTTTCGTTCCTGCGCCTCTCCGTTCCCGAGATATGACCTTTTCTTCCCTTTGTGTCAATATGGTCTTGTTAGCCAAGTGGGTGCAGCGCTTAAAAAGGACCACACCCTGTTGGCTAAGAAGACTAGATTTATATACAGGAAAGAGGAGGCCATATCTCAAGAACGGAGAGACCTAGGAGCAAAAGAAAAACATCGCCGGATTCAGGAGAACAGCGGCGTTTACACCAGGTAATACAATTACATAGTTATAGCAGACGACAGGTCACCTTTACATGGATTCTCTGCCTTTAGAATTCCTTTTTTCTATGAAAGGGGGTCTATCTGCAAAGAAAGTGTTTCATAGCACCACTAAAGGGAAAATGAAGCATTTCATGATCTCCATGGTTAATATAACACACAGACTTGTTGGTCCCCCAAAGAGAGAGAAAGTGAGGGGCATTGCCAGAAAACACCAGTGACAATATAGTAGCAGGGCATCCCGCACACGTAGGGTAGGAAGCCACAATCTCTCAGTTCCTGTACAGACTAGTACTCCTACTGCTCTGTCCATAAAGGCACCTGCAGAGAAAGGAATAACCACAATTTCTGGACTAGGAGATGACTGCTTGGGACTCGCTTCCTAATCAGCTGTCGAGAGTTTCACGTTCTTCTTCAGGAACCAGAGGAGAGGTTTCTAAGCACAACAACACAACAGGGCAAGCATACAAAGAGAAGTTATACACCCATGAATGTTAGGAAGCAGGGACAAAGTGAACCTGAGCTGTCCCTCTAGCTAGGTGTCCCAAGGTTAGTCCCTGTCCCCAAGATTACCCCTGAAGGTGGAAATGTTAGGGTCTCATACCTTACTAAGCCCATGGAATAGACTCACCTACATGTCTCCCCCACTCCCTCCTAAGGAAGTGAAGGGGCTGGAGATCAAGTAAGCACACAGATAACCTATGTAGGGCAACAGATACAGCAGGGTACCAGAAGATCTCCAAATAGTAGCTTTACTGCTGCAAGAGCAACAACACCCTAGCTAAACTACAGCAAGCTTCCCAACAGGGAAGTAAACATGCTCTATCATTGGCATGGAGTCAAGTAAGTGGTGGGTAGCTATAGCGGAAAGGAAGGGTAATTACAAGCTACAGCTGAAAGCTAAGAGAATTCTTCATCCAAGAGTGAAAAGGAAGCAAATAGTTAAAACCGTCAAGTAAGCTCTGCAGAAAGCCTGCAAATAATCAGTCACTTAGACCAGAGGTGCAGGACACAGCACTAATGACAACCGCAGGTAGTTTTTTGAGGTGCCATTGTATCACGCACATACTGTATGTAAGTGCAGCACTTATATTAACATTTATTGTGAGTAAAATGGAGAAAATAAAACTAATTATTAGAGACCCATAAATATTATGTTGATGGTATGTACGGCTGATATTGTACAGATGTCATTTACAGGTTTGTGATTGTTATTTAAAAAAGTGTATAAAAATGTGATTAATGTCATTAGTTTTCTGGAATCTTATTGTAACGTTATGGAAGAAAAGAATCTCTGACTTTTCATTTACAACTTTTTTAACCCCTAATGTACTGGGGAGATGAAGAGGAAGAGGAGGAAGTAGAAGAGGAAGATAAAAAGGAAAAAGAAGAGGAAGAAGAAGAAGAAGAGGAAAAAGAAGAAAAGGAGGAAGAGGTAAGAAGAAGAGGAAGAAGAAGAGGAAGAAGAAGAGGAGGAGGAAGAAGAGGAAGAGGAAGAAGAGGAAGAGGAAGAAGAGGAAGAGGAAGAAGAAGAGGAAGATAAAAAGGAAAAAGAAGAGGAAGAAGAAGAAGAAAAAGAAGAGGAGGAGGAAGAGGTAAGAAGAACAGGAAGAAGAAGAGGAAGAGGAAGAAGAAGAGGAGGAGGAAGAAGAAGAGGAGGAGGAAGAAGAGGAGGAGGAAGAAGAAGAAGAGGAAGAAGAAGAGGAAGAGGAAGAAGAAGAAGGAGGAGGAGGAAGAAGAAGAGGAAGAGGATGAAGAAGAGGAGGAAGAAGAAGAAGAGGAAGAAGAAGAGGAGGAGGAACAAGAAGAGGAAGAAGAAGAAAAGGAAGAGGAATAAGAAGAGGAGGAGGAAGAAGAGGAGGAGGAAGAAGAAGAGGAGGAAGAAGAGGAAGAGGAAGAAGAAGAGGAAGAAGAAGAGGAGGAGGAAGAAGAGGAGGAGGAAGAAGAGGAAGAAGAAGAGGAAGAAGAAGAGGAGGAGGAAGAAGAAGAGGAAGAGGAAGAAGAAGAGGAGGAAGAAGAAGAGGAAGAAGAAGAGGAGGAGGAACAAGAAGAGGAAGAAGAGGAGGAACAAGACAAAGAAGAAGAAGAAGATTAGAAAGAAAAGGAAGAAGAAGAAAAGGAAGAGGAATAAGAAGAGGAGTAGCAAGAAAAGGAAAAAGAGGAAGAAAAAGACAAAGAAGAAGAGGTAGAAGAAGAGGAGGAAGAAGAGGAAAAGGAAGAAGAAGAAGAGGAAGAAGAGGAGGAGGAACAAGAAAAGGAAAAAGAGGAGGAAAAAGACAAAGAAGAAGAGGTAGAAGAAGAGGAGGAAGAAGAGGAAAAGGAAGAAGAAGAAGAGGAGGAGGAGAACAAGAAGAAGAGGATGAAGAACACAAAGAATAAGAGGAAGAATAAGAGGAAGAAGATGAGGAAGAAGAAGAAGAGGAAGAATAAGAGGAAGAAGATGAGGAACCACATGTACCTCTGTGCACCCAAGCTTTCAAGTGGCCACGACTTTTGTCTTCAATTGTGAAATTCTCTATAATGACAATCATCGGTTTTAGGCTCCATGGCTGTGACCGCAACAGAATATGATGCATATAGCAGCATGGCGGAGCACTGATCCGTGCTCAGGAATAAATGCTGATCTCTATGTATCACCCCCCCCCCACCGGTCGGTTTTGCTGTCCAGGCACATAGTATTAATCACTTAGAAGATATAAAGGTCATGGGTTATGTTGGTCAGCACTCGCCTGCCTGTGAATGATTACTACAATCTCATGGATTGCTGTGCGAGTCCAGTAGAGCATCGTATGAGATGTAAATGCCAAAGTCCAGAAATGGTAAAAATGGAAGAAAAAAACAGAACAGGATGAGAAATTGCAGTCTACACCGAATGTCCCGCTTCACCTTTCACCACACTGCAGCTGGCCGAGGTCTTATATTGTCCAGTCGGCATGTTGTGGATAATATTCACATGCTTTGTTAGGGGAAAAAGTTCAAACTTTAAAGTGGCCCTCAAACTTTCTCTGTTTAGGGCCAAAACGCTCGCCGGAAGATCCGTTGGCCAATATCAACACCTATCCTTAAGGTTAGGAGTGTCCTCAGCCATCGGGTCTTCTTTTATCAAGCTGTAGAACTTTTTGGAGCTTTAAATTAAATTTTTTAAGCTTCCTGGAGTTTGTAGGTATTTTGACATCTGCAGGGTGTGAATTTTGGAAACAGTGCCAGATGTGGCAGCAGCTGTAAAGTCCAGGAAGCTTACATTGTCCTTAAAACATCTGTTTAAGAGAGCTTAATATTTTAGGGTAATTTTTTAAATATATTTATTTATTATAATTTTAATTATTTTTAATTAGAGCAAACCTTTATTATTGCAGAGGGTCAGCAGCGTGCAAGGCCATTTCTTCTACAGTTATGTGATAGCAATTCATATAAAAATAGCATATGGCCAATACAAGCTTCACATACATTTAGGTGTCATATATATCTGATCTGCTGTCTCCTTCAACTGCTCTGGAGTGATTTAAATGTGATTATTTCTGTTGGTTCCGTCAAGGTTAATGTCAGTGGCTGCTACAGTATTTGCTATCTATGGTATTAGCTGTCTGTGGCTCTCCAAGTGAGCTGTTGTTGTGTGTGGCAGGTAACACATTTGTCCATTCCCTCAGTCCTTAAGTAGTTTCATTTCCTTCCAACTGGTGTAATTGAAAAAGTTTAGTCTCTACCCTGACCTTGAGCTGCATGGATGCTTTACTATTTTACTGTACCTTCCGGAAGCGTATACCTGTGTGAAAATCATCTTGGCGGACTTGCTGTTTCTATCCCTGGGTGGAGGTGAGGGAGTGTTAGGAGCAGGACAAGATTGACTGCCCAAACATCCTAACCTTTAAGGGCCCATCACACAGGGTGAGATCGCCGCCGATTACATAGGCGACGTAGGGGCGTGGCCTATCGGCAGCGACACCGCCTCATGTAAAGGGGGGATGTCGGTGCCGCCGGGAGGTCGCCTGGTTTCAGAGCAGTGCTCTGAAACCAGGCGACCGATCTGTGGCGATGTGCACACATCGCCCGATATAACCGGCCGGAGGCGACCCGTCAGGCGATGGGAGCCATAGGCTCCCATTGTCCTGCATCGCCGCTGGGGTTTTCAGACACTCCAGCGGCGATGCCGCCTGACAGCTCGCCAGCGCGGGGCTGGAGATGTTGCCCCGTGTAAATGGGGGATGGCGACGCTGACGGGGCACCAAAAACGTGCGCGCACCTGCCAGTCGCCGCCGACATCCCCAGCCCCATCGCCAGGTGTGACGGGTCCCTTATAGTTATCAGGGAACCCAGTCTACATTGTCAGAGTAGCTTTCCTGATTCCCTTAGCCTATCTCTGCCATCCTGTTACAACCCCGCTCTTGCTATTGCCACCATGTGATAATAGGTCTGTTCACACTTATGACACACTATACTATGGATATTGCTTCTTGAAAATGTGCAATCATTATTCCATTTCATTCCATACATTTAAAATACAGATTTTTTGCATGTGCAAAACTGTTATATGTATAATTCATATTGAAGTTGACCTTGATTTGATGCCCACTAGTCTTATTCAGCATTGCAAATGAAGTGGTGAATTAGTGACCTGAATAAACGTATCTGTTTCCATTATTGTTTCTCCTACAAATATGTCAGGCTTCGATAATCACAGTACCTAACCGCAACCCCAGTTGTTACCTTGTGGCCTGGGGAATTGGATTTGTGAGTGATGTTACTTTTACAGCCCAAAGCATAGAGGGGTTACTTGGGAGCTAGGCAACAACATTGTGCAAAGAGTAATATCCTGTAGTGAGTGTTTAGTTTCTGACTCCTGGCACTGGAAGAGTTGGTCTCTTAGGCAAAGCAATTGGGTGTCACCGTGGAGCTCAACATTTTAGCACCATCTTAACAGTGCAGTCCAAATCAGCTACACTCTGCTACACTGTGCTACAGTTGCTACCATTTTCCTTGCAGTACGCAGTTTGGTGATGGATCCCCCTCAAGACATCCCTGATCTGGAGAAGATCATCTCCATCATCATCCCAGGGGCAGAGGATGCTCCAGCAGCACCAGAATTGGAGCAGTATGCAGAGGAGATGGACACATATGGTACCGGGAGCTCTACCGCGCTACCCACATTGAACATCATGTGCAATGAGGTGCAGATGCAGAGGCTTCAATGGCAGGGGAGGACCAGAGAAGCTCACAGTCACAGTCAGGAAGTGACCCTTTCCCTATGCCATCCAGGACCCGGAACACGAGAATCTTGCAGCATGCCTGGCTTTATTCCACCTGCAGCCAATGCCAAAGCTAATGGATGACCAATTTCACCAGGATCAGAGCATGAGGAAGAGGAAGAGGAGGAAGTAGAAGAGACAGAGGGCCCTGTTTCCCATCCATGTGTATCACCCTCACAAGAGGGCTTTGACAGGGTGTTCGCGAATGGTGTAAGTCGGGTTGCCACTGCCGATGACTTTAAGAAGTGGCAGGAGGCCGACCAAGAGAGAATGTGCTGTCGGGTAGAGGACAGGTCTCTCTTGGTTAGCCAGCCTGCTGTACCCAATCCCACAGGGCATGTCAGTGTTCAACAAGTTGCTGTCTCTTAGTGGTCGTCCCCTAGAACCTCTATCGTCTTCTCCATCCATGATGTAGTGTGCTGCAGGGGTAAGTGGTGGTGGAGAATGCCCTTAGTGGAGCAGCCCCAGCGACCCCTCAAGACCATCCAGCAGCAGTACGCTTTCCTAAAAAAAGCATGTTGTTGGGTTGCTGACCTATCACCTATTTGGCATTTTGTCCAGAGAAGGACTTGTTTTGTTGATTTTCAGTTCTTCCTTGACCGAGGCCTGTTTTTTTATTAGTTGTACTTCCCCTTCCCTTGGTTTGCACCATTTGCACTTCCCCTGCTGGATGAGCGGTCATGCATGTAGCCTTTGGGCTATAACTCAAAGCCATTAATGGACTCTGCCCTTCATGGACTTTCCACCATTTTAAGAGTTTTCTGATCCCTGTGTGACTTTCGTTATATAAACATTTCTTATATATACTATGTATATTCATATACGTGTGTTTGAGACTTATAGTTTGTGTTACAGTATTTTTTTTTTACTTCACTCACTGTGCTAAACTGTTTCAGCAAACAGGTGCTTGATACTGCCCTACAGAGACTAGGGAACAAACTGCAGGCCTCTGGCCAAGTGGTCTGAGGTATGAAAATGCAAGGCACTACACACACTGTTGTAGAACAGGGCTGGCCAAGTGCAGTCCTCAAGGGCTGCAAATAGTGAATTTTTTCAGGATTTCCTTAGCATTGGACAAGGTGCTGGAATCACCATTGCCTCTGCAGGTGATCAAATTAACACCCGTACAATGCTAAGGAAATCCTGAAAACATTGTTTTCAGACCTTGAGGACTGTAGTTGGCCACCGCTGCCCTAGAAGTTTCTGTTGAAGTAGCCAGTGGGCAAGAGGAATCTTTGAGCCTTTTCACAGCTGTGGCTCTCCCTGGCCTCTCTTAGGCCCTGTGCTTACGGTTTGTTGTTTGATGTAGATTTTGAGAATATGCATTAAAATCTGTATGTCTGTCCAGAGGCCAGCAAATCTCTGACAGGACAAAAGAACTGTGCTCATGTTGCTTTTTTCCATTTGTATATGAGGTTCAGATTTCTTTTTTTTTACCCCACAGCCTTCACCAAATCTGCATGGAAAATAAAAATGTTGGTCCAGCACTTCTGAAGTCTCATACACTTCGCTGCCTTCAGGTTAAACATGCAGATGTTGAGGCAGATTCTAAAATTTTGCTTCAAAGAAGCATCAAACAATGCAATGTGGTCACACGGTCTTACAACAATATGGTGTTCTAATGTTCACAGTAATCATCCTCCATATGCTGTGAGAGTATGCAAGCAGGCACTGGTGAGAGTGTGGCAAGCGGAGCCATCACAAATATTGTTGCAGTTCAGACTCGAGGGGTCACATAGGGACTACTCTGTAATTTGAACTGCGATGCACTCCCTGACGTCACCGATCCTCACATGTGCTGTCTCATGAATCCAGCGAGATATATCCACTACATCTAGTGCACTGTCGCGGATCTCAGGAGTCACCTAGTGTTACAAGTGCTGATACCAGTGACGTTATCTTAGGTCACACAGTGGGATTCCCTGCTGCGTTATACCCGCTGTGTAACCTGAGATAGCCTCAGTTAAGTCATAACGAGGATGTCTGAGGTTCAGGAGAGGGCCCGGAAGCATGGTGAGTGTGACAGCGGTGCTGAAGCTTGCTAAGTAAAACTGTATTAAAACAGTGGGACTCCACTGTAAAACAATTTGAGATGTGTTTGGCAGTTTTTGGGCCCCCCTTAAAGGTGTTTTCTAGGCCTTTGATTTTGCCTCCCTTTGATTTGAATGGGGTTCAGAAATTCGGCGAACTGTTCACCGATCTATTCAGTGAACATAAGCCAATTCGGTGAGCCGAACTGAACCCGAACTTCCAAAGGTTTTCTCATCTCTATTTATTTGTTGGAGTATAAACAGTATATAGTTAGTATGCACACATATCTATGCGGTACATTCCCTAGTGGATAACACATACATCGAATACCAGAATATAGGATGCAAACTTACACAGTAATGAGATGTGGAGCTCTGTTAGGTGTGTAGCCCTGCAACCCTAACAGTCCCTAACAGGGCTCCACTTCATTACTATGTACCTTTGCATCCTATATTCTTCTATTTGATGTATGTGTTAACCACTAGGGAATGTACCGCAACAGATATGTGTGCATACTAACTATATACTGTTTATAACCTTTGGAGGTTTGTTATTACCCCTTCATCCAGCTACTTTGCTTTTTATAAAAATCTGTCCTGCTCTTTTATATTTAATAAAGTTTATATACAGTTAGGTCCAGAAATATTTGGACAGTGACAAACATTTTGTGCTTTTAGCTGTTTACTAAAAAACATATTCCAAATCTAATTCTGTAATCAAAATGGGTTTAAAGTGAAGCTGTCACCAGATTTGGGTGTTTTAAACTAAAAGTGCCACCTTCAGCAGGGCCTATGCTGCATTCTATGAAGGCGGCTATTATGCCCGGACTCCCCCTGTACACCTAATAAATACATTTAAAAAACTTCTCACCCTGTATTATAATTACCTGTTTCTGATGGGTTTGATTGCAGTTTGGTTCGTCCCACCTCCCCTTGCCATCCACCCCGACTTTGCTCGCCATCCGTCTCACCTCTCCTCGCCATCTGCCTAGCCTCTCCTCGCCGTCCATCCCCACCTCTCCTCACCATCCGCCCCACCTCTCCTTGCAGTCTGTACCACCTCCCCTCGCAGTCCACCCCGACTCTGCTCGTCATCCGTCTCACCTCTCCTCGCCATCCGCCCCACCTCACTTTGCCAACCACCCCACCTCTCCTCGCTGTCCGGCAGCCTTTTCTTTTGATTGATACTCAAATTGTGCGCCTGCGCAGAGGCTTCTCTGGATCGCACCTACGCACTGAGCTGTTCCCCCTGTGGGCAGAGCCTAAAAGTCTTTTGCACATGCATGAACCACTAAGATCTATGCCCAAGCACACACGCTTGCACGATCCGGAAAATGCGCGATTTGGATATAAATCAGAAGAAGAAGCTGTCAGACAGCAAGGAGAGGCGGGACGGATGGCAAGGAAAGGCGGGATGGAAATTGAGGAGAGGTGGGAAGGATGGCGAGGAAAGGCGGGATGGACGGTAAGGAAAGGCGGAATGGATGGTGAAGAAAGGTGAGATGGACATTGAGGAAAAGCGGGATGGATGGATAGGAAAGGCGGGATGGATGGTGAGGAGAGGCGTGATGGATAGTGAGTAGAGATGAGCGAGCACTAAAATGCTCGGGTGCTCGATGCTCTGGCCGAGCATCTCAAGATACTCGAGTACTCGGCCAGAGCACCGAGCCCAATGTAAGTCAATTAATGAGAGGCTCCGCCCACAGACTTCCGGCTATAAATCGAGTATTTCTGTCAAAGGGCGGGAGGGCAGGCTTTTTCAAATCGTCACAGCATATAACACCTTGCTGTGGCCCCCAGAGGGACCCTAATAGTAAATCTGCTCTCTGTGAGGTGCCAGCTCACTGTGTGCACTGAAGGGAGCTGTGTAATTGTGTCAGATCGATATTTATTAGTGATGAGTCCGAGAATCTCGCCGGTACTCGGTGCACGCCGATCATGCCGAGTACTGGGATACTCGTGCAAATAACGAGTAGCGCCGAGCATGCTCGCTCATCACTAATAGTGAGGAAAGGCAGGATGGACAGCAAGGAGAGGCAGGATGGATGTTGAAGAGAGGCAGGATGTACAGTAAGGAGTGGTGGGATCGACATTGAGGAGAGGCGGGACGGATGGTGAGGAAAGGCACTTTAAAGTGCTGACTCTCAGCTTTAATTTGAGGCTTTACGAATTACAGCTCTTTAATATGTCGTTGACTCTTTCAAAGGAACTAAAGTAAGTGGACAATTATCTCAGAAGTTCTTCAGTGGGTGAATCCCCCGTTAATCCATTATCGATTATTCAGCTATAAGGTCTAGAGCTAATTCCAGGTGTGGCATTTGTATTTGAAAATTGTTGCTATGAACCCACAGCATTTGGTCAATGGATAGCACAATGGAGAAGACCTACCTTTTGTAGATTAAAATAGAAGGGTAGATGTAATAAGAAGGTTTTACAAATCTAGAATCCTGGGGTAGTTTCACAACTCGTCACAGCACGTGCAATAGTACTTGAAGATAAATGAAGAAAGTTGTCCAGGAAGCTACGGAGACCGAACAGCTGGTGCCTGGACAATGGTGTGCAAACCACTGATATTGCGATTGGACAGGGGACCCTCAATCTTATCTAACCCACATGTAGTAGGTTCTTCTATATACTCAGTTTGCCCTACTGTCTGAAGAAGTACATGTAGATCCAGATGGCGAGGATCCAGGGTAGAAAGTCTTTAGTACCTTGGCAATGGAAGTCAGGGAGGGATGAACTTCCAGGCTTTGGGACTGAAAGTGGTGAGGAGACCTCTCACATGTGTTCTGTTCCAGGAGGAGTCTTGTCCACAACTAGAGGATTCCACCCCCGTCTTTCTACACAGAGGCTGGAAATAGCTCTACTTATTGATGCATGTGACTGAGGCACTGTCTAATAGGACAACACCCAATATACACTTCCGACTCTCACATTGTAAGGCAAATACAAACCAGACATTTTCACCAGTAGATGGCGCTGTAACTCAACGAATGAGAAATACATTAGATATAAAAGGATGTAACTGAAAGGGCATATCTAAAGCTCACAAATGCAAGGGAATAAACATAGAGGGGCAGTTACCCAATCTGGCTCGGGCCACTACATCACAACAAGGTGCAAATACACAGGCGTCACCACAAGGGGTAAATACAGAGGGGTCACTACAAGGTGCAAATACAGAGGGGTAATCACAAGGTGCAAACCATTAATCAGCCTGAAAGATAGAAAGGCCAGATTACACTTGTCCCAAAAAAACATTTAAAGAAGCCAGCCAGTTCTGGAAAAGCAGCAGAGGACGGATGAAACTAAGGTCAACCTGTACCAGAATAATAGAAAGAAAAAAGTCTGGGAAGGCTTGGAACGACTACTGATCCAGAGCATAGCACCTCCTTGTTGGCAGAGTGTATCTTCTGAGAATCACCACTGGTATATAAAGCCCCCGTCACACTAAGCGAGCGAGCTTGCTGCTAAATCACAAGTTTGGTGACGCAACAGCAACCTCGCTAGCGATCACTGTCGCTGATCGCTGGTGCGTCGCCAAGTGTGCCGGTACCCTTAAGGTGGGGTCACACGTGGCGATCTCGCCCGCGACATCGCCGCAAAGTGACGTCACAGCGATGTCGTGGGCGATATTGCAACTGCGTCGCGCTGTGTGACAGCGCGACGCAACTGCAAATTATCGCTGGTCGCAGGTTGACAGGTTTATGAACATGTTCATAAACCTGTCAACCTGTGACCAGCGATTAGGCTGGATCGCGCCGTCTGACACTGTTGGCGGCGCGATCCAGCCTATATCGCAGCGTTACTGAGCCATCGCTCAGTAATTCTGTCAGTGTCCATGTCTTTGAGTCATGCATGGATTTCATTTCTGTTTCTGTTGCTTCTATCCATGTATTAGCTTCTTCTTCAGGTAGTTTAGATTTGTCTTCCCAAGAGTTAGGCTCATAAATGTTACTTGTGCTTCTGCATGTCGTCATTTGCACTCAATCTCATACTGTATAGCTTTCTTAATAGAAATAACTTGTGATTCAAGCTAGGTCTTTCATGTAGTTTCCTTAATGCTTCCCACATTCCTTTCGCTGTATCTTATGTGTATTAATTGAGCATCATCCACTAATAAGCTAATGGTGGCTCTCGCTTGTCTATTCTTCATATCCCATGTCTGATTATCTTGATCTGGTCTATGTGTAACGATTACTTCCCATAAATCGTCCTTAGATAATAACATTTCTGCTTTGAACTTCCATAACTGATAGTTCTCATCATTTAGCTTAGATACTGTATGTTTTAGTTCAGAGCTGCACATCATTTTTATTATCATATTTTTACTTGTTTGTAGAGAGTTGTACTGAAGATATTCTCCTGTTTTTCTTCTGTCTTCTTTCTTCATGCTGAAAGTTCCTGTATGTCCTGTGTGTGATGATTCTCTGTAATTATCTCCAGTGTGCAGGTTTTCTGATCCTGGGATTATACATTCCTTTGCCCTTCTGTACAGCCTGCATTCACTGGGTGTTATCTCCTTCTGTTTTCTCAGTGTCCTGCTGAGAGTTCCAGCCTCCTGGGATCATAAATACCTTCTCCCTCCGTCCTGGGATCATAAATACCTTCTCCCTCCGTCCTGGGATCATAAATACCTTCTCCCTCCGTCCTGGGATCATAAATACCTTCTCCCTCTGCTGGTATCTGTGCCTTGATCCCTGCTGTGTGACTGGGATTAGTGCTTTAACCCCTCCGGTCCTGGGATGAACTGGGTGACTGGGCTTATCAGTATCTGGGCCCATAACCTGTTGGCAGAGTGTATGTTCTGATAATTGCCACCGGTATATAAGAGAACTTCACTCAGCAGGTTATTTGAGTAAATAGTATTTACTGCGTAAACATGAGATATTAAGCTCAGCAGCAGACAGTCCGTGCTCCTGCTATTAACACTTCAAAGCGAAAGTAAGAATCACAACTACAATAGAGAACAACACTGCAAACATAGAACTTCACACACTATCGCCATCTGCTGTTAGGCTAGTGTAAAGTCCTCCCTTCACTATTAAGAAGTCCTGATCTGTTGCATATATCAGCAGTCCTGGCGGAGGCAGTGAGCAGTCCAGGCATGCAGGGCTTCCAATGGTCCTGGGTAGTGGCATAACTTGAACTTCATGAGCCCCGATGTGAAAGCTCCAACAGGGCCACCAATTATTGCAAATCTATAGTAGAAGTGGTCTGTTTCTATAGGCTAAAAGGAACTTATTTGGACCCCAGGCTTCAGGGCCCGGGTGCGATTGCAACCCCTGCACCTATTGTAGTTACTCCTCTGGCCCTTGGGCACTAGTGGTTATTGATGATGTTTGTAACCTGTAGAAGCGCTGACAGGAGGCGCAAAATGGTCTGTCATTATTGAAGACCCCCCCCATCCTCCCCCCTACACCCCCTTTGCACAGGCACCTGAACCGCAATGTTTATATGAGAAAAGAAAAAGATTACAGCTGTTTTACACCCTGGCCTGGTGAGTGCTGCCGCTCTATGTTTATACAGTTATTGATGATGTGACTGTAACGCCAGTCGTTTGTGTGTGAGGAATACGGCGTTGCTATGAATGACACTGACTCCAAGATAGTGGCAAATTAACTTTTTTTATTGGTGCCAAAAAGATAACAGATTCAAACTTTTCCACAAAGATATGGGCCTCAGCCCAATAACAATATACAAGTTATGCAGCCCAAGGGAACTCACGTGTCAGCTTTGCAGGGAGGTAACACAACTACCCCTGACTAAACCACCCCCACCCTTACTCCGTACAGGGCCTACCCAGGCTCTTACTGCAGCCGCGGCACGTGTTCCCCTCGGGATATAACCTTACACCCACATCCCACGCTATTTACAATATACTTCGGGATCCCTGATTCCCTTTTATAAATCTATCCACAACCTATTTACAGCAAATGTAGTTTCCCCTCCTGCAGGGGTGAAATTCTTACTCAAACTTAATAATGTACAAACAGATAACAGGGAGTATTTAGTTTAACCCTAACCGCCGGCCACTGAGGTATATGAGATCTTCCTTACACCAGGCTTTTTAGCACAGCCCAGTGTAACAGGGAAGGCGATCGCTCTCTCAGTTCTATGGTGTCATCCACGTTCGGCTTCTCTGCATCTCCCACCTGCTCACGTCTCAGTATGCAGAATCATGTATAGACCAAGCTTGGTCAGTCTCATCTCATGAGTACACACAAAATAGTCCTTTGTAATTTCTAGCTAACTTGCCCTATCTGACTATCCATATATTGACCGGTCATCCTTGTGTACTCACAGCACATGGCTTGTCTTTCAGCCCACGGTGTAGATCAAGTCCTTGAAGAAATCTAACACGGCTCAAGCCAGCATGTCCTTCCCTAGGTCAACGAGCCCTTCAGAACAGCCGACACGTCTTTATCTGTGTAGGATCTCCCCAGGAATCCGTCTCTCCAAAATTTACCTCAGAAGACTCTGGGAGAACTACTTTTCCAGAGAGAGAACTGGCTTTAGTCCTTTCTACCCATGTTCACAGGTGACCTCCTGTGGCCGAACTAAGTTACTTCAGCATTATTTCTTAAAACAAAGCATTAACATACTACATGGCTGAACACACAAGCAGCCGGATGAAGTCTGAAGTGTACCGGGTGATACATTCTGCTCAGATGCAATCAAATGCAGCAAGGGTGATTGGACAGCGTTTCACAGACAGATGGACAATGGCTCAAGACATCCTTTGAAAGCAAAGAAGTTGAACCTCTCATTCCTGTATGTGCTTTGTGTGGGAGACATTATAGCTATTAGTTTGCATCCACTAGCTCAGAGACAATTGAAAATTAGAGATCGAGCCTGCGATGGGGAAGATTGCAGAAAATATGGTCATGAATTTGTTCATTTCTCACAATTAACTAGAAGAGCAGGAATCCCTAATGTCTGTGTGTAATGTGTAGGGGAAGCTTCACAGCAGGTAGTCTCCTTCCACTAGCTCAGAGACAACTAAAAATTGGAGGACGAGCCTGCAAAGGGAACACTTGTGTAAAATATCCAGAATTGTCACCAATTTTTCCCTTTCCAACAATAATATAGGAGACATCATAGCAGTTGATCTGAATCCACTAGCTCAGAGACAATTGAAAACAAGAGATCAAGCTCATAAAGGGAAAACTTGCAGAAAATGTCCACTATGGGCACCAGTTTGTCCCTGTCCCACAATTATATAGGAGACATCTTGGCAGCTGATCTGTCTCCACTAGCTCAGAGACAACTGAAATTCATGATCAAACCTGAAGAGGTGAAAACTTGCAGAAATTGTCAACAGGGGTAACCAATCTGTATCAACCAAATCAGGATATATGATGCCCTATACAGACTTGTGACTACTGCTATCAATGACTGGTCACAGCAGTGATGCATTGTGTACCACTGCAGTAGGTATTTGCCAAATGAGCCAGAAAAAGTAGCCAGAAAACCAGCAGTATCAGAAGAACGGCATGGGATCACTAGGCAAGTTTTTTTTTTCACCACCATGTTGAGTATAAATTTACAATAAAGAATAGTTGTGAACAAAACCTGTGAGACATTGAAGCAAAGACAACAGTCTGACCTATCACATTGCAGGTGCGGCTATTTATACCTTCTCCTTGCCGGTCTTCTCTGCTGGTTATATTCTTATATGCTAAAATACAAGGAATCTGACTACACAGGGTGTGTTTGTAGTCTGTTACCATGGAGACACACAGATCTGTAGAGAAGCTGTACACACAAAATAGTAGGAGATTTTCTGAAAGTTTGTTTAGGTAGACTGGAAGAATGACAGGATGATTGCTAAAATGCAAAGTGGCTCTGTGGGTTAAGTACCAGATTTAATTCAGAAAAAGTCAGATTTTTATGTGAAGAAGAACGTGCAGCGGAAAAATTGAATCTCCTCGGATAATTGGTGCTGACATTTTCATATGAGAGGTGGAGAAAAAAAGCGGCAATAAAGCATGTAATCAGCATTTAGCTAATTATAGTGCTAAAAATATGAAGCATGGTGGGAGCAGCCGAGAGAAAGCGGAAACAGGGAAGCATCCTCGCAGAAAGGAGCCGTATTATTTACATTGGCCTTATTTTCCTAATTCTTTAAATTCTTTGCTCTAATTTTGTCTATTTATTTTTATCATCTGACAAGAAATCTCAGAAGTAGAATGTATTCTGCACGCATGGTAACTCACACGGGAAAATAGGGCCAATCTCTAAGTTACAGCGCCTGAACCAAGCGGTTCCTGTACAGACTAAAGTTCTTGCTGTACAGTCCCTTGTGGCACCTACACAGTCAGCAATAACCCTGACCACAAGACTGGAAGACGACCGGAGAAGGATAGATAGTTGTGACAGCAATGATAAACCTAGCTGGTCTCTATGTGAGTGGAATCAATATGGTAATATGGCTCGAAAACCAAGTGACCCTCCCCAGGGCCTTGGGGTACCCAGGCATTAATCAAATGGGTAGTGACGGGTGGCCTGTGCCCAGGTCCGTGGCCCTGGTGGTTGTTGAAAAAGGGGTTAAATAAAAAATAAAGAGTCTTCGTGACGCCACTTACGGTGTCCGGTGATGGCACCGACGTTGCTATAGACCTCTGGGGATGATGGATGGGGCAGCTGGATGGTGATGCTCCCCATAGGTGGAGTGGGATCACGGGGCAGAGATGGAAGACAATGGAGAACTCACACAGGGTGGCGACTCCTCAGGTAGAGATGCTGGCTGACTGTCTTTGAGAGCAACAGTATGGCTCCTCCGGCGCAAGCAATAAACACACCACACAACTTTAATCTCTGAACCGGGCTTTGCTGGTGACTCAAGCAGCTTAACAATCTTTACACGAAGAGTTACTGGTGCTGCTAGCTTGGGTAGTCACCAGAGGATTAGGATGTTTCACAGGGGTTCCTCTGTGATGTGCCTTATCTGCCCTTCATCTGTCATTACTGTCCCGCGCACAGAGCCCACCGCTGGTCCCCACGGATCCTTACAGAGTCTAGCACCCCTTGAGCCTCCGATGTGGAGTCGTCACCTCTGGGCCTCCTCTTGGAGTCTTTAACACTGGGCCCCTCCTGGAGTCTATTGCTCTCTGGGCCTTAGGGAAATTATGTCAGGGTTGCTGCGACCTCTAAAGAGGTGCGTGCTGACTGGTTTCTGCGGCTCAGAGATGAACACCCGCACGGCCTCGGAGCCGGCTCTCTGGTGTCGGACTAACCCTCATGGTCGGTATTACCGGGCCCAGGTTCGGGTGCATCCCAATCCTGATGCCCCTAGGGTTCCTTCAGTTCCCAGGCCACCTCTCCTGAGGTGCCCTCTACTGTGCTACTCGCAGGGTTCCCCTCCAATGACTATCTACAACTCCTGACTGACTTTCCTGCTCTCCACTTTACCACTTCAACTCCTCCCCCTGGGACCCTAGCAACAGATTAACATAGTGGTCCTCTGAGCTAAGATGTGTGGATGCGTGTGGTGAGGGTTCCATATAAACATCCCAGTCCCCTGGTCACAGGGATACTACACACTCTGGTCTGGGTGCAGTACCTTTCCGTGGCTCAATGACCTGTGGGGTGCCACATTCCCCCTAGGTTAAACTCAATCATCCGCGAGTAACCTGACCCATTACCAGGCACAGAGCTCAATTTTTATATGCATCTCAAACAATAAAATAACACTTTTATTCACACAAAACATTTACACATTATTTTTCATCCCTTCTGGGAGGCACTTTTCTTATAACGTTACCCAAACCATTTCAAACCGGCCAATGGGGTTGAGTTCACACACAGATGCAGTAGTCATAGTCCCACACTACAGTCATGGCCAAAAGTTTTGAGAATGACACCAAAATGATATTTTCACATGATCTGCTGCTCTCTGGTTTTTATTAGTGTTTGTCTGATGTTTATATCACAAACAGAAATATAATTGCAATCATATTATGATACCAAAAGGTTCTATTGACAGAATGAGTTAATGCAGCAAGTGAATATTTGCAGTGTTGCCCCTTCTTCTTCAGGACCTCTGCAATTCTCCCTGGCTGCTCTCAATCAACTTCTGTACCAAATCCTGACTGATAGCCGTCCATTCTTCCATTCCTCCATTCTTCCATTCTTCCATTCTTCCATTCTTGCATAATCAATGTTTGCATTTTGCCAGAATTTGTTGGTTTTTGTTTGTCCACCCGTCTCTTGATGATTGACCACAAGTTCTCAATGGGATTAAGATCTGGGGAGTTTCCAGGCCATGGACCCAGAATCTCTATGTTTTGTTCCCTGAGCCATTTAGTTATCACCTTTGCTTTATGGTAAGCTGCTCCATCATGCTGGAAAAGGCATTGTTGGGCGCCAAACTGCTCTTGGACGGTTGGGAGAAGTTGCTCTTGGAGGACATTCTGGTACCATTCTTTATTCATGGCTGTGTTTTTAGGAACATACACATAAAAGGTCCCCCTAAAATTAGGTGCTTCACCTCAAATACATTTTACCTTGCAAAATATCGCAACAGATTAAACTGTGTCGATATTTTTATAGTGAATCAGCACAACCAATATTTTATGGCAAAGATTACTTTATTAATTAAAATTAAAATTAATTCATATAAAAATTATTTATCATATACAACATGTCCTAAGCGGGAACACAGTCCCTATCATGCACAAAGTACTTGGGTGGGCTACAAAAACAGCACAAAAGTAGCAGCAAATTACTAACAGGGGAGCAGAAATAATATATTCACAGCACCAACACACTTATATTAAAGCGGTCTCTAAATGATCATATATTAAATACTAGGGTGTTCCAATTACCTGGTGCCAAAATGGACTCCTTTGGACCCCTGACTGCCACAGTGCTCCTGCCTCAATCCCACAGCCGACGTACGTTTCAACGTAATGTTTTCCTCAGGGCGTGCATTGTGTTATGTGGAGGTTTCCTATCTTATATAGTATCCACTACCTCATTAGGGGCTACACCTGTCAGATCTAATCCTCCTGTCCGTCACAGTCAAGTCTCCCCCTTTGTTAACCATTTCCAGGTTACTGAGCCTCCTTCTATTTCTTCCCCGTCTCTATCTACGTTCATGACATGTCCCTTACCAAGGACCGCATCATTTCCGGGTTAACACAAAGTCACATGAGTATTTCATGTGTTCTTTGTTACCAGGGCGACGCTATGAGTCCTCACAGAAACGTCATCTATCCAGCGTCTACCCTGGATGCGCACGTGCCGTGCGTCCCTATGACGCGACCGCGCCGCGCGTCTCCATGGTGACACAGGCCGGCGCTTCCACGTCGGAAGGATACGCGCTGTGTGTGTGCGATTCAGCGTCTCCCGGAGAGCGCATGCGCTGTACGTCAGTATGACGTGACCGCGCCGCGCATCCCCATAGTAACCCGGGCTGGCATTTCATCAATGACATACGGTATAACCAGCGCCCGCATTACCAGGGCGATGACGCTGTTAAAGACATGGGGGCACAAATAATATTAATAGGAGGTGCTCAGAACATGCCAGTATTCAATTGAGGGATTATGGATACCCTTTTAACCATAATATGATACTGTAATCTTACTACAAGGATTTAAAGTGCCAGTACTTATCTAGTAAACAATTTAAAGTGACAGTGCATAATTAAACAGAAAAAGTGCAAGTTGCATACATAAGGCTAACTGTAAAAAAACTGCAAACAATGGTGACCTTTTAAAGTGCAAAAGTACAAATGCAAAAATTAAGTGTTGCAAATCACACATACTATACTATTATATTGAAATATACATTGATAAAAGACTCTGTTTGCTGCTAAAGTGACAGTGCATAATTGAACAAGGAAAAAAGTGCAAAATACATGAATGATACTGAATATACAAAAACTACAAGGACATTTATAGTGCAAAAATACAAAAGTGCAGTGTTACAAAACACACATACTGTGCTAATATATTAAAATACTCTGTTTACTACTTAATACCCCATCCATAAATATTAATAAATCTATTCGGGTATTCATATATTGATCTATAATTAGGGTACCCTAACTCAACCGTCCATTCTTCCATTCTTCCATTCTTCCATTCTTGCATAATCAATGTTTGCATTTTACCAGAATTTGTTGGTTTTTGTTTGTCCACCCGTCTCTTGATGATTGACCACAAGTTCTCAATGGGATTAAGATCTGGGGAGTTTCCAGGCCATGGACCCAAAATCTCTATGTTTTGTTCCCTGAGCCATTTAGTTATCACCTTTGCTTTATGGCAAGGTGCTCCATCATGCTGGAAAAGGCATTGTTGGGCGCCAAACTGCTCTTGGACGGTTGGGAGAAGTTGCTCTTGGAGGACATTCTGGTACCATTCTTTATTCATGGCTGTGTTTTTAGGCAAGACTGTGAGTGAGTCGATTCCCTTGGCTGAGAAGCAACCCCACACATGAATGGTTTCAGGATGCTTTACAGTTGGCATGAGACAAGACTGGTGGTAGCGCTCACCTCTTCTTCTCCGAATAAGCTGTTTTCCAGATGTCCCAAACAATCGTAAAGGGGATGCATCAAAGAAAATGACTTTACCCCAGTCCTCAGCATTCCACTCCCTGTACCTTTACCCCAGTCCTCAGCAGTCCACTCCCTGTACCTTTCCCCCAGTCCTCAGCAGTCCACTCCCTGTACCTTTTGCAGAATATCAGTCGGTCCCTGATGTGTTTTCTGGATAGAAGTGGCTTCTTTGCTGCCCTCCTTGAAACCAGGCCTTGCTCAAAGAGTCTCCGCAGTCTCACAGTGCGTGCAGAAGCACTCACACCATCCTGCTGCCATTCCTGAGCAAGCTCAGCACTGCTGGTAGTCCGATCCCGCAGCCGAAACAGTTTTAAGATACGGTCCTGGCGCTTGCTGGTCTTTCTTGGGCGCCCTGGAGCCTTTTTGACAACAATGGAAGCTCTCTCCTTGAAGTTCTTGATGATGTGATAGATTGTTGACTGAGGTGCAATCTTTCTAGCTGTGATACTTTTCCCTGTTAGGCCATTTTTGTGCAGTGCAATGATGGCTGCACGTGTTTCTTTAGAGATAACCATGGTTAACTGAAGAGAAACAATGATACCAAGCACCAGCCTCCTTTTAAAGTGTCCAGTGGTGTCATTCTTACTTAATCATGACTGATTGATCGCCAGCCCTGTCCTCATCAACACCCACACCTGTGTTAATGGAACAATCACTAAAACGATGTTAGCTGCTCCTTTTAAGGCAGGACTGCAATGATGTTGAAATGTGTTTTGGGGGTTGAAGTTCATTTTCTAGGCAAATATTGACTTTGCAAGTAATTGCTGTTAAGTTGATCACTCTTTATGACATTCTGGAGTATATGCAAATTGCCATTAGAAAAACTGAAGCAGTAGACTTTGTTAAAATTAATATTTGTATCATTCTCAAAACTTTTGGCCATGACTGTAGATCGTCAGTGTCCTCTCGACCACACGGACTGCTTAAAGGCACACATTTACACTACACAGAGTTCTTGGGCTTAACGGAGTAGTCCAGCAAGTCTCAACCACATATAAATAAGCCACTTACGATTTAACTATGCAGCACACACTTTAACTATTTACAAGCCGGGATGGACAATTAGTCTTTACTTCTGTATATACGTAGGGCATACCAGCCTTTAGGCCCTACATGTCTCTCATAGTCCACCCAGTCATGCCAGTAGAGATCCCAGTCCGGGTGACCCTTGTGGAGGTGATCCTCAACATCACGACGACTTATGAATACTTCCTCCCGTAGGCCTGGTTCCAGGATGAATTCCCACCCATTGTCCAGGTTAAACGCCGTCACCGTACCTGACTTTCTCTCATCAGGTGGTCTCGGCGCCAACCCGTGGGCTGGGCTCTCTCCAGCAAGTTCTCCTGTTCCCGGGCCCACCACTCTTCACGCAGACGCTGCCTCTCTGCTTGGTTGGCCCGGTACTGCTGTGCGGCCAGTTCGGATGACTCCCGAACCGGTACAGGGGCGTACTCTTGTACCCCTGTAATGGCTTTGGCATCGACCCTCCCAATGGGCCGGAGCTGGTGGCAACTCCACCTGAAGACACAGGACCCAGACGCCCCGCTCTGATAGTCATCGCTGTCGTCGTCCTGATCATCCTCCCCGAGGTATTCCTCCATGGACTCTGGCTGGCTAGACGGCCCTTCCTAAATGACCTCTACGATCACGTTAGCACTCTCCACGGGTTCCTTCGGGATGTCAGGGTCAGTGCAGGGCCCAGATGCCCCGACGACAACCAGTGATGGGACTTCCTCGGCAGGTGGCTCGGTGCTTTCTGGCTTTGTGCGGGGCCTGGATGCCCCGACTTCTGCGCTGGTCACGGGTTGCAGGTCAGGTGACTGGTCCTCGCTGGCAGCCTCAGGCTCAACCGTGGCCCGGTCTCTCGCCCTCGACTCCAGCTCCCGGTCGCGAGCTTCCCTCTGTGCTTCACGTCGGGACAGCTCCAGCCAGGTGTGAGCGCCCCGGTGCCTGAAGGTCCAGTCCAGCGTCTCATTGAGCTGGACCCTCAGATCGCGGAATGCGGCCTGCCAGAATTCAGCATCCCCCACATGGGTTAGGAGAGAAGCTGCTCTCAGGTCTTTGGTATTAGCACAGGTCTCCTCCTCGACTTCCCGGATCAAATCACAAAGTCTAAACGCTGCCATCGTATCAGACCTGTTGACCTCACCCGAGTTCATTTGTCCATCTGCTGCCGCACCCTTCTTGCCGCTTTTAATAGCTTCCGACTGGGGGACTTTGATCTTTGGCAAGCCCCCTTGTTTTTTTGGTGGCAATAGGGGTGGGCAGGCAGTTTCCCACCTTAGGCATGGCCCTCCCACGATGAGGGGCCGAGGCACACCCATGAGCCAGCACATTTCAAGTCTTTGGCCCCGCCATTTTGAAGCCTTATAGTTCAGTTCGGTAAAATAAAGTTCAAGGCGCACAGTACCCGGTGTTACCAGGCACGGGATCCTGTTCATGACGCCAAAAGCTGACCCACCCCAGGGCCTTGGGGTACCCGGTCCCGGGCATTAACCAAAGAGGTAGTCATGGGTGGCCTGTGCCTGGGCCCTGGTGGTCGCTGAAAAAGGGGACAAATAAAAAGTTCGGTATTACTGGGTCAAGGTTCGGGTCCACCCCGATTCTGGTGCCCCTAGGATTCCTTCAGTTCCCGGGCCACCTTTCCTGAGGTTCCCTCTATTGTGCTACTCACAGGGTTCCTCTCCAACGACTTTCTCCAACTCCTGACTGACTTTCCCGCTCTCCACTTTACCAATTCAGCTCCTACCCCCACCGGAACCAGTTCCCCAGCAACAGATTAACCTATTGGTCGCCTGAGCTAAGATGTGTGGATGCATGTGGTGAGGGTCCCATATAAGCATCCCAGTCCCCTGGTCACAGGGATAATACAAAATCTGGGTGCAGTTACAATTCATGGCGCACCAACCAGTGGGGCGCAACACAAGCAGGACCAATATAACAATTTAACCAGCAGAGAAGACCTGCAAGGGGAAGGTATAAATAACCGCACCTGCAATGTGATAGGGCAGACTAAATTATTAAATGAAACAAATGATGGCTGAAAAGACAAACAATAACCAGCACCCAGAAAAAACTGAATCTGTTGTGGCTTAGCAGAGAAAGCTATCGATTACACAGGACAGGGTCACCGGAACAAATCCCGAGGCATGTCAGAATTTAAATGCATGAGATATAAGTAAAATGGCAACTGACATTCCCTACAAAACTTGACAACATGGACTGATGTTCATTGAGGGATCAGATTACAGCTGCCTATTGAAAGCAATGGATCCATGATGAACAGCAACACTGGATGTATTTCTTGCACAGAGGAGGAGGGGAGGTGCGTTAAGGGTCCTCTTAGCTTAGACTTTGATCCATTCCTTTGGGGGCTGAGGTTTTCTCGGGTGATGAAGGTGCAGCTTTGTCTGCCTAGGGCACCAAAATACCTTGTCCCGGTCCTGTAGGAATGCATGAGATCAGTCTAATAGGAGCGCTGAGGTGATGGAGCAGAGGAGGCTTATTAGATTCCCCAAACCTTTATTAATCCCATGTATAAGGCCACAACGCGTTTCGAAAGTAAGAGTGATATCCTCATCAGGTGATACCTGCTCTGCTCCATCACCTTAGCGCCCCTATTAGATCGATCTCATGCAATCCTACAGAACATTACTTTTTCCCAGTGAGGGAAATCTTGGCAGGAGCTGCTCCAGGTGTTGGTATCCATTATTCCCCCTCCTTAAGGACCTGGGACCGCTTATACAGCATACAGGACCTGCGGTGACGTATTTCCGGCTGGTCCGATCACGTGACACCAACAGGAAGTGCCACAGGAGCAGCGGCCTTAGTGGCCGGAGGACTCCAGAGACCCTACCATGGAGGATCACACTTTACAGGCCAGAATCTGGGGTTGTCCACCCTTCTCGGTGAGTCGCCCCTTATTTTAATACAATAACATTAGGTTCTTTCGCATGCGCTCCCTCTCTCTTTCTTTGGACTGTCCCGGTCCTGGGAACAGGACAGGCTCGGATTGGCCGACTGGAGAGCAGGGAACTCCTCTGGTGGGCCTTTGTGCAGTAGTACCTCACTTACCACACAACATAATGAGTAGTTGACACAATACGCCTTTTTCACTATGTAGAGACAAAGGAACCATCTCATCATTTATTTTACAAACTACCTAGTATATTATATAGACGCGGAGGTAAATTTGTGAATGGAATGCTTGCATGAGGTTGAGTCAATGTTACTGGTGGGCCCCACAGTCCAAGTCTGACACCTTAGTAGGACATGATCTAATATGTCCCACTCCTAGCCTGCGTACATGTGCGTGCTGACCTTTCTCCTTACGGCGCCTCCATTTGGGTCAAAAGTAAAAAAAAAACTGTCCAAATCCGGAGACGAGCACTTAGAGTGAATATTTATTGTGAATTATTGATGGCTCTGAAGCCGTTCTCTGCAATACGGCTGTCATTTATTATGTCCAGAAGATAGAGATTTTGCTAAATAAATGTTTATGTCAACATTTGCAATTCCTGAGCGCTATAAGGTTTAACGGGAATGTCCGATTTCAGAAAACTCTCTCCTATAATACAAATTGTACTTACTCTACAGAGTCCAGCCCTATGTCTTGGTGCCGCTCCCAGTTGTCTGCAACCCCTTGAAAGCAGCACTTAATTTCGCCACTATAGTGGAGCTTTTAATTTAGTTCCCATGCCCCATGTCTTATATTCGCCCTCCGTCCGGTTGCCACAATGGCACTGCCTCCCTCGTGGGGTGATGCCATACTTGGAAGCAAGAAGGGGTATCCACACCAGGTAAGCCCACAACACTTTCCTGACTCCAGACCAGGAGGGGGAACTCTGAAACTCGGGTGCAGGGGAGCTCCCCTATAAATTCCGGTCTGGGGGTGAGGTTAGTTAGTTCAGTTCCTAGGAGAACTGTGAAGACGAACTGTGGACTGGAGCAGTGCCAGGCTCCTCCCAGGATAGAGACTAGCAAGCGTGAGGGACTTGTAGGAAAGGGTCTGAGGAAGGAGAGAAGCAGGCCTGGGGAGTGGAGCCAGTGATTCGGCTCACCCCAGTGTAGAGCACCAGAAGCGGACACCGGAGTCCGAGGTTGTGAGGGTACTACAGACCCAGCAGCCAAAACCAGAGGACAGGAGACTCTGTGGAGCCCACTGGGACGGGGTAATCGGTACCGGACCAGGGTATCACGGGGGTTTTCACGGTGGTCCTTGGTCCGGACCGTGTCCTGAGCCCACAAGTAAAAGGGGTTATTTACAGGGATTTGTCATAACGCCACCCATGGGTTGTGGTCAATGGGGACCACCGCTGCTGCTGTCTGCTGCCAGGAGGATGGATGGTGCTGCAGCTGGATGGATGTGCCCTCCATGGGTCGGGGCTGCTCCTGACAGGATGAAATATGGATATACAGTTCTGTATGCAGGGAATCACACACGGGAGACTGAAGCAGGGTTCACCGGGTTTTACTAGCAGTTCTTTCTCAGTGCAAGCAGTTTATGGTACAGTTCTTTTACACAGGTAACTCCGGACAGTCACTTAACCCTCTACAGCCAGGACTCCCTCCTGAGACCTTTCACTTTCTGATACCTTCCAGGCTTTCCTCTGTGCTTCTCTTCCCTGTGGGCTGTATGGGGGCAGCGCGGTCCCTTGTCTGGCTTTCCCTGGTGTGTGTGAGTGGCAAGCCTGGGTCCTATATGCTGCTGATCCTCCAGCCCGTGTCACCTGGAATTAGAGTCCCCCGTCGGTGAGTCTGGGATCCGGCATATAGCTGCGGTGCCCCAAGAGCCGACTCTCTGGTCCAGCCTAGCCTTGGGTGTCCCTGTGTTGTGGGGGATCACCGGGCCCTTTCCTACCCGTGTGGCTTCTGCACCGGGAAGAGATTCTCCTCACCGTCGTTCTCTAACACCGCTGCCGTGTTCCTCGGACCCAGCTGCACTGGTCCGGTCTCTCCCCTTCCCTTGGACTTCAGGCTATGGAGTGGGCTTTCTCTCTAGAGACCGGTGTCTGCGCCTCCAGGGAGGATAAATCGCTGGTTGATGATCGCCAGGTTTTAGAACGTGTTCGCTGCATGTAACACCGGGAGATGCGATCAGCCAGCTCCCAGCGCCTCTCAGGAAGTGCTGGGAGCTGGTATCCGATCTGATCGCTGACGACATTGACGGATGATCTCTGGTGAGCTGTCACACAGGCAGACTCACCAGCGATCATTTTACCAGCGACATCGTGGAAATTATTTCTATATCGTTTCCACGATGTCTGCAGGCTGGTATCCAGGGTAAACAGCGGGTAACTAGGCAGCGGACGCTGCCTAGATATCCGATGTACAGTGTTGGCCAAAAGTATTGACACCCTGCAATTCTGTCAGATAATACTCAGTTTCTTCCTGAAAATGATTGCAATCACAAATTCTTTGATATTATTATCTTCATTTAATTTGTCTTCAATGAAAAAACACAAAAGAGAATGAAGCAAAAAGCAAAACATTGATCATTTCCCACAAAACTCCAAAAATGGGCCAGACAAAAGTATTGGCACCCTCAGCCTATTTCTTGGTTGCACAACCTTTAGCCAAAAAAACTGCGATCAACCGCTTCCGGTAACCATCAATGAGTTTCTTACAATGCTCTGCTGGAATTTTAGGCCATTCTTCTTTGGCAAACTGCTCCAGGTCCCTGATATTTGAAGGGTGCCTTCTCCAAACTGCCATTTTTAGATCTCTCCACAGGTGATCTATGGGATTCAGGTCTGGACTCATTGCTGCCACCTTAGAATTCTCCAGTGCTTTCTCAGACCATTTTCTAGTGCTTTTTGAAGTGTGTTTTGGGTCATTGTCCTGCTGGAAGACCCATGACCTCTGAGGGAGACCCAGCTTTCTCACACTGGGCCCTACATTATGCTGCACAATGTGTTGGTAGTCTTCAGACTTCATAATGCCATGCACACGGTCAAGCAGTCCAGTGCCAGAGGCAGCAAAGCAACCCCAAAACATCAGGGAACCTCCGCCATGTCTGACTGTAGGGACTGTGTTCTTTTCTTTGAATGCCTCTTTTTTTCTCCTGTAAACTCTATGTTGATGCCTTTGCCCATAAAGCTCTACTTTTGTCTCATCTGACCAGAGAACATTCTTCCAAAACGTTTTAGGCTTTCTCAGGTAAGGTTTGGCAAACTCCAGCCTGGCTTTTTTATGTCTCAGGGTAAGAAGTGGGGTCTTCCTGGGTCTCCTACCATACAGTCCCTTTTCATTCAGACGCTGACGGATAGTACGGGTTGACACTGTTGTACCCTCGGACTGCAGGGCAGCTTGAACTTGTTTGGATGTTAGTCGAGGTTCTTTATCCACCATCCGCACAATGTTGCGTTGAAATCTCTCGTCAATTTTTCTTTTCCGTCCACATCTAGGGAGGTTAGCCACAGTGCCATGGGCTTTACACTTCTTGATGACACTTTGCACGGTAGACACAGGAACATTCAGGTCTTTGGAGATGGACTTGTAGCCTTGAGATTGCTCATGCTTCCTCACAATTTGGTTTCTCAAGTCCTCAGACAGTTCTTTGGTCTTCTTTCTTTTCTCCATGCTCAATGTGGTACACACAAGGACACAGGACAGAGGTTGAGTCAACTTTAATCCATGTCAACTGGCTGCAAGTGTGATTTAGTTATTGCCCACACCTGTTAGGTGCCACAGGTAAGTTACAGGTGCTGTTAATTACACAAATTAGAGAAGCATCACATGATTTTTCTAACAGTGCCAATACTTTTGTCCACCCCCTTTTTTATGTTTGGTGGAATTAGATCCAATTTGGCTTTAGGACAATTCTTTTTGTGTTTTTTTCATTGAAGACAAATTAAATGAAGATAATAACACCAAAGAATGTGTGATTGCAATCATTTTCAGGAAGAAACTGAGTATTATCTGACAGAATTGCAGGGGTGTCAATACTTTTGGCCAACACTGTATACCTTAGTTACCAGCCTTCTCCGCTTACCGGCTGGTATCTAAGGTACACAGCGGGTAAATAGGGTCCCTAGTTACCCGCTGTGTACCTTAGATACCAGCCGGTGAGCGGAGAAGGCTGGTAACTAAAGTATACATTGGGTATCTATTCAGCGTGCGCTGCCTAGTTACCTGCAGTTTACCCTGGATACCAGCCGGCAGACATCGTGGAAACGATATAGAAATCATTTCCACGATGTCGCTGGTAAAATGATCTCTGGTGAGTCTGCCTGTGTGACAGCTCACCAGAGATCATCCGTCAATGTCGTCAGCGATCAGATCGCTGATGACATTGACGCGTGTGACGGCCCCATTAGATATGCACTTTCAATTATACTTAATTGCATTTCTCATGCATTTCTCAGGTATTTCTCATTTGTTGTGTTCCAGAACTATGGTTTATATTACTTTGCATTGTAAGGATTTGAAATGTAAATTGGGCGTTGTCTTATTGGACGGAGACCTAGTCACAGGGCTCAATAGGTCGAGGTACTTCTACCTTATGTCTACACAGACAGAGCTGGAATTCCCCCAGTCTGGATAAGATGCCACATGTGAGTTCATCCTTCCCTGACTTCCACAGCCAATATGCTAATGGATTTCTACCCTGGATCCTCGCTGTCCGGATTTACATGTGCTTCTTCAGCAGTAGGGCATACTGAGTGTAAAAAAGAACCTACTGCCCACATGTTGGGAAATATTGAGGGTCCCCAGTCCCACCACAACCTTCCTCATTTATCTCTAAGCACTTTTGCATGTGCCATGACTAGCTTTGAAATGACCCCAGGATTCCCAAGTCTGTACAACCCTCTTCTTATATTTAACCTTCCTCTCAAGACTCTGAACCTTCCTATAGAAGCACACAAATTCTACCTCTAAAACAATCTGTTATTTTAAAGCTCCAGAACCCCAATTGCCCGTCAGTATTCAACTGTAAACTGTATTTGTCGTGGCCTACCCATGTGAGATTGTGAAATTCCATGCTGGACTTCCTCGTTCCTGCTGTAGTCAATGCAACTGTTATCCCAGAGACCTGACCTATGTTTGTAGTCATTCCATCGGCTGTGGACACTGCATGGGGGTGGATAGTAGGGAATAATTAGCCTCCTCGCACCTAACGTCACTCCAGTCCCGAGGCGCCATTTTCAAACCACAACTTTTGACAGTCCGGAAGCCTAAAGTTATATCCCAAGCTCTCAATGGAAGTCTATGAGGGCCAGAATAAGGCTTTTATAGACTTGCAATGAAAAGTGACCTCCTGGAGTGACTGATAAAAGGTGAAAACACTAAAGGGCGAGTATAACAAGGTGAAGGCCAGGGGAGATATAATGTTAATACTCTTGTATAATGCAGGCAGTACTATAGCAGATGTGTTCACATCCATACAAGCGGCATTATGTACTGTGTGCATCATAGATATCTCACAATGTTAATTTCATCCATAGCACAAGGTGAGAAGGTCACTAATATTTTATTGTGCATTAACCAAGCCAAAAATATAATTTGCCTTCGGGATATGTTTTATTGCTGGTTGTTAACAATCTTGTCAGTTGTATTTCATTTGAGTATGGAAAGCAGGCAGGATAATAGCCGTCATTAATCTTATGATAAAACATGGCCATAGCCGCGGGTCGTATACCGCCCCACGTTGACACTTCCATCTCTACACCTTGGTCTTCATTAGCACGGAGGGAATTATTGACAAGACGGCGGCTTCAAATCCCGCTGCTGGAATAAATGAGCTTCCCGAATTGTGAGGCTCGCCGAGAGACGGTCACCACAAAGGGGACATGTAGAGGGGACGGTAATCGTATGCACATTAGATGGACGTCCTCTGGTGATGCATTGACGGGATTGATTAAAAGGCGCTATGGAGGGCATGCCGCGAACCGCACAGACCGCCATGTGCTACATCCTACAGTCACATTGAAAAATAAAGTGTCTTCCAACATTCCATACAACATGGACTATGCCCAGACATGTGCGGCAAGGAGGAGGCACGAGGCTCTTTACTCCTTTGAAATCTATTGTTTGTTGCATTATTAATTTGTCTCTACTTGATTGACATCAAATCCCATAATTAATGCACCCCTCCATTATCCATCCCACATCTTTACTTTCTGCAATAATATCTGATGGCCGATAAAAAGGTTTCTCATTAGAAAGCTCCTACACAAGAAACAGCTCATGATGGGTAAAACCAGCGAGCTGTCTCAAGACCTTCATAATCTTATTGTTGTAAAACATGCTGATGGGAATTGTTACAGAATAATTACTAAAGTACTGAAGCTTAGGGTGAGCTCTGTTAGAATCATAATCCAGAAGTGAAAAGAACATCATTTCACCATGAAGCGGCCAAGACAAAGATCCCAAACACACGGACAAGGAGGAGAATAAATCTACAATGACCGAGCCGATCACCGGAGCTGATTCCAATAGAAATTGTCCGGAAGGATCTAAAGCTCAGAGATCATAGAAGGTTCCACAGTACAGGTGTACACAGTGACTGCTCCAGCAGAATAGTGAGTGCAGCTCTGGAGTATAATGCAGGAGGTAACTCAGGATCAGTAATGTAATGTATGTACACAGTGACTGCACCAGCAGAATAGTGAGTGCAGCTCTGGAGTATAATACAGGAGATAACTCAGGATCAGTAATGTAATGTATGTACACAGTGACTGCACCAGCAGAATAGTGAGTGCAGCTCTGGAGTATAATACAGGAGGTGACTCAGGATCAGTAATGTAATGTATGTACACAGTGACTTCACCAGCAGAATAGTGAGTGCAGCTCTGGAGTATAATACAGGAGGTGACTCAGGATCAGTAATGTAATGTATGTACACAGTGACTGCACCAGCAGAATAGTGAGTGCAGCTCTGGAGTATAATACAGGAGGTAACTCATGATCAGTAATGTAATGTATGTACACAGTGACTGCACCAGCAGAATAGTGAGTGCAGCTCTGGAGTATAATACAGGAGGTGACTCAGGATCAGTAACGTAATGTATGTACACAGTGACTGCTCCAGCAGAATAGTGAGTGCAGCTCTGGAGTATAATACAGGAGGTAACTCAGGATCAGTAATGTAATGTATGTACACAGTGACTGCACCAGCAGAATAGTGAGTGCAGCTCTGGAGTATAATAGATGAGGTAACTCAGGATCAGTAATGTAATGTATGTACACAGTGACTGCACCAGCAGAATAGTGAGTGCAGCTCTGGAGTATAATACAGGAGGTAACTCAGGATCAGTAATGTAATGTATGTACACAGTGACTGCACCAGCAGAATAGTGAGTGCAGTGTCGGGCCCCACGGGACTGGGGTACTCGGTACTGGACCGGACGGTACTGGGGAAGTCACAGGTGGCTTGGTCCGGACCGGGTCCCTGGCTCGGCAATAAAGGGGGAATTATTTACAAGGGGATTTGTCATGGGTGACGCCACCCACTTGGTGCGGCCAGTGATGGGGCCGCCGCTGCTGCAGAACCTCCGGGGGTGATGGAATGGCAGCGGAGATGGTGTAGTTCCAGTGGGAAGAACTGTGTCCCCCGGGGCAGTAAGGGTTAAGTCTATGGTGAGGTAGTAACACACTTACTTGCAAGCTGCAGGGATCTCTCCTCCTGGCTGGTGCTGACAGGCTGGATCTGTATGAGGGAAGATGGGATGCAGATAGAGGCAGACAAGAGAGGCAATTCAGGGTTTTCCAAAGCTTTACTTTTTGTTCTTTCTCAGCAGGTTACAAGTCATTTGCAGTTCTTACAGCACAGTTACAGTTCTCAACACACGGGTACTTTCTCCCTTTCCGGGTTCCTTTCTCTTCTGCAGCCAGGCCTCTCTCCCTGTGACCCCTCACACAGTCTGTAGTGTCCCTTTCCGGGCTATTACGGTCTCCGTCTGTACAGGTGGTGTGTGAAACGCTGGACAGTATGGCGGTGACTCGGGCTTCTGTGAGTCCTAGTATGTCACTGAGCTGCCTGTCCTTTAGGGTTAGGGATCTCAATCTGAAACTCAGACCCCTCGTCGTATTGTCTGGGGATGCCGGGTGCACTACGGTCCCCTTTAGAGCCGACACTCTACTCAGCCCAGCCTCCAGTAGTCCTCAACACTAGGCTCTACCAGGCTCCTTCCTCTCTGTTCCTTTCTGTATATAGGAGGGCTACTCCGCCTGCAGTAGGTTGCTTGAGCTGTGTGTCTAGGGCCCCGGGTTACACCGTCCCTCTCGGCTCTCTCACACTCCTGGGGATCTGACTCTCTGGATGGGCTTTCTCTCTCCTCTGGCTCGCACTGGCTCAGTACAGATTCTGCGCTCCGTGTGTCTTCACTCTTCCAGGCAGTGTGGCTCTCTCCTGCTCAGCTTCAGCTCAACCTGCTGCTGTTCTCTGGCCTGCTCCTCAGCTTCTCTGCTGCTCTTGGTCTTTACTGTTCAGCTCACTGTGGCCTACTACTTCCTTCACTCCTCCCCCTCTCTATATACTGTCAGTCACCTGACCTCTGGTGTGCCCAACCCACTCCTCTGAATCCACCACCCCTCCGATCTCATATAGTCTCTAATCTCAGGGCTGGATGTAACCTCTCTGACACGTGGGTTGTGTGGGCTGTGAGGGTGTTGTTGTTCAACAAGTGTCCTACCTGCCTGGCTGCAGTTCCCTTTGTGGCCTCCTGGACGCAGGGGCGCCACAGCAGCTCTGGAGTATAATACAGGAGGTAACTCAGGATCAGTAATGTAATGTATGTAGACAGTGACTGCACCAGCAGAATAGTGAGTGCAGCTCTGGAGTATAATACAGAAGGTAACTCAGGATCAGTAATGTAATGTATGTACACAGTGACTGCACCAGCAGAATAGTGAGTGCAGCTCTGGAGTATAATACAGGAGGTAACTCAGGATCAGTAATGTAATGTATGTAGACAGTGACTGCACCAGCAGAATAGTGAGTGCAGCTCTGGAGTATAATACAGGAGGTAACTCAGGATCAGTAATGTAATGTATGTACACAGTGACTGCACCAGCAGAATAGTGAGTGCAGCTCTGGAGTATAATACAGGAGGTAACTCAGGATCAGTAATGTAATGTATGTACACAGTGACTGCACCAGCAGAATAGTGAGTGCTGCTCTGGAGTATAATACAGGAGGTAACTCAGGATCAGTAATGTAATGTATGTACACAGTGACTGCACCAGCAGAATAGTGAGTGCTGCTCTGGAGTATAATACAGGAGGTAACTCAGGATCAGTAATGTAATGTATGTACATAGTGACTGCACCAGCAGAATAGTGAGTGCAGCTCTGGGGTATAATACAGGAGGTAACTCAGGATCAGTAATGTAATGTATGTACACAGTGACTGCACCAGCAGAATAGTGAGTGCAGCTCTGGAGTATTATACAGGAGGTAACTCAGGATCAGGAATGTAATGTATGTACACAGTGACTGCACCAGCAGGATAGTGAGTGCAGCTCTGGAGTATAATACAGAAGGTAACTCAGGATCAGTAATGTAATGTATGTACACAGTGACTGCACCAGCAGAATAGTGAGTGCAGCTCTGGAGTATAATACAGGAGGTAACTCAGGATCAGTAGTGTAATGTATGTACATAGTGACTGCACCAGCAGAATAGTGAGTGCAGCTCTGGAGTATAATACAGGAGGTAACTCAGGATCTGTAGTGTAATGTATGTACATAGTGACTGCACCAGCAGAATAGTGAGTGCAGCTCTGGAGTATAATACAGGAGGTGACTCAGGATCAGTAATGTAATGTATGTACACAGTGACTGCACCAGCAGAATAGTGAGTGCAGCTCTGGAGTATAATACAGGAGGTAACTCAGGATCAGTAATGTAATGTATGTACACAGTGACTGCACCAGCAGAATAGTGAGTGTAGCTCTGGAGTATAATACAGGAGGTAACTCAGGATCAGTAATGTAATGTATGTACACAGTGACTGCACCAGCAGAATAGTGAGTGCTGCTCTGGAGTATAATACATGAGGTAACTCAGGATCAGTAATGTAATGTATGTACACAGTGACTGCACCAGCAGAATAGTGAGTGCAGCTCCGGAGTATAATACAGGAGGAAACTCAGGATCAGTAGTGTAATGTATGTACATAGTGACTGCACCAGCAGAATAGTGAGTGCAGCTCTGGAGTATAATACAGGAGGTAACTCAGGATCTGTAGTGTAATGTATGTACATAGTGACTGCACCAGCAGAATAGTGAGTGCAGCTCTGGGTATAATACAGAAGGTAACTCAGGATCAGTAATGTAATGTATGTACACAGTGACTGCACCAGCAGAATAGTGAGTGTAGCTCTGGAGTATAATGCAGGAGGTAACTCAGGATCAGTAATGTAATGTATGTACACAGTGACTGCACCAGCAGAATAGTGAGTGCTGCTCTGGAGTATAATACATGAGGTAACTAAGGATCAGTAATGTAATGTATGTACACAGTGACTGCACCAGCAGAATAGTGAGTGCAGCTCTGGAGGATAATACAGGAGGTAACTCAGAATCAGTAATGTAATGTATGTACACAGTGACTGCACCAGCAGAATAGTGAGTGCAGCTCTGGAGTATAATACAGGAGGTAACTCAGGATCAGTAATGTAATGTATGTACACAGTGACTGCACCAGCAGAATAGTGAGTGCAGCTCTGGAGTATAATACAGGAGGTAACTCAGGATCAGTAATGTAATGTATGTACACAGTGACTGCACCAGCAGAATAGTGAGTGCAGCTCTGGAGTATAATACAGGAGGTAACTCAGGATCAGTAATGTAATGTATGAACACAGTGACTGCACCAGCAGAATAGTGAGTGCAGCTCTGGAGTATAATACAGGAGGTAACTCAGGATCAGTAATGTAATGTATGTACACAGTGACTGCACCAGCAGAATAGTGAGTGCAGCTCTGGAGTATAATACAGGAGGTAACTCAGGATCAGTAGTGTAATGTATGTACATAGTGACTGCACCAGCAGAATACTGAGTACAGCTCTGGAGTATAATACAGGAGGTAACTCAGGATCTGTAGTGTAATGTATGTACATAGTGACTGCACCAGCAGAATAGTGAGTGCAGCTCTGGGGTATAATACAGAAGGTAACTCAGGATCAGTAATGTAATGTATGTACACAGTGACTGCACCAGCAGAATAGTGAGTGCAGCTCTGGAGTATAATACAGGAGGTAACTCAGGATCAGTAATGTAATGTATGTACACAGTGACTGCACCAGCAGAATAGTGAGTGTAGCTCTGGAGTATAATACAGGAGGTAACTCAGGATCAGTAATGTAATGTATGTACACAGTGACTGCACCAGCAGAATAGTGAGTGCTGCTCTGGAGTATAATACATGAGGTAACTCAGGATCAGTAATGTAATGTATGTACACAGTGACTGCACCAGCAGAATAGTGAGTGCAGCTCCGGAGTATAATACAGGAGGTAACTCAGGATCAGTAGTGTAATGTATGTACATAGTGACTGCACCAGCAGAATAGTGAGTGCAGCTCTGGAGTATAATACAGGAGGTAACTCAGGATCTGTAGTGTAATGTATGTACATAGTGACTGCACCAGCAGAATAGTGAGTGCAGCTCTGGGGTATAATACAGAAGGTAACTCAGGATCAGTAATGTAATGTATGTACACAGTGACTGCACCAGCAGAATAGTGAGTGCAGCTCTGGAGTATAATACAGGAGGTAACTCAGGATCAGTAATGTAATGTATGTACACAGTGACTGCACCAGCAGAATAGTGAGTGTAGCTCTGGAGTATAATGCAGGAGGATACTCAGGATCAGTAATGTAATGTATGTACACAGTGACTGCACCAGCAGAATAGTGAGTGCTGCTCTGGAGTATAATACATGAGGTAACTAAGGATCAGTAATGTAATGTATGTACACAGTGACTGCACCAGCAGAATAGTGAGTGCAGCTCTGGAGGATAATACAGGAGGTAACTCAGAATCAGTAATGTAATGTATGTACACAGTGACTGCACCAGCAGAATAGTGAGTGCAGCTCTGGAGTATAATACAGGAGGTAACTCAGGATCAGTAATGTAATGTATGTACACAGTGACTGCACCAGCAGAATAGTGAGTGCAGCTCTGGAGTATAATACAGGAGGTAACTCAGGATCAGTAATGTAATGTATGAACACAGTGACTGCACCAGCAGAATAGTGAGTGCAGCTCTGGAGTATAATACAGGAGGTAACTCAGGATCAGTAATGTAATGTATGTACACAGTGACTGCACCAGCAGAATAGTGAGTGCAGCTCTGGAGTATAATACAGGAGGTAACTCAGGATCAGTAGTGTAATGTATGTACATAGTGACTGCACCAGCAGAATACTGAGTACAGCTCTGGAGTATAATACAGGAGGTAACTCAGGATCTGTAGTGTAATGTATGTACATAGTGACTGCACCAGCAGAATAGTGAGTGCAGCTCTGGGGTATAATACAGAAGGTAACTCAGAATCAGTAATGTAATGTATGTACACAGTGACTGCACCAGCAGAATAGTGAGTGCAGCTCTGGAGTATAATACAGGAGGTAACTCAGGATCAGTAATGTAATGTATGTACACAGTGACTGCACCAGCAGAATAGTGAGTGCAGCTCTGGAGTATAATACAGGAGGTAACTCAGGATCAGTAATGTAATGTATGAACACAGTGACTGCACCAGCAGAATAGTGAGTGCAGCTCTGGAGTATAATACAGGAGGTAACTCAGGATCAGTAGTGTAATGTATGTACATAGTGACTGCACCAGCAGAATAGTGAGTGCAGCTCTGGAGTATAATACAGGAGGTAACTCAGGATCTGTAGTGTAATGTATGTACATAGTGACTGCACCAGCAGAATAGTGAGTGCAGCTCTGGGGTATAATACAGAAGGTAACTCAGGATCAGTAATGTAATGTATGTACACAGTGACTGCACCAGCAGAATAGTGAGTGCAGCTCTGGAGTATAATACAGGAGGTAACTCAGGATCAGTAATGTAATGTATGTACACAGTGACTGCACCAGCAGAATAGTGAGTGTAGCTCTGGAGTATAATACAGGAGGTAACTCAGGATCAGTAATGTAATGTATGTACACAGTGACTGCACCAGCAGAATAGTGAGTGCTGCTCTGGAGTATAATACATGAGGTAACTCAGGATCAGTAATGTAATGTATGTACACAGTGACTGCACCAGCAGAATAGTGAGTGCAGCTCCGGAGTATAATACAGGAGGTAACTCAGGATCAGTAGTGTAATGTATGTACATAGTGACTGCACCAGCAGAATAGTGAGTGCAGCTCTGGAGTATAATACAGGAGGTAACTCAGGATCTGTAGTGTAATGTATGTACATAGTGACTGCACCAGCAGAATAGTGAGTGCAGCTCTGGGGTATAATACAGAAGGTAACTCAGGATCAGTAATGTAATGTATGTACACAGTGACTGCACCAGCAGAATAGTGAGTGCAGCTCTGGAGTATAATACAGGAGGTAACTCAGGATCAGTAATGTAATGTATGTACACAGTGACTGCACCAGCAGAATAGTGAGTGTAGCTCTGGAGTATAATGCAGGAGGTAACTCAGGATCAGTAATGTAATGTATGTACACAGTGACTGCACCAGCAGAATAGTGAGTGCTGCTCTGGAGTATAATACATGAGGTAACTAAGGATCAGTAATGTAATGTATGTACACAGTGACTGCACCAGCAGAATAGTGAGTGCAGCTCTGGAGGATAATACAGGAGGTAACTCAGAATCAGTAATGTAATGTATGTACACAGTGACTGCACAGCAGAATAGTGAGTGCAGCTCTGGAGTATAATACAGGAGGTAACTCAGGATCAGTAATGTAATGTATGTACACAGTGACTGCACCAGCAGAATAGTGAGTGCAGCTCTGGAGTATAATACAGGAGGTAACTCAGGATCAGTAATGTAATGTATGTACACAGTGACTGCACCAGCAGAATAGTGAGTGCAGCTCTGGAGTATAATACAGGAGGTAACTCAGGATCAGTAATGTAATGTATGAACACAGTGACTGCACCAGCAGAATAGTGAGTGCAGCTCTGGAGTATAATACAGGAGGTAACTCAGGATCAGTAATGTAATGTATGTACACAGTGACTGCACCAGCAGAATAGTGAGTGCAGCTCTGGAGTATAATACAGGAGGTAACTCAGGATCAGTAGTGTAATGTATGTACATAGTGACTGCACCAGCAGAATACTGAGTACAGCTCTGGAGTATAATACAGGAGGTAACTCAGGATCTGTAGTGTAATGTATGTACATAGTGACTGCACCAGCAGAATAGTGAGTGCAGCTCTGGGGTATAATACAGAAGGTAACTCAGAATCAGTAATGTAATGTATGTACACAGTGACTGCACCAGCAGAATAGTGAGTGCAGCTCTGGAGTATAATACAGGAGGTAACTCAGGATCAGTAATGTAATGTATGTACACAGTGACTGCACCAGCAGAATAGTGAGTGCAGCTCTGGAGTATAATACAGGAGGTAACCCAGGATCAGTAATGTAATGTATGAACACAGTGACTGCACCAGCAGAATAGTGAGTGCAGCTCTGGAGTATAATACAGGAGGTAACTCAGGGTCAGTAATGTAATGTATGTACACAGTGACTGCACCAGCAGAATAGTGAGTGCAGCTCTGGAGTATAATACAGGAGGTAACTCAGGATCAGTAATGTAATGTATGCACACAGTGACTGCACCAGCAGAATAGTGAGTGCAGCTCTGGAGTATAATACAGGAGGTAACTCAGGATCTGTAGTGTAATGTATGTACATAGTGACTGCACCAGCAGAATAGTGAGTGCAGCTCTGGGGTATAATACAGAAGGTAACTCAGGATCAGTAATGTAATGTATGTACACAGTGACTGCACCAGCAGAATAGTGAGTGCAGCTCTGGAGTATAATACAGGAGGTAACTCAGGATCAGTAATGTAATGTATGTACACAGTGACTGCACCAGCAGAATAGTGAGTGTAGCTCTGGAGTATAATGCAGGAGGTAACTCAGGATCAGTAATGTAATGTATGTACACAGTGACTGCACCAGCAGAATAGTGAGTGCTGCTCTGGAGTATAATACATGAGGTAACTAAGGATCAGTAATGTAATGTATGTACACAGTGACTGCACCAGCAGAATAGTGAGTGCAGCTCTGGAGGATAATACAGGAGGTAACTCAGAATCAGTAATGTAATGTATGTACACAGTGACTGCACCAGCAGAATAGTGAGTGCAGCTCTGGAGTATAATACAGGAGGTAACTCAGGATCAGTAATGTAATGTATGTACACAGTGACTGCACCAGCAGAATAGTGAGTGCAGCTCTGGAGTATAATACAGGAGGTAACTCAGGATCAGTAATGTAATGTATGTACACAGTGACTGCACCAGCAGAATAGTGAGTGCAGCTCTGGAGTATAATACAGGAGGTAACTCAGGATCAGTAATGTAATGTATGAACACAGTGACTGCACCAGCAGAATAGTGAGTGCAGCTCTGGAGTATAATACAGGAGGTAACTCAGGATCAGTAATGTAATGTATGTACACAGTGACTGCACCAGCAGAATAGTGAGTGCAGCTCTGGAGTATAATACAGGAGGTAACTCAGGATCAGTAGTGTAATGTATGTACATAGTGACTGCACCAGCAGAATACTGAGTACAGCTCTGGAGTATAATACAGGAGGTAACTCAGGATCTGTAGTGTAATGTATGTACATAGTGACTGCACCAGCAGAATAGTGAGTGCAGCTCTGGGGTATAATACAGAAGGTAACTCAGAATCAGTAATGTAATGTATGTACACAGTGACTGCACCAGCAGAATAGTGAGTGCAGCTCTGGAGTATAATACAGGAGGTAACTCAGGATCAGTAATGTAATGTATGTACACAGTGACTGCACCAGCAGAATAGTGAGTGCAGCTCTGGAGTATAATACAGGAGGTAACCCAGGATCAGTAATGTAATGTATGAACACAGTGACTGCACCAGCAGAATAGTGAGTGCAGCTCTGGAGTATAATACAGGAGGTAACTCAGGGTCAGTAATGTAATGTATGTACACAGTGACTGCACCAGCAGAATAGTGAGTGCAGCTCTGGAGTATAATACAGGAGGTAACTCAGGATCAGTAATGTAATGTATGCACACAGTGACTGCACCAGCAGAATAGTGAGTGCAGCTCTGGAGTATAATACAGGAGGTAACTCAGGATCAGTAATGTAATGTATGTACACAGTGACTGCACCAGCAGAATAGTGAGTGCAGCTCTGGAGTATAATACAGGAGGTAACTCAGGATCAGTAATGTAATGTATGTACACAGTGACTGCACCAGCAGAATAGTGAGTGCAGCTCTGGAGTATAATACAGGAGGTAACTCAGGATCAGTAATGTAATGTATGTACACAGTGACTGCACCAGCAGAATAGTGAGTGCTGCTCTGGAGTATAATACAGGAGGTAACTCAGGATCAGTAATGTAATGTATGTACACAGTGACTGCACCAGCAGAATAGTGAGTGCTGCTCTGGAGTATAATACAGGAGGTAACTCAGGATCAGTAATGTAATGTATGTACACAGTGACTGCACCAGCAGAATAGTGAGTGCTGCTCTGGAGTATAATACAGGAGATAACTCAGGATCAGTAATGTATGTACACAGTGACTGCACCAGCAGAATAGTGAGTGCTGCTCTGGAGTATAATACAGGAGGTAACTCAGGATCAGTAATGTAATGTATGTACATAGTGACTGCACCAGCAGAATAGTGAGTGCAGCTCTGGGGTATAATACAGGAGGTAACTCAGGATCAGTAATGTAATGTATGTACACAGTGACTGCACCAGCAGAATAGTGAGTGCAGCTCTGGAGTATAATACAGGAGGTAACTCAGGATCAGTAATGTAATGTATGTACACAGTGACTGCACCAGCAGAATAGTGAGTGCAGCTCTGGAGTATAATACAGGAGGTAACTCAGGATCAGTAATGTAATGTATGTACACAGTGACTGCACCAGCAGAATAGTGAGTGCAGCTCTGGAGTATAATACAGGAGGTAACTCAGGATCAGTAATGTAATGTATGTACACAGTGACTGCACCAGCAGAATAGTGAGTGCAGCTCTGGAGTATAATACAGGAGGTAACTCAGGATCAGTAATGTAATGTATGTACACAGTGACTGCACCAGCAGAATAGTGAGTGCAGCTCTGGAGTATAATACAGGAGGTAACTCAGGATCAGTAATGTAATGTATGTACACAGTGACTGCACCAGCAGAATAGTGAGTGCAGCTCTGGAGTATAATACAGGAGGTAACTCAGGATCAGTATGTAATGTATGTACACAGTGACTGCACCAGCAGAATAGTGAGTGCAGCTCTGGAGTATAATACAGGAGGTAACTCAGGATCAGTAATGTAATGTATGTACACAGTGACTGCACCAGCAGAATAGTGAGTGCAGCTCTGGAGTATAATACAGGAGGTAACTCAGGATCAGTAATGTAATGTATGTACACAGTGACTGCACCAGCAGAATAGTGAGTGCAGCTCTGGAGTATAATACAGGAGGTAACTCAGGATCAGTATGTAATGTATGTACACAGTGACTGCACCAGCAGAATAGTGAGTGCAGCTCTGGAGTATAATACAGGAGGTAACTCAGGATCAGTAGTGTAATGTATGTACACAGTGACTGCACCAGCAGAATAGTGAGTGCAGCTCTGGAGTATAATACAGGAGGTAACTCAGGATCAGTAATGTAATGTATGTACACAGTGACTGCACCAGCAGAATAGTGAGTGCAGCTCTGGAGTATAATACAGAGGTAACTCAGGATCAGTAATGTAATGTATGTACACAGTGACTGCACCAGCAGAATAGTGAGTGCAGCTCTGGAGTATAATACAGGAGGTAACTCAGGATCAGTAATGTAATGTATGTACACAGTGACTGCACCAGCAGAATAGTGAGTGCAGCTCTGGAGTATAATACAGGAGGTAACTCAGGATCAGTAATGTAATGTATGTACACAGTGACTGCACCAGCAGAATAGTGAGTGCAGCTCTGGAGTATAATACAGGAGGTAACTCAGGATCAGTAATGTAATGTATGTACATAGTGACTGCACCAGCAGAATAGTGAGTGCAGCTCTGGAGTATAATACAGGAGGTAACTCAGGATCAGTAATGTAATGTATGTACACAGTGACTGCACCAGCAGAATAGTGAGTGCAGCTCTGGGAGTATAATACAGAGGTAACTCAGATCAGTAATGTAATGTATGTACACAGTGACTGCACCAGCAGAATAGTGAGTGCTGAGTGCAGCTCTGGAGTATAATACAGGAGGTAACTCAGGATCAGTAATGTAATGTATGTACACAGTGACTGCACCAGCAGAATAGTGAGTGCAGCTCTGGAGTATAATACAGGAGGTAACTCAGGATCAGTAATGTAATGTATGTACACAGTGACTGCACCAGCAGAATAGTGAGTGCAGCTCTGGAGTATAATACAGGAGGTAACTCAGGATCAGTAAGTGTAATGTATGTACACAGTGACTGCACCAGCAGAATAGTGAGTGCAGCTCTGGAGTATAATACAGGAGGTAACTCAGGATTCAGTAATGTAATGTATGTACACAGTGACTGCACCAGCAGAATAGTGAGTGCAGCTCTGGAGTATAATACAGGAAGGTAACTCAGGATCAGTAATGTAATTTTATGTACACAGTGACTGCACCAGCAGAATAGTGAGTGCAGCTCTGGAGTATAATACAGGAGGTAACTCAGGATCAGTAATGTAATGTATGTACACAGTGACTGCACCAGCAGAATAGTGAGTGCAGATCTGGAGTATAATACAGGAGGTAACTCAGGATCAGTAATGTAATGTATGTACACAGTGACTGCACCAGCAGAATAGTGAGTGCAGCTCTGGAGTATAATACAGGAGGTAACTCAGGATCAGTAATGTAATGTATGTACACAGTGACTGCACCAGCAGAATAGTGAGTGCAGATCTGGAGTATAATACAGGAGGTAACTCAGGATCAGTAATGTAATGTATGTACACAGTGACTGCACCAGCAGAATAGTGAGTGCAGCTCTGGAGTATAATACAGGAGGTAACTCAGGATCAGTAATGTAATGTATGTACACAGTGACTGCACCAGCAGAATAGTGAGTGCAGCTCTGGAGTATAATACAGGAGGTAACTCAGGATCAGTAATGTAATGTGTGTACACAGTGACTGCACCAGCAGAATAGTGAGTGCAGCTCTGGAGTATAATACAGGAGGTAACTCAGGATCAGTAATGTAATGTATGTACACAGTGACTGCACCAGCAGAATAGTGAGTGCAGCTCTGGAGTATAATACAGGAGGTAACTCAGGATCAGTAATGTAATGTATGTACACAGTGACTGCACCAGCAGAATAGTGAGTGCAGCTATGGAGTATAATACAGGAGGTAACTCAGGATCAGTAATGTAATGTATGTACACAGTGACTGAACCAGCAGAATAGTGAGTGCAGCTCTGGAGTATAATACAGGAGGTAACTCAGGATCAGTAATGTAATGTATGTACACAGTGACTGCACCAGCAGAATAGTGAGTGCAGCTCTGGAGTATAATACAGGAGGTAACTCAGGATCAGTAATGTAATGTATGTACACAGTGACTGCACCAGCAGAATAGTGAGTGCAGCTCTGGAGTATAATACAGGAGGTGACTCAGGGTCAGTAATGTAATGTATGTACACAGTGACTGCACCAGCAGAATAGTGAGTGCAGCTCTGGAGTATAATACAGGAGGTAACTCAGGGTCAGTAATGTAATGTATGTACACAGTGACTGCACCAGCAGAATAGTGAGTGCAGATCTGGAGTATAATACAGGAGGTAACTCAGGATCAGTAATGTAATGTATGTACACAGTGACTGCACCAGCAGAATAGTGAGTGCAGCTCTGGAGTATAATACAGGAGGTAACTCAGGATCAGTAATGTAATGTATGTACACAGTGACTGCACCAGCAGAATAGTGAGTGCAGCTCTGGAGTATAATACAGGAGGTAACTCAGGATCAGTAATGTAATGTATGTACACAGTGACTGCACCAGCAGAATAGTGAGTGCAGCTCTGGAGTATAATACAGGAGGTGACTCAGGGTCAGTAATGTAATGTATGTACACAGTGACTGCACCAGCAGAATAGTGAGTGCAGCTCTGGAGTATAATACAGGAGGTAACTCAGGGTCAGTAATGTAATGTATGTACACAGTGACTGCACCAGCAGAATAGTGAGTGCAGCTCTGGGGTATAATACAGGAGGTAACTCAGGATCAGTAATGTAATGTATGTACACAGTGACTGCACCAGCAGAATAGTGAGTGCAGCTCTGGAGTATAATACAGGAGGTAACTCAGGATCAGTAATGTAATGTATGTACACAGTGACTGCACCAGCAGAATAGTGAGTGCAGCTCTGGAGTATAATACAGGAGGTAACTCAGGATCAGTAATGTAATGTATGTACACAGTGACTGCACCAGCAGAATAGTGAGTGCAGCTCTGGAGTATAATACAGGAGGTAACTCAGGATCAGTAATGTAATGTATGTACACAGTGACTGCACCAGCAGAATAGTGAGTGCAGCTCTGGAGTATAATACAGGAGGTAACTCAGGATCAGTAATGTAATGTATGTACACAGTGACTGCACCAGCAGAATAGTGAGTGCAGCTCTGGAGTATACTCTAATACAAGATGCTTTTCATCTCATCAGTTTAATAAGTTTTCATAATACAGTGAACATCTGCGAATCTTAATCTTTCTATGTAAGGTAAAGTCATAAAATCTGCAGATAAATAACGATAAACCATAAATTATGTAATTAAGTTGCTGTAAAATATTGTGACTTTGCAGTAATCACAACAATGCACAGGCTGCAGCCCGGGACATTAATGACTCCGGAGCCATTACGGGGATGGAGTTTGGAGCTGTGCTCTTGCTGATGTTTTCATTGTTGTGCTTCCTTTTTGCAGAGTCTCTTCTGGACCCAGGAGCCCCGAACACTCAATCAATATAGAGGACGGGCGGCTTCAGAGCTGCGCTCGGCAGACAGTCCCAGCAAGGGCGCAGCGTGCGAAAGGACAAGTGTCGTTTAATCTAGAGACTATAAAACAAGCACAATTGCCGAGCGCCCTTTAGTGCTCGCCCCCCACAGATCCTCAAGTGGTAATTAGACATTCATTTTTCTTAATTCTATTCAACTATTATGGAAGCCGCGTTCAAAGGGAAGACTGGAGACTCCGATACTGAGGCTGCAAGACAAAGATAGAGAGTCGCTGGGGTGGTGGCCCCCTATGGGAGCCCATGCTTTAATTTGCTCTTAATTAATTCTTACAACTATTCCTTGCCAAATGTATTTTACATAGCATGCCCTACTGAAGGTCAACGGGATCCATTGTGATCCAATACATAAGGGATATGTCATAGTGAAGCAGAGCCATGACGCCATGTGATTAGAGCTGTTATGGCTCAGCTGGCGAGGTGGAGTCTCTACGTCTCAGGTCTGGATGAGCAGCAAGGATGGGAGGCATCAATGTAGCATAGAACAGCTGAGGTGGTGCTGGGGCAACATGGAATTGCAGAGTTGGATGGGATGGATGGCACGCCGCGGACTAGGGAGTGTCCGGATACAGTGCATGAGAGTGGTGCACAGACTAACAGTGTCCGGGGCACTATACTCAACAACAGACTGGGAAACACCGAGGGGGGGGAATACAAAAGGGGGCCCTGCTCATAAGGAGCAGGGGAAAGGAAATCTCCTGTGCTTGCATGCAACTATGTCCTGATCTCCCTACTGTCTCTATCCAGGTTCTGTCACCTCGCTGCTGAGCAGGATACCTGTAAACCCTCAATGTGGAAATGGCACTAGTCCCAATCACTGCAATACACAAGACAAGAGGGGAAGCAGAGACAGACAAAGGAACAACAAACAACTCCAGGACTGCTACCACATTCCAAGGCAGCAGATGGCTTGGCAACAATCAGCTCTCCAGAGTACTATCTGTAAGGTCCCCTGGCACAGCTCCCCAGCTTACCTCTCCCAGGTCGGCATCCTCTGCCCCTATGCCGACCGGGCATCCAGCGTCCAGGAGTGATGTGAACTCGGAGCTGTTGCCGGGTTCCCTTCCTGTCAGCTGACCACCAGGCTCACACATGAGCACATTACAATGGTCGTGTTCATGTGACCAATCAGCGGCACACTAGGTGCACTCCTCCCCTGTGACTCTAGGGGCCGGCATGGTTCAACCTGACCCTCCCCTTGACCAATAGCTGCCCTTCCTCTGGTATATCAGGCCGTCTCCACTGATGGGAGGTGCCTGATTATTAAGGCAGTTTGCTTCTGCTTTGCTGACTGTTGGTCAGGCCTTCCTTGTACTCTGTTTCCTGGAACCCTTGCTGTGCTCTTCCCCGGTAGCACCATTATCCCGGAATCCTAAGCTGTGCCATAGCATAGGCTAACCTTGTACTAACAGCTGTGGTATTTAGACCCCCTGGGCTTGCCCCTGACAATCTCTGTATAGGCAGGGGTGCACCAAGCCCCTCTGCCGCCTGAGCCGCGGCACCGATTACGGGGGGGGGGGGGGTGCTAGTGGAGCCCAGCACTGCCGCCCCTTCTGCTGCCACCTGAGCCGCGGCAGTCATTGCCGGCCGCGGCCGTGAGTACCGGGAAGGGGGGGTGCTGTTGAACCCTGGGCAGCGCTGCCGCCCCTTCTGTGCCTCTCCCCGGGTCGCCGCTTGCCTGCGGTGAGCGGCCGGCGCCATGACAGGGGGAGGCTGTGTGCATGAGGCGCCGCCCCCTTCTGCAATGCCGCTCCCCCTGCCGGCTGCCGCCTGAATGACAGGGCTCACACTGTCCAATGGACGGTGCGGCCCTGTGTATAGGGGTTGGGTAAACTAGGACCAGCTCACCCAGGGGAGTTCGGTACCACGTCCCAGTGGGTCCACTCTAGGGCGCCTTCCCCCGGATGCATGACACTATCTACACCTCAGGTAGCCAGTAATGAGTTCAATAACCAGCAAGGAATGGTGAATCATGTAACCATATAGAGGAGATGGGAGTGATCACAAAGTAGCCACACCTGGAAACAGAACTAGGGAGCATGCTAACAAGAGAAACTGACATTAACTCCAAAACTGGCAAAGGAAAGAAAAACATTAAATATGAAGTCTTAATACAGAAAAGAGTCAGAGTTCCCAAACCAGTCACAAGTCTCCAAAGTAAGAGAGCCCATTGTGATACTGGATGTCTCCAAAGCCATGGAACAGCAGAGCTGAGCATGCTGGATGGCAAGGTAGTCACGGAATCATTGGATTTGCACACAGGCACCTTGGAACAGTAGAGCCGAGTGGAACAATAGAGTTTAGTCATCAGAGCACAGTGTACAGACAGAGTTGGGTATGTCTTGAGACACTCAGCACAAGATCCTGTAAAGCTCAGCGGAATGGATTTATTGGTGAAAACAGTTTGGAGAAAAAAACATAAGAGACAGACGTAGACGGCTAAGTTCTTTGCAGCAGCACTGCCCCAGCACCGATAGATGAGTTACCTCCAAGAGAAATTGCTTGTTAGGATTGGGGTGATAGCACCAGAGCACTCACAAAGGCCGACACGACCGACTCAGGCCGGTATCTGGCATTACCCCCTTTTTGATTAAGGCAGAAATAAGTGCCATAAGGAGCAGGAAATGCAGGATAAATTGCCAGCAGAAGTTGTCAAAACCCATGAAGTGCTGTATGGCACACACACCTTGAGGAGAAGGACCGTACAACAACTCCATGAGTGTTTAATTGCTAGGATTGTACGCTGTTAATAAAATTAGAACAATAAAGATTCCAGAAGGCACACACAGGAAGAGCATGTGACTGTATTCAGATCCCTGTGTCTATGAGAGATAAAGCTGCCTGCAGATACAGCCCGAGACACATACAGAAATGATTTCTTCCTGATCTATTAAGATTATCAGATTTGTTCCTGATTGTTGCTGAATAAACCCACTGTTGTTGTTACACACTTGGAGAGTATCCTGAATAATCCTCTGCCAACACCCAGAAAGAACAGCAGAAACGTTTTCTGGATCCATTTCGAGACCTTGGTAGATAAGGGGAGAATATTAGGATAACGTCCAAATACACAAACACAGACACATAGAGGAGATCCCAGAAACACATCAACAATGTCCTGAAGCAAGGTGGAGGCATTCCACAACTTTAAGGGCAGGACGAGATACTTGGAGTGACCATCATGGGTATTTCATTTGTTGCCCATTCAGATACAAATCATGGTATAAGCCCTCTACAGATCCAAACTAGAAAAAGATCTTAATTCCATGAATTCTATCAAATGCATCAAAAATCAAAGGCAAGGGGTGTTTGTTCTTAATAGTGATTGTGTTAAGGTCTCGATAGTCTATACAGGGGCATAGGGAACCATTCTTCTTGGCCATGAAGAAGAAGCTTACATCAGCATGAGAAGACAACTTGAAGAAGAACTCCTTAGCTAAATTCCCTTGGATGTAGTCATATATGGTCAAAACTGAGGTGGAGATAGGGGACAGATGTAGATGAGCAGTGGCGGAGAGGGACCTTACCTGCTAAGTTAAGGTACCTTCGGTCAGTAGCTTTGGAAAGCATTTATTCTCACCTAGGGTTGTTTCTCTGGCCAGCCCTAGGTTCTGTAGTTTGCTGGTCTCATTGGGCACTGGTGAACAAAATGTCCCTTGCCTCCATAGTACATATAAGCAATCTCCATGTACCTCCGCTTTTGTTCTGGTACAGAACGTTTGACCCGATCAACCTGGCGGAGCATCTTGCAGAAACAGGGTATTGGAAATTTTTAGTCATTCTGGGTGGTCCTGTCAAGACTCGGAATATTTTGATTACCTTTTGGATATTCTTCCAAGATGGTGTCAATTGCTTCATGTGCCTTTCTTCCTGCCTATATAAACTCCATCCCAGCCTCTAGTCATTTCTAGAGTATTCTGCCTGGTTTCCTGCTCCTAAAGGCTTCTCAAGTTCTCTGCCTACTCCTGCAAGTCCTGTGTGAGTCTCCAGATTGCTGCTTATCAGAGGTTCTGCTATCTACACCTGTTGCCACAGTTCCTTCTGCTCTGGCTGCTCTTCCTACTCCCTCTACTTAGGTTCTGCCTTTGCTGACACATAAGCTGGTTGCTTTATTAAGTGCTCTGTTGCTTCCTAAGTTCAAATAGATGGAGAGCATGAGACTGTTCTGGACTTATAGTAATTTGTTCTCCATCTGTTTCTGGACTTTTTGAGACTTCCTTCCCAGGCCTCCCTGGATAATATAATGTATTATATAGACTTTCATAAACATCTCTGTGTTTGGACTTGCTGTAGACTTTCCTTTTACAGCATCTCCAAGTATAAACTCAACTCCACTTTACAGACTGCTCCACTGATTACATTATCCTCTGCGGTTTTTCAACAGACGTTTCATTAAGGCTTCATTCAATATCTACACTGTATGTTGATGGACTTTGAGTTTCCCTCTGCACTTTGCTGTTTATCACCGTGTGTTATAATATAGACTTTTTCATTACAAACTGTGTTCAGTTGTATCTTTGCTCCACGCAAAAAGATTCCTGAGTTACCCATTATAATTTTTACTACTATCATAATAAAAATAATAATAATAATAATAATAATAATAATAAAGTGCTTTGACACAAAGAGACATTAAAGCTTGTGTCTGAGCTCTTGATTTAATACATACCTGCAGTGTAGAAGCCTGGTTCTTGTTTCATTCAAGTTACAAGTTTTTATTCCTTGGGGCCGGACTGTGGGAAGGGTCTTTGGCTCTGACACAGCCTCCCCATGGTTCTACGAGTCTCCTTTTTTATGCACATTCATCTCCCCACGGTCTTCAGCAAAATGGCGTCAGGGCAGGGCAAGCCGTGGTCTGAATCTGTGCATGTACCATTCTTGGAGCCACTTGCCAAAGAATGCCAGGAGACTAATGTACACATGCGCCGCCCTTGCTGAGGTTGGTGCTAGTGTAAACTTTAAAAAAGGAGGCTCATACTAAACCCACAGTCCCACCCAGACACACGAAGAGGATATTGCACCAAAACATCTAACACCAGGCTGCAGATTTCTTCACTACAGGTATCTAAGAAATCAGTATAATAGCGCCATTAAAGCTCAACATGCTAAATTAAGATGACAGATTCTCTGGGTTTTTAACCCTCTTTCAATGGACTGCCTAGAAGACTTGCACCACCTCCATTGTGAGCTCTATTGTGATCGTGTAAAGGGAGCTCCAAAAAGATCTTAATCAGTAAACTGATGGATGGGAAACAACGTAGCACCATGTCACATTCTTATACCGATCAGAGCTGGTGATTGTGTCGGTATCTATTTCGGAGGACGTCCACGATGTCAGAAAATGCCTCTTTATTCTTATGCTGATCAGAATTGATGATTGCGACTGTATCAATGTCGGAGGATCTCCACCATGTAAGTAAATGCCTACTTAATTTGATGCCGATGAGAGCTGGTGATTGTGTCAGTATCGATGTCAGAGGACCTCCACGATGTCAGTAAATGCCTCTTTATTTTTAGGCCAATCATAGCTAGTGATTGTGTCAGTATCGGTGTCGGAGGACCTCCACCCTATCAGTATATGCATCTTTATTCTTATGCTGATCAGAGCTGGTGATTGTGTTAGTATGGGTGTCAGAGGACCTCCACCATATCAGTAAATGCCTCTTTATTGTTTGGCCAATCATAGCTGGTGATTGTGTCAGTATCAGTGTTGGAGGACCTCCACCATATCAGTGTATGCCTCTTTATTCTTATGCTGATCAGAGCTGGTGATTGTGTCTGTATCTCTGTCGGAGGACCTCCACCACGTCAGTAAAAGCCTCTTTATTCTTATGCCTATCAGAGCTGGTGACTGTTTCAATATCAGTATCGGAGGACCTCTACCATGTCAGTAAATGCCTTTTTAGTTTTATGCCGATCAGAGCTGGTGATTATGTCGGTATCTGTCGGAGGACCTCCACCATGTCAGTAAAAGCCTCTTTATCCTTATGCCGATCAGAGCTGGTGACTGTGTCAGTATCGATGTCGGAGGACCTCTACCATGTCAGTAAATGCCTTTTTAGTTTTATGCCGATCAGAGCTGGTGATTATGTCGGTATCTGTCGGAGGACCTCCACCATGTCAGTAAATGCCTCCTTATTCTTATGCCGATCAGAGCTGGTGACTGTGTCAATATCGGTATCGGAGGACCTCTACCATGTCAGTAAATGACTCTTTAGTCTTATGCCAATCATAGCTGGTGATTGTGTCAGTATCGATGTCAGAGGACCTCCACCATGTCAGCAGATGCCTCTTTAGTTTTATGCCGATCATAGCTGGTGATTGTGTTAGTATCTGTATCGGTGGGCCTCCACCATGTCAGTAAATGCCTCCTTATCCTTATGCCGATCATAGCTGGTGATTGTGTCAGTATCGATATCGGAGGACCTCCACCATGTCAGTGTATGCCTCTTTATCCTTATGCCGATCATAGCTGGTGACTGTGTCAGTATCGATGTCGGAGGACCTCCACCATTTCTGCATTTGAAAATAAAAGTGAATCATATGAATGTTTGCTGTAGTTTTGCCTCTCCCCGTTCTCGTCGTTCCTGAGTTATCTGAGGTCTCGGAGCTAATGGTCAGTGTAGGCCGGGCTCGTCCTCCGTGAAGTGGGAGCTCATGTTTTATGAAACGCATTAAAAACACAAAGTCTCTGTACATTAAGTCTCTGCAACGGATCATTTTGGATATTGAACCTGACACATCCTACACTTGTAAACACTGAATTATTGAGGAATCGGAGCACTCAGCCCACGAGAACACAACACAGGCTACACAACACGGAACAAGTAAGAAGTCTTCATTTTTGAGGGGTCGTTATCATAATAATATAAGAAAAGTAACATAAAAATGAAATATCAATTACGTGTAATATGTAGTGACCCAGTCCAGATTGTGTCTGTCCCTTTAAGTACCGCTGGACCATCAGTAGCCATCGCATACTGCAACTCACTCCCTAGCTACCCCTCTATGTCTATTGCTTCCATTGGTGAGCTGTATACCTAATTCTAGTAACATTGATTTTACATGTAATGCATTTTTCATGTATTTCTCATGTGTATTTCATTTGTTGTGTTCCAGCACCATCTGCTAATGAAAATGTACTGTTTATATCACTTTGCTTTATGAGGATCTTCCCTGTACCACAAGATTCCCTTCCAGGCCCTAAGGCCTAGGATCTTTCTCTGACTTCCACAGCCAAGATTCTAAATTCATCCTTCCCTGATTTCCACAGCCAAGATGCTAAAGGCTTTCTACCCTGGATCCTCGCTGTCCGGATTTACAAGGGCTTCTTGTTGGGAAATTTGAGGTTCTCCTGTACCACCATGACCTTTGCCTTAAGTACTTTTGCACGTGTTGTGACCAGCTGTGAAATTAGCCCAGGATTCCCAGACCTGTACAACCCTCTTGCTATATCTAACCTTCCGCTCTAAGTTACAAACGATTCGGAACCTCCCTATAGTGTGGCCCCCCTGCGTCCAGGAGGCCACAAAGGGAACTGCAGCCAGGCAGGTAGGACACTTGTTGCACACCAACACTCTCACAGCCCACATAACCCACGTGTAAGAGAAGGTAGCATCCAGCCCTGAGATTAGAGACTCTATGAGATTGAGGGTTGGTGGATTTGGAGGAGTGGGTTGGGCACACCCGAAGCCATTACACCATCACCGGAGGTTCTGTAGCAGCGGCGGCCCCCATCACTGGCCGCATCAAGTGGTTGGCGTCACGACTGACAACCCCTGTAAATATCCCCCTTTATTTGCCAGGGCCCGGGACACAGTCCGGACCAGGACCACCCGTGACTTCCCCAGTAAAGACACGGTCCGGTACTGAGTACCCCCGTCCCAGTTGGCTCGACAACCACAGCATACAATACTACATCTAAATAATCTGTGCTCTTACAGCTCCAGAACCCCAATTTCATGTCTGTATTCAACTCCGAACTGTACTTGTCGTGGCCTGCCCACATGAGACTGTGAAGCATTTCCTCCATGTTACATTTCCCTGTTACTGCTGAAGTAAAGACAACAATTATCACTGAATAATAATGATGATCCGCTGCACACTAAGCAGAATGACTAAAGGATATATGTCTGGTATATAGGAAACTGATGCAATTTTTGAAGAGGAAAATGAACACTACAGAAACTGCTTCAGGGCATAATATGAAAAATGAGAATCTTAGTTGATGCATTGGCCATTGCATGTAAGCCCGGTAACCAGCTTCAAGGTGTTCTGATGTATACCAGGTCCCTGTCTCCCTTACCTTATGCCTCTGTCTGTGGTACAAATGCATATATGGGTATAAGCCTCTGAGTGCAATTTAAAACCTACGTGTATGGGTGTGGTAGGAAGCTTGACTACAGCAAGATGGTGGTTTTCCACCATCTTGAAGCTGGTTACCGGGCTTACATGCAATGGCCAATGCATCAACTAAGATTCTCATATTTCATATTATATCCTGAAGCAGTTTCTGTAGTGTTCATTTTACTCTTCAAAACTTGCATTAGTTTCTTATATACCACACCTATATCCTTTAGTCATTCTGTTTAGTGTGCAGCGGATCATCATATTATATATTGTTATTTTCTAGCTAGCACCTAAACATGCAGGTGTGCCAGTTATAATATTATTAACAATTATCACTGAGACCGGTGTCTATCAGCTGTGAACGCTGCGTGGGGGTGGAACAGGGAACGATAAGCTTCATTGCAAATAGATTTGACAGATTATTTTTACCTGGACAAGATAGAGGGAGTCTCGGGATCTGCCTACAGCCGGAGCCAGGGAAGGACCGTCACCCCCGGGGGCCCTAGTGCAGGAGCGGCCTGGGGCGGGGTGCTACTGGCCGTCGGCGCAGCCCGGGGGGGGTGCAGCTGGGAGCAGCGGGCGCGTTGCTCTCCTACCTGGTGAGCCGCGCCGGACGCTTGTAGGAGCCGGAGGGGCAGAGGAGAGGAGGGGCGGGATCAGGCAGGGGAAGCAGGAAGCTCTCTGCTTCCCTTGCCTGACCCTCCTCTCCTGTGACGGTGGCTTGCGGGGGTCAGCTGGGGGCCCCCTCCAGGCTTGAAGGGGCCCCCTAGCCGGTCGGGGTCCTGGTGCAGCTGCACCAACTGCACCACGGTAGTTCCGCCCCTGGCCGGAGCGCAGAACAGCTGACAAGAAGCCATTTAGGCTTCGGTGGACTTGGTCCATTATTCTCTATGTCATGTAATACTGTGCTTCTCCTGTATTGCAAATATGAACATTTGACAGACCCTTTCTCCAGCAACAATCAGCTGATCCTATGGTAACAGACTGCAAACAAGTCTGCGTAGTCTGATCCTACTTTTACACCAACTTTTTAATAATCCTCCACTGTGATTGACGCATGTGAAGTTTGTCTCCATGTTTTTTAAACACACAACTTTTAGGCAAGTTGTACCAGTTTTCGCTCCAGTTTTGAAGACCATGAATATGACTTTTTTGATCACACGTTCCACACTTGTGTCTGCTCATCGGGGCTGATAACGCTGAAAACATGCTTATATAATGCTTTCTAGGAGGCTTTTGCCATCTATTTAAGGAGGTTAGGAGGTTCCCTTTTTTTCCAGGAGCCTCCCAGTAAGTATGTTATTGTCACGGGTGTGTCAGGAGGCACGGATGAGACTGTAGAGGCCACTTGCAGAAGGTCGCGGTGTTTGGCCAAACAGTCAAAATCCTAAAAAATGTCTGTCGTTTTAAGAGGCATTTCTCTTTTAGTGAAAGCTGGAGGTCACTAGGACCCAGCTGATCTCTTACCTGGAGCTGTCTATTTATACCCCTTGACTCCCAGGATGCACTGCTGGTGATAGCTTGTCAGGTGTTTGGAGGAAGCTTCTCAGCTCAAGCTGTGATTCCTGGAGTTTCTGTTGGATTGCTGTGTGGATCATCTTCTCAAGCTGTTTCTTCCCTTCCCTCTTTGTTTGTTTGTTTCCCTGGTGGGTATCTTTAGTTGGTAGCTGGGCTGACTAGTGTTCACCTGCTCTGATCCTTGTGTAGTTGTAGTTCAGGGACAGTCAGGGAATACGGTAGGTATCCCGCCCAGCGACAGTTGCAGAAACTGTATAGGGTCGTTAGGAGAGCCAGGTGTCAGCGCTAGTTTATCTAGGGGTCACCATCTCCCCTTTTGCCCTTAGCATCAGGGATTCCTTTCCACCCCTCGTCATCCTGCGCTGAGTGTCTCCCTACACCTAGCGTGACATTTATGCACTCAAGGGAAAATAGGACTTTTCTCAAAACCCCTGCAACTGACCCAACCGGTTCCTGTACAGACTAAGGTTCCTAGCTGCACAGACCCTGGTGGCACCTGTACGGTCTGAAATAGAACCTAAGCACAAACTAGGAGACGACAACTCTGACCTGGCTGCCTGAAAGGCCATTGAGCGTTCCTTGTACCTGCTTAAGAAAAGGATAGAGAGGCGGAACACTATAACTCTGAATATTGAAGGTGTGCAGAGATAGAAGAGACCCTAAGTGAGAAAACATAAAACACAAATACAGAGTGTAAAGAGTAAAGTACTTACTGCAAGAAATGAAAGCCTGCTATTAGCTAACTATTGCAAAAGAAACGAAAATGATAGACAGACTAGAGAGCAAAACCTATTTAGTCTATATCTGACTAGCATAAATCCTTGGCAGTACGGCTGGAACTTCCAGCAGGATCCACTTGGGAATATAGCCAGCAAAGGAGACCAGCAAGGGGAAGGTATAAATTGCTGCACTTGAAGTGGGATAGGAGAGACTAAATGATAAATGGAAACAACTGCTGATCAAAAAGAATGAAACAAAGGTGAAACATAATCACCACTCAGACAGAGACTGAACCAGCTGTGGTTGAACGGACAAGAAAGCTGATCACACAGGATAGGGTTGACAGATTGAGGCCTGAGACATGACAAAGGAAAAGGGTTAGCAGTTATGATGTTTTCTGTACTCTAGGCCTTAGGGTATGTGCATATGATGTCTTCTACACACGGGTGACCCCACAGAGATTTCCAACAAGACACTTCAGCACACCTCGTCAATCTTTTTTCCTGAAGCACCTTTTCTAAAATAGGGTCAAGATATGTAAGAATTGCATGGAGTTTCCAAAACTGTACCTGCATTCAAACATGATCAAGCTTCAGATTTAAAGTGACCCTGTTAGCCGATTTTTGCAAATAAACTGCTGCCACTACCAGTAAGGACTTATATGCAGCATTTTAGAATACTGTATATAAGTCACCAGATCTGCCTAATTTAAAATAAAATAGCTTTTACTATACTCACCAGGCGGGCGGTTCAGTCCGATGGGTGTCGCTGGTTTTGGTCCGGCGCCTACTTTTTTCTTGTGATCACCGTCCTCCTTATCTTCTTCATGTGGGTGACATGTCCTTCATCACCCATGCACAGTCTCCTCCACTGCACTCCTTTACACGTGCACCTATCTCTGCCCAGCTGAGGGCAGAGCAAAGTACTGCAATGTGCATGCATGGACATAGTTGCTTTTTTGTAAAAGTATAAATATATGTGCGTATAGAGTTGTCTTCATGTGTCATCTCCTGTGTTTTAATATTAAGGAGAAGTCTCTGCTGGTCACTCCATTTATTGTAATGAGATAATAATAATAATAATAATAATTTTTATTTATATAGCACCAACATATTCCGCAGCACTTTACAATTCAGAGACTGTGCATACTCTGTCTCAGTCTATTCAGTAAAGTCTAAAGGTAAGCTACAGACACAGGATATGTCAGGATAATGTAAGAACTGGAACAGTGGCATTTTTTGTAAAATAAGTACATATGTGTGTATCGATTTCACATCATGTGTTTTAATGTAAAGTAGACTTTTTTGCTGGTCAACTTTATCTAATGTAATGAGATGACTCTGTGTGCTCTGTCTCAGTCTATTCAGTAAAGTATAGCAGTGATCTTTAGATACTGGAAATGTCAGGATAACATAAGAACTGGCACAGTTGCTTGTCATGTGTTCTCCTGTGTTTTAACATTAAGGACAAGTTTCTACTGGTCACTCCATCTATTGTAATGAGATGACTTTGCATTCTCTGTACCAGTCTAATCAGTTCATTCTAAAAGTAAGATACAGATACAAGACATGTCAGGATAATGTAAGGACTGGAACAGTTGAATTTCAGGATTATGTAAGAACTGGAACAGTTGAATTTCAGGATAATGTAAGAACTGGAACAGTTGAATTTCAGGATAATGTAAGAACTGGAACAGTTGAATTTCAGGATAATGTAAGAACTGGTACAGTTGAATTTCAGGATTATGTAAGAACTGGAACAGTTGAATTTCAGGATAATGTAAGAACTGGAACAGTTGAATTTCAGGATAATGTAAGAACTGGAACAGTTGAATTTCAGGATAATGTAAGAACTGGAACAGTTGCTTTTTTTGTAAAATAAATACATATATTTGTAAAAAAAAATTCTAATATTGATATTTTCCAGGATTCAGAATTTGATGACATATTCTATGTAGATGCAGATCAGTGGAGGTGCAGGACTCAGCACCCCAAGTGTATACAGCATGGACTGTGACTGGACGTGTAGAGTGGGTGGAGCCAGAACACCACAGTTGAGTCCGCTAACTAGTGGTTGTTATCAGATACTGCAGCTTAGCTCACATTCACTTTCATGCAATACCCAAGAATGGCCACTGCACAGTGGAAGGCGCTGTTGTGCTTTCTGCTCTGTACACTGCGTAATTTGCTTGGGCAGAACTAGGTATCTGCTGATTGTGTGGAATTCAGGAGTCGGACCCTCACCAATCTAATATTGATGATCTGTCCTAAGGATAGACCATCAATATCAAAGTCTCTGACAACTGCTTTCTATGATATGTCATATCCCTATGATACATTCCCTTTAATGAAAACCTTGATTGATGCCGCACTCAGAAACAAGAACCGACGTTCGTATCTGAAGGCCGCGGGACCCAGAAGACGTTTTTTACGGCAACGGCTTTAATTGAAGAAGTAAATGATTCATAAATAATTCCATTTATAAAAGGCATTATGATGATAAGAATTCAATATCTGTATTTTCTGGCCGGCTGCTCTGTGTATTACTAATCTTCTCATCCATTACTGATCCTGAGCTGTACAAGTCACATCAATCCATGCATCAATGGCGGATCAGAAGTCTACAAGGAGGGAGAAAGAAGCCAGTAAACGAGGCAGCCATGGGTGAATGCTACCGATGCCAGGACTCGGAGAAGTCAGAAAACTCAAGATATTACAACTACAGCTGTGAAGCCTGACAAGGAAAGGTTATGATAGACATGCCAAATAGGCAAAGTATCTACACCGGGAGCTTCATGTATCTAAACACTGTGCCCAGGTCCAAGTGACTGCCGGTTGCATTGACTCTATGAGCGGTCCTCCACTCCGGACCACCACAAATGACCCTATAAAGAGGTCTGGCAGCAGAGGAAAAACCTGCAATTCCCTAATTCATTGTATAGAAGCGAGTGGTAAAAAACCGTAAGCTGTAAATTCAAACCGGATTCTCCCGGATTGCCCCGGTCCGGAGCAATCCAGTACCATAGAGTCCCATATTACAGGGTGTCGGATTGCACCGGTCCGGGGCAATCCGGCACAATAGACACCCATGTTATGTTGCCCCGGATTGACCCGGACCGGTTTTGTCCGATTTTTATAACCGGATCAAACCGGAATTCTCCCGGGTTTCCCCAGTCTGGGACAATCCGGCGCACCGTAACATGGGACTCTATGGTACCGGATTTCCCCAGATCGGGGCAATCCGGGAGAACCCGGTTTGATTTTACAGCTTACGGCTTTTTACCGCCCGCTTCTAAACAATGAATTAGGGAATTGCAGGTTTTTCCTCTGCTGCAAGACCTCTTGATAGGGTCCAGCAGCAGTAGAGGAATTGTATTTCCCTTGATTTACATTCGACTCGTTACTGTGCGAGTAATCGCTAGGAAACTCGCAGAGTAACGAGTAGCCCGGGTACCCTACTATTCGGTGAGTAACGAATAGTAACAAGTAGACTCGCTCATCCCTAGTTATGAAGATTCTTGTCATGGCACTGTGGTGCCCCTGCGGTCTGGCTGCCACAAATGGCACTGCAATCAACACTCTTCAATGTCATGCCTGGAGAAAAGTAAGGGATCATGCTGCGGGAGTTCCCCAAACACAACCAACACAGTCTGACTTCCAATCAGAGAGTGCAACGCTGAAGAGACCCACCTTAGGGCAGACCCCACTTCTGGTTGGAGGGAGGAGTTTGGTTTGGGAGAGGTAGGCAAAGGAGGAGTTCTAGACTGGATGTTGGTCAATGAGGCCGACTGGTGGCATCTGCTTGCAAGCTCAGAGTAGTTGGGTAGAGGAGCAAGGCTGCAAGCAGGAGCCAGGCCCTAGATGTCCAGGTCTTGAGGACATGATCACAGATCCTGGAGACTATCAGGTTTCAAGCCCGGTAGTCACCTTCAAGGACCCGTCCAGGACTCAGTGGCTATGAAAGAGCCAGAGGACCTAAAGAGAGGCCATTTGCAGGGCTTGTGCCGTCTATCTGGCTGGAGAGTAGCCACAGACCAGGGAGTTAAAAGACAGCTGGTAGGCCGACACACCTTATTCCAGCAGGGTGGTCCCATCTCTCCCCGGACTGGACAAGCTGCATACCTGATTCTACACAGAAGTTCCGGCTTTGCTGCAAAGTCTTCAGTAAAAGTCCGGAACTGTGAATCTGCCTCTTTGTCTCTTTCTGCAATATCTCACCTCCTCTCACTACAAACCACAATCATCACTGCACTACCAATCAACCACAGGAGCCTGCTCCTGCTGAGGGGAGTATCACACCTTGCTGCTACACCATCTATATGCTGGGGACCCCACATGCAGTGCCGGTCACCAATGATCAGATACCTCAGCTGGTGTCACAAACTTTATTTCATCCCCTGTAAATACACCCCTTCAATGAGCAGTCAGAGCCATGGTACTGGGCAAACGCCACCGTGATATAGACTGCCTGCTCAGCTACCAAGTATCCAAGCCCTTCCGACCGACACATCACTATTTTGTTCCTGGTGATTGATAAATCTTTTTCCTCCTTATACTACAAATCACAACCTGTTCTCACATCCCTAATAGCTCAGTGTTATTAGGTTGAGTCTCAGGTGAAAGGTCACTGGTTTGAATGAAGGAGCCGCCATGAAGATTTCTCAAGAAAAGAGAAACATCATCACCGTCCGGCTCATCAATAGCGGGTTCTTCAAAATCAACAAACTGCATCATGTGAGGCCATGACAGGTGGAAGATACAAGATGAAGTCTGTCCATCCATTCACAAGCCAAGAGGTGACGTCCACCAGGTTGATCAGCTTTGGTGACGGCCGGCAGTGGAGGCGGCTCGTCTGCTCCATAATGGGGATATCACAGACGTCCATGTAAGGACCGGGTGAAGCACATTACACAAGTCTGGAATGGTGGAAAAGCCTTGACTACAAGACCAGTTACTTCGTACACTTGAGTACTATGGGGATGAAGAGGATGACATAGTGTCCAGCAGGACAACGACTAGACGCATACGGTGAGGTTGGGGAAAAAATGGTTCAATGACGTAGAGGAGCTGGATTGACCCCATAGTCCCCCAACCTCAACCCAACACTTGAGGGTAAAAGATAAAGCTGTGACATCCCCAAGTGAGGCGACCAGTGTGACCAATATTGGTTAAAGATTTTGGGAGGGACACTCTTGATTCTGAAGGAGTGCTGCCCAAAAGGATTCATGCAGAGGTCAAAGCCAAAAGGGGAATTACAAAATACCAACAAAATATTACAAATTAGATTTTTTTAAGAACAAAACAGTAACAATGCAGAGACATGAGAAGAATCTACATAACTAATCATGTGCTAAATAACTGCAAGTCACATTTGTGTATGAAAAGCCGAGATGATTGTCTATAAAATGAAGGTAGTCTCATTATCAATGCTGCAGTGGATAGAGAGATATGAAGCCGGAAAGTCAAAAGATCAAAGCATTGTTACCCTTTTGCTTGTCAGTGTATACACATAAGAACTTGGCTCTCCAATGGAGTAGCAAAAGGAAATGAAGTAATTATTTTAATATTGTAATCAGATTATATACAACAGTTGACGTTTTGGCCAATCAGGTCTTCATCAGAGCTGGAAAAAGCTAAAGAATAGGAAGTAAGTTTGTATATCATTACATTGCAGTCTTGAAATAAATTCTTCATTTCCTTTTGCTATAATACTGGAGTGCCAGGTATAATGAAAGTCAATGGGGAACTTGAACATTTTTCCAAAGGGTCTCCAGAATAAATGCTTGAGTTGACTTCCATGTTACTCAGTACTCGAGTGGCGCCATCCGAGCGGCTGACCTGCTTGTTTCAAGTACCAATTACCCGAGCATGGTAGTGCTGTCTCATCAGTAATACAAAGTACTGAAAACCCTATTTTCCTACGTCTCATAGGGAGTGTTTCCAATAAAGTTGAGTGGAGTAATTTAGTTCGATTCGAAAATCGTATTTGTGTCATAAATACGGGAAATTTATTGGACCAGGTGAATATGAGCAATATGCATTTCAACTTGTGTTAATCCCCAATTAGAAGAACACTGCCACTTTTCACAAAGCAGAAGATTGCATCAGCCAGAGAAGACTTACATAATATAAAGCAACGCCCAACAATGACCGGTCACGTGGTATAACACACACCAATCAGAAAAGACTATCTAAGCCTGTATAAAAGCTGAGGCAGGGAATGCAGCAGCCAGAGAAGAATTACATAATATTAAGCAACGCCCAACGATGACCGGTCACATGGTATAGCACACACAAATCAGAAAAGACTATCTAAGCCTGTATAAAAGCTGAGGCAGGGAATGCAGCAGCCAGAGAAGAATTACATAATATTAAGCAACGCCCAACGATGACCGGTCACATGGTATAGCACACACCAATCGGAAAAGACTATCTAAGCCTGTATAAAAGCTGAAGAAGGGGATGCAGCAGCCAGAGAAGAATTACATAATATTAAGCAATGCCCAACAATGACCGATCACATGGTATAGCACACACCAATCAGAAAAGACTATCTAAGCCTGTATAAAAGCTGAAGAAGGGAATGCAACAGCCATTTAAAGTGAATAGATAGTGAGAGAACATCATAACTTAGCCATTGAGATAAGCAGAGAAAAAACACTGAATAAACATTACAGATAATGTGTAACAGCACGACACTGATAAAAATCTGCCTTGTGTACACACACAGCTATGTATGTTGGGGTTTGACATTAACAAAGCCATACATTTGGGATTTCACAACATTCTCTAGTATGCAAGTAGAAGATACCACGCACAGAGGGAACAATCACTGGAAGTAGAAGAAGGAAAGTTTGCCAGTAGCGATGCCATGTTTAGAATGGACTGATAGAACTGGAGTCGAGGTCATTGTTCAGTGTCAGGTATATTAATGACATCGCACCTTCTTGGAGAATTGTTTCCCTTCGTAGTTATCACGGCTGACTGTATGGCTCATCGTAGATGTTATTGCCCAGAAATGAGACGGCATCTATGGTTAGTCCTGGCCTTTATTACTATATGCACATTTCATACTGGCCTTTAATGCAGCTGACTGACCCTGTGCTGCTATTTAGTGTTTGATGTATCCTCCTCAGCGTCTTCTTTGCATCCAATCCATTTTTCCTTATTTTTTTCTTTAATTTCCTTTATTTTCTTTTATTTCATCATGTTCAAATATTTAACTTTTTTCACTTTTCATTTTTTTCTCTATTTTTCATTATTTTAATTTCTTTTTTTCATTTCTTTTTTGCTTTTGTTCCTTTGAAAAAAAAATAACATTTTCCATTTTTTTATGTTTCTCTTTTTACCTTTTTCATTCCATTTATCCATTCATTTCTCCCTTTTTCCCATCCTTTTTTTTTTCATCTTATTCCTTCTTTTACCTTTTTTAATTGTATCCCTTTTCATTGTATTTCAGCTTAGTCTTCCTCACTCTTTTTCCTTTAGTTAGTGATTACCAATGAGTTTCGTTTTTTCAATTTTTCATTATGACCATTATTATTTTTTCAGCGTTTCCTTTAGTTCTCATTGATGTTATGTTATGTGTATAATTATTATATTTATGTATGTTGTTGTTGGCTGTGAACAAGGTTAGGTGACCGAAACGTTGGCCATGTTCTTTGTACGGACATATTGAATTCCCTTCCTCTACATCATAACAGCTTATCACAACTGCACATTTGAATCCGTTGTCTTCACAGTTATCATTAGTGTATTGTACAACTGAATTAGCCATCAAGTCTCAACAAGTGACTCTCCTAGTTTTATTTCATGGTTCAATGTAGAGCGAGGCATCAGACAAGGCGGCATCCGGTCACCATGTCTCTTCAATTCATATGCAGGAGCTATTTTCAGGAAGGCTGGACTTGCCGAAAAAGAAGAAGGAATAAAAATTGGTGGAAGAATCGTCAACAATCTCAGATATGTTGACGACACAACATGGATAGTAACAAGCGTAGATGGAAAGAAGGACTTAACGTGGAAAACTCCAACATGGGACCAATATTCAACACAAAGAAGACAAAGATACTGATTACTGCCAGGTACGACCGATGTGAGATGGATGGTGATGAACTGGTAAAGGAATCACCCTACTTGGGTCAATGATCACTCAAGATGCAACGACGACACCGGAAGTCAATAGGAGAAAAGCTATGGGCAACTCAACAATGGAGTCACTGGACGAGGTCTTCACATCAAGGAACATTTCACTGGTGATGAAGACACGGCTCGTACATAGTCCGGTCTATTCTGTAGGAACATTTCACTGGTGGTGAAGACACGGCTCGTACATAGTCCGGTCTATTCTGTAGGAACATTTCACTGGTGATGAAGACACGGCTCGTACATAGTCCAGTCTATTCTGTAGGAACATTTCACTGGTGATGAAGACACGGCTCGTACATAGTCTGGTCTATTGTGTAGGAACATTTCACTGGTGATGAAGACACGGCTCCTACAAAGTCTGGTCTATTCTGTAGGAACATTTCACTGATGATGAAGACTTGGCTAGTACATAGTCTGGTCTATTCTGTAGGAACATATGGATGTGACACCTAGACGCTAAAGGTACAAGATCGAAGAAGAATCAACACCATCGAAATTTGGAGCTGGAGAAGGATGATATCAATACAATGGATGGCAAGAACATATACATTAATTCTGGAACAAATCAAGTCAGACATGTCACTGGAAGAGAAGATCACCAAGATAAGACTTGTCTACATGTCATATGAAGAGAAGGATATCATGGTCATCAAGACTAGAAGGAACTAGGCGAAGAAGAAGACCATCAAAACGATGGCTTGATACAAGAAGATCCTTGGTGGAAAAGACCATAGTGAACTATCTAGGCTTAGAGAAGACCCTAGTGGACCTCTCTAGGCTTGGAGAAGACCCTGGTGTACCTATAAAGGCTGCACAAGATCGATCTTCCTACAAAGCATTCATCCATCAAGTCGCCATAACTCGAGATTGAGCTGAAGGCAATGAAGTAATAATAGAACATATACAATGATAATAGTTAATTATTGATGTATTTTTCAGATGGACATGAACGCATTGATCGGCATCAATCCAAGGACCCATATAGGCGAGCCAACAATGGTCATTAAAACACCACCAATTAGCTACATGCAGGTCAATGCACAGTCATTTAATGTTCTGCTTTGATCTGCTGACCTAACTTCTAATTGATTGTTAGAATGATAATTCTGGACGCAAAGAAAATCCCATTATCGGCAGCACATCTGTTTATGTGAGATGATGTGCTGATGAGAACAATCAATTAAAAAATTATCTTAAATGATGAAAGAGCATTTTGCTCATTTTTTCTGGTGGTCACCATACTGTTTAGGGAGAACTAAAATTGAGAACCAGTGTTTGGGTCACGCTGGGGTGAGGGAACGCCTGGCATGCGGCACTAGAGGAGGGGTACACAGGGAAGATTTAAAGGAGAGTCCTGAGGCTAGAGAGAGGGGAGAGGGGTCACCACCTAACACACCTGTGGCTAATCACTCAGTTCCTAATGCCTCCAGACACATCCTTCCCCCATGTGAGATTACATGCCTAGGCTCTGGCTGACCCAGAACTAGTCCTGTCTAGTGCACAGGCCAGCAATACACTAGTCTTTCTACTAATATACAGAGTACACAAGGAAAAGGAGACAAACAAAGGGAACAGATACAACAGAAGAACTCCAATTTTTCTCCAGAGAGGCACTCCACTGCATCTGCCGGAAAGATAACCCTCTTTCTCCAGGGATAACTTCTTTGAGGCCAGCATAGAATGAACTATAGCCAGCATAGGGAGGTATAAGAAGTGGGTTTATATAGTGGAAGGGAGTGGCTGCAGCTGAGATTACAACATGTTATTCACAGCAGGATAGAAAAGAAATCTTATCCCCTTCAAGACCGAATAGAATTAAATTAACTTCTACTCAGTGTCACATGTGGTAGTAGTGAACAAAGGGGTAAGGTAGCAGGATGGCAATGATGGGCAAAAGGCAATCAGGGGAACTAGTCTGACCCTTAGACTTGAGTTCCCTAGCTGACCCTGTTCCCAGAAGTACCTCTAAAGGTGAGCATGTCTGGGCCACCACCCTTTCCCTGCTTCTGATCAGCCCTAGGCTATAACCCCCTCACTTCCACCCAGGGACTGGGATAAGCAAGCAACTCCTAGAAAGATGAAAATCTCCACGATACAACACTTCTGGAAGGCTTCAGCAGAACGCCTCTCGACATCAACACAGATCACAGTCTTTGCAGCGAATGAACTCTATCAGTGACACCAGCTGATGGGTCAAGGGACTGCTTAAAGGCTGGGGAAGTGGTCAAACTGCATCACCTGATAGACACAGAAACTGGTACTAGCACTGCAGAGCCACAGAAGTTAACACTTAATAGACTAAAGGAGATTAATTCCATTTAACTACTGCACAGCAATTCACAGAGAGTGCAGAGCAGTCTACATGCGTCACAGAGCAATTCACAGAGACAGTCTACAAGTGCGTCACAGGTGTATCAGGAGACACGGAAGAGGCTGTTGGGGCCACTCGGAGAAGGTTGCAGTATCTGGCCAAACAGCCAAATTCCTGAATTGTTCTTCTGTCCCTTTAAGAAGTAATTCTCTGCTTGGTGATAGCTGGAGTTCACTAGGACTCAGCTGATCTCCTACGTGCCTACCTTCAGCTGTCTCTATTTATACCTCTTGGCTCCCATGATGCAATGTTGATGATTATGTTATGCTGCGAATAGGGAGAAACCCAGTGCAGGATGACGATGGGGGAAAAGGAGGGCAAAGGGGATATGGTGACCCTTGAAACACTAGCACTGACACCTGGCTCCTCTAACAACTCTATACAGTCTCCGCAACTGTCGCCAATCAGGATATCTCATCCCTGTCTGTCCCTCAAACTAAGACTACTTAGGGATCAGACAGGGTGAACACTGGTCAACCAAGCAAACAACTAAAGGAAGAACATCAAGGAAACAAACAAAGGGCAGAGGGAGAAACACTTAGCTGAAAGAAGAGCCAGACAGCAAACAACACAGAAAGTCCACCATGCACTGCAGAGCCAGGAAGCACCACCAACTCCAAACACACTATCACCAGCAATGCATCATGGGAGCCAAGGGGTATAAATAGAGACAGCTGAAGGTAGGTAGATAGGAGATCAACTGGGTCCTAGTGACCTCCAGCTATTACCAAGCAGAGAAATACCTCTTAAAGGGACATGTTTGTTTATCTCAAAAAGTTTCCAACATTTCAAGTTATGGAAAAAATATATAATATTGGACTAAGGTGTCGTTAAAATGATTATTGGTGCTTGAGAAAGAAAAGTGTGTAACCGGAAAAAGCTTGTAATTCTACGCTTCACATTTAAATCTCTCTACCTGCAAAATTTGCAATTATCCCATATCAAAACACTGAATATGCTACAAAGCAATTTCTTTCAAGTGCTATGAATACCGGCCTCAATCATATTTCTCTCCCTCCAGGTGATGTAAATCCAAATGACTATTTGTGTATTTTTTGGGGGCAATGTCCTTTTTTGTCTTTACAGAGAAGCCATAACGGTGTAACTCATTTTCCATAATAGCCGTGTAGTCGTAAATGAGCGCGCTTTCACATTTTCTTTTCCTTTTTATATTCACTGTCAAAAACAATTACCGCCATTGAAGGGACATTCGAAGAACACACTCTCGGAGAGCTCTTACAGGGTCTCCTCAATTACTGTAAATGAGCTCATTGCACAAAACACAGAAGTGTTTGTACCGTGACGCAAACACAGATTTACCAAAAAGCAATTTATTATAGGGATTGTCCAGGAATAGAAAAACATGGCTATTTACATGCAAACATAGCGCCACGTGTGTCCAAAGGCGTCATGTATTTTAATGTGGCTCAGCCAAGAAACTGCAATATCAAACATATCCTATGGGGCTGTTTATGGAAGAAAGTAGTCATTTTTCTACCTCTATTTATCACACACATCACAGTCGCTCTGTTCCCATATCACCGTCCAATTGGTTCCTGTACAGACTAGTACTCCAACTGTGCACCTGCACAGACTGGAATATCCCTTAAAGCAGGACTAGAGGTTAGCTGCTCAAGCCTCGCTTCGTGATCAGTCGTCGACAGTTTTCCATATCTCCGAAGGAATCCGGGGAAGTTGCTATGAACAACAACCACAACAGGACAAGCATTCAAAGAAAGATAATACGCCCGTGGCTGTGAAGAAGCAAGGACAGTGTGCACCTGAGCTGTTCCTCCAGCTAGGGATCCCTGGGCGAATCCATGTCCCCAAGATTACCCCTGAAAGTAAGGATGCCTGGGTCTCACACCTTACTAGGCTTCTAAACAATACACATCTAGATATCCCCACTTCCCCTCCAAGTAAGTGAAGCGGCTAGACAGCAAGCAAATACACAGACAACAAGGAAAAGCATAAGGTATATCAGGGTCCCAGAAGAGCAACAATACCACATCTTAACAATAGCGACCTCCTCTACAGGCAAGAATACAAGATCTATCACCGGTACAAGTGAGGTCTGCGTCAGGTAGATGTAGCAGAAGGGCAGGATAATTACAAGCTCCAGCTAAATGGTAAGAGAATACTCATACAGCAGTGAAAAGGGTCTTAACTTCTTCAGCAAAGAAAAGCAAACACATCACTAAAACCCTCAAGTGAGCTCTGCTGAAAGCCTTTGCTTTATCAAACACTGAGACCTGAGGTGCCCAGAGGTGACAGCAGAATGCAGAATTCAAGACACTCCCAACCTATGTTCAGCTAATATAAAAAGTCTACACACCTGTCATGGAACAGCCCTCTGCTGCCCCCTATTGTCAAGACAATCACGCAGTTGACCGATGATAGATAAATGAGGGTGCAGCTGTTTCCACTATTAGGCCATTTATTATTTTGGTCACAGAGATGGTACTGCATATAATATACCTCGGTACCGTCCTTGCCAAGCTCCACAATATTCCAAGAAAAGGGTCTTCCTGCCACCAGCAATCATTTATACTTATAGATTGAACACCCATTACAGGTAATGTTTGGCTTATCCATGGTAGTAGTTTATAGAGCAAGAGGAACAAATCTATTAAATTGTATTTATTTTATCTGACAATATACAAATATTTTACAAAAGGGAACAAAGCAATACAATCTATTATATAAAACCCGAAGGCCACTTCCGGAGGAGGCCACGCCCACTTCCGTGATGGCCGTCGCCCAGGCTCATCCAGTGCACTGTAGCCAGGCTGCCCCCCGGCTACAGTCACCGACACACGGAACGTTCCGATCTCGGAAGTTCCGTGTGCCCTCCTGCCACTCCCCTCCACCCTCTGCCCTCCAGCCAGTACCTACATACCGGGGGGGGCAGGGGGGCCCATTGCCCGCCACCTCGGAGGGCCACACCACCCTGGGGGTACCCGTGCTCCCTGCCGTGTGCCTGGAGAGGAGGGAGGGCGGGACTTCCTCTCCTGCAGCTCTGCCCGCCCCTCCTCTCCTCCTACACCCGAGGCCCGGCCACCGGTAAGTCTGCAGCCATACAGGCTGCTCTGCCCTCCAACCTGTGTGCCCCCTCTGCCCTCTGTCCTCTGCGTCCTCTGCCCCCTCTGTGTCCTCTGCCCCCTGTCCTCTGCCCCCTGTCCTCTGTGTCCTCTGCCCCCTGTCCTCTGTGTCCTCTGCCCCCTGTCCTCTGTGTCCTCTGCCCCCTGTCCTCTGTATCCTCTGCCCCCTGTCCTCTGCCCCCTGTCCTCTGCCCCCTGTCCTCTGTGTCCTCTGCCCCCTGTCCTCTGTGTCCTCTGCCCCCTGTCCTCTGTGTCCTCTGCCTCCTCTGCCCCCTCTGTGTCCTCTGCCCCCTGTCCTCTGTGTCCTCTGCCCCCTGTCCTCTGCCTCCTCTGCCCCCTCTGCCCCCTGTCCTCTGTGTCCTCTGCCCCCTGTCCTGTGTCCTCTGCCCCCTGTCCTCTGTGTCCTCTGCCCCCTGTCCTCTGCCCCCTGTCCTCTGTGTCCTCTGCCCCCTGTCCTCTGTGTCCTCTGCCCCCTGTCCTCTGTGTCCTCTGCCCCCTGTCCTCTGTGTCCTCTGCCCCCTGTCCTCTGTGTCCTCTGCCCCCTGTCCTCTGTGTCCTCTGCCCCTGTCCTCTGTGTCCTCTGCCCCTGTCCTCTGTGTCCTCTGCCCCCTGTCCTCTGTGTCCTCTGCCCCCTGTCCTCTGCGTCCTCTGCCCCCTCTGTGTCCTCTGCGTCCTCTGCCCCCTCTGCTTCCTCTGCCCCCTCTGTGTCCTCTGCGTCCTCTGCCCCCTCTGTGTCCTCTGCCCCCTCTGTGTCTTCTGCGTCCTCTGCCCCCTCTGCGTCCTCTGCCCCGTGCCTCTGCCCCCTGTCCTCTGCCTCCTCTGCCCCCTGTCCTCTGCGTCCTCTGCCCCCTGTCCTCTGCGTCCTCTGCCCCCTCTCCTCTGCGTCCTCTGCCCCCTGTCCTCTGCGTCCTCTGACCCCTGTCCTCTGCGTCCTCTGACCCCTGTCCTCTGCGTCCTCTGCCCCTGTCCTCTGCGTCCTCTGCCCCCTGTCCTCTGCCCCCTGTCCTCTGCCCCTGTCCTCTGCCCCCTGTCCTCTGCGTCCTCGGCCCCCTGTCCTCTGCGTCCTCTGCCCCCTGTCCTCTGCGTCCTCTGCCCCCTGTCCTCTGCGTCCTCTGCCCCCTGTCCTCTGCGTCCTCTGCCCCCTGTCCTCTGCGTCCTCTGCCCCCTGTCCTCTGCGTCCTCTGCCCCCTGTCCTCTGCGTCCTCTGCCCCCTGTCCTCTGCGTCCTCTGCGTCCTCTGCCCCCTGTCCTCTGCCCCCTGTCCTCTGCCCCCTGTCCTCTGCCCCCTGTCCTCTGCCCCGCTGTCCTCTGCCCCCTCTGTGTCCTCTTCCCCCTTCCTCTGGTCCTCTGCGTCCTCTGCCCCCTGTCCTCTGCGTCCTCTGCCCCCTGTCCTCTGCGTCCTCTGCCCCCTGTGTCCTCTGCGTCCTCTGCCCCCTCTGTGTCCTCTGCGTCCTCTGCCCCCTCTGTGTCCTCTGCGTCCTCTGCCCCCTCTGTGTCCTCTGCCCCCTCTGTGTCCTCTGCCCCCTGTGTCCTCTGCCCCCTGTCCTTTGCCCCCTGTCCTCTGCGTCCTCTGCCCCCTCTGCGTCCTCTGCCCCCTCTGCGTCCTCTGCCCCCTCTGTGTCCTCTGCCCCTGTCCTCTGCCCCCTCTGTGTCCTCTTCCCCTGTCCTCTGACCCCTGTCCTCTGCCCCTGTCTTCTGCGTCCTCTGCCCCCTCTGTGTCCTCTTCCCCCTGTCTTCTGCGTCCTCTGCCCCCTCTGCGTCCTCTGCCCCCTCTGCGTCCTCTGCCCCCTGTCCTCTGCGTCCTCTGCCCCCTCTGTGTCCTCTTCCCCCTGTCTTCTGCGTCCTCTGCCCCCTCTGCGTCCTCTGCGTCCTCTGCCCCCTCTGCGTCCTCTGCCCCCTCTGCCCCCTCTGTGTCCTCTGCCCCCTGTCCTCTGCGTCCTCTGCCCCTCTGTGTCCTCTGCCCCCTGTCCTCTGCCCCCTCTGTGTCCTCTGCATCCTCTGCCCCCTCTGTGTCCTCTGCCCCTCTCCTCTGCCCCCTCTGTGTCCTCTGCCCCTCTCCTCTGCCCCCTTTGTGTCCTCTGCATCCTCTGCCCCCTCTGTGTCCTCTGCCCCCTGTCCTCTGCCCCCTCTGTGTCCTCTGCCCCCTCTGTGTCCTCTGCCCCCTCTGTGTCCTCTGCCCCCTGTCCTCTGCCCCCTGTCCTCTGCCCCCTCTCCTCTACCCCCTCTCCTCTGCCCCCTCTCCTCTGCCCCCTCTCCTCTGCCCCCTGTCCTCTGCGTCCTCTGCCCCCTCTGTGTCCTCTGCCCCCTCTGTGTCCTCTGCCTCCTCTGCCCCCTCTGCGTCCTCTGCCCCCTCTGCGTCCTCTGCCCCCTCTGTGTCCTCTGCCCCCTGTCCTCTGCCCCCTGTCCTCTGCCCCCTGTCCTCTGCCCCCTATCCTCTGCCCCCTGTCCTCTGCGTCCTCTGCCCCCTCTGTGTCCTCTGCCCCCTCTGTGTCCTCTGCCCCCTCTGTGTCCTCTGCCCCCTCTGCGTCCTCTGCCCCCTCTGCGTCCTCTGCCCCCTCTCCTCTGCCCCCTTTGTGTCCTCTGCGTCCTCTGCCCCCTCTGTGTCCTCTGCCCCCTGTCCTCTGCCCCCTGTCCTCTGCCCCCTGTCCTCTGCCCCCTCTGTGTCCTTTGCCTCCTCTGCCCTCTGTGTCCTCTGCCCCCTGTCCTCTGCGTCCTCTGCCCCCTGTCCTCTGCCTCCTCTGCCCCCTGTCCTCTGCCTCCTCTGCCCCCTGTCCTCTGCCTCCTCTGCCCCCTGTCCTCTGCCTCCTCTGCCCCCTGTCCTCTGCCTCCTCTGCCCCCTGTCCTCTGCCTCCTCTGCCCCCTGTCCTCTGCGTCCTCTGCGTCCTCTGACCCCTGTCTCTCTGCGTCCTCTGACCCCTGTCCTCTGCGTCCTCTGACCCCTGTCCTCTGCGTCCTCTGACCCCTGTCCTCTGCGTCCTCTGCCCCCTCTCCTCTGCGTCCTCTGCCCCCTGTCCTCTGCGTCCTCTGCCCCCTGTCCTCTGCGTCCTCTGCCCCCTGTCCTCTGCGTCCTCTGCCCCCTGTCCTCTGCGTCCTCTGCCCCCTGTCCTCTGCGTCCTCTGACCCCTGTCCTCTGCGTCCTCTGACCCCTGTCCTCTGCGTCCTCTGACCCCTGTCCTCTGCGTCCTCTGACCCCTGTCCTCTGCCCCCTGTCCTCTGACCCCTGTCCTCTGCCCCCTGTCCTCTGCGTCCTCGGCCCCCTGTCCTCTGCGTCCTCGGCCCCCTGTCCTCTGCGTCCTCTGCCCCTGTCCTCTGCGTCCTCTGCCCCCTGTCCTCTGCGTCCTCTGCCCCCTGTCCTCTGCGTCCTCTGCCCCCTGTCCTCTGCGTCCTCTGCCCCTGTCCTCTGCGTCCTCTGCCCCCTGTCCTCTGCGTCCTCTGCGTCCTCTGCCCCCTGTCCTCTGCCCCCTGTCCTCAGCCCCCTGTCCTCTGCCCCCTGTCCTCTGCCCCCTGTCCTCTGCCCCGCGTCCTCTGCCCCCTCTGTGTCCTCTTCCCCTGTCCTCTGCGTCCTCTGCGTCCTCTGCCCCCTGTCCTCTGCGTCCTCTGCCCCCTGTCCTCTGCGTCCTCTGCCCCCTCTGTGTCCTCTGCGTCCTCTGCCCCCTCTGTGTCCTCTGCGTCCTCTGCCCCCTCTGTGTCCTCTGCGTCCTCTGCCCCCTCTGTGTCCTCTGCGTCCTCTGCCCCCTCTGTGTCCTCTGCGTCCTCTGCCCCCTCTGTGTCCTCTGCCCCTCTGTGTCCTCTGCCCCCTGTGTCCTCTGCCCCCTGTCCTCTGCCCCCTGTCCTCTGCGTCCTCTGCGTCCTCTGCCCCCTCTGCGTCCTCTGCCCCCTCTGCGTCCTCTGCCCCCTCTGCGTCCTCTGCCCCCTCTGCGTCCTCTGCCCCCTGTCCTCTGCCCCCTCTGTGTCCTCTTCCCCCTGTCCTCTGACCCCTGTCCTCTGCCCCCTGTCTTCTGCGTCCTCTGCCCCCTCTGTGTCCTCTTCCCCCTGTCTTCTGCGTCCTCTGCCCCCTCTGCGTCCTCTGCCCCCTCTGCGTCCTCTGCCCCCTGTCCTCTGCGTCCTCTGCCCCCTCTGTGTCCTCTTCCCCCTGTCTTCTGCGTCCTCTGCCCCCTCTGCGTCCTCTGCGTCCTCTGCCCCCTCTGCGTCCTCTGCCCCCTCTGCCCCCTCTGTGTCCTCTGCCCCCTGTCCTCTGCGTCCTCTGCCCCCTCTGTGTCCTCTGCCCCCTGTCCTCTGCCCCCTCTGTGTCCTCTGCCCCCTGTCCTCTGCGTCCTCTGCCCCTCTGTGTCCTCTGCCCCCTCTCCTCTGCCCCCTCTGTGTCCTCTGCCCCCTCTCCTCTGCCCCCTTTGTGTCCTCTGCATCCTCTGCCCCCTCTGTGTCCTCTGACCCCTGTCCTCTGCCCCCTCTGTGTCCTCTGCCCCCTCTGTGTCCTCTGCCCCCTCTGTGTCCTCTGCCCCCTGTCCTCTGCCCCCTCTCCTCTGCCCCCTCTCCTCTGCCCCCTCTCCTCTGCCCCCTCTCCTCTGCCCCTCTCCTCTGCCCCCTGTCCTCTGCCCCCTGTCCTCTGCGTCCTCTGCCCCCTCTGTGTCCTCTGCCCCCTCTGTGTCCTCTGCCTCCTCTGCCCCCTCTGCGTCCTCTGCCCCCTCTGCGCCCTCTGCCCCCTCTGTGTCCTCTGCCCCCTGTCCTCTGCCCCCTGTCCTCTGCCCCTGTCCTCTGCCCCCTATCCTCTGCCCCCTGTGCGTCTTCTGCGTCCTCTGCCCCCTCTGTGTCCTCTGCCCCCTCTGTGTCCTCTGCCCCCTCTGTGTCCTCTGCCCCCTCTGTGTCCTCTGCCCCCTCTGCGTCCTCTGCCCCCTCTCCTCTGCCCCCTTTGTGTCCTCTGCCCCCTCTGTGTCCTCTGCCCCCTGTCCTCTGCCCCCTGTCCTCTGCCCCCTGTCCTCTGCGTCCTCTGCCCCCTGTCCTCTGCCTCCTCTGCCCCCTGTCCTCTGCCTCCTCTGCCCCCTGTCCTCTGCCTCCTCTGCCCCCTTTGTGTCCTCTGCCCCCTCTGTGTCCTCTGCCCCCTGTCCTCTGCCCCCTGTCCTCTGCCCCTGTCCTCTGCGTCCTCTGCCCCCTGTCCTCTGCCTCCTCTGCCCCTGTCCTCTGCCTCCTCTGCCCTCTGTGTCCTCTGCCCCCTGTCCTCTGCGTCCTCTGCCCCCTGTCCTCTGCCTCCTCTGCCCCTGTCCTCTGCCTCCTCTGCCCCTGTCCTCTGCCTCCTCTGCCCCCTGTCCTCTGCCTCCTCTGCCCCCTGTCCTCTGCCTCCTCTGCCCCCTGTCCTCTGCCTCCTCTGCCCCCTGTCCTCTGCCTCCTCTGCCCCCTGTCCTCTGCCTCCTCTGCCCCCTGTCCTCTGCGTCCTCTTCCCCTGTCCTCTGCGTCCTCTGACCCCTGTCCTCTGCGTCCTCTGACCCCTGTCCTCTGCGTCCTCTGACCCCTGTCCTCTGCGTCCTCTGCCCCCTCTCCTCTGCGTCCTCTGCCCCCTGTCCTCTGCGTCCTCTGCCCCCTGTCCTCTGCGTCCTCTGCCCCCTGTCCTCTGCGTCCTCTGCCCCCTGTCCTCTGCGTCCTCTGCCCCCTGTCCTCTGCGTCCTCTGACCCCTGTCCTCTGCCCACCCGCCTCTGTCCACGCCGCTGCGCTGACCAATCTCACCGCACTCACTGCTAACCACTGAGCCACCGCACTCACTGCTAACCACTGAGCCACCGCACTCACTGCTAACCACTGAGCCACCGCACTCACTGCTAACCACTGAGCCACCGCACTCACTGCTAACCACTGAGCCACCGCACTCACTGCTAACCACTGAGCCACCGCACTCACTGCTAACCACTGAGCCACCATATACTCTGCTACCCACTGAGCCGCCTGTATACACACAATTCATTTCACCGCACTCCCGTAACTATTAGTAAATAAACTATATATGGATTCTAGACTACCCGATTCTTTAGAATCGGGCCGCCATCTAGTATATATATAATTACATAAAATAAGAAGGAATAACAAACTTAGTTACATTTAGTAAAGACTTAGAAACTTAGTACACTTGTGCCACAGTGATGGGCCACACTGAAGTAAAGCTTCCCATCATAGAGGAGGGTGGGGCTCCTTAGAAAGAAAAAAGAACAGTACCACAGCTTGACTGTACCTCCAAGATCTGACACTGCAAAAATATAGTAGCTGTCTTTTATTACCTCATGTTATCTACCCCTAGATGAACTCATGTAAGGGCTATTTGTGGGATGTGCTCAGACATTCAGAAAGTTACAAAATCCTAGCTTCCAGGATAACTCTGCTCCTGTAGGTGAGCAAGAAAAGCAAAAGAAAGTACAAGAAGAAGAACAATAACAAGAAGAATAAGAACAGCGAAAGGAAGAACAAGAACTAGAAGAAAAAGCACAACAAGAGGAAGAACAAGAACAAGAAGAAAAAGCACAACAAGGGGAAGAACAAAAATAACAAGAATGATAACAGGAAGAAGAATACCAAGAGCAACAAGAGGAAGAACAAAAAGAAGAAGAACAAGAACAGCAACATGAAGAACAAGAACAAGAAGAAGAACAACAAGAAGAAGAGCAAGAACAGCAAGAGGAAGAACAAGAAGAAGAACAAGAGCAACAAGAAGAAGATTAAGAACAAGAACAGTAAGAGGAAGAACAAGAAAAACAAAAAGAACAAGAAAAAGAACAAGAATAAGAGAAGCAAGAGCAACAAGAGGAAGAACAAGAAGAATAATAAGAAGAGCAAGAACAGCAAGAGGAAGAACAATAAGAAGGAGAAGAAGAACAAGAACTGCAAGAGGAAGAATAAGAAGAAGAAGAAGAAGAGCAAGAACCGCAAGAGGAAAAACAATAAGAAGGAGAAGAAGAGCAAGAACTGCAAGAGGAAGAATAAGAAGAAGAATAAGAAGAGCAAGAACCGCAAGAGGAAAAACAAGAAGAAGAACAATAACAAGAAGAAGAACAGGAAGAGGAAGAACAAGAAGAACAATAACAAGAAGAACAAGAAGAAAAGAAAGAACAGCATGAGGAAAACACGAAGAAGAACAAGAACAGCAAGAAGAAGATTAAGAACAAGAACAGCTCGAGGAAGAACAAGACGAACAAAAAGAAGAAGAAGAAGAAGAACAATAACAAGAAGAAGAAGAACAGCAAGAGGAAGAAGAAGAAGAAGAAGAGCAAAAACAGCAAGAGAAAGAACAAGAAAAACAAGAAGAACAAGAAAAAGAACAAGAATAAGAAGAGCAAGAGCAGCAAGAGGAAGAACAAGACGAATAAGAAGAAGAGCAAGAAAAGCAAGAGGAAGAAAAAGAAGAAGAGCAAGAACAGCAAGAGGAAGAAGAAGAAGAAGAAGAAGAGCAAAAACAACAAGATGGAAGAACAATAACAAGAAGAAGAAAAACAAGAACAGCAAGTGGAAGAGCAAGAACAACAAGAAGAAGAACAATAACAAGAAGAACAAGAAGAAGAGCAAGAAGAGCACGAGGAAAAACAAGAAGAAGAACAAGAACAGCAAGAAGAAGATGAGAACAAGAACAGCACGAGGAATAACAAGACAAACAATAAGAAGAACAATAATGGTACCTTTACACGCCGCGACGGCAGGCTGGATACATCCCGCTACTTCACGTGCACGAGCACGCTCAAACGGCTACAAACGGTCAACGCACCCTCTTTACACGCCGCCATAAGGTGCGCTACGCCACGCTACATCTGTAGCTAGCTACATCGCCGGGTGTCTCAAGTAGCCATCTGTAGCTTAGCGTACCACGTTTACACAGCGCTACAATAAGCTAATATGGGCGGACCTGATACAGCAGGGACAGCACATAGGCGTGCCACAATCTTGGATTACGAGCCGTCCGTACGATGATAGGACAGCGCAATATCATCATGATTGGCCAGCCAGCGCAGGAGGCTGAGAAACACAGCACGCTCGAGCGATTGTGTAGTGTGACTGGTCAGCTCCTTAAATATGCCGCCCTGTGCAGCGACTACCAATCGTCATGCAGGAGCTTCCTCCAATGATCGGTGATGGGGCGCGGTATCCCGGAGCCTGTGTCACGCCCCAGCTACATTGCAGCTACAGCCCCGGCTGTCCCGAGTTCCCTTCCGTTGCCTCTTTACACACCGATACAGCTCGCTACCATCGGCGATGTAGCTATCAGTTTTCGAGCAGACCTAGGAAACAGATGTATCTGTAGCCGGCTGTAGCGTCACGTCTTCAGACGCCGCTACGACGGGCTACATTGGCGCTACAAGCGACATTTGTAGCCTGTAGCGGGATGTATCCAGCCTGCCGTCGCGGCGTGTAAAGGTACCATAAGAAGAGCAAAAACAGCAGGAGGAAGAAGAACAAGAAGAAGAGCAAAAACAGCAAGAGGAAGAATAAGGACAAGAAAAAGAACAAGAAAAAGAACAAGAACAGCAAGATGAAGAACAAGAAGAGCAAGAACAGCAAGAGGAAGAGCAAGAACAAGAAGAAGAAGAACCATAACAAGAAGAAGAACAAGAACAGCAAGAGGAAGAACAAGAAGAAGAGCAAAAACAGCAGGAGGAAGAATAAGGACAAGAAAAAGAACAAGAAAAAGAACAAGAACAGCAAGATGAAGAACAAGAAGAGCAAGAACAGCAAGAGGAAGAGCAAGAACAAGAAGAAGAAGAACCATAACAAGAAGAACAAGAACAGCAAGAGGAAGAACAACAATAGGAAGAACAATAACAAGAAGCAGGACAAAATCAACAACAAGAAAGTTTCTTCATCTAAAACCAACTTTTTTGATGAAGTTGGTTTTGTGCATACTTATACAAAGTAGAACTATGTGTCTTTTTGCATACAGACTAAAAACAGACCCTTTATAGCGGGAGCCATTCCCTTTGCCGCTTCTTCTTGACAATCTAGAGACAGAAGTTGAAAAGGGGGTGGGGTGGAAGGAGGAACACAGAAGTGTGGTATATATTTACAAACTCTCATATAATGTCCAGGATATTGCAGGGAGATTTATTGTTTAGGGTGCGGAGATGTTGATTTATTGGCTGGAGCCACTTCCTCGAAACAAATTCTCAAAAACTTGACCAAAAATGGGGTGGTTATAAAAAAATGAAAATGAATAAATAAATAAAAGTCAAATGGAGATATAAAGTGTGACGCACCCAGAGGTTCACATACTTAGTTATCATATATTATAAGAAGTCATGTTTCCATAATGGGTGGTGCATTCCGTTTATACTGTACAGTCAGTGGTGGCTACAGGTAAAAGCTACATTTCAGCAGTTTCATCCACATTGTTTTCTATCTGCTTTTTTCCGATCTCATCACATTAACCTTGGTGCGTAAAACACGCTCTTCAAAGGGCAGGCAAGCCAAGATATTAAAGAAAATAGGGTCCATCTATCACCTGGCATGATACTTCATCTTGTGCAGTCTTGTAGGCGCCTTGTTATTCACAGATTTCTATTATTTTCTATGTTCTTTCCAGAGCAAATAATGTAACATGTCGATTCATGGAGAGTGCAACACACGAGATTCAATTACGCCTTACAAGAAATGCTAAAACTATCGGACTTACTGTAGATAACGCCGCGGCTTCTGTAGAATCCAAAGTAGCTCAACGCTCAAGACACCGGCACAAATAGGTAAAGTCAGAAAATGTCTATCTCTGATGTCTGACGTTTGATGAAACATTATTTGGACCGCCACGCTGTGTTATCACCTATGTTGCCGGTTACACTCTTTACTATTTTTTATCAACATAAAAGAAAATTTTCGGCAAACCTTTCTTTATATACTTACGTTATAGTGTCTGTCATCATGTCCTCCTATCCTCTAACTGACCAGAACAAGATCCAGTAGCCGTATATGCACACCCAAATGATGGGTGTACAAATATGGCACCAGCTGGTGGTATGGGACTAACAGCGGTATCAGCGGTAGCCAAGAGCAGGGCACAGACAGCGCTTTCCTCACCTCCCCTGGTCTCCACACGCCACCCTCAACTACCCCAGTCTTATTTTCTGTGATCCTCGGCTGTAATGTCTGTATACTCTTATATTCTGTGATCCCCAGCTGTAATGTCTGTATACTCTTATATTCTGTGATCCCCAGCTGTAATGTCTGTATACTCTTATATTCTGTGATCACCGGCTGTAATGTCTGTATACTCTTATATTCTGTGATCCCCGGCTGTAATATCTGTACACTCTTATATTCTGTGATCCCAGCTGTAATGTTTGTATACTCTTATATTCTGTGATCCCCGGCTGTAATGTCTGTATACTCTTATATTCTGTGGTCCCCGGCAGTAATGTCTGTATACTCTTATATTCTGTGATCACCTGCTGTAATGTTTGTATACTCTTATATTCTGTGATCCCCGGCTGTAATGTCTGTATACTCTTATATTCTGTGGTCCCCGGCAGTAATGTCTGTATACTCATATATTCTGTGATCCCATGCTGTAATGTCTGTATACTGTTATATTCTGTGATCCCCGGCTGTAATGTCTGTATACTCTTATATTCTGTGACCCCCGGCTGTAATGTCTGTATACTCTTATATTCTGTGATCCCCGGCTGTAATGTCTGTATACTCTTATATGCTGTGACCCCCGGCTGTAATGTCTGTATACTCTTATATTCTGTGATCCCCAGCTGTAATGTCTGTATACTCTTATATTCTGTGATCTCCAGCTGTAATATCTGTATATTCTTATATTCTGTGATCCCCGGCTGTAATGTCTGTATACTCTTATATTCTGTGATCCCCCGGGTGTAATGTCTGTATACTCTTATATTCTGTGATCCCCAGCTGTAATGTCTGTATACTCTTATATTCTGTGATCCCTGGCTGTAATGTCTGTATACTCTTATATTCTGTGATCCTAGGCTGTAATGTCTGTATACTCTTAAATTCTGTGATCCCTGGCTGTAATGTCTATATACTCTTATATTCTGTGATCCCCAGCTGTAATGTCTGCATACTGTTATATTCTGTGATCCTCAGCTGTAATGTCTGTATACTCTTATATCCTGTGATCCCCAGCTGTAATGTCTGTATACTCTTATATTTTTGATCCCTGGCAGTAATGTCTGTAAACCCACGAGATGTGGTATGATCAGACGATGTTCCTCTACGGTCAGACACATCCTTTACCCAGTACATAGCAGGGATACATACTATATAAGACTAGATATGGGCCCGATGCTGTAGCATCGGGTGGGTGGTGACATGATGATGGGGCGGGCTCTGTGGTGCTGGTGGTGGTGGCCGTGTCTCCCACCCATGCTCTCTCCTAATGTATGCAATTAAATGTATTTTTACTTAAAAACCTGTTTTGTTTAATTTCCTGGTAAAAAATGTGTAGGGCTTTGCTGTATTTTTCATTGCCAGCACAGGTAAACCAAGCAGCTAGTGGCTGCCTGGTGTTACCTTCGCTGGCAATGAAAAATACAGAGGTGCCCTATTTTTTTAACTTAAATTAAATAAATCACTTAAAAAAATTGGCGCTGGCTCTGCCATAATTTCTGTTGCCAGCCAAGGTAACCTAGGCAGCTGGGGGCTGATATTCTCACTGTGGTGATACCCAAGCATTCTGGACCCTCCACGCTGAAAATTGCAGCCAGCAGCCGCCCCAGAATTGATGCATCCATGAGAGATGTCAAAACTGGCGGTTACCCCGCTCTTCCAGCTGTCATGTAGCAGTGGCAGACTGGGTAATAAAGGGGTTGATGTCAGCTTTTTTGACAGCTGACTTCAAACCCTATTTCTAAAGTCAGCTGTCAGTATGACAGCTGGCCATTAGCAATATTTTAGCAAATAGAAAAAAAACCCAGAACATTAAGATAAATCCTTTATTACATACAAAATAGACAGAAACACCTCATTATCCACTTTATTAGCTCCCATCAAGTTCCCCTGTAATTACTGTAATCTTGCTGTTAATGCAGTGGGGCATTGTGACACTTCACGCAGCCGCCATCCTTGTATACCCAAGTGCACAAAGATTGCGAGTGCGTGATTAATTGCTCATGTGCTCGTTTTCCCCCACCATGTGCGCTCTATCTTGTCCCCCCTGTGCTCTCTCTGCCCCGCCGCCCATGTGCACTCTCTGGCCCTCCCTTGGTTGCTCTCTCCACACCCTGTGCTGTATATCTGCCACCTTCCCTGTTGTCGCTCTCTTCCCCCTTGTGGTGGATCTGCTCCCCTTTGCTGTGGTCGCTTTCTGTCCCCCCTGTGCTCGCTCTAATGCTGTGGGGGTGAGCGGGCTGTGGGGGAGAGCAAGTAGCTGGGACCGGGGAGTGTGGACCGGGCTGTGGGGAGCAGAGTGTATGAAGTGTGGTCCGGGACTGTAGGGAGCGGTGTGCATAGAGCATGGACTAGGCTGTGGGCAGTGCCGTTCATGGAGTATAGTTCAGGCTGTGGGGAGCAGGCTACGTAGAGCAGTGAGCGTGGACCTAAAGGACCTGTGGTAATGTGATCTAGCTCCTCCAATGATCATGACATCATCAAAGGTCCTGTAACATCACAAGAAGGTAGGTTGTTTGCAGAGGGCAGGAGGTGGATAGCCAGCGTCACGCTACGGCAAAGGTTTAGTTTGGGGGTGCATTTTTGGTTGGCACTGGTTTGGGCTATCAGCAGTACTGCTGGCTGTGCTATACCACCAGCGATCGCCATATTTGGATACCTATCACTTAGGTGTTCAATTATGGTGACTGGAACTTGTTCTGTCCTCTGGCAAATCAGATGATAGAGGACACGATTACGGCAGAAGCGGATGACAGATGAGCCGAGCCACAGGCTTTGGGGTACTCGGGTATCAGGCTCCAAGGGGTTAACGCTCCTGTGTCACGGGGAGTGGTGCCTGCGCCTAATCTCGCGTCCTGGATGACACTTCAAAAAGGGTTAAATTTACAGGGGATTAGAGTTTTTGTCTCGTGACGCCACCTGTAGTGTCTGGTGATGCGTCACCTGCGCCGCCACAGTCCGCCGGAGGTAGATGGCAATACGGCTTGGTTGGTAAAGTCCCCTACTGGTAGGGCTGGACCTCCGGGGCAGCGTTCCTGAAAAGGGAACAAGTTCATGCAAAAGGAAACACAGGCAGAGGTACTTTACTGTTGGTTGTAGCAGCAGCGGTTACAGTTCACAGCTCAGCACTTTAGATGTTACACAGACAGGTAGCTTAACGTGTGGCTGCCGGTGGATCCCAGGTGGTGTGGTGGAACCCTTGGTGTGCCTTTGTTAACTAACCCGTGTCCGTTCTTCCCCGTCTAGGATGGGCCTATACCCAGTATCTTTGTGTAGGTAGTACCAGGAATCCCCTCCCTCGTGGGTGAGGAAGCAGGCAGACCTCTCCGATGGCAGGGTGCTGCGGCTGATGAACAGGCCACAGCAACCGGTTGCCAACTGCAAAGCTGGACTTTGGCTGGTTCCTAAGGCCCGGCGTTCCCCTGGTTGGACTGGAGTATCCCCTGGAGTATGGACGCTCCACTCTGAGGATCTCCCTTTCTTTCTAGGGCCCGTACTTCTCTTGTCGGCTGCCCTCTTTCAGGACCTCCTCAAGGCCCCTTCTTCTCTCCTCCGGAGCGGCTTGTAACCGACCCGGTGTGACCTTCCACTTAGCTATCTTCCTAATATCTCTCCTCTTCCTCCATCTTTCCCTGGTCCCTCAGCCGAGCGACCAAAAAAGCAAAGAGCTGGCAAAAGACTAAAGACTAAAAACCTCCTTACTCCCCCTAGAGGTGAATTTATTCCCTCCCGGGTACCCTCCACCCTAAACTAATGTGGGAGTGCTGGGAACGGGTCCCACCCACCATCCTAGGGTCCACCTGCAGCTGGGGCAACTACACCTCTCTTACGGGTGCAATACCCCTCTGTGACGCCTGCATTTGGGGGGCGCCACAGATGCCACAGGGTAAGTATTCTAATAGTCTATATCAGCACAGAAACATTTCTTTTAAACACATCCAGTTGTGGAAATCATTATTATTCCAAGATCTGAATCAATTTTGTTTGTGGGTAAAAAGTGAAGCCTGTGGACACCCTCCTGCCTCTGGTTTATTATTGCACCACTGGATAACAATGGGTTAAATTCTAGGATTCAGATTGTTCAGGATTATTAATATTGATGCCCCCACCCCACGTCCATCGTCTCAGGATCGGACACACAATAAACCGTTACACAGTGTTACATAACACACAATGCGCCGCGCACAGCGAGTCACCGGGGAGCGAGACGCCTCTGGAAGATGCGCTTGTTAAATGGAGAAAAACAAGAGTCTCGTCTTCCACATCAGACCAGCGAGGCCTTTAATCTTGTAAACACATCTCTGCGCGTCCCACCGGAGCGTCTGCTACACGCTGCCGCCAGATCTACTGAATCCATCATTAGTAGATGTCTTCCAGGAAGACGGAAAAGAGAAGATCCGATGGAAATAGAACTATCGATCCCAAGATTACATTTTTAATGATCCACGTTTTTCATTGGGCCCCAATTTTTTTCTTTCTTCCTCTCCTCATTTTAGCAGCCATCATTTTTTTATTCTAGGTAAAGGAAAAGGTAAGGAACTGCTGGGACATCACTGCAACATTGCAAAGCAGTCATAGCCCACCCTGTATGGGTTCAATAAGCTTAAGGGATATCTTAGGGATCTCAGTGACTCTGTCTCACGGGGTGGTAAAGCGGATAGGGAATCAGCAGGCAGGATTGTAAGATGGACCAAGACAAACTGGGAAACTAGTCTGACCCTGACTGGGGTCCCTGGCTCACCTTGTTCCTGCAGTTACCTCTAAAGGTGAGGATGTACAGGTCACCACCCTTGCCCTTTGCTCCTGACCGTCCCTAGGCTAAGAGCCCCTACTTCCACCCACGGACTAGGAAAAAGACAACCACTCCAATGGAAGGGAATAGTAGCAACTGCACAGCACATCCTCCCTGCTTAGGGTCCAAGAAGAGAGAACTCTATCTGCGACATTTGATGCAGGGAAGTAGAACTACTCCAAGGCTGAGGGAGTGGAGATCTGAATGCTATGTCACACCCGTCCACCTGCAGAGCCGCACACAGCACAGGCAACACCATCAACTAAAGGAAAAGAAACTCAGATTTAAATGACGCACCCCAGGGCAGGGTACTCAGCTCTCAGGCTCGGGTTTCGGTCTGGGATGTCACGGGTGGCTGCCTGAGGCCGTAGCCCCGGCAGGTCAGATGAATAAGGGGTTTATTTACAGGGATTATGTACATAGTGTTTGTCGTGGCACCACCTGCTGTGTCTGGTGAGGGGGTAACCAGCGCCGCTACAGTCCTCCGGAGGTCGGTGGGATTGCGGCTGTGATGGTATAGTCCCCGCAAGAAGGACTGGGACCTCCAGGGCAGTATGGAAAGGGGTGGACAGGTTTCAGCAGGGCTGGGACGGTTGGAGAGTATAGGAATAGTCTGTGGTGAGGTGCGGTGAGGGAGAAAGAAAGGATGCACGCACACAGCAAAAGTCTCTTTACCTTTTTACTGATGGTCTGTAGGCAAATTGTCCAGAGCACTGACGGGTAGCTGGGCTGCACAGTGGGCTCCCACAGCCTCAGTGTGCTTGCTGGGGCGCAGTCTATTAAATCCAGTCTTGCCTCCACTATCTTCCCTTTTCTGTATCTCTCTCTTCCTCCTGTGTGGTCTCCGGGACGACCTTTCTCTGGCACTGCAGTGCCCTGCTAGTCCTGGCTCCCTCTCTGTGACTCGCTCAGGAGACCGGGTAGCTGAAGCTTCCTCAGTGCCAAGGGGTTTTCTGTGGGACTTGTAGTTCTCCACTGGTGCAGATCCCCAATATCCGGCTTCTCTTCTGGGGTGAACCTGCGATCTGAGCTACCTGCTCCCCTGTCTCTGTTTCTTCTCTAGGCTCTGTTCTTTCAGTCCCACGTAGGCTGGTGGGACACTGAAGGACTACTCTGGGTCTCTGGCCCGGGCCTACACGTGGCACCAAGCCCCAGAACTTTCCTGCAGCTCTTCTAGCGTCTACCACACTCTGACTCTTAAAGACAATCTGACCTCCTGCTGTTCCTTTTCCTCTCCCTTGTACCCGTCATGTAAACCTTTTACTTGTCCTTCGCAGGATCCAACTGCAGGACTGGTTACCCTCTTGTGGGCTCTTTGGGAGTCGGGGCCGTATCTATAATATCCCCGTTCTTCGGATTCTCTGTGAGCCGTGCAGAACTCTCAGGTGCGGGCTCCGGTACCCGGTTGCTTCCTATGGGGCAAACTCTTCCGTTACTCACTAGAGCGAACTCCCTTGCTTGGTTCCTTGCTCTCTGTCTCTTTCTGGGATCTGTACTTTAGTTCTCTGGGCCTCTCAGCCGAGGAGACCCCTACTTTTCCTTTGCTTCTCAACTCTCACTGGACTCACCTAGACTCCTTCTCCAGCCGAGCTCCACTCCCGACTACATTCTCACTAACTCACTAGTTCCCCCTAGAGGCCACTATATATATCCTCCCAGGGTCCCTCCCACCTACTATTCTAGTGTGTGGGTGTTAACTCTAGGGTTCCACCTAGTGACTATAGTTCCAATTGCAGTGGGGTGACTACACTGCTTTTCTGGATGCAGTACCCCTTTTGTGGCACCTACATGGTGGGGCGCCACATAAATCACAGCAGCAACACTCATGGACAGCAAAGCAGTCAACATGTGACACTCCCAGTGTGTCTCTCAGAACCTCCTGATTATCAGACAGACACATGTACTGAGCCATTGTGGTTGTGACTAAACCGGTTCTTATGCAACGATCGCAAGGGTCGGGGTACTCGGCTAATCAGGGTCTTAGTCTTTTGAGTAAGTCATGGTGGTGTCCCCAGCAGCCGTGGCCCTGATTGAGCATTTTAAGGGAAAAACTATTTACAGGGGACGAGTAAAGTTTGTGACACCATCTATGGATTCTGGTCATAAGTGACCAACGCTGCTTGTATGAAGTCCCAGGAGATACACTGTGTGCAGAATTATTAGGTAAGTTGTATTGTAGAGGATTAGTTTTATTATTGATCAGCACTATGTTCTCAATCACCCAAAGACTCATAAATATCAAAGCTTAATATTTTTGGAAGTTGGAGGGGTTTTTAGATTTGGCGGATATCTGTTTCATCTCACTATAAATAAAATAAGTGTTTCTATGCATGTGTAAGAAGCAGTTACGGCTCCACTTTGTTCTCCTATATTTGATTATTGTCTGTGTTTGAGCCGCTGAGCGAAACTAGGTTGGTGCCTAGTAGCTCTATGTTGTACGCCATATGGAATTATTATATTTAATAAAAACCACATATATTCCCATCTCACTTGTTTATTTTCACCAGGTAACCAATATAACTGCACAAAATTTAGAAATAAACATTTCTGACATGCAAAAACAAAACCCAAAAAATGAGTGCCCAATATCGCCCCCTTTCTTTCTGATGACACTCAGCAGCCTCCATCCATAGATTCTGTCAGTTGCTTGATCTGTTTACGATCCACATTGCGTGCAGCAGCCACCACAGCCTCCAGACACTGTCCTCAGAGGTGTACTGTTTTCCCTCCCAGACACTGTCCCCAGAGGTGTGCTGTTTTCCCTCCCAGACACTGTCCCCAGAGGTGTGCTGTTTTCCCTCCCAGACACTGTCCCCAGAGGTGTGCTGTTTTCCCTCCAGACACTGTTCCCAGAGGTGTGCTGTTTTCCCTCCCTGTAGATCTCACATTTTAGGAGGGACCACAGGTTCTCTATGGGGTTCAGATCAGGTGAACAAGGGGGCCATGTCATTATTTGTTCTTCTTTTAAACCTTTACTGGCCAGCCGCGCTGTGGAGTAGTTGGATGCATGTGATGGAGCATTGTCCTGCATGAAAATCATGTTTTTCTTGCACAATACTGACTTCTTCCTGTACCACTGCTTGAAGAAGTGTCTTCCAGACACTGGCAGTAGGTCCGGGAGTTGAGCTTCACTCCATCCTCAACCCGAAAAGGTCCCACAAGTTGATCTTTGATGCTCCCAGCCCATACCAGTACCGCACCTCCACCTTGCTGGCGTCTGAGTCGGAGTGGAGCTCTCTGCCCTTTACTGATCCAGCCTCTGGCTCATCCATCTGGCCATCAAGAGTCACTCTCATTTCATCAGTCCATAAAACCTTTGAACAATCAGTCTTCAGATATTTCTTGGCCCGGTCTTGACGTTTTATCTTATGTTTCTTGTTGGTGGTTTTTCAGCCTTCCTTTCCTTGGCCATGTCCCTGAGTATGGCACACCTTGTGCTTTCTGATACTCCAGTAATGTTGCAGCTCTGAAATATGGTAAAACTGGTGGCAAATGGCATCTTGGCAGCTTCACGCTTGATTTTCCACAATTCATGGGCAGGTATTTTGCCCCTTTTTTGCCCTTACGCTTCTTGCGACCCTGTTGGCTATTTGCCATGAAACGCTTGATTGTTCGGTGATCGCGCTTCATATGTATGGCAATTTCCAGACTGCTGCATCCCTCTGCAAGACATCTCACAATTGTGGACTGTTCAGAGCCGTCACATCTCTCTTCTGACCCATTTTGCCTAAGGAAAGGCATTTGCCTAATAATTAAGCACACCTTATATAGGGTGTTGATGTCATTACACCACACCCCTCCTCATTACAGAGATTTAATTCATTGGTAGTTGGCTCTCAGCCTATACAGCTCAGAATAGGACAACATGGATAAAAAGTATCATGTGATCAAAATACTCATTTGCCTAATAATTCTGCACACAGTGTAGTTGGTAAGGCAGCTAGGGGTAACACTCCCCATAGACAGAGCGGGCCCCTGGGATTAGAGTCTTTAGTTAGAATGATGAGGTTGGGGGTGGTAGTGTGTTGCCCCAAAGCCGTAGTGTACTCGGAACCAGGCTATTTAGCAGTTCTGGGGAGTCACAGGGGTCGAGACCCGGCTTCCATGACCCTAGGTTCAGTTGTAAAAAGCAGTTTTTGGCTTAGGTAGAGAAAGGGGTGATTTGTAAGGGAGTTATCTGTGACGCCACCCGTGGTTTGTGGCTATGGGTAGCCACCACTGCTGCAGAACCTCTGGGGATAATAGACGGGCAGCTAGGATGGAACGGCTCCCCATGGGCAGAGCGGTTTGCCCAGTGCAGTGGATGTTATGAGTAATAGTCTCTGGCAGGCAGGGATTAACTTAGGCCTCGTTACCTTGTCCAGTGGCCTTCACAGGCTGTCGTCGCAGGAATAACACAGTCTCACACTGTTCTGCAATTCTGTTCCCGGTTTTACTTACAGTTAGGTTCAAGTACAACAGGTCATCGATGTTACACACCCTTGGATAAGCTCCGGCCTGTGCAGTCTTTAGTAGAACAGGGATGGCTGGTATGAGATCCTCGGGGGTGTGCCTATCCTTCAGCCTTTCCTTGGTCCTGTCTCTCTTTTTCAGCACTATTGTAAGCGTCTCTGCACGCAGAGCCCTGATCCTGCAGCCTCGGGTGTTAGTGGGCGACTGGTACCTTGTCCCCGGACCCTTGTCCGGCTGCTACCTCTGGGTATATTCCAAGTGTGTGAGCTACAGCTCTTATGAAGCTCGTAATCTCCGGTTTCAGTGGATCGGTGATAGACTTCTGTGCCGCGTTCAATGCCGGTATCTGTGACCACAACCCCTCCATCTGGTGGTATCAGTCCTGGATTCGGGCGCACCAGCCAATCCAGCTCTGCCGGCGAACCTAAAGTTCCTAGGCTTTCAGGACGAGCGTGGCTCTGCTCAAGTCCTGTGCACTGCACTGTTCTTGTCTCCTGTTGTTCTGTTCTTCGGGGGCCTCCCCCCAGGGTTTTGTGCCCAGCTTCCCCTGGGTCGTAAGTGTATTGTGCGGTGTTGTGCTGTATTGAGGACTCACCCTTACCATCCCCCACCTTGGGGCTAGTGGATGACCACACCCGTGATTTGAGTGCAGTACCTTTTTGTGGCGTCCTGACCGGTGGGGCACCACAGTAGTGCTATGTGTAGCCGGGTGTAAGAATGATTGGGAGAAACACCAGGTTACAGTTCTCATCAGTACTTTACTCATGGTCCTGAGTGGTCTTCGCCCAGCCGAGGAACTGCGTCCTTTGGGTTGTCAATCTGGTCAACTAACAGGCAGTCCGGGGCCACTCCACTGAGACACCCTTTGTATGCCTCTCCTGGCTGCCCACTCTCTCTGCGCTGTTGCCCTGTTCTTCCCCTGCGCCTTCATGCTACTTATCCCAAGTCAAGCGACTGGGGGTCCTGGTCGTGCGACTGCCTGGCAGGTCCTCGTGACCCTCTATAGCCACTGTGCCTGGGAGAGTCCACGGTAGTTGGCCACTGCACCTGCAGTCCAGTGGCCTCCTGTTTCCTGGCTTGGTCACCAGATTGGGGCCGGTCCCCTCACTGCAGCCAGTTCTTCTACCCAACCTAGAAGTCGGCAGTAGATTCGGGGTTTTCTGGACTTGGGGTTCGCAGCAGACCTACCCACTGGTCCCGCTAGGGCCCAGTCCCAGTTCCCCTAGAACTCCATCTTGCTGTTCCTTCTTCTTCCTCCTCTCTCTAACTCTCCCTTCAACTAACTTTCTCATTCCCACCCCCTCAACCTGTTCCTTCCTCCAGCCAGTAGATGGGGTCTGCTCTAAATGAGTTTCTTCTGCCCTTCATCCCCTGGCTCGGAGTTGGGATGGGTATTGGGTGTAAGGTTGTGTGTCTCAGTATTGTGTCCCCATCTTACCTGAGAATGTGATACTACACCTGTGCAGTAGGAGCAGTACCACTGTGGCGACCAGACTGCAGGGGTGCCACACTTAACTCTCTAGCCCATTTGGCCCCAAACTGAGCATGAGGTGAGATCCCCTTTAGAGCCACACTGAGTGGAGATCAGATTTTATACCCTGCGGACACAGATCTAACAGAGATGGCAGAGACAGAAAAACACTTCTAGGTTCAAATGTCTGAGCAGATATTAATGACAGAGTTACCTCTCTAGTACAGACAGCCTTGCTTTCAGCTGCTGGTAGAGTCCAAGGAAGCTCCAGCAAGTAAAGGGTTTCTCTGCCCCCTACTCCACATAGAATATAAGAAAAGGAGGACCGGGTATGACCATGTTAAAGGGCAGACTACTCAGAACACATTGTACAAGAAAGAGGAAATTGAGAGTTCTACAGCCCAGGTATCTAGACCACGTATTTGCTGTCCACACCAGTGTATTTTGCAAAATAGTATTTTATTCAATGCAGTGGATACAGTAAATGAACGTGTACAAGGTAACGAATGACAAGGATACAAGACTAAGAGGGAGACAAATGACAGGTGGGCAAGACAGGCAAGGACTGTGTATAGGGTTCAGAGGGGTAGTAAAGTGACATGTGCTAAAGTGCATAGATCCGGGTAAGGTGCGGTTCAACTAAATAAATGTAGCATTTCCCTGATCTAGACAACATAAAGTGCACAGTAGTAGCTTACCCATAAACCTCGTCAGGGGTCCCTGTCAGATCTGCCCACCGGTCCAGTAGCCCCGACACGTGTTTCGCGTCGGCTGCTTCGGGGGGCTAGTGGTGATGAGTGCTCATAGGTGAGGGGTTTTTAAATGGAGTCCTAACCAATAAGGGACCGCTGATGTTGCTGCAATTGCAGCACTGGCAAAATGGTTGTCAGACGGCGGGGAGGGCATTCTGGGTTGCACCGGGTCCGGAACGCAACTTCCGGTGACGTCATTTCACCCGGTGCACCCTTGATAGACGTCCCCCTCGCCGCCCACTTCCGGTTCGCCAGTGCGCATGCGCACAGCGTCTGGCGCCATTATAGGTGAGGGCAAACGTATGGGCATAACAGTGGCGATATGGGAATGATCCCAATCGCCATAAGTAACAAACATGTATGCTTCTGCACTACCATTCAATGGGGCAAACAGACTACAGGGTAGTGGTTTGGAACGCAACAGGTATGAAACAGGGGTAAAGAGGAATAGGTAAAAGAGGAGAACGTAGTATCAACTATACGGCAATTCATACATGGTTATATATGCTGACACAGTCTATTCATATCAAGCGGTGTGATGCCAGCATTTCTCCAATGGTTCATCCCGATTCCTCCATAACTCCCGACTCAACATATGCGAATCCAATCCAATGCTCTTATAGGTCGACTCACATCTCCAAATCCCATAGTACACAAAGTGATAAGTGAATCTAAAAAGGTGAACAAGCACAAATTAAAAAGCTGACAATCCAAAGTACCTATGGATACGTTAAACGGCGATCATTTTTACGAGGGCAGCATGACTCATGCAGATTATCCTGACCCCAGGTAGGCAGCCAGGAAAAGATTAACCACCCGGAGGTATAAGGCTAAAATACATATATATAAAATATAAAAATCCCCATAAACACCCTAGACGACATAAATCGCATTGCCACAACATCTAAAGGACGCATATAATACATTAGTAAGGGGATGTGGAAAAACAATACTGGGCTGAATATCTAAAAAGCATACAAGCATCTCCATATACAGTGGTACGTTTCGGGTTATTCCCAAATTTGTTAGGGGAGTAACTTTTGCAAGGGAACAAGGAGTATTCTGAGTCACAAAAAGGGCGAAAAACTCAATCTCTCATTCAGACCCGCTGGTGACATCGTGCCCAAAGTCACGATCCACCGGCACTCCATCTTAGATAGTTCTTTTTTAATATCTCCCCCTCGTACTCCAAGCTGCACTTTATCTATCCCACAGACTCTCAATGTCCCTGGGTTGCAGTTATGATATTTTTTGAAGTGACGAGGGAGAGTGCGCAGAGTACTCAAATCCTCAATGCTTTCAGCCGCCATTATGCTTTTCTCATGCTCCCTTACACGACGTCTCAACTCCCTGGTTGTCAAACCCACATACACGAGACCACAGCCACATGTAGCATGGTAAATAACACCTGAAGTGCTACAGGTGATGTATTTCCCTATATTGAATTCCCTAGGCTGTAGAACTCTCAATTTCCTCTTTCTTGTACAATGTGTATGCGTCCTTTAGATGTTGTGGCAATGCGATTTATGTCGTCTAGGGTGTTTATGGGGATTTTTATATTTTATATATATGTATTTTAGCCTTATACCTCCGGGTGGTTAATCTTTTCCTGGCTGCCTACCTGGGGTCAGGATAATCTGCATGAGTCATGCTGCCCTCGTAAAAATGATCGCCGTTTAACGTATCCATAGGTACTTTGGATTGTCAGCTTTTTAATTTGTGCTTGTTCACCTTTTTAGATTCACTTATCACTTTGTGTACTATGGGATTTGGAGATGTGAGTCGACCTATAAGAGCATTGGATTGGATTCGCATATGTTGAGTCGGGAGTTATGGAGGAATCGGGATGAACCATTGGAGAAATGCTGGCATCACACCGCTTGATATGAATAGACTGTGTCAGCATATATAACCATGTATGAATTGCCGTATAGTTGATACTACGTTCTCCTCTTTTACCTATTCCTCTTTACCCCTGTTTCATACCTGTTGCGTTCCAAACCACTACCCTGTAGTCTGTTTGCCCCATTGAATGGTAGTGCAGAAGCATACATGTTTGTTACTTATGGCGATTGGGATCATTCCCATATCGCCACTGTTATGCCCATACGTTTGCCCTCACCTATAATGGCGCCAGACGCTGTGCGCATGCGCACTGGCGAACCGGAAGTGGGCGGCGAGGGGGACGTCTATCAAGGGTGCACCGGGTGAAATGACGTCACCGGAAGTTGCGTTCCGGACCCGGTGCAACCCAGAATGCCCTCCCCGCCGTCTGACAACCATTTTGCCAGTGCTGCAATTGCAGCAACATCAGCGGTCCCTTATTGGTTAGGACTCCATTTAAAAACCCCTCACCTATGAGCACTCATCACCACTAGCCCCCCGAAGCAGCCGACGCGAAACACGTGTCGGGGCTACTGGACCGGTGGGCAGATCTGACAGGGACCCCTGACGAGGTTTATGGGTAAGCTACTACTGTGCACTTTATGTTGTCTAGATCAGGGAAATGCTACATTTATTTAGTTGAACCGCACCTTACCCGGATCTATGCACTTTAGCACATGTCACTTTACTACCCCTCTGAACCCTATACACAGTCCTTGCCTGTCTTGCCCACCTGTCATTTGTCTCCCTCTTAGTCTTGTATCCTTGTCATTCGTTACCTTGTACACGTTCATTTACTGTATCCACTGCATTGAATAAAATACTATTTTGCAAAATACACTGGTGTGGACAGCAAATACGTGGTCTAGATACCTGGGCTGTAGAACTCTCAATTTCCTCTTTCTTGTCCACATAGAATATGTAGCACCCCAGGGTCCAGTTGCAAAAATGGCATTGCCTCCCTCACATGCGGTTATGTCACGCCTGGAAAAAGGGAGTTCCCGATTCAGGTGACACAGCATACAGCACTTTCCTGTCTCCAGACCAGAAGGGGGAGCTCTAGAACCCGGCTTATGGGAACTTCCCTATAAAAGTTCTGGCCTGGAGGTGGGGTTAGGCAGAACAGCTAGGGAGAACAAGAGAATAGTCATGGAGTGAGTCTGAGGAGGAAGGAGAGGAGAGCCTGGGGAGCAGGGCAGTGTTGAGCTCACCCCAGAGGAGTAAGCGCCAGGAAACGGACACTGGAGTCCGAGGCTGTTCGGGTACTAATGGCCCACCAGCAGAAATCCAGAGAGGCAGAGGATTCTAGGTCCCCTGGCCTAGCTAACGCCACCGTTCAGACCACCACCGGGGGTACTGCACTCCTCCCTTTGCGGGAGTGTATTGCTCCAGTTCTCTAGATACCTGGATGATGAAGTTGAGCCATACACACACTTAGGACCCCGGGATGGGATGGTGGGTGGGCCCCGGCGGGAGGACTCAGTCTCAACTAGGGGGAACAAGGAAGTGTAGAGTGAAGGGAGTTGGGAGGAGAACTGCAAAGGAGTAGGAGGTTGGAGTTGCTAGTTCCCACGGGCTGGAGCACGGTCATGCTCGCCCCGGGAGGGAGAGACTGAATGGTGTAGTGAAGTAAAGGAGCCCTTGGGGTGCAGAAAAGACTCAGATCATCTGCACGCCCGTGGATGACACAGAGAACAGGCCCTGAACACTGCACGGTAGCTTCATGCCCGAAATGTTTAACCGGAGGCCATGAGCTCCTAAAGGGGAACTGTGGCCACAAACCCGGCACAACTCGGAGAAGGCAGCCGCACTAAGGCATGGTACCAAGAATCAGTACCACCAAATGCCTGTGGCTTGTGGTACCTAAGCACTGATAGGAGAGGCGAGATGAACTAGGAGCACTGAGAGTACCACCATAGAAGGAAACACAGTATGAGCAAGGAACACCTTGAGGGTCTTGACGACACTGTCCCGGTTCTAGAGAAACCAGAGATTGGCAGAGGGAAGCAGCCAGTGGCCTTGTTGAAATGTTACCGTCAGTAAAGGTACAGAACTCCAACAGACGTGTGTGAGACTTTTCTTAGAGGTGACCACCGGTTGCAAAGGCCTCATGACATCCAGAAGTGCCGAAGACTATGGATGAGCGTGTACCGTAATATTCGTACTCGCTATACTCGCAACGAGTAGGTACCGGTACTCGGTATTCATTGCGAGTATAGCGAGTACGAATACTTTTGCAGTGTATCTATAGATACACTGCGAAAGTACCCTAAAAGTGAATAAAAGTTGTTAAAAATAATAAAATTACAAACTCACATGTCCGACGCCTGCACCGGGACCGGCAGAGAAGACATCCGATCGCTGGACAAGGACCTGCGACTACCAGCCAATCAGATGGCCGGTAGAGAATTGGCCAATCAGATGGCGCCACGTCACAACCACGTAATTGCTAGCGGCCACCTGATTGGCCAGTTTGCAAGGTCCTGACAGTACACCTAGGACCTTGCAAACTGGCCAATGAGGTGGCTGCTAGCGACTACGTGGTTGTGACGTGGCGGCCCTCAGGAACCGCTCTGTCTCCGGGGAGCGAAACCATCTGAGCTGCCTGTCATCGTCCCCAGAGGTTCTTCAGCAGCAGCGCCCATACATAGCCATACACCGCAGGTGGCGTCATGAATACCCCTTTTCCTTTCATTCCCCCCTGTACTCTGAACTTTTAATCGACACCGCCAGGGTCACGTAGTCGGGTGGCCACCTTGACATCTCCCAAAAAGAACCGTAAGAACTGGCCCGGTAATAAGTACCTCACAGCCCTGGAGTGGGAGTGTCGCAAATACGTTTGCAAGCTGAAAAACTTGCTTTTTTTTAATTTCCAAGCAATACTTTGAGAAATCAGCACATTGCCCCTAACTTCAGTCTCCCGGGCTGCACATCTCAGCAGATTAGACAGCCTGGGTACAGGTGTGCAGTACTGACCCCGCTGCAGAGAGAGCACTCAGGAACTGACTGCTCCAAACAGAAAGTGAGGAGTATACACCCCCTGACCTGGATAAACCCCAACTGTGCAGCGGATAGTTCAGTTTTGAATGGCCATACTACTGCAGACCTGCGACACTTTCATCATTACCGGGCAAGAGGTTCTGAGGATATTGGCAGCTGCCCGACGCCATCAAAACAATGGTGCACAAATGGCATGACATCAGTGGGGGCGGGCTCATGGTGACATCAGTGGGGGCGGGCTCATGGTGACATCAGTGGGGGCGGGCTCATGGTGACATCAGTGGGGGCGGGCTCATGGTGACATCAGTGGGGGTGGGCTCATGGTGACATCAGTGGGGGCGGGCTCATGGTGACATCAGTGGGGGCGGGCTCATGGTGAAATCAGTGGGGGCAGGCTCATGGTGAAATCAGTGGGGGCGAGCTCATGGTGACATCAGTGGGGGCGAGCTCATGGTGACATCAGTGGGGGCGGGCTCATGGTGAAATCAGTGGGGGCAGGCTCATGGTGACATCAGTGGGGGCGAGCTCATGGTGACATCAGTGGGGGCGAGCTCATGGTGACATCAGTGGGGGTGGGCTCATGGTGACATCAGTGGGGGCGGGCTCATGGTGAGATCAGTAGGAGCGGGCTCATGGCGACATCAGTGGGGGTGGGCTCATGGTGACATCAGTGGGGGTGGGCTCATGGTGACATCAGTGGGGGCAGGCTCATGGTGACATCAGTGGGGGTGGGCTCATGGTGACATCAGTGGGAGCAGGCTCATGGTGACATCAGTGGGGGCGGGCTCATGGTGACATCAGTGGCGGCAGGCTCATGGTGACATCAGTGGGCGTGGGCTCATGGTGACATCAGTGGGGGCGGGCTCATGGTGACATCAGTGGGGGCGGGCTCATGGTGACATCAGTGGGGGTGGGCTCATGGTGACATCAGTGGGGGTGGGCTCATGGTGACATCAGTGGGGGTGGGCTCATGGTGACATCAGTGGGGGCAGGCTCATGGTGACATCAGTGGGGGCGGGCTCATGGTGACATCAGTGGGGGCGGGCTCATGGTGACATCAGTGGGGGTGGGCTCATGGTGACATCAGTGGGGGCGGGCTCATGGTGAGATCAGTAGGAGTGGGCTCATGGTGACATCAGTGGGGGCGGGCTCATGGTGACATCAGTGGGGGCGGGCTCATGGTGACATCAGTGGGGGCAGGCTCATGGTGACATCAGTGGTGGCGGGCTCATGGTGACATCAGTAGGGGCAAGCTCATGGTGACATCAGTGGGGGTGGGCTCATGGTGACATCAGATAGGGGCGGGCTCATGGTGAGATCAGTAGGAGCGGGCTCATGGTGACATCAGTGGGGGCGGGCTCATGGTGACATCAGTGGGGGTGGGCTCATGGTGAGATCAGTAGGAGTGGGCTCATGGCGACATCAGTGGGGGTGGGCTCATGGTGACATCAGTGGGGGCAGGCTCATGGTGACATCAGTGGGGGTGGGCTCATGGTGACATCAGTGGGGGCGGGCTCATGGTGACATCAGTGGGGGCGGGCTCATGGTGACATCAGTGGGGGCAGGCTCATGATGACATCAGTGGGCGTGGGCTCATGGTGACATCAGTGGGGGCGGGCTCATGGTGACATCAGTGGGGGCGGGCTCATGGTGACATCAGTGGGGGTGGGCTCATGGTGACATTAGTGGGGGTGGGCTCATGGTGACATCAGTGGGGGTGGGCTCATGGTGACATCAGTGGGGGCGGGCTCATGGTGACATCAGTGGGGGTGGGCTCATGGTGACATCAGTGGGGGCGGGCTCATGGTGACATCAGTGGGGGCAGGCTCATGGTGACATCAGATGGGGGTGGGCTCATGGTGACATCAGTGGGGGCGGGCTCATGGTGACATCAGTGGGGGCAGGCTCATGGTGACGTCAGTGGGGGCAGGCTCATGGTGAGATCAGTAGGAGTGGGCTCATGGTGACATCAGTGGGGGCAGGCTCATGGTGACATCAGTGGGGCAGGCTCATGGTGAATCAGTGGGGGCGGGCTCATGGTGATATCAGTGGGGGCGGGCTCATGGTGACATCAGTGGGGCGGGCTCATGGTGACATCAGTGGGGCGGGCTCATGGTGACATCAGTGGGGATGAGCTCATGGTGACATCAGTGGGGGTGGGCTCATGGTGACATCAGATGGGGGCGGGCTCATGGTGACATCAGTGGGGCGGGCTCATGGTGACATCAGTGGGGGCGGGCTCATGGTGACATCAGTGGGGGCAGGCTCATGGTGACATCAGTGGGGGCGGGCTCATGGTGAATCAGTAGGAGTGGGCTCATGGTGACATCAGTGGGGGGGGGCTCATGGTGAGATCAGTAGGAGTGGGCTCATAGTGACATCAGTGGGGGGGCTCATGGTGACATCAGTGGGGGTGGGCTCATGGTGACATCAGTAGGGGCAGGCTCATGGTGACATCAGTGGGCGGCTGGGCTCATGGTGACATCAGTGGGGGTGGGCTCATGGTGAGATCAGTAGGGGCAGGCTCATGGTGACATCGTCATGGGGTGGGCTCATGGTGAGATCAGTAGGAGCGGGCTCATGGTGACATCAGTGGGGGTGGGCTCATGGTGACATCAGATGGGGGTGGGCTCATGGTGACATCAGTGGGGGGCGGGGGCTCATGGTGACATCAGTAGGAGCGGGCTCATGGTGACATCAGATGGGGCGGGCTCATGGTAACATCAGTGGGGGCAGGCTGATGGTGAGATCAGTAGGAGCGGGCTCATGGTGACATCAGTGGGGATGGGCTCATGGTGACATCAGTGGGGGCGGGCTCATGGTGACATCAGGGGGGTGGGCTCATGGTGACATCAGTGGGGGCGGGCTCATGGTGACATCAGTGGGGGCGGGCTCATTGTGACATCAGTGGGGATGAGCTCATGGTGACATCAGTGGGAGCGGGCTCATGGTGATGTCAGTAGGGGCGAGCTCATGGTGACATCAGTGGGGGCGGGCTCATGGTGACATCAGATGGGGGTGGGCTCATGGTGAGATCAGTAGGATCGGGCTCATGGTGACATCAGTGGGGGCAGGCTCATGGTGAGATCAGTAGGAGCGGGCTCATGGTGACATCAGTGGGGGTGGGCTCATGGTGACATCAGTGGGGGCAGGCTCATGGTGAGATCAGTAGGAGCGGGCTCATGGTGACATCAGTGGGGGCGGGCTCATGGTGACATCAGGGGGGTGGGCTCATGATGACATCAGTGGGGGCGGGCTCATGGTGACATCAGTGGGGGCAGGCTCATGGTGACATCAGATGGGGGCGGGCTCATGGTGACATCAGTGGGGGCAGGCTCATGATGACATCAGTGGGGGTGGGCTCATGGTGACATCAGTGGGGCAGGCTCATGGTGACATCAGTGGGGATGAGCTCATGGTGACATCAGTGGGGGCGGGCTCATGGTGACATCAGTGGGGGCGAGCTCATGGTGACATCAGTGGGGGTGGGCTCATGGTGAGATCAGTGGGGGCGGGCTCATGGTGACATCAGTGGGGGTGGGCTCATGGTGAGATCAGTGGGGGCAGGCTCATGGTGAGATCAGTAGGAGCGGGCTCATGGTGACATCAGTGGGGGCGGGCTCATGGTGAGATCAGTAGGAGCGGGCTCATGGTGACATCAGTGGGGGCAGGCTCATGGTGATGTCAGTAGGGGCGAGCTCATGGTGAGATCAGTAGGAGCGGGCTCATGGTGACATCAGTGGGGGCAGGCTCATGGTGACATCAGTGGGGGTGGGCTCATGGTGATGTCAGTGGGGGCGGGCTCATGGTGACATCAGTGGGGGTGGGCTCATGGTGACATCAGTGGGGGTGGTCTCATGGTGATGTCAGTGGGGGCGGGCTCATGGTGACATCAGTGGGGGCGGGCTCATGGTGATGTCAGTAGGGGCGAGCTCATGGTGACATCAGTGGGGGCGGGCTCATGGTGACATCAGTGGGGGCGGGCTCTGTGCTTCAGGGGCAAGGCATTGTCCTCGTTCATTGTACAACACTATGGGGGTGAGCTCTGTGCTGCTGGGGGCGGGGTGATCATGTAGACCAATCCGACAGCAAAGAAAAGCTGACATCTGGACTTCCAGTCCCAAGGCAATTATATAAGTAGACATTTTTGTTGCAAGTTTTTTGGAGTTTTTTTAAAGTCGATTGTTTATTCTTTGTGGGTTTTTAGTAGTGTAGTTAGCAGGTCTCAGGAAATCCGCTGGAAGTAAAACAATGGGTGTAACTAGTACTAAGTCACGAAAGGCCTAGGTCGGGGTCATAAGCCCCATAAATAGTACTGAGGCTGCCATGCTGGAAATGTCAAAAATTTGATACCAAGGTGAGGAAGACAGTAGGATCAGGAGCTGGGACATCGAATGTAGGGTTAGTTTGCCAACCCCCATCTATTACTCAGCAGCAGTGTTGTACCTAGATTTGGACCTGGGCCCCACCCAGCATGTTGGTCAGATGTAGGGGCACTTGTATCATTCTAAATCCTATAAAAGACATAAGAGTTGCACCTCCTTAGTATAATAATGTTCCCATCCTGCCCCCTTCCTGCAATAATGTTCCCATCCTGCCCCCTTCCTGGCATAATGTCCCCTACACTGAGCCCCTTTCTGTAATAAAGTTCCCATCCTGGCCCTTTCCTGGTATAATGTCCCCCATCATTTTCTCCTTCCAGTCATAATGTACAACATGCTGGGCTCTACCTGGTATAATATCCCTCATCCTGACCACTTCCTGCAATAATTCCCACATCCTGACTCCTTCCTGGCATAATGTCCCCTATTCTGAGCCCCTTTCTGTAATAATGTTCCCATCCTGGCCCCTTCCAGGTATAATGTCTCTAATCAATGTCCCCTTCTAGTAATAATGCCCAACATGCTGGGCCCTGCCTGGTGTAATGTCTTCTGTCCTGGCCACTTCGTGCAATGATGGCCTAATTCTGGCCCCTTCCTGGCATAATAGTTCCCATCTTAAGTAATAGCGTCCCCTATTCTGAACCCCTTCTTGTAATAATGTCCCTATTATGGCAACTTCCTGGCATAATGTACCCTTTCTGCAATAACGACCCCATCCTAACCCCTTTCTGCTATAATGTCCCCCATCTTGAAGTAATAATGTCCTCCAGTCTGAGCCCCTTCCAGGAAAAATGTCCCCCATCAAGAGCCCCTTGCTTTAATAATGTTCATATCATGACCCCTTCTTGCTAAAATGTCCAGTAATAGTGTCCCAATCCTGACCCCTTCCTGGCATAATATTCCCATCCTGGCCCCCTTCCAGTAATAATGTCCACATCCAGCTGAAATAGGCACTGCAATTGGCAGGGCGTTCTCCTTCACTGCCCGGTCATGGTCCCCCCTCTGTGACCCCAATCATTACACCCTTTCTCAGGAGCATACCAGTGCTGTAATAAGTCCCCCACCCTGTAGTGATGATGTCTCTGCACATACCGCCCCAGTCTATACAGTAAAGCAGATCAATGAGCAGCAGGAAACCGGAAGTGATAGCCAATGACAACATGTCCTCTGTACTGTGAATGTGACACCTAAACAGTTCATTCAGAGCCTGGTTTAGTTAGGATGACATTTACTGGTGTATGTATGGTGAAGTCACCTGATCGCGGGCGGCCTCAGATTGCTTTGTGTAATGACGTATAGCCGCTGTCTGGCCTAAACATAGATGGAGCTGAAGATTTATGGTGTGAACTCCCCCGACATTTAAAGTCCTTGAGGTGTCCCCAAGCGATGGAAGAGCTGAAGACAACGTCATGCCGGTGTTATCGTGTTACCGTGTTTTGTGGTTTATTTCTGCATTCGGAGTCATTTTCGGAGTCATGTGCACCCACCTCACAACACGCACATATATCAAACTTAGAAAGCAATTATAGGACCATGGCAATCTTCCGGGCAACGAGCTCCGTGTTGTGACGCCACTCTGCAGACATCAGCGGGCTTCATGTGGACATCCCGAGAAAAGCCAAAGCCGCAGTCATCCAGAATTGTATGAGACAGTTCACATCTGGCGTCCAAACTATGTTACTCTCACGATATGATAGATAAGGTTGTGCCAACAATGGCAAAGGCTTTTTGGGAGGTAAAAAATTATGAGATGAGGGAATATTCCCTGAACATATTTGTGACGCCCCTGCGGACCGGTCACCACTAAATGGCACAGCAGCCGGGATTGGTAAATAGGTCTCCCCACACAAATACCCAACACATTCCCGATCCTAAGTCAAGGAACTCTATGCCCGGCAACAGGATAGCGGGAGGAGCCAGGTGGTGGGTGGAAAGATAGAAAACGACCCGGTAAGGGGAAGTAACAACCGACAGAGAGTAGGAGAACAACACGAGAGAACACCGAGAGGAGTCAGCCAAGGGAAGTCGAGGAGTGAAGACCAGTCATTAGAGGGAGAGGAGAGAACACCATCGTACAGGACTGAGAGTACACGGACCCGGTGGCCTGAGCCACCATGAGGCTAGTCCAGGTCCAAGGGAAAGACAGAGGGAGTCCAGGTGTGCTTCAAATTAGCGAGGACACTGGTGGACTGGGTCGGAACCAGAGTGTCGGCTCTGCTGAAATGACCAGGACGCTGTATGCTCCAACCACAATCCCCGGCAGGGTGCGGGGTCTTTATGTCCCGAGACCCAACCTCTGGTGCAGTGAAGAGAAGGTCGTCGTATTAGGGCTAAGGGACCCGGAAAGTCACCCACTGATAGCCTGGGACCGCTGGATTGTAGCTCGCATGCGGAAGAGACTGAAAAGGCTCAAAAGAGACACGAAAGGGAGTGACGCAGACGAACGATCCCGGCTGCCTAGACCACACCGGAGCTGCTGCTGAACTGTTGTAAGCTGTACCGTCTGTTGAGAAAAGAGAGTGAGTAAACCCAGTTGAAGCTCTTTGTTGCCGGAGACTGTAATTCTAGCGCCTGAAAGGAGATGATTCTGTGATTCGGCAGCAGGAGACTGCCTGTGTGGCGCCCCGCAACGAGTGCGTCACAGGAGGGTATTGCAGCCACAAATGCAGCCGCAATATCCTCTGACTCAGCAATGACCTGGTTAACATAGAAATCCAACCCAACATGCAAACACCTAGAATAGAGGGCCAATCCTAGGTCCTGGTGGGCGGAGTGTTAGGGTAGTGCAGTAGAACACACAATGGTCTAGATAGTTGAAGAAGAAGTCTAGAACCTGACGAGAGCAGACTAGAGCTTGGAGAGGAGCGGGGGCTCCGCACCCCGTGCGGGCCCCTGGGCCGTCACCGGTCGGGTGTCAGCACCTGAGGCCTTAACCACCGGGATTGGGCATATCTACACGGGTTCCCAAAAGACTCCCGTGCCCACAACTCACAGCCGGTTCACTGGTACCGAAGCTGGCAGCAGTTCACCTCTGCCACGCGAACCAGAAGAGTGGAGGATCAGCTTTACAGGAGCACCCCACCACCAGCCAGTTCCCAGTCGTCTAACCAGCGGTGTACCCACTGAGGGTTCCAAGGCTCCCCAAAACATCCAGAACGTACATCATGGATAGGGCATTGAAGCAGCCTCCCCGTACCCGACCTGGTATTCCTGGGCGACGCTGGCAAGAAGGAACTAAGTAGGTAGAATGGAGGAGCACTACGGATTTCTAAGGGACACCATCACTGCTGAGTCCACCCGGTCTACTACTCAACCACTGTATACCATGTACTGCCTGCTGGTTACAGTAAAGACCGTTATAGAGACTGTCTGTGTCCGTGATTCCTTATGAACTGTCCGTCATTAACTAAAAGGTAACCGCAGCTGCCGCACAACATCTTGAGCAGCTCCAGCCCCCGGGGATCACCGCTCAGCCTGTGGGGAGCGTAACATCTTGCTGCTGTCCATCCCCCGGGGGTCCCGCAGCGTCGGTAGCCCTTACCGAACTACTCATAGGTGGCGTCACGAAGAAAACAAATTAAAACCCCTTAATCTGTTCCCGTAAGACGTCTTTACTTTTGATCTGCACTACACCGGGCCCCACTACCGGCAGGCGCGGTCCACCCGTGACAAGGAAGGAGAAGAATCGCCTGTCTCAACCGGAGTCAGCCGGCCGCGGTGAGTCACCTGCAACTGTGAACACTGCACCCCTGCCCTATTCAAAGACTTCACGGTTGCCCTGGGTACCAATCCTACCTATGGAGGGCTCAACATCCTCGCGAGTACTCCCATCATCCCCAGAGGTCCCGTCTACAGCGGCAGCTACCCATAGCTGCACACCACGGGTGGCATCATGTTAATTCCCAAATATTTTGTCCCCACGGAGCCTGGTCTCGACCCCTGTGACTACCCCAACAGAAACTGCCACCCGCTTCAGAGTACCCCATGCCCTGGTGGACGAGTCATATTCGCCCATTTCAGAATCGAGACGAACATTGATGATTCGCTTCGCAATCATAAACCCAAGCAATTTACAAAAAAAAACACAGCATGCGGCTTTGTATTGGAAAAAGTTTGAAATGTAAAAAGTCCCCAAAACCTTCCCTGATTGGGGCTAAATCGCACTCCAGAGGACCCACTGGCTGGGAACAACACCAAACCTTGCAGTTAGGAGTGTTCCCGTCATCGGGTCTACCGTCTTGTGTTAAGCTGTAGAATTTTTTGCACCTTTAAATATTTTTTTTAAGCTTCCTGGATTTTTCAGGTGTTTTGACATCTGCAGGGTGTGAATATTTGAAGCAGTGCCACAAGTGGCAGCAGCTGGGAAGTCCAGGAACCCTACATTCTCATCGCTATAGCTGACCTGAGGTGTACCTGACTGTAACGTCAGTTTCTGATCCCAGCATGATAGGACGTCGTAGAGGATCTGTCACGCGCTTAGATTGTGCTGACAATGCTGGATGCTGCTGTGTGTGTTGTTTTTGCATTTCCTCAATAGCTGCACGAGGAACGGGTGTGAAGGTCTTGTGCTCAGCTGCTGGTTGTGGGGTTGATGCGAGGCTTGGGTGTGACTCACCTGGAATCCCCTTCTTCCTGGCTATAAATAGCTTTCCTCCTCCTTTGTCAGACGCTGCTGATAGCTATTTACTCTTGGTGTTTTTGCTGTGCAGATGCTTTGTTGTTGTACTGAAGTGTTTGCTTTGGGAGTAGCTGTGATCCCAGATCCATGGGTGGAGGTAGGGGCCCTCAGCCTAGGGTTAATCAGGAAACAGGGTGGAGACTCAGACCTCCTCGCCATCAGAGGTACCTCCGACAGCAGGGGGAACCAGGGACCCCCAGTGTAAGGGTCAGATTAGCTCCCCCTGAATCCCCTCGCCCCTTTCACCATTCAGTTACCTGATTCCCTCACCTCCTAAGCATGATCATAGAAGGTTTCCTTGGGAGTAATAAATTGACATTCACTTTGTGCCATTCAGACGTCGCGTAATTTTACGCAGCGTTTTTAGAGCAAAAAACACGCACGTAAAAAGAATTAACATGTCAATTCTTTCCAGTTTTTTACGCGCCTTTTTTCCATAGGCCCCATTATAAGCACTGGAAAAAACGCGCGTAAAAAAACGCAATTGAAGTTGTTCTCTTACACTTTTTTTTTACGCGCGTTTTTCCCCTTAAAAAGACGCGCATAAAAAAACACGACAAATACGCAGAGTGTGAACTCAGCCTAAGGCTATGTTCACACACTGCGTATTTTTACGCAGCTGCGCTTTTTTACGTGCGTATTTTGTGAAATACGCAGCACCTGCGTTTTTTTCTGCATTTTTCTCTGCGCTTTTTCAGAGCCCATTTATCATGTGGGCAATGGAAAAACGCAGGGAAAAACTGCAGAAAGAATTGACATGGTGATTCTTTTTACACGCGGGCTTTTGCAGTGAAAACGCGCGCGGAAAAAAAAAAGCACAAATACGCAGTGTGTGAATGGATTGTGTCAAAACCCATAGGTTTGTCTGGGCTGCTTATCCAGAATTGCGTTTTCAGTGCAAAAAGCGCGCGTAAAAAAAAAAACGCAGCATAAAACGCAGAGAAGCAGCAAAATACGCCATGTGTGAACGTAGCCTTAATTTGGGATGTAATGACATTTGTGGCACATCTCTCTGCATTTTTTAACACAGCCGCAAACACAGAGGCGACATCAATGCGCTACTGTACAGTATGTACGCTCCTGGGTAATACACCTTTGAACATCATCAAATATGGTGCCGAAGAACAAGACTACCAATCGTAACTCTTGAGCTGCCACCAATCCACGCAGACCGGCAGAGGTAGTAAATACGCCCTGAAACCCCTACAGGAATGGTATAAGCCTTTGACATCGCTCATGAGATGTTACACAGGGCGATCAGCACACATCGCCCAAGAATGGTCGCCTGGTTTCACAGCACTGATGTGAAACCAGGCGACCACTCAGACGTGTCGCCGTCGCCCATTTACATCGCCTATGGCATCGCCCGGGAGATCGCCACGTGTGACGGTACCCTAAGAGGTTCGTATTGGCCAGGTCTAACTTTGGGCTGACATTATGAACCTTGCACTTATTGCCAGCTGGCAATACATAGCTGGCATTAACCGCTTTATTATCGGTTTGCTACGGGCACCAAGGCAACTAGAAGAGTCGGGTACAGCTCCAGAAATTGGCGCTTCTATGAATGTGCCATTTTCTGGGGTGACTGCGGGCTGCCATTCACAGTGGGGGCCAGAACACTTGGGCTTCCCCACGCTGAGGGTTCCAGCCCCCAGCTGCCTAGTTGTACCTGGCTGGCAACAAAAACTACAGCCATTTTTTCAATTTTTTTTTTTTTTTACAGTAATCTGATGTCAGTTTGATTGCCATACTGGCAACCAATCACAGATGCCAGCAGAGAGGATGGGCAGGGCTGAATCTGACTTTAACCAATCAAGAAGGGGGAAGCAGTGACATTCATGGGCGATTTTTGAGGCTCCGTGGCTCTCCATTGTAAAACGGACAGCCACGGATCCGATTTGGCCCCCATGTTATCCTATGGGCACAGATCGGATTTGGCCTAATTGCCATCTGATTTTTGTCGAATCTGATTTGTGTCCGATTTTTTGCTGTACCCAAAATTGGAGACACGGGGTGACATCTCCAGCCCCGCGCCGGTGAGACATGGGGCGATGTGCACACAGATCGGCCGCCTGATTTCACATCACTGGTGTGAAACCAGGCGAGCTGTCAGAGCCGCCAACATCGCCCCTTTACATTAGGCGACGAAGGGGTGATGTCGCCGCCAATAGGACACGCCCTTCGTCGCCTATGTAATCGTCGGCGATGTCGCCAGGTGTAACGGGGCCTTAAGAGTCTGGTGTGATATCGATTGCAGTTCTGGAGTTTTGCTGCAATCGTGGTGTTGGAGCTACATGCTTTCTTGTCTACTCTCTGTCCTCCTTCTCATGTCTTATTACAGTAGTGGTGAAGACAAGGGCTCTCACTGGTGTTTGCACTATCCAGTATGAGTGGAGGGACAGGTAGCAATTAAGCATGTAATGGTGACAGTAGGAAGGATCCATATAGAGATGTTAGGGAGATCAGGGTACATAAACCAGGCTCAGGAGGTGTCTCCACTCCCCTCTACGTACCAATAGGGCCTTCCTCACCTTTACATCCTCGTTTTTACCCTTTGTGTTGCACCATGTGCTGGGAGTCGTTTATCCCAGCGTGACAATAACTGGTTGAGTTTTCAAGTTCACACTTTAGATTCTCCTCAAACAAGTGCTATTTGTACTTTTCATCCTTGGTGGGATTTGAATCCAGGCCCCAGGGCTGAAAGTGTTAACCACTGAGCCTTTGTTGATTTCTTTCCCTTCTGAGCCACCGCATGGTAGGTCTTTGCTCAAATGCTGATGATTCTTGTATCCTTGTCTCTTCCTTTGGTTTGTGGTTAGTCAGGTGTTCTAACTTGTTCAGTTTTTTCTCTGTCCTATCACATCCCAGGTGGGGCTATTTATACTCTCCTTTCTCCAGCCTTCTTTGCTGACTATATTTCTAAATGGATTTCTGCTAAGACTTTCCAGTCCTTCTGCTAAGGGATTTCACCTGTTAGGTAGAGACCAGTGTTGTTACTCTTTCACCTTCCCTCTGTTTTCTATTAGGTTGATAAGAGGTTTCACTTGCTTGCATCTATTATACTCTTTTGTCCACTTGTGCACATGATTTATATTTTCTCACCTTTGGTTTTTGCCTACCTCTGCATACTTCTCTTATCATGGTTACTTGTGCATAGTAAACTCCCCTCTGGGTCTTTAGGAGTAATGAAAAACAACTCGATGGCCTTTCTGGGAGGCAGGTAAGAACTGTGGTTTCTAGTAGTGTGGCTCTAGTCTGTACAGGAATCAGTAGGGTGTGGGTGCGCCTTCAGTGGTTATGGCCTTAACTGTCCCTGTACATGTGTGTGAGTTGATAAGTGCGTAACATCAATGTTGTTTGAACAGAGTATGCCCATCTCTGCTACACTGCTGGGCTCTGCTGCATAGTTTACCTAAACTGCATGGGACTCCATGATAGTGTGGCGCCCCTGTGGTTTGGCTGGCACAGATGGTATTTTGTTAATATTGATTGCAATGCCATGTCTGGGGAGAATTGGAGTGCCCTCTGCTGGAAGCCTGAAGCATCCAACACAGCCTGAACTTCAACCAGGAAGCTGAGAACTGAAAAGGCCAGGTCCCAGTTTATGGTTGGAGGGAGGAGTTAGGAGAGTAGGTTAGAGTCAGGCACAGGAGAAGTTCAGTCTGTGTTGGGCTGGGAAGGACAAGCTTCAGTCATTGCACCAGGCCCTAGGTTGCTAGGTTTTCAAGACCTGGTAACAGAAACTCAAGGTTGCTGGGATTTATGCCCAGTAGCCACACTCAAGGGGGACTTTCCAAGGCCCAGCAACATATAGGATCAGGGACCTGCACTAAGAGAGTGAGGTTAACCACAGGATTCCTGTTGCCTGTCTGGCTAGGGGTTACCTATAGTAACCATAGGAAGGCTCAAGACACCTAGAAACCTTATCCAGAAGTCAGCGTGTAGGCCACTATACTCACCCAGCAGAGCGGACTTCAGTTCCTCCCAGACTGGCTGGACCACGAGTCTTGTAGTGCATGTAAAGGCCCAGTTACACACACAGATAATTGTGCAGAGATTGTTCGCAGATCTCTGGTTGCAGTGAAATCATGGACACATTGTTCCATTTTGTGGCCGTGTACAAATGTAACAATGTGTCTATGATTTCACGAACAAAATGTGTCTATGATTCCACGAACAATCTCTGCACAATTATCTGTGTGTGTAACTGGGCCTTAACCTCGACTTCATGCAACATTATCAGGAAAGAGGCAAAAAGCAAAGAGACTTTCTTCCTTTCCTCCTGCACCATCACTCTGACTACAATACCCATCATACTTTTTACCCCTGGGAGCCAGCCCTGGTTGGGAAGGATCTAACATCTTCACCGCTATACCACCCAGTGGCGGCCGCCGGCGTAGTCCGGGGGGAAGGGGGGGGGTGCTGGCGGCCGTCGGAGAGGTGTTTGCGGCAGCTCTCCTACCTGCTGAGCCGCTCCATGTACACTCCTGGGAGCCGGAGGGGCAGAGGAGAGGAGGGGCGGGATCAGGTAAAGGAAGCTTTCTGCTTCCCATGCCTGACCCTCCTCTCCTCTGACAATGGCTTACGGGGGTCGGCTGGGGCCCCCCTGCAGGCTTGAACCAGCTGCACCACGGTAGTTCCGCCCCTGATACCACCTATCTCCTAGGGATCATCTGCAGTGTCAGCCACCTACTGGCTGGAATCCCAACTGGCGTCACAAACTTATCATTTTCCTTTTTTCTTTATTTCTCTCCATTTTTACTCTCCCTTTCTAATGTGAGCCAGGGCTACTTCATTGAGCACAGCCATTGTGATCCTGACCACCGGGCCAGCTGCTGGGTACCCCAGCCCTTAGCGCTCCACAATAGACTCTGCTCTACCTGGTCTCTGAACCTACTCTACTGTGGCAACTACTCTGCTTCTGCCATCTCCCTAAGCTTAGTCTCAGATAGTCCTGCATCATCAACATCTTCTGTCCGTGTTGTATAATATCCAAGGGCGTTGAGGATCCACCTCACCCGGTGAGATATAACATGAGGTTGCAGCTCCGTTGTATCTAGACTTCATAAAGTTCTCGTACATGAGGATCAAAGAGAAATCTGAAGTTATTATTTTTTTTATTGCGGGAATAATAATAAAAGTAACCTAAAGTAATGCTAGCGCTGTTGCCTCCGTATGCCGCCCTCATTTCCTTGGAACGCTCTTCTAGACTCCCACCCTAAGATATGTTTTTCAGCAGAGAAGTAGGAGTGAGTTGTCTGAGTGAGACGAGGTGGCGTCACGTTCTTGTTCTGGTTTTGGTGCGGCGCTCTTCTTCTACATCAATTGCTTTAGTTTCTGGCCTTTAGGAAATAAGAGAGAAGCTCTCTCACTGATCCGAGCGATGAATCAGAACAGCCCCCGAGTTCACAATCAGACGGCGGCTTTTGATCAGCGAAAGAAACCGAAAACACAAGATCGGCTCCGACTCCAAACATCACATCAAAACCTCACGAACCTCCGACAATAATATCACTGACCCAATAATGGAACACTCAGATCATAGTTACAGCGAGCCGTGTATTTTCCATCTCATGAGGTCACCGGCATCACATGTGTTTCTCGTTACATTGATCCAACGAGTATCGTAAGAATCAAAAAAATAGAACAAAAGTGGAGAAGTCGTATGTTAATTACACCCATAAAGTGTCAGTAGACTGTACTGAACATCAGACTGATCTAAGGGCCGGTTTACACGTAACGATATCCCAACGATGGGGGCCGCTGGGACATCGTTATCTAATCGATGATGAGCTATCAAACCAGCGATCCGGACCAGCGAGAAGACTGGTAACCTGGGTAAACAGTGGGTAACTAAGCAGAGTGCTGTGCTTAGTTACCCCCTGTTTACCCTGGTTACCAGCTCCCAGCGTGCGCTGTGCTGCGCAGGTAGGTCGATGATAGTTGGTCTCCCGCTGATCGCTGCAGTATGTCACACATCGCTACGAGGTCGCTGCAACGTCACATCGTTAATGATGTCGCTACATGTAAACCGGCCTTAGAACTCGTTAAAGGGTCAATATGACTTTTAGAATTGCTGCTTCCAAAAGGTGGCGCTAGAGTTCAAGTTTGCTTCCTCTCTAATGTGAAATGCTCTGCTGTAGTTTAAATGGGAGTGTAATGGGACTTCCCTGCCATCCACCCCCACGCGGCGTCCGCAGTCGATGGAATGACCACAGACACAGGTCTCGGGAAAAACAGTTGTCTTTAATTTAGCACAGTCTCACGTTGGTAGGCCACAATCACTACAGTTTGAAGTTGAATAGTGACATGGAATTGAGGTTCTGGAGCTTTAAGAGCATGGATTCTGTGGATGTAGTGCTTGTATGATGTTCAGTGTCTTTGTGTGGCTTAAAGCATAAGATTATATATATCAAGAGGGTTGTACAGACCTGGGAGTCCTGGGGTAATTTCACAGCTAGTCATAACACGTGCAAAAATACGTCTGGTGAAGCAAATGTAGGTCCGGACAGCGAGGATCCAGGGTAGAAAGCTTTTAATACTGTTTGGGGAAGATAGAGAATGATTCTAGGCCTTGGGACCTGTCTGGAGATCTTGTGGTAAAGGGAATCTCCACATGAGCCTTGTCCAGAATTGGGGGTCTTCCAGCTCTGTCTACCTAGACAGACAGAGACTGTACGTAGCTCCACCTATTGAGTCCTGTGTCTGCATCACTGGCCAGTAGGACAACACTCAATTTACATGTCAGATTCTTACAATGCAAAGTACTATAAACTATACATTTTCACCAGCAGATGGTGCTGCAACACAACAAATGAGAAAGACCTGAGAAAGACATGAAAAATGCATGAGAACCACATTAAGTATAAAGGGACTTAACTGAAACTGCATATCTAGAACTCACTAATAACCAGAGGTAACTAGGATGTGAGGTGTAGTGTGCAGGAGCTACTCACAGTCCAGGGGTACTTAAAGGGACAGACACAATCTGGACTGGGTCACTACGGGAGTAAATTTCCTTTGGTGCATTCTGAGTTAATGTCAGAAGCTGCTGTAGAGTTGCTGTCTATGTCTGGGTGGCTCTGCAGCGGTTGTGTTAGATAATGCAGTTCTCCACACTCCCAGCCTTTAAATAGTTCCACTTCCTTTCAATAGGTGTCACTGAAAGACTTTTACTCTGCTTTGACCATGTGGGCTGTTAGGACGTTTGAGTAGTTTGCAGAAGCCTTCCTGCAGTGTTTGCACTTAAAGATTGCCATTTTTGGGGAACCTGCTGTTGCTATCCCAGTTTGTTGGTGGAGGTGAGCCAGGGCTGGTTGAGAAGCATGGCAAGGGAGGTAGCCCAGACATCCTCACCTACAGGGGATCTACTGGGAGTAGGGTCAGCTAGCGGCCCTAGTCTACAGGGTAAGACTAATTACTCAGTTTTCCTTTGCCCATCATTGTCATCCTGCTTCTCATCCCTTTGTCCGCTATACCACCTTCATGACATGAAGAGGCAATTTGTGTATTCAGTTTCCGAGAGATACTGTGACCTCGAAATATAGTATCTGCAAATTGAGATAATGGTTTGGCTTATATCACTCGCCCACCCTGGGACCATGGGGCACTCAGAGCCGGGCTCCAGTACTGCAGGGGGAGTCACGGCGGTCGAGACCCGGCTTTCGTGACCCCATGGGGAGTCCATCTTTTGGGGAAGGGGTTGTTGGATGGAGTAAAGTTTGTAAAATTAAAAGTTTGTGACGCTACCTATGGTTCATGGTCAAGAGGGACCGACACTGCGGGTCAGACCTCTGGGGTTGCGGCCACAGCTCCTCTAGACCTCGTGACCTCCGGTTCAGTGGTTCAGGCATACACCCTCCATACCACGTTCAGGGTCAGTCCCTGGTTCTCGACCAACTCCTCCGCCTGACTATGGTCAGTCATGGATTCAGGCGCACAGGTCATTTTCACTCCACTGCACCCTGGGGTTTCCTCTGTCCTCTGCACAACACCTTCCTTCCCTCTCCTCACTCCCTCACTCTTCTTTTTCCTTCTCCCACCCTCCACCTTTCTTTCTCTTGTCCCCTTCCCCGGGTCTGCCCATGGTCCACTGGGTCCTAAGGGTGTGCTGGGTGTTTTGGTGGGAGTCTGGATTCACCACCCCATTTCCTCAAGAACTGAGATACCACACCCGTGGAGTGGGTGCAGTACCCCTTTGTGGTGACCAGAGCGGTGGGGCACCACATTACATCCTTAGTCATGTGGTAAGGCTCTTAAAGAGTCGATATTGATGTTTAGAATTGCTACTTCCAATAGGTGGTGCTAGAGTTCCAAGTCCTCTTCCTCTCTAAAGGGGCAAATGAATATTCAATTTCCCAGAGGAGCATTTGCAGGTGTTTTAAGTCTCCTCATACTGGCAGCCACACCCACATGTCACTCTCCGCAAAGAGAAACCTTACCCCTTAGACTCCAGTCTTAGCCTCTCATACAGCCAAATCTATCTCATACTTTGCTCTGATGAGGGACAATACCCCGAAACACCATGTCTGCAAATTGAGATTCTGGTTTGGCTTTTATCCTAAGTCATATCGTTTAAGAGTTTATATTGACTTTAGGATTGCTACTTCTAATAGGTGGCACTAGCATTCAACTCTTCTTCATCTCGAAGAGACAATTTGCATATTCAATCTCCAGAGGAGCATTGCAGGTTTTAAGTCTCCTCATTACTGGCAATGCACTCTCCACAAAGAGAAATCTAACACCTTAGATCCCAGTCTTAGCCTCTCACCTAGTCAAACCAGATCTCATACTTTGCAATGATGAGGGCCTATATCCTGAAACAAGTGTCTGCAAAGTGAGACTCTAGTTTGGCCTATAACTAAGTCATATGGCAAGGCTCGTTAAAGGGTCTATATTGGCTTTTAGAATTGCTACTTCCAATAGGTGGCGCTAGAATTCATCTTCCTTTATGAAGAGACAATTTGCATATTTAATCTCCTATAGGAGCATTGCAGGCGTTTAACTCTCCTTATACTGACATTTCAGACCTAGCATATCACTTTCCACAAGGAGAAACCTTACCCCTTAGACCCCAGTCTTAGCCTCTCACCTAGCCAAATCAATCTTACATTTTGCATTGACGATGAACAATACCCCGAAACACCGCGTCTGCAAGAAGAGATTTTGGTTTTGCTTTTATCCTATGTCATATGGCAAGGCTCGTTAAAGGGTCGTTTTTGACTTTTAGGATTGCTACTTCCAATAGGTGGCGCTAGAGTTCAAGTCCCTTCCTCTCTGAAGAGACAATTTGCATATTTGACTGGTTTAATAAAATATAAGTGATAATCACCCCCCTGCTCCGATATATTGAGGGCCTCCACTAGTTTCTTTTATTTTCCTCTAGAGCCCAAATCCTTCAGTTCCTTAAGGTCCAGCCTATTTTGAGCCTTAAAGGGAATCTGTCAGCAGGTTTTTGTTATATAATCTGTGAGCAACATGAGGTAGGGAAAGAAAGACCCTGATTCCAGGGATTAGTAACTAACTGAGCTGTCTGCTGTAGTTTCAATAAAATCAATGTTTTACCAGCAGGAGATTATCATTAGAAGACTAGTTACAAAACGATAGGAAAAAAAAAACCCACCATAGCCAACCTAATACTGAATGCACAAACAGGGTGCAGAGAACCTCCTAATATAGAGTTAGGGCAGCCCTGGTGCATAATGCTGATAGAACAGCCATTCACAGCCTTCCAAATGCAGGGGAGCAGCTGCTTGCATGAGATGTGTGGCGCCCCACCATGTAGGTGCCACAAAAGGGGTACTACACCCAGAAAAGTGGTGCAGTCACCCCACTGCAATTGGAACTATGGTCACTAGATGGAACCCTAGAGCTGACACCCACACACTAGAATAGTAGGAGGGTATATAGTAGCTTCTAGGGGGTGAGCAGACAGCAGTTAGAGAAGAGTGGAGATGGAGTAAGAGCTGGAGCAAGGAGGGTTTCCTCGGCTGAGGGGCCCAGAACAGAACAGATCCCAGAGAAAGAAAGAGAGAAAAAGCCCCAGTCTCCTGAGTGAGTCAAGTAAAGGGAGCCAGAAGCTAGGAGCAGCGATCACTGCACAGCTTAGAGAAGGTTGTCCCGGAGACCGCACAGGAGGGAAGGAGACAGGACAAGAAGCAGCAGGAGGTCAGATCGTCTTTAAGAGATCAGACTTCACCGCCACTGGGTGACAAGGAAAGAGAGGAACAAGAAAGGTACACAAGGAGGGATCCATCTACAGCCAGAAATTCCAGTTGCAGCATCCATTGCATTTGCCATTATACCATCTACTGCACTGCTGAACTGTATGACTTTGGAGAAGTTCTTTCAGTAAAGTTACCCGGTGAAGTGAAGTCCCGACTCTGCTGCATCCTTTCCTTTATAAACTGTTTTATTACAGAATCGCTGCCTCGGTGGTCCAGTCCCGCCTGCGGGGGACTAATCCATCTGAGCCGCAATACCATCGACCACCGGAGGGCTGTGGCGGCGCTGGTGAGCTTCACCAGACTCAGCAGGTGGCGTCACGAAGACAACAAAAACTGTATATAATCCCTGTAAATAATTGACCGCCAGGGCCACAGCCTCGGGCAGCCACCCGTGACATCCTAGACCGAGCCCGAGAGCTGAGTACCCGACCCTGGGGCGAGTCAGAAGCATGCTAATGAGGCTTACATAGGGAGCTTGTCACATAGATAAGTGAGATACACAGCGTCTGAACAAGAGCCTATTAGTGATGCCAGATAGAGCGGGTTAGTTAACACTGCATGGGTGTATACTCAGTGTCTGAATAAAAGCCTATTAGTGACACCGAGTAGGGCGGGCTAGTTAACACTGAATGAATGTTATACACAGCGTCTCAACAAAAGCCTATTAGTGACACCGGGTAGGGCAGGCTAGTTAATACTAAATGATTGCATATACAGCATCTGAACAATAGCCTATTAGTGACACCGGGTAGGGCAGGCTAGTTAATACTGAATGATTGCATATACAGCATCTGAACAATAGCCTATTAGTGACACCAGGTAGGGCAGGCTAGTTAATACTGAATGATTGCATATACAGCATCTGAACAAAAGCCTATTAGTGACGCCAGGTATGGCAGGCTACTTATATGAGTGTATCTCACAAGACAGACTCACCAGTGTACTACCTCAATTCAGAAGACCCCACTACACCCTGCAAAAAATGTATAAAATGTGCATTAAAATGTGAGATATTAGTTGATATTCTGGCCACAATATGGAAACTTGCAACCCATACATCAGGGATCCTCACACTTGCAAGTCCCTATCTAATTACAAAACCACAGACAGATTGAAAAAAACTCACCATAGCCAACCTAATACTGAATGCACAGAATGAATTGAAGGACTAGTTGTCTAGTGCAATGTAGTCCTCCTGCTCTGTGTAACCCCACTCCCACAATGACTGGCAGATTTCAACCCATGAACAGTGTATACAGAAACTTGCTAGTCAGTGGTATAGGGGTTATACAGGGCTCAGCATTCAGAGAAAACTGTGATTTTTTTGCAAAACTGCAGTAAGCAGCCCAGTAAGTGACATGTTGCTTGAGTCAGGGTCTCTGCCAGTACACCATGCTGTGATCGCATTACATAATAAACCAAAGGTTGGTAAATCAAAGCAAAAAAATAATAAATCTGAATGCACATGTATAGGTACCCAGCACACTCGCCCTTGTTGGTCAGCTGCCAGATTACACAGCAAAAACCTGCTGACAGATTCCTTTTAAAAAAGTTATTTTCAAAATTGAAAGTTCTCAGATATGTTCCTTGTGGGGTCCTTTGCCCTGACTCCCACCACCACAGATGGGGCTCTGTGATGCTGCATCCGAGATGGGAGTGCTGGAGATTTAGGCAATAAGTGGAGCAGCGGCCACATTGAGGAGGGGAAGGGACTGTGTCAGAACCTCAGGATCAGTATGGATCCCACTGATCGGAATCCTAATTAAGGATCAGGTGGATTTCATCATTGCAATGCAAGACCCACTATTGCATGAGCTCTGTAAATTTTTCACTGACATCATTTTGGAGGTACATATCATTTATTATTTGGCTTTTCATAACATTTTTGGGGATCAGGAATGCAAAAACAAATTTGCATTGATACCTGTCCCAGCCCCATTGCTGCACTTCTCTTCTGTGTGCACCAGACTGTCATAGAATCCTGGAGCCTATCTCTGAGGTTCTGCTTCTGAGAGCCAGTGAACAACCCAATACTACCTATCCTATATTGTAAAGACTTTTTTTCATTAGTAGCCAAACATACCACCTGAGATAGATATAACAAGGAAAAAACAGCATGAGTTGAGTACTTACCCTTTGCTTCTCTAAAAGAAAGCAAATCCATTTAAAAACCCTGAGTTTCACTAGACAATGTGAAACTCAGATCCTAGACCTGTCAAAGGTCTCCCAAGAACGGGGACACTCGTAAAAAAGATCCACTGAGCAATATAGCCAGCAGAGGAGACCTGCAAGGGAAGGTATAAATGGTTGCAGCTGCAATGTGATAGGGAGGACTAAATGAACAAATGAAAACACCTGCTGCCTAAAAAAGAATGAAACAAAGGTAAAAGATAATCAGCAGAAGGACAGAGACTGAACCTGCTGTGGCTCTGCAGGGAAGGAAGGAGAGCACACAGTACATGGTAACTGGATCAAATCCCAAGGCATGACAGCCATAAATCAGTGGTGGAATTTTAGGTGGTACAGTGGTGAGCCTGTCCTGTGAGGTACACTCATATAATGTTAACTAGCCCGCCCTACCTGGCGTCACTAACAGGCTACTGTTCAGACACTGTGCATCTCGCTTATCTATGTGACAGGTTTCCTATGCAAGCCTTACTAGTGTGCAAGTCTTGTGCTAGCAGCCGCTCCCCTCCATTTTGGAAGGATGTGAGTGGCTGCCTCATCAGCATTTTGCACTTGGGCTGCCCCCATCACTATGAAGTAGGTTACCTGCATCCTGTGTGTGAACTTAGTATCAGATTTGCCCACTCGGCAGTGAGTTTCTTTAATATTCTGCTCTTGTTTTTTTATAAATAGCCGCAGCCACAATGTGATGGAGAACACAAAATTTACAAATAAAAACACCTGTTGAGCAAAAAGAATGAAATAAGGGTGAAAGATAATCAGCGCAAGTATAGAGACTGGTCCTGTTGTGGCTCTGCAAGGAAGGAAGCCAATCACACAGCACAGGGTTGCCAGATCAAATTCCAAGGCATGACAGCCATACATAAGTGGTAGCCAGCAAAGAAGACCAGAAACAGAAGTTATAAATAGTCCGAGCTGCAATGTGATAGGAAGGATTAAATGAACAAAGGAAAACACCTGCTGAGCATAAATGAATGAAACACAGGTAAAAGATAATCAGCACAAGTACAGAGACTGGGCCTGCTGTGGCTCAGTGGAGAAGCAAGCCGATCACACATCAAGGGTTGCCAGATCAAATCCCAAGGCATAACACCCATCAGTGGTGGAATTGCACTTTTTTCACCCCACTCAATTTTTTATCTTTTTACTTTTTTTTAGTTGACTATAAAAGTGGTAAAAGTGAATCGTGTCATTCAAAACTAAAACACACCCAGAACAAAAAAAAAATTAAAAATCCTCTGTTACAGATAAGATTCTAAAATCTGTTGAAACACATTATGAAACATTGATATATCTATTGTACTAAATATCTATACCTATATTCTGCCATATGTTATGAAAGCTTAATATATACATACAGTATATATATATATATATATATATATATAAATATATATATATATGTATATACATATATATCCATATCTTATAATGGTTATCTATGCCTGCATTTTGATGTATATGCTGCGAGACCTTGATATCCCAACATATATGTATATCTGTAGTTGTGTTTTGCTTCATGTCTTGAGTGAACCAGCTGAAACCGATCAGTGAACAAAGGAGTATCTCTTGGAAGAATATTTTGGAATATGTAAGGAGAAAAAGGAAGGCAACCATATATGGACAGAATTAATTAGGACTCTTATCTATACCTGGACTCTGGACATTGCCATGATTGCTTGAATTCTATAGAGGCTACGCCTTGATACCTCCCTTTTTTGTGTTGGGTAAAGATGATGTTGAAGAATAAATACTTCTGCACTCTTTCTCTTCAAGATAAGTTCTATATATCTGACTCTGTCTGATATTATTACTTCACGTATGCACTTGATTACCGTATATACTCGTGTATAAGCCGAGTTTTTCAGCACAAAAAATGTGCTGAAAAGTCCCCCCTCGGCTTATACACGGGTATATACGGTAATCATCATATATCATATATATGCCCCAGCTGTATACAGCAGCCCCAGCTGTATACAGCCCCCCCGTGGTAACCAGGGCCCCCCTTGCTGCACCTGTAAAGGAAGAAGTCAGTATACTTATCGCTGCCGCCGCTCCGCTTCTCGGTCACCGCGCTGCTCCGGGTCTTCATGCTTCCTGTTCCTTCTCCGGCGCTCAGGAAATGACGTCATTGTTCGAGCGCCGGAGGAGGAACAGGAAGCATGAAGACCCGGAGCAGCGCGGTGACCGAGAAGCGGAGCGGCGGCGGCAGCGACGGCAGCGATAAGTATACTGACTTCTTCCTTTACAGGTGCAGCAAGGGGGGCCCTGGATACCACGGGGGGGCTGTATACAGCTGGGGCTGCTGTATACAGCTGGGGCCCCTGTATACTACCTATGGGGGGGTCTGTATACCTCTGGGGCTGCTGCTGTATATACCCCCTAGGGCTGCTGCTCTATATACCCCCTGGGGCTGCTGCTGTATATACCCCCTGGGGCTGCTGTATACTACTACTGGGGCTGCTGTATACTACCACTGGGGCTTCTGTATACTACTACTGGGGCTGCTGTATACTACCACTGGGGCTGCTGTATACTACCACTGGGGCTGCTGTATACTACCACTGGGGCTTCTGTATACTACTACTGGGGCTGCTGTATACTACTACTGGGGCTGCTGTATACTACCACTGGGGCTTCTGTATACTACTACTGGGGCTGCTGTATATACCCCTGGGGCTGCTGTATACTACTACTGGGGCTGCTGTATACTACTACTGGGGCTGCTGTATACTACTACTGGGGCTGCTGTATACTACCACTGGGGCTTCTGTATACTACTACTGGGGCTGCTGCTGTATATACCACTGAGGATGCTGTATACTACTATTGGGGCTGCTGTATACTCCCTCTGGGGCTTCTGTATATACCTCTGGGGCTGCTGTATATACCTCTGGGGCTGCTGTATATACCTCTGGGGCTGCTGTATACTACCACTGGGGCTGCTGTATATATCTCTGGGGCTGCTGTATATACCACTGGGGCTGCTGCTGTATATACCACTGGGGAGGCTGCTGTAACACTGCTGGGGCCTGTATGTACCACTGGGGAGGCTGCTTTATACCACACTTCTGGGGGCTGTATACTACCACTGGGGAGGCCTGTACACCACTGCGGGGGCCTGTATACCACACTGCTGGGGGCTGTATACCTGTGCTGGGGTCCACCCTCGGCTTATACACGAGTCAATAGGTTTTCCCAGATTTTGGGGGCAAAAGTAGGGGGGTCGGCTTATACACGGTCGGCTTATACACGAGTATATACGGTAAGTTAATTTGACAAGGAATAAGCAGAGAGTCAAGTTCCTTGAAATCTCACCATAACACTTTTATCTAATCCCTGAATGTACAAATATTACAGCGTTTCACTATTCAGTCTGACAATGAATTATGAACTTACTGCAAATATTCCAGGAGCAGCTCAGTTTTTCCGGACTTTCAATGATTGGAAGAAGCAAAATAGTGAAAGAAAACAGGCATTTTGCCTAAAATGTTGTAAAATTCATAACTCTCTCTCCGGCCTCTGGATTATTACTTGTCGGCTCAATAAAGCGCACATTCACACATTTTCGTTTTTCCATTATGCTGTAAAATGGCTTGTTCTCTGCTTTGTGTTCCTCCGGTGGACGCTGTTATCTTCTGCCTGAAAATGTAATGATGGAAGGAGGAAGAAATAAAATTATCATTTCACAAAACAAGTGTTGAAGTGTAAAGTCTGACAACTAACAAGTTTCTATAAATTGGGGATTCAGGGCGTTGCGGTGGCATATAATTGGCTGGCACCACTAATGCATAGATCATTAGTCCCCAAATCCCTTCCACCAGTCCCATTTTAAGCCTTATGTCCCCCCCCTAGGCACATATATTGTTTTTAGATTAATATGTTGATGTAACTACAGTAATTTTTTGCCACTATTAATATTTTTTTTTCTGAAATCAGGCATAAAGTGTAAAAAATATAAAGTTGTACATAGTTACATTATTTATGCTAAATTTAATATATTCACAGTATTCAAGCAAGCAACTCTCACATTCAGGTGAGTCCTCACCTCCATGAAAAAGACTTAACTTCATAACCCTCCTCTCCTCCATCACTGAAGGAGAACTTGCACACCTCCTCTCAAAATCGCACCTCACCACCTCACCACTTGTGCACTTGACCCCATCCCACCTTCTCCCTAACCTCACCACCACACTTATCCCAGCCCTAACCCACCTATTCAATTTATCATTAAGTAGTCCCAATAACTTAACTCTGCTTCCTGACTAATCCCCCTCTCTCCTCGCTGCTCCTCCACTTCTCCCCTCTGCAGATCCCTCCACTGGCTCCCAATTCACCAATTTAGACCACTAACATTGACTTACAAAGCCGTCCACAATCTGTCCCCCCCATATATCTCTGAACTAATCTGATATCATCCAACGCATAATCTTTGATCCTCCCAAGACCTCCTCCTCTCCTTCACACTTGTACATTCCTCATCCAATCACCTGCAAGGCTTCCCCTGAGCTTTCTCCCATCCTCTGGATTCTGCACCTCAAAACGTCTGACTGTCCCCTACACTCAGAACCTTCAAGTGGAACCTAAAGACCCATGTTTTCAGAACAGCCTACAGCATGGAATAACCCTACTGCCACAGGAGGTGGCTCCATCACCACCAGACCTTGTGCTCCAAAACCATCGGAGCCAGCGCTCCACCACCATCAGAGCTGGCGCTCCACCACCACTGGAGCCGGTGCTCGACCATCATCAGGCCTGACGCTCCACCACCACTGGAGCCGGTGCTCCACCATCATCGGGCCTGGCGCTCCACCACCACTGGAGCCGGTGCTCGACCATCATCAGGCCTGACGCTCCACCACCACTGGAGCCGGTGCTCCACCATCATCGGGCCTGGCGCTCCACCACCATCAGAGCTGGCGCTCCACCACCACTGGAGCCAGTGCTCCACCATCATCAGGCCTGACGCTCCACCACCACTGGAGCCGGTGCTCGACCATCATCAGGCCTGACGCTCCACCACCATCAGAGCTGGCGCTCCACCACCACTGGAGCCAGTGCTCCACCATCATCAGGCCTGACGCTCCACCACCACTGGAGCCGGTGCTCCACCATCATCGGGCCTGGCGCTCCACCACCATCAGAGCTGGCGCTCCACCACCACTGGAGCCAGTGCTCCACCATCATCAGGCCTGACGCTCCACCACCACTGGAGCCGGTGCTCCACCATCATCGGGCCTGGCGCTCCACCACCCCCGGACCTGGCACTCCACCACCAACAGAGCCAGTTCTCCACCACCATTGGAGCCGGTGGTCCACCACCATCGGAGGTGATCAAACCTACTGTCTCTCCCCATTGCCCTGTAGAATGTAAGCCCACAAGGGTAGGGTCCTCTGTCCCCTCTGTACCAATCTGTCACTGTTAGTTTGTGCATTGCATTTTCACTTGTTTTGTATGTATCCCTTTCTCATGTACAGACCATGGAATCAATGCTGCTCTATAAATAAATACCGTAATAATAATACTACTATTTTATTATACTAGTACTAGCCCAACCCCAAAAGTAGCCCTAACACTAGCCCAATGCCTAACCCGAGCCATAATTCTAACCATAACTATACTTAGATTTGATTGTACTTTTTTTTCTAAGTCTAAGTTCATGACTCAATACCATCTTCATTCCTTTCCTGCTCAATCTCTATCAGTTTGTTTTCTGTTGAGATGAGATTGTCATCGTTTGTTGCTCTCTGCATAGGCAGCAGCTGGGATTATAAAGCTAATTTATTTTACATAAATCTTTGTCAACTCTGTCAATGGCTAACTAGAGTGCAACATCTGCAGGCAAACTCATCTGAACCGCTGCACTCTGCATAGGCAGACACTGAGCTGCACTGAGAATAACCGGCGCTTGCCAGTGAGTTCATTTTTGCAGTGTCAGTAGATAATGTAAAATGATGCCATATATGCCCGGATGGACCAAGAATGTGTAGTGTGTGGCAGAGTGTAGTGTGTGGCAGTATGTAATGTGTGTGTAGAGTGTAGTGTGTGGCAGTGTGTAGTGTGTGGCAGTGTGTAGAGTGTAGTGTGTGGCAGAGTGTAGTGTGTGGCAGTATGTAGAGTGTAGTGTGTGGCAGAGTGTAGTGTGTGGCAGTGTGTAGAGTGTAGTGTGTGGCAGAGTGTAATGTGTGGCAGTATGTAGAGTGTAGTGTGTGGCAGTGTGTAGAGTGTAGTGTGTGACAGAATGTAGTGTGTGGCAGAGTGTAGAGTGTAGTGTGTGGCAGTGTGTAGAGTGTAGTGTGTGGCAGTGTGTAGAGTGTAGTGTGTGACAGAGTGTAGTGTGTGGCAGTGTGTAGAGTGTAGTTTGTGGCACAGTGTGTAGTGTGTGTGTGCAGAGTGTGGCAGAGTGTAGTGTGTGGCAGTGTGTGGCAGTGTGTAGAGTGCAGTGTGTGGCAGAGTGTAGTAGTATGTAGAGTGTAGTGTGTGGCAGCGTGTAGTGTGTGGCAGCGTGTAGTGTATGACAGTGTGTAGTGTGTGGCAATGTATAGAGTGTAGTGTGTGGCAGTGTGTAGTGTGTGGTAGTGTGTAGAGTGTGGCAGTGTGTAGTGTATGGCAGTAGGTAGTGTGTGGCAGTGTGTAGTGAGTGGCAGAGTGTAGTGTGTGTGTAGAGTGTCTAGTGTGTGTGTAGAGTGTGGCAGAGTGTAGAGTGTGCAGAGTGTAATGTGTGGCATTGTGTATAGTGTAGTGTGTGGCAGTGTGTAGAGTGTAGTGTATGGCAGTGTGTAGTGTGTGGTAGTATGTAGAGTGTAGTGTGTGGCTGAGTGTAGTGTGTGGCAGTGTGTAGTGTGTGGCAGAGTGTGTAGTGTGTGTGTAGAGTGTGGCAGAGTGCAGAGTGTAGTGTGTGGCAGAGTGCAGAGTGTAGTGTGTGGCAGTTTGTATAGTGTAGTGTGTGGCAGTGTGTAGTGTGTGGCAGTGTGTAGAGTGTAGTGTGTGGCAGTATGCAGTGTGTGGCAGTGTGTAGAGTGTAGTGTGTGGCAGAGTGTAGTGTGTGGCAGTGTGTAGTGTGTGGCAGTGTGTAGAGTGTAGTGTTTGGCACAGTGTAATGTGTGGCAGTGTGTAGTGTGTGGCAGTTTTTTAGTGTGTGGCAGTGTGTAGTGTGTGGCAGTGTGTAGAGTGTAGTGTGTGGCAGAGTGTAGTGTGTGGCAGTGTGTGTGTCAGAGTGGGAAGGGGCTGCATTACCTGGTTGTTCTCTGTGTGGACAGGGCCTGTGATGACATCACAATCATGTGATGTAGCTCCGCCCATGCTAGTGATGTCATCTCAGGTCCTGTAAATCCCAGCTGATCAGTGGGGGGGGGGGCGCTGGATAGCTGGCAGGGGCTGCTATGTCAGGTTAGTGGGGGCTATGGGGACCAGGTGGACTGCTGGCAGCAGGCGGGGACAGCATGCAGCGTGTAGCGGCTGCCACATTTCCATAGACGTAGTCTTTTCTTAGGGTCTTGACTGGTATAGGGTGGTCTTAGGTTTTTGACCAGCATAGTGTCTTCTTAGGGTCTTGACTGGTATAGGGTGGTCTTAGGTTTTTGACCAGCATAGTGTCTTCTTAGGGTCTTGACTGGTATAGGGTGGTCTTAGGTTTTTGACCAGTATAGTGTCTTCTTAGGGCCTTGACCAGCATAGTCTGGTCTTAGGTTCATCACCGGTGCAGTCTAGTCTTCTTCAGGAAGCAAAACAAATCAGGCCTCATCAGGGAATCTAGGTGTCTCAGGTACGTTCTCAACAACGGCAGATATAACTCTGCCTGATTGTTCACATCCGCTTAGTTCTCAGATATGGTACCATCTCCACCGCTTTGCTGACGCCCCAGCCTTGAATACTTAGTTACTTTGACACAACTACCGCATGACCCGACATCTCTACAAATCTCTTCCCTCATGGAAACAGCATTGCTGTTAATCAGTTCCAAATATATTCTTTGGAACAGCAGATGGCGCTGTTCTTCCACAGACACTGCTACATCTAGTTGGCTGTGTCTGCTGCTGTTGCCACCCCCTTGTATTTGCTACATAATATATTTTCCATATAGGACACAACACTCTTTTCTATTCAGCACCAAAAGTGAATGCTAGCCTATATATCAGGCACATGTTTTATAGCTGATTAGCCATACCTTTATGATTGGATAATCTTAAGACCTAATGTGCCTAATTCTGAAGTCCTGCAGGGCAGGGGGAGGAGCGTGTGGGTTCTTGTAAGAAGAGTCCACTGGGCGGATCCCTCCATCTTCTGCCCTCCCTCCCTGTCATTGTAAGTTTTGGATATATTGTACTGTTTTATCAAAATTTGCAACAAACCCCTACTGTTGGGACTTTGCTACTGGTCATTCATCAATCCAAAGCAAAATTTCACAAGTCCTGAAAAGCAGCAGAGGAGGTGAGGACAATCATTGTAAGGAAATTAGCAGCTGTCATGATTCCTCTCTGCAGGGTGTCTCAGATGCAATAAGAGTTTGCTGTGTTTTGTATCTGGTGTGCTGAGTTGTCAGCAGATGATTGGTAGCGCAGGTTTCCATTCTGGTTGTGGGAGGTGCTGGGTTGCTCATGTGTTTCATCTTACCTGTGATTGCTCTGCTACTTTACTGAGCAGCCTCTCCCAGAATTCTATGAGTTGTGCGTTCTATCTAAAGTGCTGTGTGACTTGCATTCCTGTGTCTGCTCTGATCTCTGTCATTTGACCCCAGATTGTTGCTGGATTTATTTTTTATTTTCTCCCTGTACTTGTTGTGATCTCCTGGTATTTTGACCCCTGGACTGTGACCAGAATATACCTTTATTTACTCCCTGAATTCTCTTCATGATCTCCTGGAAACCTGTCCCTGGAACGTTGCTTGACTACATCTTTATCTACTCCTTGAGTACTATGAGCTCTCCTGGAACCTGACTCTGGACCGTTGCCTGACTACATCTTTATATACTCCTTGAATACTACGAACTCTCATGGAACATGACCCTGGACCATTGCCTGACTTCATCTCTATCTACTCCCTGAATACTATGAGCTCTCCTGGAATTTGACCTTGGACCAATTGCTTAACTACATCTCTATCTACTCCCTGAATACTATGAGCTCTTCTGGAGCCTGACTCTGGACCATTGCATGACTACATCTCTATCTACTCCCTGAATACTACAGGAACCTGATCCCAGATTACCTGACTCCCCTGCTGACTATATTCCTGTAAATAGTGACTGTATCACACCCTAGCTTTTAATAGTGACTAGTGTCACATTAAAGGGAACCTGTCACCCCAAATCACCTTTGTAACCTATTAATACCAGCCTTACAATACATTATAACACATCCCTGTCTCACCTTTTTTACTAATCTACGAGTACAATAATGTAGTTAGCAAACTTACGAAATTCCTGTCACAGGGGCGTTCCTCCAAGCAATTTTGACCGGTAGGCGGGTCCCCTGTGCCGTGCTACCCCTGCCTCGCCGCTGTAATACGTCCTAATGGGCGTCATTATTCAATGCAGAGCTCAGGCATGATTTCAATATCGTGCCCGCAACGTCGCCGCTGCGACACGGTCATGTGACGCCAGGATGAGGTGTCTCTGCAGGTGGGATGTTGTGGGTGTGTCAGGTGACAACTCCCTCAGCTGTAAAATAATTCCATTTCCTACCAGCTGGTGTCGCTGATAGAGTTCACTCTATGCTAAGACCGTAATCTGTGTGGATGCCAAGTGCTGCTCTGCTGGAGCACCCTTTTGCTAATGCTGCTGGAAATTGTGGTGCCTATGCTGATCCCTGGGTGGAGGTACCATGTTTCCCCGAAAATAAGACACTCTCTTTTAACCTTTTACTCCAAAAAATGCACTATGTCTTATTGTCTGGGCATGTCTTATTTTTCCATCATCCCTGTGCAAACCCCAATATTCCCATGCCATATTCACCCCCCCCCCCATCTTATTTTAGGGGAAACAGGGTAGGGGGTTAGCCGAGAGCTGGTTAAGAAGAAGGGGAAAGTTGACGGCATGGACATCTCCACCTTTAGAGCTAACTTTGGAAATAGGGTGAGCCAGGGACCCCAGTCACCAGGGCCAGACTAGTTTCCCTGATCGCCTTTTGCCCATCTTTATCATCCTGCCATCTTAGTCCCTTTATCGCTATATAACCAGGTAACAATACCCTGATGATAGTATATTCTATTGAAGAGATTTCGGTGATGGCATAATGTATATAGTATATTCCAATTAATCTTTAAAGTAAGCAGCATGACATTTAAAGAGGACCTGTCACCCCCCTTGTACATGGCAATTTAAATGCACCACTGAATGCAGCGTGTCAGCTGCATTCAGGGAAGGGGTCCCCCATGGCTCTTCGGAGGGACTTACTGAATGATGTGTCATCGCTGTTGCTGGTGTCCTCCCAGCCTCCAGCCCTCTCTGTGCCACCTCCAGTCCTCTCAGTGCCACCTCCTTTATTTGTCTCCCCTCCTAGACTGCTCCACGCTGCTCTGCAGAGAAAGCAATGGGCAAGACCGGGTCCCGGCAGCTGACACGCCCCCTGCTGGTCACATCAGCGCCGGAGCCCGGCAGCTGTACATACATAAGCTGGAGCAGGGCGGGCTCCGGCGCTGACGTCACCAGCAGGGGGGCATGTCAGCTGCCGGAACCCGGTCCCACCCATTGCTTTCTCTGCAGAGCTGCGTGGAGCAGTCGAGGAGGGGAGACAAATAAAGGAGGTGGCACTGAGGGGGCTGGAGGTGGCACAGAGAGGGTTGGAGGCTGGAAGGACACCAGCAACAGCGATGACACATCACTCAGTAAGTCCCTCTGGACTCTCGATATGTACACTTTATAAAGTCTATTTCTCAGGGTACAGGGGGGCTGGAGCCATGGGGGACCCGTTCCCTGAATGCAGCTGACACGTTGCATTCAGTGGTGCAGATTCCCATGCACCAGGGGGGGTGACAGGTCCTCTTTAAGAAAGATTGCTGCACTCAAAATGACATTTAGTCCAGACTAAGGATTCACAAGGCTGCGTCCCTAATTCCCCCGACCTTTGTGCCCTGAGCCGCACTTCCTCCGGTCACCTCCTCATATATTCTGCATATTTTTCAGACTTTCTAGTCACTGGTGTTGTACAATGCCGCAGTTTCATAGATCATTACCTCGCTTTATTTTCTATTGTTTTGCCAAAGAAGTTATACGGAACTTCTTTTACACTCTTTACACTGTCTGTGGCCTTGAGTTTCTAATAGTTTTTTTTACAGCTTGAGAACATATTGTGCTCCCAATCAATATTATTTTTTGCTCTTCACTTCTGCAATCTTTTTTTATTGTCCCAGTACTAAAATTTCCATAATGTTTATGTAGACCTATATATGACGACACAGCCTTTCTCAATGCGTGTCGTGGGTTAATGTTCTTAATTTGGCCAGACGTATTGTTCATTTGTTTCTTGACTCATGAGAAGTGGGTCATTGTTTCTCATCAGACTGCTTGGAGCCTGCATTGTCTCAGTTTGTGGATTTCTAATTGAATGTAAATTACCTCATCCCCCTCTGTCTACATCACTCAGAGGAGAATTATGAAGTCGGATTGAAATGCCAACCAATAGGAGAACAGTCTTATCCCACCAATCCTGTAAGAATACAATATACCCTGAGCTGAAAACTCCAGATATAAACAAGACCTGCTTCAGACACCAGTTTTTGATTTGCTACTTGGCCTCAGTCTTGGGACTTCGGTCTTGTGTAGAGGATCATACCGTGTCTTCATCACTTTGGCCTTGGAATTTCGGTTCCAGCTGCCAGAATCGTATCGTGTCTTCATACTATTCATGGCTAGGGATGAGCGAGTCGTGAAATATTTTGACTCACTATACTCGTAACAAGTAGGTACTCAGGTATTCATTATGAGTAGCGAATCCAATATAAGTCAATGGGAAATGCGAGTAATGTGAGTAATTTTCTGCTGGACCCTACAAAGCGGTCTGGGGGCTGTGGAAATGGCTGAAATGGTGCATGATTGTTTAAAAGCCGGCGGTAATAAGCCACCGGCTTTTTTAAACAATCAGCTGACGCACGCTCCCTGGCCGGTGACTCGCTCCCCTACCCGGTGCTTCGCTCCCCGCTCCCTGGTGCTGCCCTCCCCGCCTGGTGCTAACTTAGGATCGAGCAGGGAGGCAGCGGGTGAGCAAAGCACCGGGCAGCAGGGAGGGAAGCACCGGGCAGGAAAGCCGGTGGCGAAGTCTTTTCACCGCCGGTTTCCCTCCCGCTATTTCAAACAAACAGCCTCTTTGCTCTGCCAACACAGCTCTCTGCTTGGTTCTCTGATCGCTTCAGGTCTTAGCTCTTCTGGTCTCCCCGGTTCTTGTATTAGGTCTTATATCAAGATATTCCAGCACCTACTAAACCTCACAACATGGTCAAATGGGGGTAAAACACATCAAGACATGATCATGGAAGGCAATGCACATCATTGTCATGCATCATGCCCTACTTGATCACATCGAGGATTCGTTAGCGGCAGAAGATCCCATACCGAAGACCAACGATGAGAAGATGAGGAACTTGAAGTGAGCAGAGGAGCTGCGGCAACAGGACAGGTAACGACATCCTGAGGACAGGTGAGTATAATCTTTTATTTTTTGAGCATTTCTTAAAGAATTCACCAGATGACTGAGTAACAAATATTGACAAGTTTGAGTATTCTGACCTGAATTTTAGGGTGGAAATACGGAAAGGATTTGATTAGCTACAAACTGATTCACTCACCTCATTTTTAACCATTGGATTACCTCTTCTAATTTATACCGGACAAGATACTGATTGGTATGTGGAATATTCTCTTCATTAGTCAGTAGTAGTGTGAAGACATGAAGACATGTTGTTATCCTGGCAGTTGGAACCAAAATTCTTAGGCTGAAGCCCTGTAGTAAATGAAGATGCGATGTGATCCTCTAGTCGGGGCCGAAGTCCCTATACTGCGGCCACAAAACATATGTACTGGTGATTAAAGAAGGACCTTTTTATATATCCAGAGCACTCATCTCTGCGTATTGCGGTCTTACAGGATTGGTGATATAAGGCTGTGCTCTTATTGGCTGGGATTTAAATCCGCATAATTCTCCTGCGTAATTCTCCTCCAAGTAATGTACACAGAGGGGAAGTGGGAATATACATTCAATTAGGAATACACAAATTAGAACAATGGAGCTCTGAGCAGACTGGCAAGAAACAAAGAGGAGATGGTTCACTTTATACCTTAATGCAATAAATGACTTCCTTCCTCAGGATTATTGGTGGTTCAGCCGCCACCTTTATACTATGTTTTTGCACCCCAAACTTAGAAGCAGAAAGTAAGAAAAAAATATATTATTTTATGTTAAAATAAAGGACCATCAATATTCTGATAGTCTGTCTATTAGTTTGTGTAGCTGAAAGGGGGTGGACACAGCGGTAGTGGAGCAGAGTCACAGGACACCGGGTCATAACTGAGAGAAGGCAACATTAGCACCATTGGGGCGATGCTGCGGGCCCTGGGCTGGGAGGAAGGGATGAAGCGGTGGTAGAAGGGTCGCAAGGGCGTGGGGTACTCGACCAACCGGGTGTAGTCAGGGGGATGTCACGGTGGCTCTCCCGGTGGTCATGGCCCTGACCGAGCATGTAAAGGGAGTTATTTACAGGGGAGTAAAATGTATTTGTGATGCCACCTGTGGTACCTAGTCAGGGATGACCAGCGCTGCTGTATAGGACCCCAGGGGATAGATGTTGTGGCAGCTTGGATGAAATATCCCCCATAGGTGAAGCGAGTGTGGCACCCTGTGCCAGGTCACCACAGACTCCCTTGGGACATGGAAGGATGGTACACAGCAAGCAGATCCCACTAACACACAAACACCTTTCAACCCAGACCTGTAGGGGGAGCTCCACTGGTTGCCTTAAGCCAGTTCCCCCTATAAATACAGGTCCTGGAGGAGAAACACCAGAGTGTGCAGTCACTACAGAACTGTGAAGAGCTGAGTGAGCTGAGCTTGTACTGGAGCCGCGCTAGGCCCATGCCAGAGACACCTGAGAACAGTGGTAGACCCGCAGAGTAGGGGTCAAAGGAAAAGGAGAGAAACGAGTACCAGAAGGGGCAGAGGAGTCATACTGACTCACCCCAGCAGAGTTCCGGTCACTGGGTCCGAGCTACAAGGACACAGTATAGACCTAGCAGAGAAACCAGCACTACAAATAGGGGGTTTAGCTCCCCGGACACCCGAAGCACCAATCAGTGAGAGCCTGGAGTCTAGGCCAAGACAAGAATCCCATAGAAGTGCCCTCGGTGCAGCAAATCAGGGTGTGAAGAGACACACAGAAAGTGCAGTAACGGTTTTGTCGGGTTTCATGCCTGCCAGACTCCAGCAGAACAACGTATACTAGGACGCCTACAACCCTGCTTGCTGTGGAAAGTCCTGAAGTGTTTACCTCATCTCCTGTCGAGTGTACCCGTCAACACCAGTAAAGGTACCAAAATACTTTATGTGTGCGTGTCCCTCCTTCCATCCACACTACACCGACCGCGCTACCCTATTCCCTCCTACTCCATTGACTGCCCCGGGGAACCCCGCTCATCCTGTAGGAGCGGTTCCATCTAGCTGCCACACATCACCCCGAAGGCCAACGCAGCGCCGGTGCCATCACCGGACCCCTACAGGTGGCGTCACGACAGACATTTTATTTCTTTATTGCCATCATCCCTCTTTTATCTGCATTCCCCCGGGCCCACGGCCTCAGGCACCGCTACCCGTGACTTCCCAACCAGAGACCTACGCCTGAGAGGACCGAGTACCCCACGGGCCTAGGTTGGACACGGGCCCCTGGGATTTTGTATTAAAGTCTGTGTGGATGATGGTGGTGGTAGTGATAGTGCAGGAAGGCACTGAAGAAGTGGACATACACAGGGGATGCAGTTCTTACCAGGTTCTTTACTGTTGTTTTCTTCAAAGCAGACCCAGCCTGGTACTGTTCTCTTCCAGTTTGCAGCTTGGCCAGCTCTCACATAGTCCAGGAACACTCTGCTGACACACCTTTTATAAGCCTTCTTTTGCTGCCCTTTCTGCCCTGATCTTTCCTCCCTGCTCCCATCTTGTGCCTTCGTGCTAAGAATCCAAGACAGGCAACTGCGGGTCCTGTCGAGCGACGGCTAGCAAGTTCTCTTGACCCTCTGTAGTCACTGTGCCAGGAGTGTACACGGGGTTGACTACTGCTCATGCAGATCAGTAGCCTCCGATTTCCTGGCTCGAATTTACAGTTTACACACCAGATTGGGTCCGGTCCCCTTATGCAGCTAGTTCTCTACCAACCATAAACCAATATAATGAGCCTCGACCACTGTTAGGTGCTTTAGGGTAAACTGTGAGACGATACAAATATTCTAACCCACTCACCAAGAATATGAAAAACATAACTGCTGCTTTTAAAGTTACGATTTTCTAGTGCAAAAATGCATGGTTTCCAAAAGACCTACTTTTTAGCTCAAGCATGAGCCTTTGTTAGGCTGCAGGCACATGGGCGTGAGCGTCGCGCGAGTGCAATGAGAGAAAAAGTCATATTGCAGTAAATGATACTGGTCCCATTAGCGCATTTTACTCGTATTGCACTCGCCTTGCGAGAGAAATGCGAGTGCAATCGTAGCACGCTGCGATTGCACACGATTTCCTTGCGCGAGTGGCCATTAAAAGTATATGGGTGCGAGTTAAACTCACACCCATATAACATACAGCGCGATATTTGCACTCGTGTGCAGTAAAATTAGAATCGCTTCAAACTCCGCGGCTGTCAAAGCCGCGGGGTTTGAATTTGCCGCGTTGCTGATACAGTTAAAAATCATCTTGCACCGCTGTGACAGGAGCGGTGCAAGATGATTAGTGAAAACAGCACTGAAGTTCTAAATTTAAGAATCCCGGGGTTTGCTCGCCATATTAACCCCATCTGCAGCCTCTGTGCGGCATGTCAGCACAGAAGCTGCAGATGCCGCTAATAAGCCGGTGTGTGCAGGGTTAACCTGCTGTTTGTGTGTTGGCAGCATGGGTCCAGGGAGTCTCCACACTCCCTGGACAAGTGTTGTCATCATCCCCTGGCTGTGCAGGGGTTAATACATACTTAAAATCCCAGTCGGCATTTGTCGGCTTTTAATAAAACAGTTAAAAAGTCGGCGGCGGTAATTTACGCAATTTGCGTACAGGACATGCTTGGGACAGTCCTGAGTTTAGGAGCTGTCCATGGTCCTGTACGCAAATTGTATATAGTACCAGCCACTGTATTAATGAAACTCAAGAGCTGTCCCTGCTGGCGTGGTGCTGAACTGTCAGCAGGGGACAGCTCCTGGTGCTGATGTGTAGCAGCTCTCGCTGGTAAACTCTAGCAGGCGACGTCTGGCTCCCGCATCCGATCCGGGATGATCCGGGAGGATCCGATTTTTCTTTGACAGCGGCAAAGTTTGAATTCACCGGTAAATGCTGTCCGCGGTCCTGAAGTTTGCTTCAGGACCACGGATAGCATCACACTCACACACACCACACACGCACTCCACTCACATGCATACAGCCATGCACACTCACCACACGCAGCACACTCGCACCACACTGACACAAGTCACGCATAACACTCGCATCACAGTCATGCATCAAACATGCTCCGTGTTTGATGCATGACAGTGTGCCCTCAGCCTTAGGAAGACAATCTTAAGTTGGTTTATCGTGGCTAGATCCTGGGCTTTCAGATTGCCCTGTGGAATTCAGTCACAGTGGTTTAAGGTACTTGGTTATGTAGGCTCATCAGACTTGAAAGCTACGTTCACACTGCGCTTTTTTTCTGCTATTCTACGCTGCACTTTTCCACAAAAGCGTCCCTGCGTCTGCTGGCAAAGTGAATGGACTTTCACTTTTGCCGTGCAGACGCTGCATAAATATACGCTGTGCTTTTATGGGAGAAAGCATGCGCGTAAAAAGAATCAACATGTCAATTGTGGGCGCTTTTATGTGAGAAAGCATGCGCGTAAAAAGAATCAACATGTCAATTGTGGGTGCTTTTATGGGAGAAAGCATGCACGTAAAAAGAATCAACATGTCAATTGTGGGCACTTTTATGGGAGAAAGCATGCGCGTAAAAAGAATCAACATGTCAATTGTGGGTGTTTTTATGGGAGAAAGCATGCACGTAAAAAGAATCAACATGTCAATTGTGGGCGCTTTTATGGGAGAAAGCATGCGCGTAAAAAGAATCAACATGTCAATTGTGGGCGCTTTTATGGGAGAAAGCATGCGCGTAAAAAGAATCAACATGTCAATTGTGGGCGCTTTTATGGGAGAAAGCATGCGTGTAAAAAGAATCAACATGTCAATTGTGGGCGCTTTTATGGGAGAAAGCATGCGCGTAAAAAGAATCAACATGTCAATTGTGGGCGCTTTTATAGGAGAAAGCATGCACGTAATAAGAATCAACATGTCGATTGTGGGCGCTTTTATGGGAGAAAGCATGCGCGTAAAAAGAATCAACATGTCAATTGTGGGCGCTTTTATGGGAGAAAGCATGCGTGTAAAAAGAATCAACATGTCAATTGTGAACGCTTTTATGGGAGAAAGCATGCGCGTAAAAAGAATCAACATGTCAATTGTGGGCGCTTTTATGGGAGAAAGCATGCGCGTAAAAAGAATCCAACATGTCAATTGTGGGCGCTTTTATGGGAGAAAGCATGCGCGTAAAAAGAATCAACATGTCAATTGTGGGTGCTTTTATGGGAGAAAGCATGCACGTAAAAAGAATCAACATGTCAATTGTGGGCACTTTTATGGGAGAAAGCATGCGCGTAAAAAGAATCAACATGTCAATTGTGGGTGTTTTTATGGGAGAAAGCATGCACGTAAAAAGAATCAACATGTCAATTGTGGGCGCTTTTATGGGAGAAAGCATGCGCGTAAAAAGAATCAACATGTCAATTGTGGGCGCTTTTATGGGAGAAAGCATGCGCGTAAAAAGAATCAACATGTCAATTGTGGGCGCTTTTATGGGAGAAAGCATGCGTGTAAAAAGAATCAACATGTCAATTGTGGGCGCTTTTATGGGAGAAAGCATGCGCGTAAAAAGAATCAACATGTCAATTGTGGGCGCTTTTATAGGAGAAAGCATGCACGTAATAAGAATCAACATGTCGATTGTGGGCGCTTTTATGGGAGAAAGCATGCGTGTAAAAAGAATCAACATGTCAATTGTGAACGCTTTTATGGGAGAAAGCATGCGCGTAAAAAGAATCAACATGTCAATTGTGGGCGCTTTTATGGGAGAAAGCATGCGCGTAAAAAGAATCAACATGTCAATTGTGGGCGCTTTTATGGGAGAAAGCATGCGCGTAAAAAGAATCAACATGTCAATTGTGGGCGCTTTTATGGGAGAAAGCATGCGCGTAAAAGAATCAACATGTCAATTGTGGGCGCTTTTATGGGAGAAAGCATGCGCGTAAAAAGAATCAACATGTCAATTGTGGGTGCTTTTATGGGAGAAAGCATGCGCGTAAAAAGAATCAACATGTCAATTGTGGGTGCTTTTATGCCCGCGCTTTCTCCCATAGGGGCCATTATAATCTCTGAAATTATGCATCGCTGTTCAGACAATGCGCGAATCCAGCGCGCATCATGGTGGCGCTGCAAGACGTGATGTCACACGGGGGAGGAAGAATCCTGTGTTCCTCCCTTGTGTGACATCTGTGACAGCCCTTTTGGCTTTCCCAGTGTATTAATATACACTGCAAAACCTAAATAAAAGTAAGCAAAAGGCATTAAAAATAAAGAAAAATCAATACTTACCTCTCCGATGGCTGTTCCCGATTACCGGGACAAACATATGCCCTCCGATCCTGTTTTCTGCTGGAATTGGCAGTGTGCGGCTGCTGCCGCTGTCCAGTGCTGAAGTGTCAGATTTGCGGCTAGCGTGGAGCTAGCCGCGGTTGTAAAATTTCATCGGGGAGCTCTCCAGGTGCTGAAGTTCAGCACCTGCCAACGCTGAACTTCAGCACCCGGCGTCCGGGAATCAGATCATTTTCCTGCCGGATCCGGCATCCATAGACTTCCATATTATGGGGCGCCGGATCACTCCGGAACTGGGAGGATCCGGTTTAGATCGATTTTTGCTTCGGACACAATAATCCTGCAAGCTGCAATTTTGTGTCCGGGCCAAAAATCGAAACCAGCCTGATGCTGCCAGACAGGGGCAAAACCGAATGGCAAATCATTGCCATCCGGCCCCATCCGGCACCATAGGGATCCATTTGGTACAAAATCGGGGCTGGGGCTGTCCGGTTCACACCAGACAGCCCCGGAGCCAAAAAAAACGTGGTGTGAAGCTGGCCTGAGACCCACATGAGCTGATCATTAAGGAGGCTGTAGCTGGTATGAGGCTCCCACCCTGTGTCCTTGTTTGTGAGCAATTTGTATGGAGGCAGGGAGCTTGTAAACCAACATAAGATTGTCTCCTGATGAAGGCTCATGCTTGAGGCGAAACGTCGGTCTTTTGGAAACCATACCTTTTTGCACTAGAAAATAAAAACTTTAAAAGCAGCAGTTATGTTTTTCATGTTCTCATCACAACGCTGCTACTGTCATTTCCCAGAATATCTCCTGCGTATTCGCTTTGGGGAACACGTCCTAAGAGTCTGGGATATATCAAATTTCTATTGACTTCAAAAGTCAGAAAACTCTAAAATTACATTTTGTAAATTGTGAAATGGAAACGTCAATGAATTAAGATGTCTGGATTTATTCAACAAAAATTAAAATGAAAAAGGAAGAAAGGAAAAAAGGAAAAGCAGGAGGAGGCTTATCTTCTAAACAGCTTTTATTACCATATAATGCCGCTGGACCCTCTCACCACCACCACAGGTCATCCAATGCCTCCTAGTAATGCCAGTTAGGTTTGGTGCATGGACCGTGTACTCATGAGCTGTCCCTCAAGCTAGGGGTCCCTGTCCAAGATTACCCCTGAAGACAGGGGCGGAACTACACTGGTGCAGCTGGTGCAGCTGCACCAGGGCCCCGACCGGCTAGGGGCCCCCTTCAAGCCTGGAGGGGGGCCCCCAGCCGACCCCCGCAAGCCGCCGTCAGACGAGAGGAGGGTCATGCAAGGGAAGCAGAGAGCTTCCTGCTTCCCTTGCCTGATCCCGCCCCCCTCTCTTCTGGCCCTCCGGCCCGTAGGACGGCTGCAAACACCAGGTAGGAGACCACCGCGCCGGCGGCCCCCAGCAGCGTCTACCCCCTCCATCGGGCCGCGCCGACAGGCAGCAGCTATTCCGCCCGCCCAAGGGGAGCACCCCCCGCTCCTGCACCAGGGCCCCCAGGGGTCACGGTCCGCCCCTGCCCTGAAGGTGAGGATGCCTGGGTCTCATACATTGCTATGCTCTTGAGTATGACTGTCATGTGTTGACTATTTGCAGTCCATTGTAATTCCCTTTGGCACATTCAGTGTCAATGTCAGAAGCTGCTGCTAGTCTATCGTTTTGTAGCTCTTCAGGTGATGGGGTGTGTCAGGTTGTTCTCCTGTCCAATCCCCCATCCTTTAAATAGCTTCCTCTCCCACTAGCTGGTGTCACTGATAGAGTTTCACTCTGCTCTGACCATTGTGCTGTAGGATGTTTGTGTACTTTGCTGAAGCTTTTCTGCAGTTGTTATGCTTGAAGATGGTCATCTTGGGGAACTTGCTGTTGCTGTCCTGATCCGTTGGTGGAGGTGATGGGAGTTAGCCCAGAGCTGGGTTTAGGAGCAGGAAAGGTGGTGGCCAAGGCCTCCTCACCTTCAGAGGTACCTCAGGGAGCAGGGTCAGCTAGGGACCCCAGACTACAGGACCAGACTAGCTATCCAGTTTACCTGTTTAAATTTTATTTTATTAATCAGAAAATAATAAGTAAATACAATATCATTAATAAAAGATACATTTTTAACAAATTTCGACAAGAATGCAAGAATACATATTTATATCCATAGCTGAAATAGAAGTGAATACAAAAACAAGGGCAAGTGAAGGAATTGTATACAAACAATCCAGTTTACATCCAGTTTACCATGCCCATTATTGTCATCCTGCTTCACGTTCCCTCATCCACCCTGTGTGACAACGACTATCCTAGATGTCCCCTACCTCCTAATGAGTGAAGTAGATCAAGGAAGCAGTTAGGGAACACAGGCAAGGTAACAGATAAAAGAGGACTCTGGGGACTTCTTCAGAATGTGGCTTGCTGCAAAAGGAGCGACACCTCTGCAACACAGAAGCAAGCTTAACACTATAGTAAGTATATGGAGTCAATGTCCGGCATTGAGTGAGACAGTGGTGGGTAGATCTTCTCATGTTCAACAGCAGGAAATTTAAGGTGCTATATAAATAAATAATAATAATAATAATATAGCGGAAGGGGGAGACAATCATAAGCTGCAGCTGGGTTCAAGAAATTACTCAGGCAGCAGGGAAGACAGTCCTTAACCCCTTCAGCATAGAAGAGGACGTACATCAGGAAAAAAAACCTGTGAGCTCTAGAGAAAGTCACAACGTGCACATTCACTTCTCTTGGCCTTGTCAAGGCTTTCAGGGACTTTCCCTACAAACCTCCCTCCTTTTCCAGGTCGTGCATTCAGGATTCATACAGTCATCTTACTGGAGCTTAGATTATGGGCATACAAAGTTTAAAGAGACGTCTTTTGGAGAAGGTTGACTCGATTTATGCCCCTTCTTATTCATTTCTATTGTAATACCACTTTTGCTGTTCTTATCTTCAGTTTTCTAGGCATTTTTTTCGGCTTCATGTTTTAAAAAACTCCGAAATGTCCAAGCAGTTATGATTTTTTGTTGGCTGTGACTTCTCTTCGTGGGCACAGTATCTGATAGCATTTTAGTTGTATATTGTTTATATCCAGTGGGAGTGTGGCGCCCCTGCAGTCTGGCTGCCACAAGTGGTATTGCATTTATTTTGTGTAAAGAAGTAAAGAACCCCCTACTGGGAAATCTCTACACATTCAACACTTTCCAAACTCCAATCAGAGAGTGCAGGGCGGAAGAGACCCGCCTCGGGCAGACCCCACTTCTGATTGGAAGGAGAGGTTAGGATAGGGAGAGATAGGCAACAGAAGTAATTATAGTCGGTGTCGGGCCGAGTGGCCGACAGGACGCATCTGCAGCCGACCCTGAGTGGTCGGGCAGAGGAACAAGCTGCAGGAAAGTAACCAGGCACTATGTGGTCAGGTTTCCAGGACCTGGCCGCAGAACCTGGAGGAAGCTGGATTTCAAGGCCAGTAGCCACCCTTGTGGGCCCATCCGGGGGCACAGTGGCAAAGAGGACCATGGGATTGAAGCAGTTGCTCACAGGGTCCGCATCACCTGCCCAGCTGGAAAGCATCCACATACTCAGAGGGATCTAGAGGACCCATAGAGAAGATAGTGAACTTGGGGACAGAAGTTATATGGAAGGCCAATACAGCTTATCCCAGCAGGGTGGAATATAGTACTCTCTGGACTGGCCAAGCTGTCTGCCTGGTTCTGCACATGTCCTGGCTGTACAGTAAAGGTAACAACTCAAAGACTGCCTGCTGTGCCTTGTTTTCTTCTGCAACCTTACCCCACCCCTCTGAACTACAGCTCCTATGATATACCCTCATCTTTCAATGGCTTGTCCCATGCTGGTGGGGGGTATTCCATCTCACTGCAAAAACACCTAAGCCTTGAGAATTCTACATGCACAAATACAGAATACAGACAGGCAGCCGGCCTTCATTTTACCAGATTATTTTGAGAGCATGAAAGGGCTTAAAAAATAGACAAAAAATATCTCACTGACCTAACACAGGTCCAGCCCTCACCTGTCCTACTGCCATGGTCATTCACTTGCTTCAGATTGGTCTACTCTTCAGTCTTGGGTTCCGACCTTCCAGAGCTGACAAGGCTTCACGAGGCTCACTTAACTGACATCAATGACATGTCTCCCATCCTACATGACCGCATGTCATTGACGAGCTCACACCTTTTGGTGACCAGTCCAGACTAGTCAGATATGGAAGATTCAGATCAAAGACCAAAAAGATTGATTTTAAGTATACAGCACAGACCAAAAGTTTGGACACACCTTCTCATTCAACGAGTTTTCTGTATTTTCATGACTATGAATATTGTAGATTCACACTGAAGGCATCAAAACTATGAATTATCACATGTGGAATTATATACTGAACAAAAAAGTGTGAAACTACTGAAAGTGTCTTATATTCTAGGTTCTTCACCTTTTGCTGTGATTACTGCTTTGCACACTCTTGGCCTTCTCTTGATGAGCTTCAAGAGGTAGTCACCGGAAATGGTCTTCCAACAGTCTTGAAGGAGTTCCCAGAGATCCTCAGCACTTGTTGGCCCTTTTGCCTTAACTCTGTGGTCCAGCTCACCCCAAACCATCTTAACTCTTCATCCTCCCTACTTTAACTTTCTGAGATAATGACCTTTAGGTTTCCATAATCATCAACATTAACAGAACTAAACACATGAAATAGATCCCTCTGTGTGATAACTTATGTGTGTCACTTTATGTATTAAATTACTGAAATAAAGTCACTTTTTGATGATATTGTAATGCATTGAGATGCTCCTGTAGTTTTTTTTTTATAAAGTTAAGAATTTTTTAGCCACTAACACAAAAAGAAACTATTCATGTTTGGTGTCTCTCTAATCATACGAAAGCGGAGAATCATATGACCAAGTCATTGAATGTCGTAAATAGGAAATCCAGAAGTAAACATGGTGGAATTGCACAATTGGATGGTTTTTGTACAACTTGTGCTGCAAAAAAACAAGCTCATTCAATAAAATAATGAAAAAAAAGTTCTGGTTTTTGGAGGAAGGGATGAAAGAAGGCAAAGGATGAAACAATGGTCATGTGTGAGAACCGAGGGAAGTCTCCCGATATGACGATGGTTGTTGTTCTTCATCCAGAGATACCGCACCACGGTCTGAGATTGGAATCTCATTGATCTTAGCATCCATTACTCTTATTAACAACCCTTCTGAAGATAATGTGTAATCCAATCCATACCCTGATCCATTCACCCTGGAGGGAAACATAAATTCCCATCCAACCTGATTGTATGACCTCCATGGGTCCAACGTCAGATGAAGTCCTCCAGAGGTCCATCTTGGTCTTCGTCATCATCACACATTGACCATAGCCCGGGAGAGTCAACCTGTCTGAGTAATACTTCATTATCTCCACCAATAAGCTGCATGTGGCCAGTCGGTAAGTTTCAGAAGGAACCTGTGACGTGAGTTTCAACAGTAATAACAGTCCCAGAAGTGGAGAGATAGGAATACAATTACAGATAGACAATTATTATTATTGTACTACTTACTGGAGAAGTAAATGGAGGTGAAGCCATCCGAGGTCGGGTCCAGGAAATGGCGCAGTACAACAAGGGGTAGTCAGAGACTAAATCCAATTCAGGAAAACCAGAAAGAGAAGACAGTTTACAGGGAGCAGGCGAAAGAGTAGTCAGGTCACAGGCAAAGAGTCACAGCCCAGGTAAGGGAATAAAGTCAGGCACCGAGCACAGAGAGATCAGTCTCACACAGGCAGCAACAAGTGTACAACTGACACTGGATGGAGGAGTTAGCATGCTTAAGTAGAGGATTATTCAGGTAAGGGAATAAAGTCAGGCACCGAGCACACAGAGATCAGTCTCACACAGGCAGCAACAAGTGTAAAACTGACACTGGATGGAGGAGTTAGCATGCTTAAGTAGAGGATTATTCAGGTAAGGGAATAAAGTCAGGCACCGAGCACAGAGAGATCAGTCTCACACAGGCAGCAACAAGTGTACAACTGACACTGGATGGAGGAGTTAGCATGCTTAAGTAGAGGATTATTCAGGTAAGGGAATAAAGTCAGGCACCGAGCACACAGAGATCAGTCTCACACAGGCAGCAACAAGTGTAAAATTGACACTGGATGGAGGAGTTAGCATGCTTAAGTAGAGGATTAATCAGGTAAGGGGATAAAGTCAGGCTGGGTCAGGCACAGAGCACAGAGGGATCAGTCTCACACAGGCAGCAACAAGTAATAATAATAATAATAATAATAATAAAGCTTTATTTATATAGCGCCAACATATTCCGCAGGGCTTTACAATGTAGGGGTTAGAGTACAGAAAATATACAGTAAGTAATTACGGTAGAGAACAAATAAAGTACAATAATTGGATACAAAACAATAGGCATAGAATCAATGTAACAAAGAAAATACAATAAATAAAGCAAGAAATGAAGGTGACCCTGCTCAAAAGAGCTTACAATCTACAACGGGATAGGGGTTGCACAAGGTACAGGGGCTTATTGCACTGATGGTCCAGGCATCTTGAGGAAATGGGGCATAGGGCTAAGCTTACATGGATGGTCATCAGACGTCTGTGTAGATCTTTTTGGTTTGGTGGAGTTTGTAGAAGAGTAATGTCCAGAGGGATAGGCCACTATCTACAGTACAAAGGACTTCTATTAGGGAGTATGATAGGCCGCCTTAAAAAGATGCGTTTTTAGGGATCGTCTGAAGCCATGCAAGTTGTGGATAGTCCTGATTTCTTGGGATAAAGCATTCCAGAGGATTGGTGCAGCTCTGGAGAAGTCTTGGAGCCGGGAGTGGGAGGATCGGATTAGTACAAATGTTAGTCGAAGGTCATTTGAGGAACGTAGAGAACGGGTGGGGTGATAGACAGAGATGAGGGAGGAGAGTTAGGGGGGTGCTGCACCGTGAAGTGTACGATTGACACTGGGTGGAGGAGCTAGCAGGCTTAAGTAGAGGACTAATCAAGGGAAGGGAACACGGATGATTGAAGCACAGACCCAGGACAACCAAAACAGACTGACAACTTCCACACAATAGTAACACAGCAGACAAGGACAGTGTGGAGATCGTGAGAGAACCTTTCATTCCCCCATTATAGTACATTTCAGTATCGCAGATAAATTAGATATCGTGATGAGCAAGTAGTAAGATCTTCGGGTTCGGATAGCTCTAACCAAATACTTTGAACGAGTTCACCAGGTCTTATCTGAGTCGCCTTTATGCTGGAGATGAGGTACCTTGACGCACATATTTTGCTCCTGCCAGAAACTACAATATCTCTTGTCTTAAGTTAATGATACCTCGAAAGCCCTAGGTGTGATGGAGTCGGACCTTAGGGCCCCAGTAGTACTGCTGTCCCTCCATACTCCTAATTTCAAACCCAAAAAACATGACCTTGTCCCTTTGATGTTGGGAGCGGCAATGCACCTAATTGCCTTAAAATGGAATCAATAAACCCCAACTCTAGGGGAATGGTTCGATAAAATCAGAGATATTTATAGATTGGAGGAACTCTCGAGCTGGGAGACCTTCTCTCATGACCGATTTCTTAAGATCTGAACTCCTTGGACTGGATTGTATGAAAAGGACTGAGATCATTAGTCTCTACTGGGGTGCCGCGGTGGTCGAGCTCCCTCGAGGAAGGGGCCCGCTCAGGTGGCCCGCTGTTCTGTATGCTCCCTCTATAGTTTACTTGATCTTCGAATGTTCTTTTCTTTTATTTGGTTTCTTATTGTTCATTGTTTAAATTCCCGCTATTGTTCCCACAAACTAACATGTATAACTATGCTTCCTCAGGAGACCACGATCTCCACGATATGTTGCTTTATCAGTTTACTTTCTTTGTATGTTAAAATGTAAAATAAAGAATAAAAAAAAAATAATGAGATGCAGGGTAGCAGAGAAATAAACAGCAGGAAACAATCATTTGCTTTACCTTTTACTGAAGTCCTTGCACAGTGTCCACAATAATACAATCCGCCACTTGGCATGTGGTCTGGCCAGTCTGATGGGAACTGTAGTCCACTCTGCCGGGTGAGAAATGGAGCCTACCTGCCAGAACCAGGCCCTAGTGCTCAACTTCCTGGTTAGAGATCAGGCAGCGTGTGAATGCTTCAGACTTCCAGCAAAAGAACCTCCAATCCCCTTCAGACATGGCATTACAATTGATTGTAAAGAAGTACCATCTATGGCTGCCAGACCGCAGGGGTACCACAAACAGATGTGTCTGGAGGAGGAGGATAAGGGAGTCAGGAGGGGAGAGAGGTGTCTGGAGGAAGACGAAGGAGTCAGGAGGAGACAGTGGAGTCTAGAGGAAGGCAAAGGAGTCAGGGAGGGGGAAGGAGCAGAGGAGTACAGAGGAAGACAAAGGAGTCAGGATGAAACAGAGGAGTCTAGAGGAAGACAAAGGAGTCTGGGGGGTGGGGGGCAGAGGAGTCTAGAGGAAGACAAAAGAGTCAGGAGGGGACGGAGAAGTCCAGAGGAAGACAAAGGAGTCAGGAGGGGACAGTGGAGTCTAGAGGAAGGCAAAGGAGTCTGGGGGAAGGTGGGGCGAGGAGTCTAAAGGAAGACAAAGGAGTCAGGATGGGACAGAGAAGTCTAGAGGAAGACAAAGGAGTCAGGATGGGACAGAGAAGTCTAGAGGAAGACAAAGGAGTCAGGATGGGACAGAGAAGTCTAGAGGAAGACAAAGGAGGTCAGGAATGGGAGCAGAGAGAGTCTAGAGGAAGACAAAGGAGTCAGGATGGGACAGAGAAGTCTAGAGGAAGACAAAGGAATCAGGATGGGAGAGAGGAGTCTAGAGGAAGACAAAGGAGTCAGGAGGAGACATAGAAGTCTAGAGGAAGACAAAGGAGTCAGGATGGGACAGAGGAGTCTAGAGGAAGACAAAGGAGTCAGGAGGAGACATAGAAGTCTAGAGGAAGACAAAGGAGTCAGGATGGGACAGAGAAGTCTAGAGGAAGACAAAGGAGTCAGGATGGGACAGAGAAGTCTAGAGGAAGACAAAGGAGTCAGGATGGGACAGAGAAGTCTAGAGGAAGACAAAGGAATCAGGATGGGAGAGAGGAGTCTAGAGGAAGACAAAGGAGTCAGGAGGAGACATAGAAGTCTAGAGGAAGACAAAGGAGTCAGGATGGGACAGAGGAGTCTAGAGGAAGACAAAGGAGTCAGGAGGAGACATAGAAGTCTAGAGGAAGACAAAGGAGTCAGGATGGGACAGTGGAGTCTAGAGGAAGATAAAGGAGTCGGGAGGGGACACAGAAGTCTAGAGGAAGACAAAGGAGTCAGGAGGGGACGGAGGAGTCTAGAGGAAGATAAAGGAGTCGGGAGGGGACAGAGAAGTCTAGAGGAAGACAAAGGAGTCAGGATGGGACAGAGAAGTCTAGAGGAAGACAAAGGAGTCAGGATGGGACAGAGAAGTGTAGAGGAAGACAGAGGAGTCAGGATGGGACAGAGAAGTCTAGAGGAAGACAAAGGAGTCAGGATGGGACAGAGAAGTCTAGAGGAAGACAAAGGAGTCAGGATGGGACAGAGAAGTCTAGAGGAAGACAAAGGAGTCAGGATGGGACAGAGAAGTCTAGAGGAAGACAAAGGAATCAGGATGGGAGAGAGGAGTCTAGAGGAAGACAAAGGAGTCAGATGGAGGAGAATAGAAGTCTAGAGGAAGACAAAGGATTCAGGATGGGAAGAGGAGTTAGAGGAAGACAAAGAGTCAGGAGGAGACATAGAAGTCTAGAGGAAGACAAAGGAGTCAGGATGGGACAGTGGAGTCTAGAGGAAGATAAAGGAGTCGGGAGGGGACAGAGAAGTCTAGAGGAAGACAAAGGAGTCAGGATGGGACAGAGAAGTCTAGAGGAAGACAAAGGAGTCAGGATGGGACAGAGAAGTGTAGAGGAAGACAAAGAGGAGTCAGGATGGGACAGAGAAGTCTAGAGGAAGACAAAGAAGTCAGGATGGGACAGAGAAGTCTAGAGGAAGACAAAGGAGTCAGGATGGGACAGAGAAGTCTAGAGAGAAGACAAAGGAGTCAGGAATGGGACAGAGAAGTCTAGAGGAAGACAAAGGAATCAGATGGGAGAGAGGAGTCTAGAGGAAGACAAAGGAGTCAGGAGGAGACATAGAAGTCTAGAGGAAGCAAAGGAGTCAGGATGGGACAGAGGAGTCTAAGGAAGACAAAGGAGTCAGAGGAGACATAGAAGTCTAGAGGAAGACAAAGGAGTCAGGATGGGACAGTGAAGTCTAGAGGAAGATAAAGGAGTCGGGAGGGGACACAGAAGTCTAGAGGAAGACAAAGGAGTCAGGATGGGACGGAGAGTCTAGAGGAAGATAAAGGAGTCGGAGGGGACAGAGAAGTCTAGAGGAAGACAAAGGAGTCAGGATGGGACAGAGAAGTCTAGAGGAAGACAAAGGAGTCGGAGGGGACAGAGAAGTCTAGAGAAGAGACAAAGGAGTCAGGATGGGGACAGAGAGAATCTAGAGGAAGACAAAGGAGTCAGATGGGACAGAGAAGTGTAGAGGAAGACAGAGGATCAGGATGGGACAGAGAGTCTAGAGGAAGACAAAGGAGTAAGGATGGGACAGAGAAGTCTAGAGGAAGACAAAGGAGTCAGGATGGGACAGAGAAGTCTAGAGGAAGACAAAGGAGTCAGGATGGGACAGAGAAGTCTAGAGGAAGACAAAGGAATCAGGATGGGAGAGAGGAGTCTAGAGGAAGACAAAGGAGTCAGGAGGGACATAGAAGTCTAGAGGAAGACAAAGGAATCAGGATGGGAGAGAGGAGTCTAGAGGAAGACAAAGGAGTCAGGAGGAGACATAGAAGTCTAGAGGAAGACAAAGGAGTCAGGATGGGACAGAGGAGTCTAGAGGAAGACAAAGGAGTCAGGAGGAGACATAGAAGTCTAGAGGAAGACAAAGGAGTCAGGATGGGACAGTGGAGTCTAGAGGAAGAAAAGGAGTCGGGAGGGGACACAGAAGTCTAGAGGAAGACAAAGGAGTCAGGATGGGACAGAGAAGTCTAGAGGAAGACAAAGGAGTCAGGAGGGGACGGAGAGTCTAGAGGAAGACAAAGGAGTCAGGATGGGACAGAGGAATCTAGTGGAGGACAAAGCAGTCAGGGCACAGAAGGAATCAGAGGAAAGCAAAGGAGTCAGGATGGGACAGAGAAGTCTAGAGGAAGACAAAGGAGTCAGGATGGGACAGAGAAGTGTAGAGGAAGACAGAGGAGTCAGGATGGGACAGAGAAGTCTAGAGGAAGACAAAGAAGTCAGGATGGGACAGAGAAGTCTAGAGGAAGACAAAGGAGTCAGGAGGGGACAGAGAAGTCTAGAGGAAGACAAAGGAGTCAGGATGGGACAGAGAAGTCTAGAGGAAGACAAAGGAATCAGGATGGGAGAGAGGAGTCTAGAGGAAGACAAAGGAGTCAGGAGGAGACATAGAAGTCTAGAGGAAGACAAAGGAGTCAGGATGGGACAGAGGAGTCTAGAGGAAGACAAAGGAATCAGGATGGGACAGAGGAGTCTAGAGGAAGACAAAGGAGTCAGGAGGGGACATAGAAGTCTAGAGGAAGACAAAGGAGTCAGGATGGGACAGTGGAGTCTAGAGGAAGATAAAGGAGTCGGGAGGGGACACAGAAGTCTAGAGGAAGACAAAGGAGTCAGGAGGGGACGGAGGAGTCTAGAGGAAGATAAAGGAGTCGGGAGGGGACAGAGAAGTCTAGAGGAAGACAAAGGAGTCAGGATGGGACAGAGAAGTGTAGAGGAAGACAGAGGAGTCAGGATGGGACAGAGAAGTCTAGAGGAAGACAAAGGAGTAAGGATGGGACAGAGAAGTCTAGAGGAAGACAAAGGAGTCAGGATGGGACAGAGAAGTCTAGAGGAAGACAAAGGAGTCAGGATGGGACAGAGAAGTCTAGAGGAAGACAAAGGAATCAGGATGGGAGAGAGGAGTCTAGAGGAAGACAAAGGAGTCAGGAGGAGACATAGAAGTCTAGAGGAAGACAAAGGAGTCAGGATGGGACAGAGGAGTCTAGAGGAAGACAAAGGAGTCAGGAGGGGACAGAGGAGTCTAGAGGAAGATAAAGGAGTCGGGAGGGGACACAGAAGTCTAGAGGAAGACAAAGGAGTCAGGAGGGGACGGAGGAGTCTAGAGGAAGACAAAGGAGTCAGGATGGGACAGAGAATTCTAGAGGAAGACAAAGGAGTCAGGAGGGGACGGAGGAGTCTAGAGGAAGACAAAGGAGTCAGGATGGGACAGAGGAATCTAGTGGAGGACAAAGCAGTCAGGGCACAGAAGGAATCAGAGGAAAGCAAAGGAGTGTGGTAGCAGCATAACTCCCTTTTCCTATCAGAACACGTGTGATTGATACAGTTCACCTGTATATGGGGGAGCAGACGGAAGTGGCACAAGACTTTTTCCATCAGCTATTGATGATGTACTGGTAGATTAGTGTTAATTATCTGGTGAATAAAATGTTTGGCCTTGGATAGATTAAATATGTACAATACTGATAATTAGCGCTGGATTGTTTCCATGGCAGCAACAACATCTCTTCAGAGCTTCGTCTACAGTAACAAACGGCGAGAACCCGGCGAGGAGAGCACAGAATGTCACTAATGTATCCTCCGCCTGTGTTCTCTAATTGTGTTTACCTAAAAGGCAAATTGTCCAATTCATGCCAACAAACATATCAGAAAAGGCCGGCAGTGCCCCAGATATCTGCGTATACAGTGAGGACATAAGAAACCCTACAGAAGCACAATCTCCATAGAGGAGGAGGAACGGGTCTTAGTATGAACACCTTTAGTTTGTCTGTGCACAACTACCTGTCTGTGGTTTCCAAAATATCTTCTGTTTGCCTGAGAATTCAGCACTTCTGCTACCTGTTTCTGGTCTTCCAGGACCTCTGATACCTGTGTGCGGTGTCCACAACATCTCCTGACTACCTGCAGCTTTCAGTACCTCTGCTACCTGTCTGCAGTCTCCATGATCTCTGCTACCTGTCTTTGGTGTTCATAACATCTCACTACCTGCAGCTTTCAGTACCTTTGCTACCTGTCTGCAGTCTCCAAATCTCTGCTACCTGTCTGCAGTCTCCAGAATCTCTGCTACCTGCCTGAAATGTTCAGAACATCTCCTGACTACCTTCAACTTTCAGTACCTCTGCTATCTGTCTGCAGTCTCAAGATCTCTGCTACAAGTCTGAAGTCTCCAGGATCTCTGCTACCTGTCTGCAATGTTCAGAACATCTCCTGACTACCTGCACCTTTCAGTACCTCTGCTACCTGTCTGCAGTCTCAAGATCTCTGCTACCTGTCTGCAGTTTCTAGACCTCTGCTACCTGTCTGCAATGTTCAGTACATCTCCTGACTACCTGCAGCTTTCAGAACCTCTGCTATCTCTCTGCAGTCTCAAGAATCTCTGCTACATGTCTAATGTTTCCAGGACCTCTGCTACCTGTGTGCGGTGTCCACAACATCTCCTGACTACCTGCAGCTTTCAGTACCTCTGCTACCTGTCTGCAGTCTCCAGATCTCTGCTATCTGTCTGCAGTGTTCAGAACATAGTACAATTAAAGATTGTTGTTTGTACACTGGAGTCAGCCCTAGTTAAGTAGCAGCTAAAGATCTGAGAAGGCTTTCTGTGTGCGTACAATCTTCAAAAATTAATAATTAATATGTAAAGTGTGAGATCTAGCGCTTACTGTAATGGTAATTTTATTGTTTTTAGAAGATGATGAAAATAAATTGATGTTTTTTAATACATTTTTTAATAAATTGTTTGGTTATTAAATTCTAGTGTTTCATAAAATTACCATTACAGTAAGCGTTAGATCTCACATTTTACATATTAGGTGTTCAGAACATCTCACTACCTGCAGCTTTCAGTACTTCTTCTATCTGTCTGCAGTCTCCAAATCTCTGCTACCTGTCTGCAACCTCCACTATCTCTGCTACCTGTGTGCAGTCTCTAGAATCTCTGCTACCTGCCTGCAATGTTCAGAACATCTCCTGACTACCTTCAGTTTTCAGTATCTCTGCTACCTGTCTGCAGTCTCAAGTTCTCTGCTACCATTCTGAAGTCTCCATGATCTCTGCTACCTGTCTGCAATGTTCAGAACATCTCCTGACTTCCTTCAGCTTTCAGTATCTCTGCTACCTGTCTGCAGTCTCAAGACCTCTGCTACCTGTCTGCAGTCTCCAGGACCTCTGCTACCTGTCTGCAGTCTCCAGGACCTCTTCAACCTGTCTGCAGTTTCCAAGACCTCTGCTACCTGTCTGCAATGTTCAGAACATCTCCTGACTACCTGCACCTTTCAGTATCTCTGCTACCTGTCTGCAGTCTCCAGGATCTCTGCTACCTGTCTGCAGTTTCCAAGACCTCTGCTACCTGTCTGCAGTCTCCAGACCTCTGCTACCTGTCCACAGTGTCCAGAACATCTCCTAACTACCTTCAGCTTTCAGTACCCTTGCTACCTATGTGCAGTCTCTAGATCTCTGATACCTGTCTGCAATGTACATAACATCTCCTGACTGCCTGCAGCTTTCAGTACCTCTGCTACCTGTTTGCAGTCTCCAGGATCTCTGCTACCTGCCTACAGTTTCCAGGACCTCTCCAACCTGTCTGCTGTCTCCAGACTTCTGCTACCTGTCTACGGTGTCCAGAACGTCTCCTGACTACCTTTAGCTTTCAGTACCTTTGCTACCTGTCTGCAGTCTCCAAATCTCTGCTACCTGTCTGCAATGTTCAGATCATCTACTGACTACATGCAGCTTTCAGTACCTCTGTAACCTGTCTGCAGTCTCCAGGACTTCTGCAGTCTCTAGGAAGTCTCTTGTCTGCCTGCGTCTTTCACTACCTCTGCTACCTCTTTACAGTCTTCCAATACCTCTACTACCAGTCTGCAGACTCTAGGGCATTCAATTTGCAGAGCATAATGTTTCTGCAAATCACTTTTCCTGTGATAATCTGCGTAAACAGCCGACTTGAGGTTTTGATCCGCTCAGCTGTAGTGCTCAGATATATAGGGAACGCCTTCAGAACGGAGAATTCAACACACGAGCGGTCACCTCCTTATTCCATGACGAGTCCCTTTTTGCACTTTTGAGGTTTTATTATGATGTTTTTCAGAGACTATTACAGACCCGCGGGTTCTGACATCCCCTCCCCTTAGGGGTCACAGTAATTGTGATCGCGCAGTGACCCCAGAAAATCAAAGTGTTGCCTTCTATACATATTAATATGACCCCCGCTCCATAGGGTCAAACAGGAAAGTCAGCAGTTATTTATTTCCCTATTAAATATACCCATTGCTGGTCTTGTGTCTCAGGGTCTTTGGATCATTGAAATCAATCTCGGATACCTGTGATAATTAGTTCGGCAGGTGAGCCCAATAAAAGGAAAACTGGGTGTTCCACAATATTACGCAGGACACAGTTTTCAAGTAACATGGGGAAGAAAAAGGATCTTTCTGCTGCCGAAAAGCAACAAATAGTGCAATGCCTTGGACAAGGGATGAAAACATTTGATATTGCACGAAAACTTAAGCGTGATCATTGTACTGTGAAGAGATTTGTGGCTGATTCTGAGCACAGATGTGTTCGTGCAGATAAAGGCAGAATGAGGAAGGTTTCTGCCAGGCAAGTTCATCAGATTAAGAGAGCAGCTGCTAAAAGGCCTTACAAAGCAACAAACAGTTATGTGAAGCTGCTGGAGCCTCTGGAGTCCCTCCAACCTCAAGGTGTAGGATCCTTCAAAGGCTCGCTGTGGTGCATAAACCTACTATTCGGCCACCCCTAAACAGTGCTCACAAGCAGAAACAGTTGCAGTGAGTCCAGATATACATGAAGACTAATTTTCAACCAGTCTTGTTTACTGATGAGTGCCGAGCAACCCTGGAAGGTCCAGATGAATAGAGTAGTGGATGATTGGTGGATGCCACGATGTCCCAACAAGGCTGCGACGTCAGAAGGAGGCGGAGGAGTCATGTTTTGGGTTGGAATCATTGGGAAACAGCTGGTAGGCCCCTTTAAGGTTCCTGAAGGTGGGAATCTACCTCTGCAACGTATATAGAGTTTCTGACTGAGAACTTTCTTCCATGGTGCAAAAAGCAGAAACAGGAGCAAAATCATCTTCATGCAGGACAATGCACCATCTCATGCTACAAAGAATACCTCTGTGCCATTGGCTGCTATAGGCATAAAAGGAGATAAACTCATGGTGTGGCCACCATCTTCCCCTGACCTCAACCCTATAGAGAACCTTAGGAATATAATCAAGCAAAAGATCTATGAGGGTGGGAGGCAGTTCACATCAAAACAGCAGCTCTGGGAGGCGATTCTGACATCATGCAAAGAAATACAAGCAGAAACTCTCCAGAAACTCACAATATCAATGGATGCTAGAAATGTGAAGGTGAGATCAAAGAAGGGTTCCTATGTTACCATGTAACTTGGCCTGTTAGGATGTTTTAGAGTTAAATAGCATTTTATTTCAGTGAATGTGACCTCCAAATGCCGCAAATTCAACAAATGAGTATCTTCAGTTCTTTAATAAAACATATCAAATGTTTAGAAACTCTCCTGTGCCTAATAATGTGGAGCAGGGCATTTAGAGGGTTTTTTTAATTTTGAAGATTATACTGTTATCATCGGGAGATTTCTTCAATAAAATTCTATGTATCCTCTAACGGGTGATGACTTTTATTACACTGACTGTCATCTGCACCGACCATTTTGGAAAATCGGAGAAAAAGAACATTTGCATAATAATTTGGAACATGGTGTAGTAGGAGTTTTATCTCACCCAGGGCTGTATTCACTTATACCCCACTCTACACTGCTGTACATTGTCCTCCATGTTGCTGCTGCCTTCCTCTAGGTGTATAACTCACTTCAGTAATGGAGTCATACCTACACTGCTCTTTACATCGGTATAATGTCACCCATGCTGATTCTACTTTCTAGTAAGTGTTTTATCTCACCCAGGGCTGTATTCAAATAAATGCTGCTCTGTACATGCAAGAAATAAAGCTAAAATCCTTCTCAGTCTAAGCAAGAGAGGCTGACAATTCACTGAGGGATCAGGTTACAGCTGCCTATCAAAGTTTTTTTTAAAAAGGAAGGAGGAAAAGAAACATATAATGAAAGAGGCAGCATGAAAGAGCTGTAAAAGAACATAGACCCTAGCTGCTGATTTCTTGTAGGTGTTTTACCTCATCACAGTGCCACATTGTAAGCTCCATTGCTTAGTTCTGCTGTATAATGTCCTCCTAGCTGTTGCTAGGAGTCTTTTATTTCTCCTAAGTTCTGGAATCACCGTTACCATGCTTAGTTCTGTATAATGCCCTCCAAGCTGCTGCTGCTGCTTTCCAGTAAGTATTTGATCTCATCTAAGTTCTGGAATCACCTCTACACTGCTTAGTTCTGTATAGTGTCCTCCAAGCTACTCCTTCTTTCTAGTAAGTATTTTACCTCATGTATGCGCTGGATTAACCTCTACACTGCTTAGTTCTGTCTAATGCCCTCCTAGATGCTGCTCATTTCCACTAAGTATTCTATTTCTCCTGAGTTCTGGAATCACCTTTATTTGCTTAGTTCTGTATAATGTCCTCCAAGCTGCAGCTTATTTTCCAGTTAGTATTTTATCTCACCTAAGTTCTGGAATCATCTCTACACTGCTTAGTTCTGTATAATGGCCTCCTAGCTGCTGCTTATTTCCACTAAGTGTTCTATTTCTCCTAAGTTCTGAAATCACTTCTACCTGCTCAGTTCTGTATAATGTCCCCCAAGTTACAACTTCTTTCCAGCAAGTGTTTTATCTCACCTAAGTTCTGGAATCACCTTTACCATGCTTAGTTCTGTATAATGTCCCCCAAGCTGCTGCTGCTTTCCAGTAGGTGTTTTATTTCTCCTACGTTCTGGAATCATCTCTACACTGCATAGTTCTGTATAAAGTACTGCAAGCTACTGCTTAGTATGTCTATCTAACATCCTCCATGCTGCTACTTCTGTCCAGTGAATGTTTATATCAGCCTAGTGCTGGATTCACAACTACATTGCTCATTATGCCTGTAGATGTTCTTCCTTCATGTGGCTGATGCTTTATATTAAAGGGAACCTGTTATACAAAAAAAAACTGCTATTAACCTGTAAATATAGGGTTAATCTTTGAATTTTGTTCCTCCAAACGACCTCAGTCTTTCCGTCATAGAGATGCGGTCCGAACAGCTTCAGTGACCGCTTTGTGCACAGAGAGTGGTGGCTGTAACCATACCGGCCACTGACTGACAGCCACCTCTATACTGATGCAAGGCATGGCTGGGTACTTATAGAACAGATTAAATACATTTTTGCAGGTTACTAGTGTTTATTTGGTATGACAGGCTCCCTTTAAGTGTTTTATCTAACCCCAGTGCTGGATTCACAGCTACACTGAGCAGTACTTCTGTATAATGTCCTTCAAGACTCTGGTAATTGTTTTATCTCATCTCAGTGATGGATCACATCTAGAATCTTCAGTACTGCTTGTTCATGTGCCCGATACTGCTGCTGCTTTCCCCTAAGTGTATATCTAATCACAGTGATGGATGGACACCTACACTGCTCAGTACCTATGTATGATGCTGCTGGTTTCTAGTGAGTTTATCTTCTCTCCCCCAGGACTGTATTCACATATCTGTTTCTCTATACTTCTGTAACTTGTCCTCCATGTTGCTGCTGCTTTCGCCCGTTTATCTCACCACAGTGGTGAATTCACACTTTTATTGCTCATAACATATATATATATATATATAATGTCATCCATGCTGCTGCTTTCCCCTAAGTGTTTATTTCCCCTGCTGCTGCTTTCTAGTAAGTGTTTTATCTCACTCAGTGCTGTATTTACATATACACTGCTCTATAGTCCTGTACAGTGCCCTCCATGTTGCTGCTGCTATCCCCCATTTAATTCACCAAAATGATGGATTTACAGCTGCATTGCTCATGTGGCGCCCCCCACTGGTCAGTGCGCCACAGTAGGGGTACTGCACCCGCAGGCGAGTGTGCAGTTATTCCTGTCACAGGGAGGAGTAAGGTTTGTAAGTGGATCCCACCCCAGCACTCCCACACTCGAGCCTAGGCAAATGGTTGGAGCCCAGTCCCAGGGGGAGAGTTAGGGGAGGAGGGAAGACAGACAGTGGAGTTCTAGTTTGCACTGAGGAGCGAAGGAGAGGGGAGCCTCTGAGAGAGAGAAGGAGACTCCCAGGAAGGGGGCAAAGAGAAGAGGCAGCCCAGGAACAGAAAGAGGGGACCCCATATCAGAGCGCCCAAACTCTGGGGGCACCCTAGTCCATCTAACGGAGTACCGGCTCTGAGGATACGGTGCAGGGAGTCCAGCCCCTGAGCAGTCTACACCGGTCATCACGGGTCAGTTCACCAACCCTGACTCCCTGTCTTCAAAGTGCAGCCTCGCCAGGATCGCCCACCAAAGGTCGAGCCCCTTCAGAGAGAGAAAGGAGGGAATCTCACAGCACCCCAGCGGGCCTGGTATATAAGAGGGCTGTGCCGGGGCAGGTTTTAGCAGCAGGACACGGGATCCTCAAAAGAAGGTATACTACGGGATCTGCTGAATGACTTTGCAAATCTCTGTGACTACCCGACCAGCTACCTGATTATAGACTGTTTGTGCTGTAACCTGAACTGCCATCTGAACTGGTTTACAGAGTAAAGTACCCGTGTAGAGCGACAAAGCCTCCGTGTGTCTGTTCATCTGCTGCACTGCTCCACAGATCATCTCCACATCCAGCACCATCATTACAGGTGCATCCCTGCCCCAGGGACTCAGCTCCACCTGCAGGGAGCTGCTCCAACCAAGCTGCAGTACCATCTTCCCCGGAGGTCTGAAGCGGCGCTGGTGCACATCAGCAGAATCTGCAGGTGGCGTCACGACAAACTTTAATTCCATTCCCTAACCCCTTTTCAGTTGATCACCAGGGCCACGGGTCTGGGCAAGCCACCAGTGACATCCCAACTACAGCAGGGCCCAGACCCCCGAGTCCCCATACAACCCTGGGTGATTCACTAATTACATATATATATAATGTCATCCATGCTGCTGCTTTTCCCTAAGTGTTTGTCTCCCCTGCTGCTGCTTTCTAGTAAGGGTTTTATCTCAGTGCTGTATTCCCATATACACTCCTCTATAGTGCTGTGCAGTGTCCTCCTTGATGCTGCTGCTTTTGAACATGTGCTATGCAGGGGGTGACCACAATAGGTGCAGGGATTTAAATCGCACCTGGTCCCTGGAGATTTGCAATAATTGGGCACCCCATTGGAGATTTCACATTGGGGCCCATGAGCTACATTTTACGTCACTGCTGCTATGTGCAGGAATCCCTCATCTCTGTGTGCTGTAAAGGAAAGTCCTCCTAGGAGCGAGTGCACACCCACTTGTGAAAAAGTAATAACCGCAATCAAATCATATAATGGGGAGCCATAGCGTCATTCTTCATGACCGACAGCTTCTTCTGTAAAGTCAGCTGATATGACAGGCGCTCCTAACAGTGATGGTATTGTGGCGCCCCTGCGTCTTGGTACTGCACCCACTCCACAGGTATAATGCCATTGCTCAAATAAGTACACAAAGCTGAGACACCCAAACATGCCCAACACCCATCCTGACTCCAGACCAGGGATATGCAGGGTGGAAGAAACCCCTCTAGAGGGCAGACCCCATCTGCTGGCTGGAGGAAGGAGTGGGTCTAGGGGGGTGAGAAGAGTTAGTTAGAAAGAGTTAGACAGAGAGTAGAGAAAGGAGAGGAAGCAATATGGAGTTCTAAGGGACGCTAGGGCTGTGGCCTAGCGGGACCAGTGGGTAGGTCTGCCGCAAACTCCCAGTTCGGAGAATCCTGAATCTACAGCCGACTTCCAGGTCAGGTAGAAGAACTGGCTGCAAAGGGGTACAGGCCCCAAATTGGACTGAATTCTGTAAGATCAGCCAAGAAACCGAAGGCCACTGAACTGCGCATGTATTGGCCAACATCCAAGGCACAGTGGCTACAGAGGGTCAGGAGGACATGCCAGGCCGTCGCCTGACAGGACCCGCAGTTGCCTGTCTCAGGACGAGTAGCATGAGAGGACACAGAGGAAGAGCAGGAGTAGAAAGTGTCAGGAAGGGCAGCACGGAGAGGCTTATGAACAGTGTCTCAGTGGAGGGTACTCGGACTCTATGGGAGCTGGCCAAGCTGCAAGCTGGAAGAACACAGCACCCCGGCCGGGTTGTCTTTGCACCAACGACAAGTAAAGAGACTGGTAAGAACTGCAAACCTGGTGTCTGTCGCCCCTTCTTGCGCCCTCTGAAATCTCTGGCTACAACTATAACCACCAACTCAACCATCCTATATTACCACACCCTGGGGACCCGCTCCGTCCGTGGGGAGTGCTACACCTAGCTGCCATAACACCTGTTACCCGGAGTCATTATAAGCAGCGCTGGTCACCCTGATCAGAAACCATGGATGGCGTCAGGAAAACATTAAAAATTTTAATTCCCTTCTAAACAATCCCCCTTTTTCAACGACTGATCGCAGCCACGACTTCCAGGGAGGACTGACTACCCTGGCCCCATGACCGCTGCAATATGAAGTAACTTCATTCATGTCAACAGCATTCATCCATGTCAGAGAACGATTAGCGTCACACGTTAACGATTTATAATTATTCGGGAAACAGAAAGAAGCTGCACACAGAACTTATCGATTCAGGTCAGCGGTTTTATTGCACATAGCAGGGTGTGGGTAGTGGGTGGGAGAATGGTGGAAGGTGGGAGGCTTCACTGCGATCACACTGTGATTCCTGGACCTGTCAGTGAGACTTCTGCTCCTCTCCACAGGGATTGTGGCGACTCCTCATTACACTGCTCCAGTGTCTTGGGTTTGTTGCCTTTTCCATGTTTCAGCTCTTTCCAAAGATGCTCAATAGGATTTAGGTCAGGGTTCATAGAAGCCACTTCACAATAGTCCAGTGTTTCCTCTTGGCCATTCTTGGGTGTTTTTAGCTGTGTGTTTTGGGTCATTATCCTGTTGACCTGTGACTGAGATCAAGCTTTCTGACACTGGGCAGCACATTTCTCTCTAGAATCTCTTGATAGTCTTGAGATTTCATTGTACCCTGCACAGATTCAAGACACCCTGTGCCAGATGCAGTACAGCAGCCCCAGAACATAACAGAGCCTCCTCCATGTTTCACAGTAGGGACAGTGTTCTTTTCTTGATGTGTTTAATTTTTCCGTCCGTGACCATAGAGCTGATGTGTCTTGTCAAAAAGTCCCATTTTTGTCTCATCTGTCCATAGGACATTCTACCAGAAGCTTTGTGGCTTGTCAACATGTAGTTTGGCAAATTCCAGCTTGGCTTTTTTATGATTTTTTTTCAACAATGGTGTCCTCCTTGGTCGTCTCCCATGAAGTCACTTTGGCTCAAACAATGACGGATGGTGCGATCTGACACTGATGTTCCTTGAGCTTGAAGTTCACCTTTAATCTCTTTAGACGTTTTCCTGGGCTTTTTTGTTACCATTCGTATTATCCATCTCTTTGCTTTGTCATCAATTTTCCTTCTGCGGCCACGTCCAGGGAGGTTGGCTACAGTCCCATGTATCTTAAATATGTGCAACTGTAGTCATAGGAATATCAAGCTGCTTGGAGATGGTCTTATAACCTTTACCTTTATCATAATTGACTATAATTTTCTTTCTCATCCCCTGAGACAACTCTTTTCTTCGCTTCCTATGGTCCATATTAAGTGTGGTACACCATCTCACCACGTCAAGGTGATCCAAATCGGGACAGTCCTAGCATGAAATGTTTTAAACCTTACCTTGTATCTAGTGACGTAAGGAATGAGTAATACCAGGGCAAGCATGAATACCCAGCAATCGGAAACTATAGAAGCGCAGTGTCCACCTCAAAGAAAGGTAGACCACACCTCCACGTCAAGATGACCCATATCAGCAAGGTCCTAGCATCTAATGTTTAAAACCTTATTTGTCTGATGACATAAATGTAATAAGGACTGAACTGGTCGGGGGCGAACATGGACACCCAACAAAGAGAAGCTATAGAAGCATAATGTTGATCGCAAACAATGGGAAGCCATCCTGCCTTGTCAAGGTGACCATATCTGGACGGTCCTTGCATCTGTTTAAAACCTTACCATAGGTCTAGTGATGTTAATGTAACAAGGACTGAGCAGGACCAGGGTCATCATGGACACGCAGCAATAGGAAGCTAGAGAAATGTAATGTTCAGCTCAAAGAATGGGAAGCCATCCCACCACTTCAAGGTGACCCATATCGAGGTGGTCCTAGGACATAATATTAAAACCTTAACATGTGTCTAGTGACATAAATATGAATAAGGACTGAGCATTACCAGGACACACCATGAACACCCAACAATGGGAAGCTATAGAAACATAATCTTAAAGAAAGGGAGGCCATCCCACCATGTCAGGGTGACCCATATAGGGATGGTCCTAGGATCTAATGTTTAAAACTTTACCATATATCTAGTGACATAAATGTGAATAAGGACTGAGCATGACCAGGACCCACCATGGACACCCAACAATGGAAATGGATTTCACTGTGTTTGAGTGCTTTAGCCAGCTGCCCGCAGTGTTTTCCTCGACTGGTCTCCCTGAGATCAGTGAGAGCTTATAAATGTGAATAAGGACTGAGCGTGACCATGGCCCAACATGGACACCCAACATTGGGAAGCTTTTGAAATATAATGTCCAGCTCAAAGAAAGAGAGGCCTTCCCACCATGTCAAGGTGACCCATAATGGAATGGCCCAAGCATCTAATATTTAAAACCTTACCCTATGTCTAGTGACGTAAATGTGAATAAGGACTGAACATGACCAGGACCCACCATCGACACCCAACAATGGAAAGCTATTGAAATGTTATGTCAAGGTCAAAGAAAGGGAGGCCATCACACCTTGTCAAAATGACCCAAATCGGGATGGTCCTAGGGTCAAATGTTTTAAACCTTACCATGTGACTAGTGATGTAAATGTGAATAAGTACTGAGCGTGACCAGGGCCAACATGGACACCCATCCATGGGAAGATATAGAAATGTACAGTCCAGCTCAAAGAAAGGGTGGCCATCCCACCACGTCAAGATGACCCATATCAGGACGATCCTAGCATCTAATGCTTAAAACCTTACCATATGTCTAGTGACGTAAATGTGACTAAGGACACAGCAGGACCAAGTCCCAACATGGACACCTAGGAATGAGAAGATGTAGAAGCATAATATCCAGCGCAAAGAAAGGTAGGTTGCACTACCACGTCAAGGTGACCCTTATCGGGACGGTCCTAGCATCTAATGTTTAAAACCTTACCATGTGTTTACTGATGTAAATGTAAATAAGAACTGAGCAGGACCAGGGCCAACATGGGCATCTAAATATGGAAAGATATAGAAGGGTAATGACCAGATAAAAGAAAGCGACACCACACCACCACATCAAGGTGACCCATATCAGGATGGTCCTCACATCTAATGTTTAAAACCTTACCATGTGTTTACTGATGTAAATGTAAATAAGAACTGAGCAGGACCAGGGCCAACATGGGCACCTAAATATGGAAAGATATAGAAGGGTAATGACCAGATAAAAGAAAGCAAGGCCACACCACCACATCAAGGTGACCCATTTCAGGATGGTCCTCACATCTAATGTTTAAAACCTTACCATGTGTTTACTGATGTAAATGTAAATAAGAACTGAGCAGGACCAGGGCCAACATGAACACCTAACAATGGAAAGATATAGAAGGGTAATGACCAGATAAAAGAAAGCAAGGCCACACCACCACATCAAGGTGACGCATATCAGGATGGTCCTTACTTCTAATGTTTAACACCTTACAATATGTCAATATGTCTAATGATGAAAATATGAATAAGGACTGGGCAGGACCGGGGCCAACATGGACACCCAACAATGGGAAGATATAGAAATGTAATGTCCAGCTCAAAGAAAGGGATGCCATCCCACCACATCAAGATGACTCATGTCTGGATGGTACTAGGATCTAATGGAGAAGTGAAGCCAAGCATATGAGATGTTACATGGTAATGGAGACGCCATCGAATTTTGTGATATTGGACAGCTACACTCCTGGTTAGTGGAGAGTATTCATGTGGAGGGCTTTATATAAGGGGGGTAACTCCATTGCATTAGAATACATAGCTGTTCCCAAGTTACCAGTGACAGGCTCTGCCAGTCAGAAAATGGACCATGTACTACTTCAGCATTGCGTTGCTACAATTTTGGAGACCTGATTACATTCCTCACTCCATCTCATTCTGTAAAATTCGGATGGTTACTTCTTTTTCTTACAGACTTTCTAGATATAAACATTGAGTCATCTCACCCATCAGAACGACGGCACGAAGCCGAGCGCTGGCAGTCAATGTGTTACTTATTATTAGTGTTCTAGAATATGAAGCATCTGGATGACTATCAAAACCCCTTTAATAGCCGAAAGAGGTCTCTTAATTACCTGCAGATCAGAAAATGTATGATGGAAGGAAAAAGGGACAACGGCTTAATTTCTAAAAGCTCCTGCAATTCAATCAAAACAATATGAAAATGTAATAAAAAAGGTGAAATTCCTTAAAGGGAAAATATTTAGCATTAAACACAGTATGGGGCAGGTAAAACATTGTCATCAATATCTGTATCATTGCCCTGTGTTCACTCATTGCCTCAAAATTGGGTTTACATTCATATGCACAATGAGCTTACAAGTGCACTTGTGGAAGAATGTGTGCACTTGCAGCACCTAACTCCACCTTCACTTCCCTCGGCTTCTTGATTGAAAGTGTAGAGCACATTATTACATGACGTCATGCAGCAGAGCCTTCTGTCTCTACGGTCAATCAAGAAACCGAGGGTGACACTAAAAAGGAGCCAATTACTGCAAGTGAACTGATCCACAAGTGCTCCCATCCACCTACATGTGAACTGATTTGCCCAATGGGGCACTGACCCACCCACTGATGCACTGATCCTCCCCTGGGTTCACTGATCCGCCCAATGGTGGACTAATCTGCCCACTTGTGCACAGATCTTTAGGTGGATTGATCTGCCCACCAATTCCCTGAAAAACCCAAGATGCACTGATCCACCACCTGTTGCACTGATCCGACCCCTGTACTCTAATTTGCCCACTGATGTACTAATATGCCCACCAGTGCACTGATCCACCCACCGATGTACTGATCCACCCAGCAATGCTCTGATCCACCCACCGATGCACTTAGCCACCCACCGATGCTTTAATCCACCTATCGGTGCACTGATCCACCCACTGATGCTCTGACCCACCTATTGGTGCTCTGATCCACCCACTGATGCACTGATCCACCCACCAATGCTCTGATCCACCTACCAGTGCACTGATCCACCCACTGATGCACTGATCCACCCATCGGTGCACTGATCCACCCACCAATGCATTGATCCACCCATCGGTGCAATGATCCACCCACCGATGCACTCATCCACCCACCGATGCAATCATCCACCCATCGGTGCACTGATCCACCCACCGATGCTCTGATCCACCCACCGATGCACTGATTCACCCACCGATGCACTGATCCACCCAGCAGTGCACTGATCTTCCCACTGATGCACCCACTGATGCTCTGATCCACCCATCAATGCACTGATCCACCCATCGGTGCACTGATCCACCCATTGGTGCACTGATCTACCCACCGATGCTCTGATCCACCCTTCTGTGCACTGATCCACCCATCGGTGCACTGATCCACCCACCGATGCTCTGATCCACCTATCGGTGCACTGATCTACCCACCGATGCTCTAATCCAGAGGTCCCCAACTCCAGGCCTCAAGGCCCACCAACAGTGCATGTTTTCAGGATTTCCTTGGCATTTGGAATCACCACCTGTGCAGGAGATTGAATTACCAACTGTCAAATTTCTATGGAAATAATGAACACCTGGACCGTTGGTGGGCCTTGAGGACTGGAGTTGGGGACCTCTGCTCTAATCCACCTATCGGTGCACTGATCTGCCCACTCGTGCGCAGATCCGTGCATGGGTTCACTGAGCCACCCACTGGTGCACTCATCCGACCAATGGTGGATTGATCCACCCACCAATGCTCCCAATGCATTGATCCACCCACCTGAGCACTTGTTATTTTTATTATTATTATTATTATTATACCAATTTTCAGAAAAATAAAAGATTAATTTTGTTGCAAGGAATCTCCAGAGAGCAGCGCCAGCGGTATCACTGGATATTGTAAAGACATACTGATAGGATATTTAGATTGTGAGCTCCAAGAGAGACAGCATTACTCATGTATGTAAAGTGCTATGGAATTAATAGCGCTATATAAATGAATAAATATTATTATTATTATATGTTTCACCCTGTGTTAAAACTCTTTAAACTTCTTTTTTGAGAAAGTAGATCCGATGTTATACTTCTTTTGACGGACCAGGGTCTATGTGGACATTCAGGTTTGCAGAGGAGCCTCATACTTAATGCAGACCATGCACATCTGTATCCGGGCTCTTCCCTGGTTGCGGTGACGCTGGGTCACATTTTTTGCCCTTTTAATATATAAATGACATCTGGTTACAGGCGGCTGCTGGTTTATGGTGGAGCGCGAGGGCGGCGCAGGCATATAATGGAGCGGCCTCCTGCTGCGGTTAAACATGTGACTATGTGAAGTTATTGCACTTCTGTGTGTGATGACGGATGAGCAGAGGTGCCAGCGGACCGATCACTATCAATCAGGGTTATGCAACCGCGTAAATCAATAAGTTATAAAGACAGCCTGTAACAGACAGTGCAACACGGAGGCTGGAGAAGGCAGATGGTGCAATGTTTTTAATAAATCCCAATTGCAAGAGTTAGTTTTAGCCTAAAATACATGCAATTAGGAAAAAAAGGAATTGCCCCCAAAGATAACCGTAACATGTTGTCCGCTGCGGACATGTTGCTGCCGTGTGCACATGGTATTAATCCTTTCTTCTTACTCTTTGTATTGATTGATTGCTGTAGGTGGGAGAAACAAAATATTAGTCTTTAAGCTACTGTGATACCTTTTAATGGCTAACAAAAAATATAATAAATAATATTACAAAGCAAGCTCTCGAGACTGCTTACATCTCTTCATCAGACCTGAAGAGGAGACTTAAGCAGTCTCAAGAGCTCGCTTTGTAATATAATTTATGATATTTTTGTTAGCCATTTAAAGCTGTTACAAAGCGAGCTCTCGAGACTGCTTACAGTTAGGGCCAGAAATATTTGGACAGTGACACAATTTTGGCGAGTTGGGCTCTGCATGCCACCACATTGGATTTGAAATGAAACCTCTACAACAGAATTCAAGTGCAGATTGTAACGTTTAATTTGAAGGGTTGAACAAAAATATCTGATAGAAAATGTAGGAATTGTACACATTTCTTTACAAACACTCCACATTTTAGGAGGTCAAAAGTAATTGGACAAATAAACTTAACCCAAACAAAATATTTTTATTTTCAATATTTTGTTGCGAATCCTTTGGAGGCAATCACTGCCTTAAGTCTGGAACCCATGGACATCACCAAACGCTGGGTTTCCTCCTTCTTAATGCTTTGCCAGGCCTTTACAGCCGCAGCCTTCAGGTCTTGCTTGTTTGTGGGTCTTTCCGTCTTAAGTCTGGATTTCAGCAAGTGAAATGCATGCTCAATTGGGTTAAGATCTGGTGATTGACTTGGCCATTGCAGAATGTTCCACTTTTTTGCACTCATGAACTCCTGGGTAGCTTTGGCTGTATGCTTGGGGTCATTGTCCATCTGTACTATGAAGCGCCGTCCAATCAACTTTGCAGCATTTGGCTGAATCTGGGCTGAAAGTATATCCCGGTACACTTCAGAATTCATCCGGCTACTCTTGTCTGCTGTTATGTCATCAATAAACACAAGTGACCCAGTGCCATTGAAAGCCATGCATGCCCATGCCATCACGTTGCCTCCACCATGTTTTACAGAGGATGTGGTGTGCCTTGGATCATGTGCCGTTCCCTTTCTTCTTCCCATCATTCTGGTACAGGTTGATCTTTGTCTCATCTGTCCATAGAATACTTTTCCAGAACTGAGCTGGCTTCTTGAGGTGTTTTTCAGCAAATTTAACTCTGGCCTGTCTATTTTTGGAATTGATGAATGGTTTGCATCTAGATGTGAACCCTTTGTATTTACTGTCATGGAGTCTTCTCTTTACTGTTGACTTAGAGACAGATACACCTACTTCACTGAGAGTGTTCTGGACTTCAGTTGATGTTGTGAACGGGTTCTTCTTCACCAAATAAAGTATGCGGCGATCATCCACCACTGTTGTCATCCGTGGACACCCAGGCCTTTTAGAGTTCTCAAGCTCACCAGTCAATTCCTTTTTTCTCAGAATGTACCCAACTGTTGATTTTGCTACTCCAAGCATGTCTGCTATCTCTCTGATGGATATTTTCTTTTTTTTCAGCCTCAGGATGTTCTGCTTCACCTCAATTGAGAGTTCCTTTGACCGCATGTTGTCTGGTCACAGCAACAGCTTCCAAATGCAAAACCACACACCTGGAATCCACCCCTGACCTTTTAACTACTTCATTGATTACAGGTTAACGAGGGAGACGCCTTCAGAGTTAATTGCAGCCCTTAGAGTCCATTGTCCAATTACTTTTGGTCCCTTGAAAAAGAGGAGGCTATGCATTACAGAGCTATGATTCCTAAACCCTTTTTCTGATTTGGATGTGGAAACTCTCATATTGCAGCTGGGAGAGTGCAGCCCATATTATATATATAATTGTATTTCTGAACATGTTTTTTGTAAACAGCTAAAATAACAAAACTTGTGTCACTGTCCAAATATTTCTGGCCTTAACTGTATGTCTCTTTATCAGGCTTAATGATGAAGAGACGATGATGAAACAATGCCTGATGAAGAGACATAGGAAGTCTCGAGAGCTCGCTTTGTAACATCATGATGATGAACAGACTTTGACGAAACCTTGCCTGATGAAGAGACGTAAGCAGTCTCGAGAGCTAGCTTTATAACACCTTTTAATGGCTAACAAAAATAAAGTAATGATGCTATAAAGCGACCTCTCGAGACTGCTTGTGTCACTTTATCAGGAATGGCGATGAAGAGACGATGATGAAATCACTCCTGATGAAGAGATGTAAACAGTCTTGAGCGCTCGCTTTGTAACATCCTTACTTTACTTTTGTTAGCCATTAAAAGGTGTTACAAAGTGAGCTCGCGAGACTGCTGACATCTCTTCATCAGGAGTGATTTCATCATCGTCTCTTCATCGCCATGCCTGATGAAGAGACATGAGCAGTCTCAAGAGCTCACTTTCTAGCATCATTACTTTATTCTTGTTTGCCATTAAAAGGTGTTACAAAGCGAGCTCTCGAGACTGCTGACTTCTCTTCATCAGGAGTGATTTCATCATCATCTCTTCATCACCATTCCTGATGAAGAGACATGAGCAGTCTCAAGAGCTCACTTTGTAGCATCATTACTTTATTTTTGTTAGCCATTAGAAGGTGTTAGAAAGCGAGATCTCGAGAGTACTAATATCTCTTCATCAGGCATGGTAATGAAGGGACGATGAGATCATGCAGATGAAGAGACGTCAGTAGTCTCAAGAGCTTGTGTTGTAATGCCTTTTAGTGGCCAACAAAAATAAAGTAATGATCATACAAAGCAAGCTTTCGAGACTTCTTAAGTCTGTTCATCAGGCATTGTGATGAAGAGACATAAGCAGTCTTGAGAGCTCACTTTGTACGATCATTACTTTATTTTTGTTACTATTTAAAGGTATCACAACAACTGCAAGATTATTATTTTGTTACTCCCACTGAGAGCAAACAATCTTTTTTCAACTGGCTAATATAGTGCCCCTGAGGGTGCAGTCGTCACACAGGTACTGCACCTCAACCAGAGGTACCCCACTCTCGGGTAAATAAGGGACACCACCTGGCACTCAGACACCCACACCAGACACAACACCACCCAGGTCCTTGGGTTCGGGCGGACCATGTTTAGGGAAGGCCCCATCCCAGGCTAGAAGGGGAGCAGGTAGAGGGTGTGGTAGGAGTAAGTAGATAGAGAAACACAGGAAGTAGGAAGGAGGAGAAGATCGAAGGAAACTCGGTCATGGGTAGATGTGTGTGACCAAGGTCCTGGGGACTGGAGCCGAAGGAGCTCGTCCCAGGAGAAAGAAAGGAGCAGATAGAGGAGCCGGTGAGGGCTCCAGAGACTGAGAAGAGGTCCCAGGGGCACGGGAAGTAAGCGATCCACCCGTGGAGCTGACCGTGATCGGAGTAGGCTGGAGGGACCGGGCCGCAGAAGGGGGACTGGCCCCAGACTAGTGGAGTGACTGAAGGACTTAACTAGTAAACCGGGGACCAAGGTATCTTCAAGTGCACCATGGTCCAACACCACATTCATTAGCCGGGAAGGTAGCCACATAGGGTCAAGGGGACTAGGATGATGTCGCCCGACAGGACCCAAGGCCACTGGATCGCGACACTGAGTGTGAGGCGCGGGGTGGAAGGGTGAGAGCCAGCACAGAGAGTCAACCAGAGAGATGAACCTAAGAAAGGTGTACGGGTAAAAGTGTCACCAAATTACTCGAGAGTTGACTGGAGGCCGGACCTGGAGAACACAGCACTCCGTGGACCGCTGGAACTACCTGGAGGTATACTGGAACTGTCAGTAAAATCAAGAGACTGCACCTAGCCGTGTCCTCCAAGTTATTTACAGCGCCGTTGCCCTTACAATAACTGTATAAACTGCCCTGGTGTCCTCCTCCGCTTTACCGTGGAGAGCAGAACTACCTCAGCTGCATTACCAACGGCCCCAGAGATCTGTACTGCAGCGTCGGCCTTCCATCCCAATTGCTGAAACCCACAAGTGGCGTCACAAATTAATTTCACTTAATATATTCCCCCTTTTTATTGAACTCCCGAATGAGTTCTGAGTACCCCACGGTCCTGGTGGACGAGTCACTAACTAAAACCAAACCTTACAGTGGTAAGTTTTACATCCTACTTATATTACCGAAGCCTGAGACCCGAAACACAAGGAGGCATGTGAGATCTAATATGTATGTACAGCCGGTATAACCTGGGCATCTCCTGTATATAATTATATATGTACAGCCGGTATAACCTGGGCATCTCCTGTATATAATTATATATGTACAGCTGGTATAACCTGGGCATCTCCTGTATATAATTATTATGTACAGCCGGTATAACCTGGGCATCTCCTGTATATAATTATATATGTACAGCTGGTATAACCTGGGCATCTCCTGTATATAATTATATATGCACAGCCGGTATAACCTGGGCATCTCCTGTATATAATTATATATGTACAGCTGGTATAACCTGGACATCTCCTGTATATAATTATATATGCACAGCTGATATAACCTGAGATCTCCTGTATATAATTATATATGTACAGCCGGTATAACCTGGACATCTCCTGTATATAATTTTATATGTACAGCTGGTATAACCTGGGCATCTCCTGTATATAATTATATATGTACAGCTGGTATAACCTGGGCATCTCCTGTATATAATTATATATGCACAGATGGTATAACCTGGGCATTCCTGTATATAATTAATGTACATATATGTACAGCTGGTATAACCTGGGTATCTCCTGTATATAATTATATATGTACAGCTGGTATAAACCTGTGCATCTCCTGTATAAAATTATATATGTACAGCTGGTATAACCTGGGTATCTCCTGTATATAATTATATATGTACAGCTGGTATAACCTGGGCATCTCCTGTATATAATTATATATGTACAGCTGGTATAACCTGGGCATCTCCTGTATATAATTATATATGTACAGCCGGTATAACCTGGGCATCTCCTGTATATATATTATAATGCACAGCTGGTATAAAATGGGCATCTCCTGTATATAATTATATATGTACAGCTGGTATAACCTGGACATCTCCTGTATATAATTATATATGCACAGCTGATATAACCTGGGTATCTCCTGTATATAATTATATATGTACAGCTGGTATAACCTGGGCATCTCCTGTATATAATTATATATGTACAGCCGGTATAACCTGGGCATCTCCTGTATATAATTATATATGCACAGCTGGTATAACCTGGGCATCTCCTGTATATAATTATATATGCACAGCTGGTATAACCTGGGCATCTCCTGTATATAATTATATATGTACAGCTGGTATAACCTGGACATCTCCTGTATATAATTATATATGACAGCTGATATAACCTGGGTATCTCCTGTATATAATTATATATGTACAGCCGGTATAACCTGGACATCTCCTGTATATAATTATATATGTACAGCTGGTATAACCAGGGCATCTCCTGTATATAATTATATATGTACAGCTGGTATAACCTGGGCATCTCCTGTATATATTATATATAGTACAAGCTGGTATAACCTGGGCTATCTCCTGTATATAATTACATATGTACAGCTGGTATAACCTGGGTATCTCCTGTATATAATTATATATGTACAGCTGGTATAACCTGGGCATCTCCTGTATATAATTATATATGTACAGCTGGTATAACCTGGGTATCTCCTGTATATAATATATATGTACAGCTGGTATAACCTGGCATCTCCTGTATATAATTATATATGTACAGCTGGTATAACCTGGGCATCTCCTGTATATAATTATATATGTACAGCCGGTATAACCTGGGCATCTCCTGTATATAATTATATATGCACAGCTGGTATAAAATGGGCATCTCCTGTATATAATTATATATGTACAGCTGGTATAACCTGGACATCTCCTGTATATAATTATATATGTACACAGCTGATATAACCTGGGTATCTCCTGTATATAATTATATATGTACAGCCGGTATAAACCTGGACATCTCCTGTATATAATTATATATGTACAGCTGGTATAACCTGGGCATCTCCTGTATATAATTATATATGTACAGCTGGTATAACCTGGGCATCTCCTGTATATAATTATATATGTACAGCTGGTATAACCTGGACATCTCTTGTATATAATTATATATGTACAGCTGGTATAACCTGGACATCTCCTGTATATAATTATATATGTACAGCCGGTATAACCTGGGCATCTCCTGTATATAATTATATATTGTACAGCTGGTATAACCTGGGCATCTCCTGTATATAATTATATATGTACAGCTGGTATAACCTGGGCATCTCCTGTATATAATTATATATGTACAGCTGGTATAACCTGGACATCTCCTGTATATAATTATATATGTACAGCTGGTATAACCTGGACATCTCCTGTATATAATTATATATGTACAGCCGGTATAACCTGGCATCTCCTGTATATAATTATATATGTACAGCCGGTATAACTGGACATCTCCTGTATATAATTATATATGTACAGCCGGTATAACCTGGACATCTCCTGTATATAATTATATATGTAGAGCCGGTATAACCTGGGCATCTCCTGTATATAATTATATATGTACAGCCGGTATAACCTGGGCATCTCCTGTATATAATTATATAAGTACAGCCTGTATAACCTGGACATCTCCAGTACATAATTATATATGTACAGCTGGTATAACCTGGACATCTCCTGTATATAATTATATATGTATAGCCGGTATAACCTGGGCATCTCCTGTATATAATTATATATGTACAGATGGTATAACCTGGACATCTCCTGTATATAATTATATATGTAGAGCCGGTATAACCTGGGCATCTCCTGTATATAATTATATATGTACAGCCAGTATAACCTGGGCATCTCCTGTATATAATTATATATGTACAGCCGGTATAACCTGGGCATCTCCTGTATATAATTATATATGTACAGATGGTATAACCTGGACATCTCCTGTATATAATTATATATGTACAGCCGGTATAACCTGGGCATCTCCTGTATATAATTATATATGTACAGCTGGTATAACCTGGGTACCTCTTGTATACAATTATATATGTACAGCTGGTATAACCTGGGCATCTCCTGTATATAATTATATATGTACAGCTGGTATAACCTGGGTACCTCTTGTATACAATTATATATGTACAGATGGTATAACCTGGACATCTCCTGTATATAATTATATATGTAGAGCCGGTATAACCTGGGCATCTCCTGTATATAATTATATATGTACAGCCGGTATAACCTGGGCATCTCCTGTATATAATTATATATGTACAGCCGGTATAACCTGGGCATCTCCTGTATATAATTATATATGTACAGCTGGTATAACCTGGACATCTCCTGTATATAATTATATATGTACAGCTGGTATAGCCTGGACATCTCCTGTATATAATTATATATGTACAGATGGTATAACCTGGACATCTCCTGTATATAATTATATATGTACAGCCGGTATAACCTGGGCATCTCCTGTATATAATTATATATGTACAGCTGGTATAACCTGGGTACCTCTTGTATACAATTATATATATGTACAGCTGGTATAACCTGGGCATCTCCTGTATATAATTATATATGTACAGCTGGTATAACCTGGGTACCTCTTGTATACAATTATATATGTACAGATGGTATAACCTGGACATCTCCTGTATATAATTATGTATGTAGAGCCGGTATAACCTGGGCATCTCCTGTATATAATTATATATGTACAGCCGGTATAACCTGGGCATCTCCTGTATATAATTATATATGTACAGCCGGTATAACCTGGACATCTCCTGTATATAATTATATATGTACAGCCGGTATAACCTGGACATCTCCTGTATATAATTATATATGTACAGCTGGTATAACCTGGGCATCTCCTGTATATAATTATATATGTACAGCTGGTATAACCTGGACATCTCCTGTATATAATTATACATGTACAGCCGGTATAACCTGGGCATCTCCTGTATATAATTATATATGTACACAGCTGGTATAACCTGGGCATCTCCTGTATATAATTATATATGTACAGCTGGTATAACCTGGACATCTCCTGTATATAATTATATATGTACAGCCGGTATAACCTGGGCATCTCCTGTATATAATTATATATGTACAGCCGGTATAACCTGGGTATCTCTTGTATACAATCCCTCTGTAGCAGATTTCCACATTTCTGACCTCCGTCTCTTCTCCGGTTTCATACATAGTCATTGATGTCCCTAAAGCCTTTATTGTGCCTCATATAAAATCCACCAGAGTGTAATTACCCGAGTCACTATGGGAAACCGAAGAGATAATAAACATAATGCGTCTTGGGAGGCGGCGGCGTAAGATCTTGCGCTAATTGATGAAAGGGTCTGGAATCCTCTGAGAACGTGGCGGCATAATTACGTGGTGTCGACAGCGGGAGCAGATGAGATGGTTATTAAAGGATTTACGGGGTTAACCTTGGGCTCTGACCTCCTTCAAGATTCATGGGAGCCCGGAATGTAACAATCTGCGACACTTCATTTCCTATCTGCATTTCCAGAAGAGTATTTAGCGCGAGGTCGCGAAAGGTCAATTTATTCGCAATTTGCCGGCAAATTTACCTCTTCAATTTATTTTCAGGTTATAAAGGGATGAATATCATCATGAAGAGAAAGTCCAGAGCAATCTCCGCGGCTTTCTGCTACTCGGAGTGGATAAAGCTCATGCAAATTGGTCGGAAACTTCATCAGCGTGACGGAGACGATCAGAGCCGCCATTCATTCCAAGAAAGTGACCATGACCATAGGAGGATTGGGCGCGGTAAGAGTCATTGAACGCATCGCTTGCTCCATTGCCGATATGTATTCTGAGACTTGAGGTTCCACAGGTTCAGGTAATGCATTACAAGTGCAGGACTACAGGTGAGCCAAAAGTCAGGGGTGTGTCTGACCAGCCTGATTCCTCACACACCTGAAGACTATAATCTTTTGGTTAATGGGATCCAACATCTCTGTGGATTTGGTAGCAGGAGCTGCCCGGGAAGTAGGAGGCCAAATCTCATGTTTGGAAGGCATGAGGTTCAGGGACCATGGGACCTCTCTTGCTTGACATGAAGTTCAGACATCACATGCCAAGCTTGGGATGGCTCTGGCAGAACCTGATAGGGTTCTCTCTAGGTGCTTGGAGCGACAGTTGTCCTTGAACTCACCTGGGACGGAAGTGTGGAAACGACTGGTTTCCGGAAGGTACGTGATGAGGAGAGCACAGGGATATTCAAGAATCTACAGTCCTGCTGAGGATCTGGAACTGACAGGTGTTGGTGATCCCTGAGAGGCATTTCCTGAATGATAGACTGGCAGGAGTAAGTGAATGGGGCTGGGAATAGCTCCTGTAAGGTAACCACGTGTCTTAAAGGGACTATGTATATAAAGCCAGGCATTGGACAAATTGAGATCATATGATGTTCCGTTGATGGACAGACTGAGGTCATATGATGTTCCGTTGATGGACAGACTGAGGTCATATGATGTTCCATTGATGGACAGACTGAGGTCATATGATGTTCCGTTGATGGACAGACTGAGGTCATATGATGTTCCGTTGATGGACAGACTGAGGTCGTATGATGTTCCGTTGATGGACAGACTGAGGTCATATGATGTTCCGTTGATGGACAGACTGAGGTCATATGATGTTCCGTTGATGGACAGACTGAGGTCATATGATGTTCCGTTGATGGACAGACTGAGGTCATATGATGTTCCGTTGATGGACACACTGAGGTCATATGATGTTCCGTTGATGGACAGACTGAGGTCATATGATGTTCCGTTGATGGACAGACTGAGGTCATATGATGTTCCGTTGATGGACAGACTGAGGTCATATGATGTTCCATTGATGGACAGACTGTTTATGTTATGGTGTTTATGATGTAATAAACCAATGGACTTTGTTTTACTGCAAAACGTGCCTCTTAGTCTCAATCCCGTTACCATTTGAGTGTCCCCCAACACGCTCAGTGAGCAAATCACTACAGTGCCAAAAAATGGATCCCAGGTCAGTCACTGTCCATAGTAATGAAGAACAGGCGCAGGGGTGTAACCACAATAGGTACAGGAGTTGCAATCGCACCTGGACCCTGGAGCCTTGGGGGCCCCAGTAGTTCATCTGGTCTATAGAAAAAGACTAGTACTCTTAAGATTTGCAATACTTGGGGGCCCCATTGGAGCTTTTGCATCGGGCCCCATGAGCTTCAAGTTACACCCCTGCACAGGGAATCATTGAGGATGTCCACGCTGGTAATAACATCACAAGTTGGGGGCAACTTTTCTCTTCTGTTTAATGACCTGAGATAAAGGTTTAGGCCTCCAAACTCCGAAGTGTTTTGGAATTGGAGGAATATCATGATGGGGTTGTGATGTTACAGACCATACAATCCAACAATCCAAAATACAGAGTTCTACATACAGCAATGAGCAAAAACATCAAAATCGAACCTTCTAGAGGTCCTCCTGCTGCTCTGACCCATCAAAGGCTGATCCCATCTGGCTAAATAGCTCTCAGTCCCTTCATGTACCATTAAACATCCAACAAGCCCTACTGTGTTTTGGGATATACTGGGAAAAAACTCACAAAATCTGACATATACAAGGAAACCCTGAAAGACCTTCCATGTATCAGGAAGATCCCACAGGACTGCTTTATGCCGGTGAAACTCCACTTGACCCAACATATACCGGGAATACTCCCCAAGAACTGCTGTATGCCATAAATATCTCACAAGACCTGCCACATACCTGGTACACCCCTCAAGACCTGCTATATACTCGTCACACTCCACAGAACCAGGACATCCCCCACAAGACCTGCCGTATACTGGGAACATCCCACAAGACCTGCTGTATACTGAGAACATCCCCCAAGACCTGCTGTATACTGAGAACATCCCCCAAGACCTACTGTATACTGAGAACATCCCCCAAGACCTGCCGTATACTGAGAACATCCTCAAGACCTACCCTATACTGAGAACATCCCCAAGACCTGCCGTATACTGAGAACATCCCCAAGACCTGCCGTATACTGAGAACATCCCCAAGACCTGCCGTGTACCAGAACATGCCCCAAGATCTGCTTTATGCCAGTGACACTCCACTTAGCCTAACATACTGTATACAGGGAATACTCCCCAAGAACCGCTGTGTACCATAAACATCCCATAAGATCTGCCGTGTACCTGGAGCACTCCACAAACCTTGCAATATACAGCTAACATTGCACAAGACTTGCTGTATACAAGAAACACCCCACAAGAGCTAACCTATACCTGTAACACCTCACAAGACCTGCCATATATAGGGAACACCCCACAAGACCTACCGTAAACCGGGAACACCCCACAACACCTACTGTATACTACAAACTCTCTACTAGACTTAACCTAGACAAATATACTTGGAACACCTCACAATACCTGCTGCATACCAGGAACACCCTGCAGGACCTGCTGTATGCCAACAACACCCCGCAAGTCCTGCTGTATGCCAGGAACACCCCACAAGACCTGCTGTATGCCAGGAACACCCCAGAAGACCTGCTGTATGCCAGGAACACCCCACAAGACCTGCTGTATGCCAGGAACACCCCAGAAGACCTGCTGTATGCCAGGAGCACCCCGCAAGACCTGCTGTATGTCAACAACACCCCGCAAGACCTGTTGTATGCCAGGAACACCCCACAAGACCTGCTGTATGCCAGGAACACCCCACAAGACCTGCTCTTCACTAGAAACACCCCACAAGACATGGCGTATAACACAGACACCTCACTAGACCAGCCGTATACCAGGAACAGCCCACAAGACCTGCTGTACACTAGAAACACCCCACAAGATGTGGCGTATAACACAGACACCTCACTAGACCTGCCATATACCAGGAACACCTCACTAAACCTGGTGTGTACTGGGAACACCGCACAAAACCTGCTGTATACCAAGAACACCCTGCAAGACCTGCTGTTTACCAGAAACACCTCACTAGACCGGCTATATACCGAGAACACCCCAAAAGACCTGCCATATACAATGAACCCCCACAAGACCTGCCGAATACTGTGAACACCCCACAAGACTTGCCGCATACCAGAAACAACCTACAAGACCTGCCATATACTGGGAACACCACACAAGACCCGTCATATATCAGGAACATCTCACAAAACATGTTGTATACCGAGAACACCTTACAAGACCTGCTGTATACTGGGAATACCTCACAAGACCTCTAGTATACTGGGAAAAACCCACAAGACCTGCCGTATACCAGGAACATCTCACCAGACCTGCCATATACCGGGAATACCCCACAAGCTCTGCGATAAACCGGGAACACTCCAAAAGACCTGCCATTTACCAGGAACATCCCACAAGACCTGCTGTATACTGGGAACATCCCACAAGACCTGCTGTATTCTGAGAAAACCCTACAAAACCTGCTGTATACTAGGAACAACCCAGAAGACCTGCCGTATTATGGGAACACCTCACAAGACCTGCCGTATACCAGGAACACCTCACAATACTCACCATATACCAGGAATGCCCCACAAGACATGCAGCATACAGGGAAAACCAGACAAAACCTGTCATATACTGGGAACACCTAAAAGACAAGCTGTGTACCAGGGAAAATACAAATGACCCAATGTTTTGGAGATGCTCTGACCCAGTTATCTAAACATCATGACTAGCGTTGGGTGAACCTGCCAATGTTTGGGTTTGGTGGACCTAGCAGACACTTTTTTTTTTTGTAAAGTCCAGGTTCAGGACCAGATGTGACAACACAGCTTTTCTCAGTGCATGTTGGGAGTTAAGGTTCTTAATTTGACCAGATGTATAGCTCTTGTGTTGTTTATCTCATGTTTACTAAGACATTATTTCTTGCCAGTGGATTTGGAGCCTTCATTTGTCCTGAGTTTGTGTATTGTTAATCTAATGTAAATCACCTTACTCCCTCTGTCTACATTACTCAAAGGGAAATTATATATGCGGCTTGAAATCCAGCCAATAAGAGCACAGCCTTATTCCACCGATCCTAGAAGGCCACAATGAGATGAGTATCCAGGCTATATAGAAGGACTTGTTTCAGTCACTATATATATATATATGATTTATTGCCTCAGTCTAGGGACTTCAGCCTCGACTAGGGGACCTCCAGAACTAGATTATATTCTGCAGTAGTTCAGCCCAGGATTCTAGGATTCGACTGAAATATCAGAGACTACTTAAGCAAGATACCCAGGTTGGGACAATTTGGTCACCTGGCTACAGACTTTTCCAGGTGCCAAGTCACCAGCTGATCAGTGGTGTAACACCAAGTGTTTAGTTACCAGCTGATCACGGTTGTGGTACCAAGTGGCAACTCACCAGCTGATCAGGGATGTGACACCAAGTGCCAAGTCACCCGTTGATCAGAGATGTGACACCAGGCGCCAAGTCACCAGCTGATCAGGGTTTTGATACCAAGCGCCAAGTCACCAGCTGATCAGAGATGTGACACCAAGTGCAAAGTCACCAGCTGATCAGGGATGTGACACTAAGTGCCAAGTCACCAGCCATTCAAGTGCCAAGTCGCCATGTGATCAGGGTTGTAAAACCAGGTGCCGAGTCAACAGCCGATCAGGGTTGTGACACCATGTTCCTTGTCGATCAGAGATATGACACTACGTGCTCAGTCGCCAGACGAACAAGGATGTGTTACCAGGTATTAATTCTCCAGCTGATAAGGGTTGTGACGCCTAGTGCAAGTCACCGGACAATCAGGGATTTGACGTCAAGTGCCAAGTCACAACGGATCAGGTTTGTGACACCAAGTGCTAAGTCGCTTCTTGATCTGTGTTGTATCACCAAGTGCCTTGTCGGTCAGGGATGTGACACTAGATACCAAGTCACCAGATAATTAGGGACGTGACACAAGGTACCAAATCACCAGCTGATCAGTGATGTGACACCAAGTGACAAGTCATTTGCCAACTAAGTTTGTGACACTAAGTGCCCAGTGCCTTGTCAATCAGGGATGTGACACCAGGTGTAACCGATCAGGAACGTGACAATTGCTATGTAGCCGCCAAATGACTTCTGCGGTCTTGTGATGAAAGCAGACACATCCACATTGACCATATGATGAGGCTTATTAACATGCCATCGCTTTCAAGTGATATGTAGTGGTTGCAATTTAGAAATGTACTAACAGTTTTCCTTGTTCTACCGTCTTATATCGTACGGCCTTGAACATGTTACTTAATACCGTCCAGGCGGTTTCTTAAACGCTCTCCTGTCTACCTTCATTTACCAGGAACCATAGAGCTACATCTAATGAATAATGACAGCAGGATCGTCTCCTATTAAATATTAATGGCTTTCAATCTAACTTACTTTGGAGAACACATTCTCTGCAGTTGGCGATGTCTGACCATGCGGCGAGCATTGTGCTCCGTGTAGCCTTATAATGAGGCTGAATGGTTGACTAAAGACATATGTGCATACATTAAAAATTAATCTGTGCTTCAGGTTTAGATCCCCAGATAGTTCTCAGTCAAGGAAGGAAAAGTTTATTTTGTGCACGGTCAGAGTAAAGCTGTCTGAATTCCCCTTTGGAACGTTTTATGTTTTGTTTGTTTCTTCAAAGTCTAGAATAACTGGATGCAGTATATAGATAGGAAACAACTCAGGGTGATCCTAATGCATACAGCCAAGACTATATAAAAAGAAACTACCTGCTATCTGAAAAAAAGGGTGTTGGCAGATGTCTGTATGCCCCTTAGAGGTATTTTTCTGCTTATAAAGGAGACAGCAGAAAAGGAGGCTGTGCTACAGGAAACACTTCTGCACCATAGCTAGCTATCAAGTGGGTGTGAGTAACTATTCACTATTAAGGTATACCACCCTAGGGCTTACAGAGGGCAACAAAGAAACAAGAAAGAGACCAGTTAACCTGCTGGGGACTGCTTCTATGAGGGCAGAGGGGTGACAGAATGAAGGTCTGTGAAAGCATTGAACATACGAGATGTGCTGCATTGGGAATAACACAGAGACTGTGCTAGAGTAAAGGAAGAGCAGCTGAAGAGAATGCCAGCAGACTGTGATAAAGGATGGGAAGCATCAGCCCACGTTTGTTAAGCACATCAACAGTATTACATGAATAATAATAATTATCTAATATATAAAGCTGAATGTGTGTATGTCTGGGATTGGCATCTACACCGTCGCAACTACAGCCACAAAATGTTGCACAGTCACACATCTGGACCCCGAGAGCGTCATAGGCTATGTTGTGAGGCGAAATTTTAACCCTGCGCATTCCAATTCACCAAACAATTTTGCCCCTATCTACATAATGGGGAAAAAGTGACAGTTACCAGTTGACAGTTGTGAATGAGAGGGGCTTAATGATAGCACCAAAGACTAACAGCACATATCAGCATATAGTCACTAAGGTGGGGCCCCAACATGAGATATTCACCACGCACGGGGACATGTATACACACCACACACACAAAGAGTAACAGCTAAGGTGGAGCCCCAACATTGAATACTCACCACGCACCCAAACACAAACACACACACCACAAAGAGACACACACAACACAGAGACACACACCACACAGACACCCCCCCCCCACAGGGACACACACACATACACACCCTACAGGGACACATGCACTCACCCCACAGGGACACACACACCACAGGAACATACACACCCCACAGGGATACAGAGACACACACACACCCCACAGGAACACACAGACCCCATAGGGATGGACTCACACTACAGAGACACCCCTCCCCCCACAAGGACACACACCACAGGGACACCCTTCCCCCCAAAACGACACACACCACTGGGACACACACACCACACAGACAGACACAGATGTGCACAAATCACCTCACACAACTCGCCTCATACGTGTGCTATCTTTATTTTCCAAACATAAACATCTGATTAAAAACAGCCAATGTGCAACACATGTGCCATATAGGGAATTAAGGCAGATGTCAGTCACATGAGCCATCTATTATGTGTATGTGTGAGGTAACATATACTGCCTGGCCAGGGGAGGGATTACTGTTGGCTGGAGATTTATTAGGCTGCCTATAGCAACCAGTCACAGCTCAGCTTCTATTTTCCTACAGGTCATTAATATGACATATTCAAATTCTATTTTGTTATAGCTAACAGCAGTTATTTATTAACCCGGGCGTAGCCGGGTACTACAGCTAGTGTTTTATAAAGTGCCATCATGATCCGCAGCCCTTTACAATTTAAAGGGGACATGTACAGATAAATTGAGACAACACAGAGTAGCAAAATATTCAACAGATACCATGAGGAGTGAGGCCCCTGCTCACAAGAGCTTACAATCTATGAGGATTTAGGGGAGGCATAAAAGGTAAATGGTAAAAAGTGCCGTCATATAAGGTCCATCTATCAATATAATAAATAGGGGATTCATTTAATGCTGAATGAACCAGTCACCAGCCGGGATCTGTACAAGTACAGATATAGTGCATGGGGGTGCAGACAGATGACTGAAGAGGTCAGATTTGGAAAAGGCAGGATGGAAATAGTTACATAGATGAGGTGAGGTGATAGGCCAGTCTGAAGAAATGCATGCTTAAAACTATGGGTATTGGAAATTAATTGAATTGTTCTTGGTAATCCGTTCCAGAGAATTGGTGCAGCTCGTGAGAAATCCTGGAGACGGGAGTGGGAGGTTTGGATTGTAGATAATGACAGTCTTAGGCCATGTGCAGCACAGAGGAAGGTGTAGGGCTGATCTGAACAGAGGAAGAAAGAATCCTGTTCCCGAGAGGATAAAAGATAGTATTTTTTGGCCAACATAGGTCAGACATACGGAGACAAGCAGAAATGGAGGCTGTGCTATAGAGAAACATCTGCACCATAGCTAGCTGGCAAGTGAGTGTAACTATTCATTATTAAGGTATGGGCAACAAAAAAAGAAAAAAGAAGCTCAAGTCTGTCTGTCTGAGGTGTAGGGCTACATTCACATGGTGCGTTTTTGATCAGTTTTTTGCAGTGATTTGCAGTGATGTTGGGCATCCCAGCAAAGTCAATGCATTCAAAATGTAGCATTCAGACACAACGTTTTGTATGGATCTGATTTTGTGGTCAAAAATGGATCCGCACAAAGAATGACCATGCCAATTTCTGGGCGTTTTTTCCAGATCCGCTTTTTCCATTGTCTGTATGCAAAAAAATAACGGTTCAGTGAAAAACGCAGCAAAAACGCAGTGTGTGAATAGGTGATGTGTTGTTTTGAAAAAAACTCATCCGTTTTTGCAGCAGCAAAGGAGATCCTCAAAAAACGCTTCAAAAACGTGTCGGAATGTAGTCTAAGAGGCCCGCCAACCTGCAAGAGACTGCCATTATAAAGGCCGGTGTTCCACAGCAGAGGAGCGCAGAACAGGCTTATACCTGTCATTGATGAGTGCATCCAACAAAAAAGTCACAGATTAGTCACCCACAAGGATCAAGTGGAAGACCCCACCAGAGAAATGTGTGAGCTAATGCCTGAATATAAAGGGGCAAGAAGTACTAGAATGATAGAAGTGACTAGTGCCTGTGTCTGGGGGAAACAGATATTTGGTAAATGATTGAAGTGGTTGAAAAAAGTGAACACATTGCCAGACAAGTTATAAAAAGGTGACAGAGAGAGGGTCTGTGAAATCCACTGAATATGTTAAGCATTGAGAGTGACACAGAGACTGAGTCAGAGTAAAGGAGGTGCAGCTGAAGAGAATGCAAGCAGAAAACAGAAACATCTGCACCGTAGCTAGCTAGCAAGTGGGTGTGAGTAACTATTAACTATTAAGGTATACACCTGCTTTCAGAGGGCAACAAAAAACAAAAATGAAGCTCAAGTCTGTCTGACGTGTAAGAGACCAGAGTCAGAGTAAAGGAGGTGCAGCTGAAGAGAATGCAAGCAGAAAACAGAAACATCTGCACCATAGCTAGCTAGCAAGTGGGTGTGAGTAACTATTAACTATTAAGGTATACACCTGCTTTTAGACGTCAACAAAAAACAAAAAAGAAGCTCAAGTCTGTCTGACGTGTAAGAGACCAGAGTCAGAGTAAAGGAGGTGCAGCTGAAGAGAATGCAAGCAGAAAACAGAAACATCTGCACCATAGCTAGCTAGCAAGTGGGTGTGAGTAACTATTAACTATTAAGGTATACACCTGCTTTCAGAGGTCAACAAAAAACAAAAAAGAAGCTCAAGTCTGTCTGACGTGTAAGACACCAGCCAACCTGCATGAGACTGCCATTACGAGAGCAGGCTTTCCACAGCAGAGGAGCGCAGAACAGGCTGATACCTGTAAATGACGAGTACATCCACCAAAAAAGTCAAAGATTAGTCACCCACGATAAATGCTTTCAGGGAATCTGCTCACCTGATGAGGTTGTGTATACCGACAACCAGTTTCATCGCTCAGAAGGCAGCTGCCGCAGGTTCCACACATCTACGGGTAACTGTGGTGAAGAAATAGCCTGTACAGGACAAAGTGTTTCACGATCCGCGCTGCTACCAAGGAAAACCAGAAGACCGGAGTATCTGGATGAAGGTGTTGCTTTAATCCGACACGTTTCGGAGCCAAAAACCCAGCTCCTTCATCAGGGACAATCAAAAAACATTTGATTTTTGATTGTCCCTGATGAAGGAGCTGGGTTTTTGGCTCTGAAACACCTTCATTCAGATACTCCGGTCTTCTGGTATTCCTTGGTAGCAGCGCGGATCGTGCGACACTTTGTCCTATACAGGCTACAAAGGATGACAAGTGACAGCCATTACAGTATTACAGTATTACATGAGGAATCAGGTTGACTTGTACAGAGGAAGATAAGATATTATGTTCAAGTCAAGCTATGGAGTCATGTAAGACTCTGTAACCATCAAGCTTGTTGCCTTTTCTTGAGAAAAAGTTGTTCCTTAAATGTTTTGGGGGTACGCCTGAATTTCTTCCATCATCCCCGAGCAGGGTAAAAACTCTAACATCAAAGGCAACTGTATATTATGATAAAGGGGCCCACAACACCTCCCAAACAATCCCTACAGACTTCGCAGTTCAGGGTAACCACCAATGAACCAGCTGTCATAAGTAGTGTTACGGTTAATATTTTATATCCGGCTTGATTATCATTTAGAAACAATTTTATATATCTCATTTATTTAAGTTTATGAGACTGTGTCATGGAGTAAGTCTAACCAGGAAAATGGTTTCCTTTGCAGCTTTCCTGGAAGGTGGGTTGTGGTGTGCTACGGAAGGGTTTTCGTTTGTTCTTTTTATTTTGTAACAGTATGTAGTTTTGCTTTCTCAAACCAAATTAATAGGTCAGACCTTAAAGGCCACAGTCGACAAGACACTAGCTGCAGACACATGATGTCTTGTCTCCATTCATCGATGATTGTTTGAATTTGAACGTCACTGACAACGTGCAGACCCATTGTGTCTACTCCAAAAAGTGCTCCCTAATGAAAGTACCACCATTACGTAGAGAGAGTGAGGATCGGGCCTTCAGTTGGAAGCAGAAAGGCTTACTCGTGAACAGTGGGTCTGCCTGTGAAAGGCAAGAAGATAGCTAAACAAGAGGTGTGAGGAGTACCCACACCAGCTGAGTGTGTCTGAGTGTGAGGAGGACTGACTTGTTTGTAGGAACAACTGAGACGTGGTAACTACTAAGAGTCAGCAAAGTGCCAGACAAAAGTTACTACAGAACATTCTTATCAAGTGAGGGGACCATGAGGAGAGGGGCTGTGACAAACACCAATAGCGTGTGCTGCTCTGCTGACATAGTCATACACAGACTGTTGTAGAGCGACTGAAGTGCTGCTGAACAGGTTGCCAGCAGATTGTGCTAAGTAAAAGCAAGCTGTGCAGGTGTAAACCCTCAATGATCACAAGTCTACCTCTCCAAAAATCATCCCATTGCCTCGTATAAGGATACATACCGTTGCTTACATTGTATATCTGTTTCTATAAAGGGGTCCCGCACCCATATCAACGTTAAGACAGACAACTCTTTCATAAGTTGGCAAATGGTCCGTTAATGACCAGTGTCACACAGGGTGGTATAGTGGTAAAGGGGATCTGGAAGAATGATGGTAAGATGGGCAAAAGGTGATCAGGGGAGCTAGTCTGACCCCTAGACTGGGATTCCCTAATTTACCCTGTTTCCAGAATTACCTCTGATGGTGTGGAAGTCTGGATCACCACCCTTGCCCTTTGCTGCTGATCAGCCCTAGGCTAAGACCCCCTCATCTCCACCCATGGACCGGGAAGCACAGCAACTTCCCACAGAAGGAAAACACCAAGGCTTCAGCAAAAGCACACACATCTTCTCAGCTCCAGGTCTTGCAGAGACTAAACTCTATCAGCGACATCTGCTGGTGGAAGAGGGAACTATTTAAAGGCTGGGGGAGTTGATAAATATGTCAACTGACCACACCAGCAGCAGCAGCAGCTCACTGCACCTGGTGAGCCGCCTCAACCATAGTCAGCAACACAGCAGCAGCTACACGTTAACTCTGAATGTGCCAAAGGAAATTAAAACTACAGAGAACTTTACACATAGACTGCAACAGTCAACATACAGGACCTAAAGCCATAAAACAGTTCTGCTCCTTCTAAATGACAAATATTCCTGGGACAAAAGTGCAACAGTTGGTAGGGCCGAGGTACCTGGTAGCCAGGCCGGTGGTCTTTTGGGGAGTCACGGTGGAGGTGAAATATTTACAGGAGATTTGTAGATAATTGTGACGCCACCTGTGGTATCTGGTGAGGGATGACTAGCGCTGCTTATGTAGATTCCCAGGTGATAGATGGATAGGCAGCTAGTATGGGAGTCTATGTGGATGATGGTGGTAGTAGTTGGTGCTGTGTGTAGCAAGGAGGTGCAGAAAACAAGTAGGAAGACAGCGGGGCTCAGTCTTTTTTCCTCTACTGATGAGAAAGTTGTTGAGTCCGGGGAACCAGTCACCAGGTCCAGGAGGGTCCGGTCAGCCTGGACGCAGTCTGAGTCCACCTCGCCAGGTAGGTTTGGAAGCCTGCCTGCAGCGCTTTTTGGTTTTGGGTGCCAGTGTCACGGGTGTGTCAGATGGCATGAATGAGACTGTAGAGGCCACTCGCAGAAGGTCCCAACGTTTGGCCAAACAGTCCAAATCCTAAAAAAATAGTCTCTGTCGCTTTTCCCTTTTAGTGATACCTGGAGGTCACTAGGACCCAGCTGATCCCTTATCTTGAGCTGTGTATATATTCCCCTTGACTCTCAGGATGCACTGCTGGTGATAACTGTTCAGGTGTTCCTAATTGCATCCTAGCTCAAAGCATTGTTTCCTCGAGTCTGTTGGTTTGCTGGTTGGATCTGCTCAAGCTAAGTGTATCTCTTCCCTCTTTGTTTGTTTCCCTTGAGTGTTTCTTTAGCTGCGAGCTGGGCTGACTAGTGTTCACCCGCTCTGAGCCCTGTGTAGTGGTAGTCCAGGGACAGTCAGGGACTAGGTATCCTGGTGGCGACAGTTGTGGAAACTGTATAGGGACGTTAGGGGAGCCAGGACGTTAGGGGAGCACTAGTAGTTCTAGGGTCACATCTCCCCTTTGTGCCCTTAGCATCAGGGACTCCTTCCCCTTCTCCCTGTCGTCATCCAGCGCTGGGTGTCTCCCTACACCCAGCGTGACACCCAGCTACCTGTGAGCTATTCTACAGACCTTCTTTCTTGCTTTTGCAATAAGCTTCTGACTAGCTGACAGTACCAACCTGTAACGGGTACTGCTGTGTTGCTTGCAGCTCCAGGCTCTCGTTGAACTGTTATGTTGTCGGGTTCCTGCTTGCGGGCAGGAAACAAGCAATCTCCTGCCCTCCCGATTCAGTTCACAGGGTGTGCAGTCCCCGTGTAACCCAGGACTTTGGCGTCCTCGACTGCACATGCCTAGGGTGAGCTCTCCAGCTCTCCACTCCCTGAGCTCTATCTCCACCTTCTGCTTCCTCTCCCTACCCTTTCTCTCTCACACTACACCCTCTACTCATCCCTCCTCCTAGTCAGAGGAGGCAGCACCCCCCGGAACTCAGGTCATGGACTCCCCCTACTGATCAGGGATCAGGTCTTGTGTGTGCATGCGGCGGTTACCTAACATGGGGCGCTCCACCTGCTTCCAAGCATGATACCACCTCCAGTGAGAGAGGTGATACCACTGTGGCAACCAGACCGTAGGGATGCCACATAAGCCTGTGCTAACGACATATCAGTAGAGCTAGTTCGCCTTGGGGAAAAAGGAAAGGTTGCCTTGGAGTGGCTGGTGGGTGCACACATGGATTGGCTTTGATTTATAAGTACACCCTTTATGCCAGTAATGCACATGTAGGTGGTGTTGGTCAGGTTTTCTTGTCGATGTATTTGTGATTATTACGGTCCTGCATTTTTCATTGTAACCATGTGATAGTTCCCTTTTGACTTGTTTCGCAGTGATACATTGTCGCAGCTGTTCCGTTCTCCTCCTGAACCCCTTCCCACCCTCCCATACATTATTCACGGCCTCCTTTATTTCCATCGATAATACTGTATTGTCTTAAACAAATGTGCCTTTCCCTCGTTCAGAGAAGCAGTGTGATTTCAGCTCCGGGCATCGAACAATTACTTATTTTCAGATCGCAGCGCCGCACGTCAGAAGCCTGAAGCTGCGACTACTAAGGAGCTCTAATATTGATAATCTCTCACGGGTTGCGTTCTGTACAGTGAATGAAATAATCAGCCCGTGGCAAACGGAATAATAGACCCCGGTGGAAACTTGGCTTCCCTATAGAACAGCTGGAAAAGAGCTGAGACAAAGCGCAGTTAATGAGGGACACTTCACCGCACGCATTTATCTCAGCTATTTCCAGTGTTATCCTGCTGCTTTTTGCACCATTTATAATACTCACCCTGATAGACTGCTAAATGCTGCCAAATCCCTCATTTTATTGTGTTCTTTTCATTGTTTGCTAAAATCTGATTCTCTCTACATGCAATATATTTTCAACCACTAGGTGGCAATCTAGAGTGGTGCTCAGAAGCTTGTTACTTTGCAGCAGCACTCCGAGTGGCCAGCTTGGGTACTGCAAGTGAAATCCACTTTTTCAAAAGCAGAAATTCTCGTAGATTCATCCATATTTTTACCTAATCTCTACCCTTGAATGTTTAACTATCATTTAATATATTTATTTAAGTCAAGGCAAGTGGAAAATTTTGTTGAGTTATTGGGCGCCATTAACTCTTGTGCTGCGGGATAAAAGTGTGAAGTGCCCTAAAGAAATCTATGTAGGGGATAGTGACTAATGTTCCTTTGTCTCTGTCACATGTTGACTGCTTTGCAGTCCATGAGTGTTGCTGTTGCTGAATTTAATCTGATTTTTTCTTTCCTTTAGTCTATGCTGTTTGCAGGGGTGTGACATAGCATTCAGGTGGAGGGGTGTGTGTTAGCATTCAGATCTCCCCTCCCTCAGCCTTGAAGTAGTTCCACTTCCCTCCACCGGGTGTCACAGATAGAATTCATTTCAGACTCTGCTTGGACCCCGTATAGTGAGGATGTGCTTACTGACCTGTGCTCCTCATGCTGTTCCTTTCCATAGGAGTTTCTGGGTTTTCCTGGCCCATGGGTGGAGGTAGGGGATTTTAGCTTAGGGATATTCAGGAGCATAGGGCTAGGGTGGCACCTCAGACCTCCTCACCATCTGAGGTACCTCTGGGAGCAGGGTGAGCAAGGGACTCCTAGTCTAAGGGTCAGACTACCTCGCCTGAACGCCTAGTCAGTGATTGACAGTCTTGCAGAGATAGCAGTCAATCACTAGTGGGACCGCCCACTGGACTCATATGCATCAAACCATATGCACCAGGGACTTCAATGAATAAAATACTGATTATACTAAATCGTTTTCAACAAACCTAGATATCATCCTGGTCAGCTTCTCCTCCTCCAAAACTGCTCTGAACACAGATCTGACTGCGCGTACAATGTGACTGGTTCACTGTAATGGGGAAAAACCCACAATACTGTGCCCCCATGTTTGGCCCTGCACTGTATTCTGTGTGTTATGTCTCTGAGTTCTGAGGTCCGCTCTACTATCCACATCTCCCACCAAATAGCTTCTGCCTCTCCTGCTTGGGCTTTTATAGTGGCTTCAAGTCATCAATGACTCCTGACCTATAGTCCCTTATGATTAGCTATGCCATAGGGTGGGGTAACTGCAAGGGAAGGGGTAGCTCACCACGCCATGTTCCACATCACCTGATCCTTCCTTGTCTTATGCTATACAGTGGGTACGAAAAGTAAATTTTGCAGTAATTTGGTAACTTCCAAAAAGTTCATTTTTTTTCTCATTAATGTACACTCTGCACCCCATCTGGACTGAAAAACTTAAAAGTAGAAAATTGTGCAAATTTATTAAAAAATAAAAACTGAAATCTCACATGGTGATAAGTATTCAGCCCCTTTGCTCAGTATTGATGATAAGTATTCAGCCCCTTTGCTCAGTATTGATGATAAGTATTCAGCCCTTTGCTCTGTATTGATGATAAGTATTCAGCCCCTTTGCTCAGTATTGATGATAAGTATTCAGCCCCTTTGCTCAGTATTGATGATAAGTATTCAGCCCCTTTGCTCTGTATTGATGATAAGTATTGAGCCCTTTGCTCAGTGTTGATGATAAGTATTCAGCCCCTTTGCTCAGTATTGATGATAAGTATTCAGCCCCTTTGCTCTGTATTGATGATAAGTATTCAGCCCTTTGCTCAGTATTGATGATAAGTATTCAGCCCCTTTGCTCAGTATTGATGATAAGTATTCAGCCCCTTTGCTCAGTATTGATGATAAGTATTCAGCCCTTTGCTCAGTGTTGATGATAAGTATTCAGCCCCTTTGCTCAGTATTGATGATAAGTATTCAGCCCCTTTGCTCAGTATTGATGATAAGTATTCAGCCCCTTTCCTCAGTATTGATGATAAGTATTCAGCCCCTTTGCTCAGTATTGATGATAAGTATTCGGCCCTTTGCTCAGTATTGATGATAAGTATTCAGCCCCTTTGCTCAGTATTGATGATAAGTATTCAGCCCCTTTGCTCAGGATTGATGATAAGTATTCAGTCTCTTTGCTCAGTATTGATGATAAGTATTCAGCCCCTTTCCTCAGTATTGATGATAAGTATTCAGCCCCTTTGCTCAGTATTGATGATAAGTATTCAGCCCCTTTGCTCAGTGTTGATGATAAGTATTCAGCCCTTTGCTCAGTGTTGAGTATTTGCACCTTTTGAGCTCATACAGCCATGAGTCTTCTTGGAATGATGCAGTTTCCCCCCTGGATTTGGGGATCCTCTGTCATTCTTCCTTGCAGATCCTCTCCAGTTCGGTCAGGTTGGATGGTGAACGTTGGTGGAGCCATTTTCCGGTCTCTCCAGAGATGCTCCATTGGGTTTAGGTCCGGGCTCTGGCTGGGCCGGTCAGGAATGGTCACAGAGTTGTGGTGAAGCCGCTCCTGTGTTATTTTAGCTGTGGCTTAGGGTCATTGTCTTGTTGGAAGGTGAAGCTTCAGCCAAGTCTGAGGTCCAGAGCTCTGGAAGAGGATTTCATCCAGGATATCTCTGTACTTGGCCGCATTCATGTTTCCTTCAATTACAACCATTCATCTGTCCCTGTAGCTGAGAGACCCCCCATATCATGATGTTGCCTCCACCATGTCTCACTGTTGGGATTGTGTTGGGCAGGTGATGAGCAGGGCCTGGTTTTCTCCACCGCTTACAATTATCACCAAAAAGTTCTATCTTCATCTCATCAGAGCAGAGAATCTTATTTCTCATAGTCTGGGATCCTTCATGTGATTTTCTGTAAACTCTATACGGGCTTTTGACTAGCCCAGGTATGGAGACTTGTGTATCTGGGCCCTCTGCTGCGGTAGAGATGTCACTGGTGGCCTGCCCAGACTCGTGGCCCTGATGGTCAACTAAAAAGGGGTAGTTGGAATGGGAATAAAAGTTTATAAGTTTATCGTGACGCCACCCGCAGATTCTGGTGATTAAGCACCTGCGCCGCTTCAGACCTCCAGAAGGCGATGGTACAGCAGCTGAGATGGTACAGCTCCCTGCAGGTAGAGCTGGCCCTCCAGGGCAGGGATGCACCTGTAGTGATAGAAGTGCTGATGGTGGAGATAAACCAGTTGCAGCGTAGCGGTGAAATAAGCACACAGAGACTCTGTCACTCTACCCGGGTACTTTACTGGAACAATGATGGTGGTGGTACAGTTCACAGAGGACAGCAGTTGTTAGGTAAGGGTAGCCGGCCGGGTAGTCACAGCGGGTTGCAAGGTCTCTCGGAGTCCCCATGGTATGCCTTCCTTGCTCTGACCCGTGTCCTGCTGCTGCAGCCTGTCCGGGAACATCCTGCTTAGTACCAGGCCCGGTTGGGGTGCTCTCTGAGTATCCCGGCTTCCCGCTCTCGCTCTCTCCTGCGCTGGGACTCGACCCCGGTAGGTTATCCTGGTGTGACTGATTTCCTTGAGACGGGGCCGGAAAACGGATCCACGAAGACCAGTGTTACGACTCAGGGGCTGAACTCCCTGTGCCGCGTCTTCGGAACCGTCACTCCGGTGTAAGGACCAGGATTCCCTCCCAGAGTATGGATGCTCCGATTCAGTTTGGGCTGTATGTTCTCTCTCTCTCTCCAGGCCCCCTCTCTCGGAGTCCCCTTCTCTCTCTCAGGGCTCCGTACTCCTTCTTTCCTCGAGGCAAAACAAGAATCCCCAGTTTTCTCTACTCCCTCCTCCACTAACTCCCCCCCCCCTTCCTCAGGGTATAGGCCCTTACCATTTGCCTGGTTGGGTGTGTGGGAGTGCTGGATGGGAGCCTCCTCAGACCCTGCATTCCACTGTGACAGGAGTAACCGCACACTCATTTATGGGTTGCAGTACCCCAATTGTGACAGCAGACCAGTGGGGCGCCACACTTTCATATGTCTTGTCTGAGGAGAGGCTTCCTTCAGGCCACTGTGCCATAAAGGCCCGACTGGTGGAGGCTGCAGTGATATTTGACTTTGTGGAACGTTCTCCCATCTCCCTACTATCTCTGGAGCTCAGCCACAGTGATCTTGGGGATCTTCTTTATCTCTCATCAAAGCGCTTCTTCCACAATTGCTCAGTTTGGCTGGTCGGCCAGATCTGGGAAGACTTCTGGTGGTCCCAAACTTCTTCCATTTAAGGATTATGGAGGCCACTGTGCTCTTAGTAACCTGAGTACTGCAGAAATTCTTTTGTAACCTTGCCAGATCTGTGCCTTGCCACAATTCTGTCTCTGAGCTCCTTGGGCAGTTCCTTTGATCTCATGATTCTCATTTGGTCTGTTATGCACTGTGAGCTGTGAGGTCTTATATAGACAGGCGTGTGCCTTTCCAAATCAAGTCCTATCAGCTTAATTAAACACAGCTGGACTCCAATGAAGGAGTAGAACCATCTCAAGGAGGATCACAAGGAAATGGACAGCATGTGACTTAAATATGAGTGTCTGTGCACAGGGGCTGAATACTTATCACCATGTGATATTTCAGTTTTCCTTTTTTAATAAATTAGCAAAAATATCTATATTTCTGTTTTTTTTTTCACACAAGATGGGGTGCGGAGTGACATTAATTAGGTAAAAATTGACTTTTTTGAATTTACCAAATGGCTGCAATGCAACAAAGAGTGAAAAATGTAAGGGGGTCTGAATACTTTTCGTACCCACTGTATTTAACACAGTGATTCATCCTAAATAAATTGCACCTTTGTGGGATTTGTTAACTTCAACATATTATTATTATTTATATAGCGCCATTGGTTCCATGGTGCTTTACAGAAGAAGTGGGGGAACAAGGATATTCCAAACATTGTTTGCCGATTCATTACCTAACTTTTCTGGGATCTCATTCCAAGCTGCGTCATCAGACACAAGAGATCACATGAGGAGCTTATTAACAGAATTATATCGTGAAATGATCCATCTTGTATCCTACACCAGAAAGATCCCAATAAAATCCAAATACTTCCCTTACATGTAACCACAACTTATTATTATATTTTAACAGCCTTCAGCTCAATCTTGAGCCATGATGACTTGATTGATGAATGCTCTGAAGGAAGTACACAGGATCTGTTGAAGAGTAAGCACTACTCGAAACGGGCTCCGCCATCCCTGCACCTCCCTCCCCGCACCCTCCACCTGATGTTATACTGCGACTGGAATAAACATACCTGTCTTCACCGGTCCAATGAGTGCCGCCTTCTTCTTTCTTTTTGGATAAAAATGACTATGTCCTACGTCTGAGCAACGCTGGACCTGGTTCTGTGCCACAATTTCAACTGCAGCAATATAAGGTCAGTGCCCGGTTTTCCTTCTACATTCAAAATTGCTCTGAAGGAAGATCTACCTTGTGCAGGCTAGACAGGTACACCAGTGTCTTCTCCAAGCTTAGAAAACTACACCAGGGTCTTCTCCAAGTCTAGATAGGTCCACAAGGGTCTTCTCCAAGCTTAGACAGATTCACCAGGGTCTTCTCCAAGCCTAGATAGGTCTTCCAGTGACTTATTTAAGACTAGATAGACCACTAGGGTCTTTCTCCAAGCCTAGACAGATCAACCAGGGTCTTCTCTAAGCCTAGATAGGTCCAATAGAGTCTTCTTCAAGCCTAGATATGTCTACCAGGATCTTCTCCAAGCCTAGACAGATCAACCAGGGTCTTCTCCAAGCCTAGATAGGTCCAATAGAGTCTTCTTCAAGCCTAGATATGTCTACCAGGGTCTTCTCCAAGCATAGACAGATTCACCAGGGTCTTCTCCAAGCCTAGATAGGTCTTCCAGTGACTTATTTAAGACTAGATAGACCACTAGGGTCTTCTCCAAGCCTAGACAGATCAACCAGGGTCTTCTCTAAGCCTAGATAGGTCCAATAGAGTCTTCTTCAAGCCTAGATATGTCTACCAGGATCTTCTCCAAGCCTAGACAGATCAACCAGGGTCTTCTCCAAGCCTAGATAGGTCCAATAGAGTCTTCTTCAAGCCTAGATATGTCTACCAGGGTCTTCTCCAAGCATAGACAGATTCACCAGGGTCTTCTCCAAGCTTAGAGGGGTCCACTAGGGTCTTTCCTGTCATTATCTTGATTGTATCAAGCCATCGGGTTGCTGGTCTTCCTCTTCGCCTTGTTTCTTCTTCCCACCATGATGTCCTTCTCCAGTGATTGCTCTCTTCGTATGATGTGTAGACAAGTCGTATCTTGGTGATCTTCTCTTCCAGTGACATGTCCGGCTTGATTTGTTCCAGTATTGATGTGTTGGTTCTTCTTGTCATCCATGGTATTGATAACATCCTTCTCCAGCTCCACATTATGAAGGTGTTGATTCTTCTTCTGTCTTGCTCCTTTATCGTCCAGGTGTCACTTCCATACGTTTCTTCAAACCACAATAAGTTCTATAAATTACATTCACGTCTCCTGATTCATCATTTTATTTTCTATCTCGGTAACATCATTTCTTCTCCATTTGGGTTCAATAGAATTTCCAAGGCCTTACATTATGTTTGTGCACCCGGCCCGAGTTCAGCTCTGGAGCACTTAATCTAATTGTGATCTACCTCACAATTGAATCATCAGAGTGTCCAGCATTAGATTTCACAGCCAGGAATAATCGTACATCTCAATCCCAAACCTGAGTGATCTCATTGCAAGTGAATGACTTGTGCCGAGGTCATCAATATAAATGGTTCCTATGTATTAGTACCGGTGACAACCATGGAAAACAGCGCTATGTAACTGATGGATGATTTTATTATCTTCTCATACAAATATCGACAGAGCTGAAAGTGGTGTGTGACCGGCACACGTGAGATGGACGGTGATGAGCTGGAAGCTATAGAAGACTTCAGACCCGATGATCACTCAAGATGCAGAGACGACATTGGAAGTCAATAGGAGAAAAGCTATGGGCAAATCATCAATGAAGTCACTGGACGAGGTCTTCACATCAAGGAACATTTCACTGGTGATGAAGACACGGCTCCTACATAGTCTGGTCTATTCTGTAGTAACATATGGAAGTGACACCTGGACGATAAAGGAACAAGACAGAAGAAGAACCAACGCCTTCATAATGTGGAGCTGGAGAAGGATGTTATCAATACCATGGATGGCAAGAAGAACAAACATCAATACTGGAACAAATGAAGCCAGACATGTCACTGGAAGAGAAGATCACCAAGATAAGACTGTCTACACATCATAAGAAGAGAGCAATCACTGGAGAAGGACATCATGGTCTGAATTATAGAAGGAACAAGGAAAAGAGGAAGACCAGCAACGTTATGGCTTGATACAATCAGGATAATGGCTGAGAAGACCCTGGTGGACTTATCTAGCCTTGGAGAAGATCCTGGTGAACCTATGTAGTCTTGGTCAAGACCCTGGTGGAGCCTATCTAGGCTTAGAGAAGACACTTGTGGACCCATCTAGGCTTGGAGAAGACCCTATTAGACCTATCTAGATTTGGAGAAGACCCTGGTGAACCTACCCAGACTGGTCAAGGTGGGATTCCAGCCTAACAGAACTATTCCACCTGGAATTCTGTAAGCACCTTCTCCAAGTCCATCGGAGTACCTCCAACAGTGCTTGTTAGGCCGAGCTGGACATATTCCCTCAACACCTAATGTCCTTAAGTGGGCGCTATCATTCCGGGCTCACCTACATAAGAGCAATCCAAGCTCCCATCATCATAAAGCCCTGATACATGTAGGTGAAACAGAAAAACCAGAATAGCCCACTGAAACCCAACCCGACCAGAACAAAAATCACAACAAGCTGACAAAAGCCGGAAATGGGACGATAGTAGACGAAGGCCAGGAGAGGTATGTCAGTGACTGGAAGAACGATATCTTCAGCTCACAGAAACTGACCATATACCGGAATCTACAGAGAGACTACAGACTGGCCCCATATCTGGAGAAACTCCCGGACCCCAGAGACTACAGACTGGCCCCATATCTGGAGAAACTCCCGGACCCCAGAGACTACAGACTGGCCCCATATCTGGAGAAACTCCCGGACCCCAGAGACTACAGACTGGCCCCATATCTGGAGAAACTCCCGGACCCCAGAGACTACAGACTGGCCCCATATCTGGAGAAACTCCCGGACCCCAGAGACTACAGACTGGCCCCATATCTGGAGAAACTCCCGGACCCAGAGACTACAGACTGGCCCCATATCTGGAGAAACTCCCAGACCCCAGAGACTACAGACTGGCCCCTTATCTGGAGAAACTCCCGGACCCCAGAGACTACAGACTGGCCCCATATCTGGAGAAACTCCCGGACCCCAGAGCCTTAGAGAAGACACTGGTGGACCTATCTAGGCTTGGTGAAGAATCTGGTGGAGCTATCTATACTTGGAGGAGACCCTGGTGAACTTATCTAGGCTTGGAGAAAACACTGGTGGACCTATCTAGGCTTGGAGAAGACACTGTTGGTCCTATCAAGGCTTGGAGAAGACACTGGTGGACGTATCTCGGCTTGGAGAAGACACTGTTGGTCCTATCAAGGCTTGGAGAAGACACTGGTGGACCTATCTAGGCTTGGAGAAGACACTGTTGGAGCTATCAAGGCTTGGAGAAGACCTTGTTTGACCTATCAAGGCTTGGAGAAGACCCTGGTGGACATGTCTAGCCTGAACAGGATCGATCTTCCTACAAAGCCTTTGTTCTTCACATTGCCGTGGCTTAAAATTGAGCTACAGACTGTTGAAAAAATAGAAACCATTGAGTGCTCTTTTATTGCAAAAAAATGACCCTTCAAAAGCCCCTCTAAAAAGTCTTATAGCCCATTAATAAGTAACAATGCCCCTGAGTGCTCACTCCAAATATAATAATGCCACTTTTATACAAATAACCACTTGTCTAACCTAAGCATCCAAGTTCTCTTCTCCACTCGACCCAGATGGACAAGATGTGGCACCGTGGCGGTCTGCTGCATGTCCCCCGTCTATGGCTTCCTGCTCTACTACAGGATACAACTGGCCATGCAGTCCTAAGTGCTGTGACCCGACTGGTTCCAGTACAGACTACAGTTCCTATCTGCACAGTCTCTGGTGGCTCCTGTGCAGGCTGCAACACCCCTATTTGCAAAAATAGGATATCACAACTCGAACCTGGCTGCCTAAATGCTCGTCAAGTGTTCCTCCTGCCTCCTTAGGAATCAGTGAGAGGTGCAGAGCACTATAACCCTGAATGAGGAAGGTGTGCATGGATAGAAGAGATCCTGATGGAGAAAATATACATATTGCAAGAAAGAATAGCCTCCTACTACCTAACTATTGGCAGGAGAAAGGAGTAGGCTAGATAAAGGTGACAGTAAAAAGATTAAATCTAGCTGGTCTCTATCTGACTGGTCTAAATCCTTGGCAGTATGACTGGAACTCCAAGTAGGATCCACTTGGGAATATAGCCAGCAAAGAAGATCAGCAAGGGGAAGGTATAAATAGGATGTACATCTTGTGATTCTCCTGATGAAAGAGCACTGAGACCCTGAAACACATTGAGAATAAATTATACAAAAAGGTTTTAAATCCTCAGTGAAATTTTTGACTGATTTTGAATGGTAGCGTGGTAATAAAGACCCCATTTCTGCTCGGTGGATATCTGGATTACTACTGCTGCAGACTGATGATCTTGGATCATATGTGCTTTCAGTGGTTGTGACTCTTCACAACCATTTCAGGTGAGCAGTTTTCTTATTTGTTTTAAGTGTAAACCCTATGTGCGCCTTGTTTCCCTTTCCAGTAATTCCTTGATATTTCTGGTTTAAGCTAACTATTGGCAGGAGAAGGATAGATATGACACCAAAGAGATTAAACCTAGCTGGTCTCTATCTGACAGGCATAAATCCTTGGCAGAATAGCGGAACTCCAAGCAGGATCCACTTAAGAATATAGCCAGCAGTGAAGACGAGCAAGGGGAAGGTATAAAGAAATGCACCAAACAAATGAAAACACCTGCTAGCCAAAAAAGAATGACACAAAGGTAAAAGATAACCAGCTCTTGGACAGGGATTGAACCTGCTGTGGCCTGGAAGAGAAGGAAGCATATCACACCCCACAGGACGTTGGATTGAATCCTGAGACGTGACAGCAACAATAGTAACCACCTTCGCAGTATGTATCTTTGCAGTGGGGTTCCCATGAGGTACGATGGTGGCCATTTACCAAAATGCTACTGGTGTCTGTCCTAATGAGGGCTCCACAATTGACTAAGAGTACTTATTTAATGAAAAGTTAAACTATGTTTCAGTATTGTTTTGCTAGTGATGTGCAGACACTTTCATAAGTGCATGCCCAATTTCATGCAAAATTTATGAATCTTGCTCATCAGTTGCAGTCAAGGGAGAACTGTATCGGTGGGGTAATGTACAGTAAATTCCTCCGTAAATAGATTAGTGTTTGAGAACTTCAGGCAGAACAACACGGAATATTAAATTACAAAAACTCCCGCAGAACGCTGATACAACTATGTGCAGAGAAATTCCATTATAAGAATGCAAGGCATGGAAAATTACTTACGATAAAAGGAGGAAATCCAACTTATTTTATAAATGATTCCCTGAGCTAGTGGGCGCCAGGCTTTAATAGACGCTCAGGGTGGCTGTGGTCAGAAATGTTCCCAAGTTATGCAATAAAACTACTAAGATCATCTGACAAAACAAAGATGTGCTGCAGCAGCTTCAGGAGAGGGACTTGGTCACTACATCTCAGCAAACCAGAAGTTTCCATACACTATACAAAAAGACACATCGGCGTTTATGCTGTATGACTTGGGTGAAACGTTTGGATCCTTCCACAATAGTTGGTGGGAATTTGGGCCCATTCCTCCTGACAGAACTGGTGTAACTGAGCCATGCTTGTAGGTCTCGTCGCTCGCAGACTTTTCATCTTTGCCCATAAATGTTCACTAGGATTGAGATCAGGACTTTGCCCACAGGGAAGGGAAAAAACAACATAGTGACGCAGTGCTGCACACATCAATCATCTGCTGCCCTGTTTTCCAGGAGTGTTATTACACTTTTCTCAGCAATCAAACTTGGAATCATTCAAGTAAAGGTATGATTGCATTCAGTATCCCTATAAGGCACTGACTTTACTTTATAGCCCTATATCCTGCTGGTTGGTTCACTTTAATGAATAACATTTCCCACTTGTCTACTTTACATCAGCACAATTTGGGAAACATATTTTTTTTTCATTAGAAAGTTAGAAGGGTTCAAAGTTCATCAGCAATTTCTCATTTTTACAATAAAATTTACAAAACCATTATTTTTGGGACCACATAACACTTGGTGATTTTAAAGGGCCTACATGATAGAAAACACCCAAAAGTGACACCATTCCAAAAACTGCATCTCTCAGACGGCTCAAAACCATATTCAAAAAGTTTATTAACCCTTCATGTGCTTCACAGGAACTAAAGGAATGTGGAAGGAAAACATTAACATTTTACTTTATCCATCAAAAATGTTACAATAACCTCAAATATTGCATCACAAGAATAACAGGAGAAAATGGACATACAATTTGTTGTGCGATTTTTCCTGAGTTTACTGATACCCCATCTGTGGTGGAAAACTACTGTTTGGGCACACGGTACGGCTCAGAAGGAAAGGAGCGGCATTTGAGCTTTTGAATGGAAAATAAATAGGCTGGAATCATTACCGGACTCCATTTCCAGTTTGGAGAGTCCCTGATGTGCCTAAACAGTGGAAAACACCCACTTTGGAAACTAGATCCCACCTCAAGGAATTTATCTAGATGTGTGGTGAGGACTTTGATCTCCCAGGTGTTTCACATAATTTTATGACATTGAGCCGAGAAAATTAAAAATGAAATGTTTTCATTATCACAAGGGTAGCAGGAGATATTGAGACTCAAAATTTGTTGGGTGATATATCCTGAATATGCTGATACCCCATATGTGTGGAAAAATACTGTTTGGGCGCACGGCAGGGCTCGGAAATGAAGGAGCGCCATTTGATGTTTTGAATAGAAAATTGGAAACATTAACAGACTCAATGTCGTGATTGGAGAGTCCCTGATGTGCTTAAACAGCGGAAACCTCCCGGAAGTGACCCCATTTTGGAAACTAGATCCCCCCCAAGGATTTTATCCAGATGTGGGTGAGCACTTTAAACCACCAGGTACTTCACAGAATTTTATAACGTTGAGCTGTGAAAATGGAAAAATATATTTTTTACCCCCAAAATTTTTTGTAGCCTCAATTTTTTTCATTTTTACTAGGGTAAAATGGGCCCCAAAAATTGTTTCGGCATTTTCTCCTGAGTACGCTGATACCCCATGTGTGATGTGTGAAGGGAAAAAGGGCCTTTTTGGAGAACAGATTTTGATGAAATAGTCTGTGGGTGTCATGTCACATTTGGAAAGTTTCAATATGCCTAAACAGTGGGCAGGGGCGGACTGGCCCAGGTGACAGGCCGGAGGTTTAGGCCTACTTTAGGGTCGTCCCCCCAGTGAGAGCGGCCGCGCACTCACTCACTTTATTGATAGCGGGACCCGGGACGCAGCAGGCGGGCATCAGCGTGGAGGTTGACAGTGACTAGCGACTGGAGCGGTGGTAGCAGCCAGCAGAAAGGTGAGTGAAGCAGTGTCAGTGCACATCCTTTCCCCCCTGCTCCTCACTTGGCAGCTGGCTGATAAAAGCGGATTGCCCCCCAGGGCAAGATCTGCCAGCCAGCCCTTGACAGTGGGAAACCCCCATAAGTGACCCAATTTTGGAAACCAGACCCCTTAGGAATTTTTCTAGATTTTTGGTGATCCCTTTGAACCCCAGGTGCTTACAGAATGGGTTCACAGCAACAGCTTCCAAATGTAAATGCCACATCTGGAATCAGCTACAGACCTTTTTACCTGCTTAATTGATGATGAATTAACAACGGAATCCACGATAAACCCAATAAGGAGCTTCCCAGATTGGTTATATAACTGGATTTTTGATATGTTTTGAAAATGACAAAACTTGTGTCACTCTCCAAATTATTTGTGGACCTGTTATGGATTTGACTTCAGATCTATAAGACATTTCATAGTTATAGCTAAGAAGCAAGAAACCATTATAACAAGAGAGAGGGAGAGATGACACCTCCAATTTCTTGGAAGCAGGACCTCCTAGTGTTGATAGGTAATAGCTATCAAGCATATGTACCAGTCCAGATATAAAAACTGGGACACAGAGTTGGAGAATTAACATCTCTGTTCTGTTGGCGCTAAAGATAACACGTACGAGCTTAAAAAGACAACAGCAGAGAGCCTGGAGCCATAGCAAAGTTAATAATATTGGGGATTGCAGTGATCGGATATTAATGGGAAATATATTTTTAGCTTTGGGATTCCCAGTGGAAAAACATACATATTTTTCATAACTGTAAGACATGCCTAAGAGTTCCAACTTAATTTTAGGCAACTGGATGATACCAGCCATGCCATATTTCATATCAATAGAATCATAAATTATCGATAAGAAACATGCTCATGATATCTTCCACTTGGGACTTCAAGGGGTTAAGATATCCTGGAACTTGGAATTCCATCATTTTCTGGAAACTGAAGCTACATCCCATGATGAGGTAACATAATATTGTGTTAATAAACGGCAAATACCAATTTTTGTCCCTTGTAAGTTCCTTGAGGTACAGCTGTGGGTCCTGTCCATGTTTTCTAAGGAGCACTTCCCTCCTCTAATATGTAGGTATTGCAGTGACATCAGGTTTAGTAACTTTCTTTTGTTATTCCTTATTATTTTATGTAATTGTATATACTATATTGTTTCATCCCTTTGTAACATATGTTGATTTTTTTTGTAAAGACTGCCTATGTTTTGGACTAAACTTATAAAATCTAATAGCTTTGTTCCTCTTCCTCCGTGAACCACAAATCCAAGTCTGACACTACCTGTAACCAGTGTCCAATCTGCCTGCATATACGATTGGTGGTGGCAGAGAATACTTTTTCTTGGATTATTGTGGAGTTGGGCAGTGATTGTACCGAGGTACAGTTGTGCTCAAAAGTTTAGATACCCTGGAAGATCTTTTCAGAGAACATGAATGATAACACAAAATATTTTTTGCCACTCATGGTTAGTGGGTGGGTGAAGCCATTTGTCAAACTACTATGTTTTCTCTTTTTAAATCCTAATGACAACGAAAAACTTCCAAATGACCCTGATCAAAAGTTCACATTCCCCAGTTCTTAATCCCGTGTGTTGCCCCCTCTAACATCAATGACTGCTTGAAGTCTTTTGTGGTAGTTGTGGATGAGGCTCTTTGTTTTCTCAGATGGTAAAGCTGCCCATTCTTTTTAGCAAAAAGCCTCCAGTTCCTGTAAATTCCTGGGCTTTCTTGTATGAACTTTTTTTGAGTTCTCCCCAGAGCGGCTCAATGATATTGAGGTCAGGAGACCGAGATGGCCACTCCAGAACCTTCACTTTGTTCTGCTGTAGCCAATGACAGGTCGACTTGACCTTGTGTTTTGGATCAGAAACCAATGAGTCCTGCACACAGAGAACAAGTCTGTAAGGACATGTTCACACCGCCAACATATTTGGAGACAAAAAGCTAAATGCGACCAAAAACAACAGTACACTGCAGTAAAAATAATAAATGCAAGTGCAGTATAAAAAATAGTATAACAAATACAGGGTACTTAGTCTATCCGTTTTTTTGCGCAAAAAAAGTTATATCAAGCCACGTCACTAACTTCAAAGTGTACCCATCTCTGACGCGGTCCTAACTGTTGTATTAAAAAACCTGACTAGTGTGTATACTTACCAGTGAGCAGGAACCAGCAAGACCTGTGTCTGAGATGGACTGAAGGCGACGGGGCTCTATGTGTGCAGGGCCCAGAGAGGGGGGCGGGAACTCCATCTCTTGCAAAGCAAGAGGCAACTTAATTAGAAACAAATGAGTCCTGCACACAGAGAACAAGTCTGTAAGGACATGTTCACACCGCCAACATATTTGGAGACAAAAAGCTAAATGCGACCAAAAACAACAGTACACTGCAGTAAAAATAATAAATGCAAGTGCAGTATAAAAAATAGTATACACTTGCTTGATATAACTTTTTTTGCGCAAAAAAACGGATAGACTAAGTACCCTGTATTTGTTATACTATTTTTTATACTGCACTTGCATTTATTATTTTTACTGCAGTGTACTGTTGTTTTTGGTCGCATTTAGCTTTTTGTCTCCACACTTGTGTTTTGGATCGTTGTCATGTTGGAAAGAACAAAGTACGTCCCATACAAAGCTTCCGGACTGATGAGTGCAAATTTACCTCCAGTATTTGCCGATAATGTGCTGCATTTATCTTTCCTTCAGCTTTGACCAAGTTTCCTGTGCCTTTGTAGCTCACACATCCCCACATCATCAGAGATCCACCTCCATGCTTTACAGTAGGAATGGTGCTTCTTTCATCATAGTCCATGTTGACTCTTCTCCAAATGTAACATTTATGGTTGTGCCCAAAAAGTAAAATTTTGGTCTCATCACTCCAAATTACCTTGTTCCAGGAGTTTGGAGGCTTGTCTTTGTGCTGTTTAGCGTATTGTAGGTGAGATACTTTGTGGCATTTGCATAGTAAAGGCTTTGTTCTGGCGACTCGACCATGCAGCCCATGTTTCTTGCCTCCTTATTGTGCATCTGGAAACAGCCACACCGCTAGTGTTCAGTGAGTCCTGTATTTCACCTGATGTTATTTTGGGGTTTTTCTTTGCATCCCGGAATATTTTCCTGGCAGCTGTGGCTGACATTTTTGTTGGTCTACTTGATCGTAATTTGCTATTTACATAGCCCCTAATTTTTCATTTGTTAATCACAGTTTGAACACTGCTGACTGGCATTATCAATTCCTTGGATATCTTTTTATATCACTTTCCTGATTTATACAGTTCAACAATCTTTTCCAGTAGATCTGTTGACAATTCTTTTGTTTTCCCCATGACTCACAATCCAGAAATATTAGTGGCTGGATGAAAGATGCAAGAGTCTGTCTGGATCCCAGAAACTCACTCATCTTTTATGCACACTCACTGATTACAAGCAAACAGGTCATAGGTGAGGATGTTACCTTTATTAGCCATTCAAACCCATCTGTGTCAATCTTTGTGTATGTTATCAGGCCAAAATCACCAGGGGATGTGAACTTTTGATCAGGATCAATGGGATGTTTTTGGACAGTAGTTTGACAATAAATGGCTTCACCCATCAGTAACCATGAGTGGGAAAAAAAAGAGAGAATGTGTCATCATTCATATTCTCTGAAAAAAGGCAAAGAAGGAAAAAATCAGCCGGGGTGTGTAAACCTTTGAGCACAACTGTACTTCGATACAATCGCTGCCCACCTCCACAATTGTTTTATTGTTTGTATTTAGCATGCATGCCTCTACTGGAACACCAGTTTTATATATTTTGTTTGCATTTTTCTTTACAAACTGTAATACTTTGCATGATGTTGAGAGATTTGAAGTCGCTTAAGGAGTCTAATTTTAGACAATATATGATGGGTAATTGGCGGAGATGGGGAAAAAATGAATTTCTATTTTGCAATTCAAGTTTTATCTCTGCATAACAAACCTTTTGGCAGCTAAAGGGTTAATGTGTCGCCACGCGGAGGATCAGAATCCCCAGCGAGGGATGCCATCCTGAATCATTCTGCCCCCGTATGCCATATATGATGCTGTACTAAAACACTTGTTCAGACCTTTCATTGAAGTGGAGAATTTCGGCTGCCAATTAGTGTGTGACGGATTCGTCACATGGTGGCGGAATGAGCCGGAGCTGTCAGCCGTCACTGAGATACGTAGATGATTTCCACAAAACCAAAATGAAATCAATACAAGTTAAAAATGAAAACTATCAGTGTGAAGAGGTCTCCACCTAAAACAGATCAGGAACCCAATATGTCTGGTAGAAGGTTCTAATAATATGATTACACTCCGTAGATAATTAATGTTCACTTTATTAAATCATACAGCGGTAACAAAGAAGACCCCAGTATGTATAAAAAAATCACTAAAATCAGCTGTCTGCAAAACAACCACAGCCAAAAAGGCTACAAATCATTGCTAAAATTGTACTATATAGACCTACTGACAATATACAATTATTATAATACTTATGTACAATAATATAACTACTCTAATACTGCCCCTATATACAAGAATATAACTACTATAATACTGCCCCTATATACAAGAATATAACTACTATAATACTGCCCCTATATACAAGAATATAACTACTATAATACTGCCCCTATGTACAAGAATATAACTACTATAATACTGCTCCTATGTACAAGAATATAACTACTATAATACTGCTCCTATGTACAGGAATATAACTACTATAATACTGCTCCTATGTACAAGAATATAACTACTATAATACTGCTCCTATATACAAGAATATAACTACTATAATACTGCCCCTATATACATAGAATATAACTACTATAATACTGCTCCTATATACAAGACTATAACTACTATAATACTGCTCCTATGTACAAGAATATAACTACTATAATACTGCTCCTATGTACAAGAATATAACTACTATAATACTGCCCCTATGTACAGGAATATAACTACTATAATACTGCCCCTATGTACAAGAATATAACTACTATAATACTGCTCCTATGTACAAGAAATAATAACTACTATAATACTGCTCCTATATACAAGAATATAACTACTATAATACTGCTCCTATGTACAAGAATATAACTACTATAATACTGCCCCTATATACAAGAATATAACTACTATAATACTGCTCCTATATACAAGAATATAACTACTATAATACTGCTCCTATGTACAAGAATATAACTGCTATAATACTGCCCCTATATACAAGAATATAACTACTATAATACTGCCCCTATATACAAGAATATAACTACTATAATACTGCCCCTATATACAAGAATATAACTATATCAAATACTGCTCCTATGTACAAGAATATAACTACTATAATACTGCTCCTATGTACAAGAATATAACTACTATAATACTGCTCCTATATACAAGAATATAACTACTATAATACTGCCTATATACAAGAAAAACTACTATAATACTGCCCCTATTTGTATACAAGAATATAACTACTATAATACTGCCCCTATGTACAAGAATATAACTACTATAATACTGCCCTATTACAAGAATATAATACTACTATAATACTGCCCCTATGTACAAGAATATAACTACTATAATACTGCCCTATGTACAAGAATATAACTACTATAATACTGCCCTATATATACAAGAATATAACTACTATAATACTGCCCCTATATACAAGAATATAACTACTATAATACTGCCCCTATATACAAGAATATAACTACTATAATACTGCCCCTATATACAAGAATATAACTACTATAATACTGCCCCTATATACAAGAATATAACTACTATAATACTGCTCCTATGTACAAGAATATAACTACTATAATACTGCTCCTATTACAAGAATATAACTACTATAATACTGCCCCTATATACAAGAATATAACTACTATAATACTGCCCTATTACAAGAATATAACTACTATAATACTGCCCCTATATACAAGAATATAACTACTATAATACTGCTCCTATGTACAAGAATATAACTACTATATTACTGCCCCTATATACAAGAATATAACTACTATAATACTGCCCTATATACAAGAATATAACTACTATAATACTGCTCCTATGTACAAGAATATAACTACTATAATACTGCTCCTATTACAAGAATATAACTACTATAATACTGCTCCTATGTACAAGAATATAACTACTATAATACTGCTCCTATATACAAGAATATAACTACTATAATACTGCCCCTATGTACAAGAATATAACTACTATAATACTGCTCCTATATACAAGAATATAACTACTATAATACTGCCCCTATATACAAGAATATAACTACTATAATACTGCTCCTATATACAAGAATATAACTACTATAATACTGCCCCTATATACAAGAATATAACTACTATATTACTGCCCCTATATACAAGAATATAACTACTATAATACTGCTCCTATGTACAAGAATATAACTACTATAATACTGCTCCTATATACAAGAATATAACTACTATAATACTGCCCCTATGTACAAGAATATAACTACTATAATACTGCTCCTATATACAAGAATATAACTACTATAATACTGCCCCTATATACAAGAATATAACTACTATAATACTGCTCCTATATACAAGAATATAACTACTATAATACTGCCCCCTATATACAAGAATATAACTACTATAATACTGCCCCTATATACAAGAATATAACTACTATAATACTGCCCCTATATACAAGAATATAACTACTATAATACTGCTCCTATATACAAGAATATAACTACTATAATACTGCCCCTATATACAAGAATATAACTACTATAATACTGCCCCTATATACAAGAATATAACTACTATAATACTGCTCCTATGTACAAGAATAGCTGAATTAGTCCTTACCGGTAATTCCTTTTCTTGGAGCCTTCCACGACAGCATTATAGGATGTCGTCCACGCCCTATTGGGGGACAGGAACACAGAGAGGTTAAAAGCCCCTCCCCTTCCCCCGCACTCCAGTGTATTACCAAGATCACTTGAACACATGGATTACCTGATACACCTGAATCCAAAAATCGACAATAAGGGGGGGAACTGATGCTGTCGTGGAAGGCTCCAAGAAAAGGAATTACCGGTAAGGACTAATTCAGTTTTCTCCCATCGCCTTCCACGACAGCATTGGAGGAATACCACCGATACTCCTCAGGGTGGGACAACTGCCTGTAGGACTTTCCTACCAAAGGACAGATCCCGACTAGAGGACAGATCTAACCTATAGTGGCGAGAAAAGGTGTGGAGGGACGACCACGTAGCCGCTCTGCATATCTGCTCAGATGAAGCTCCAGCCCGCTCCGCCCAGGATGTAGCAGCAGCCCGAGTGGAATGAGCCTTCAACCCCACCGGAGGAGCAAGGTCTTGAGCGACGTAGGCCGAACAGATCGCCTTCTTGATCCAGGAAGTGATGGTAGCCTTGGAAGCCTCCTTCCCTTTGTTTTTCCCAAAATGCTGAACAAACAGGTTCTGATCCAACCTCCAGGAAGCGGTCACTTGGAGATAGTGGAGGACGGACCGACGGACATCCAAGGTGTGAAACACGGCCTCAGCTGCATTAGCAGGAGAATGACAAAAGGACGGGAGCACCACTTCCTGGGACCGATGAAAATCCGACACAACTTTAGGAAGGAAGGATGGATCCAACCGAAGCGTAATGCGATCATCGGAAACCACGAGGTAAGGCGCCTGGATCGAGAGCGCCTGCAGTTCCCCAACTCGCCTGGCCGAAGTAATGGCTACCAAAAACGCCGTCTTGTGAGAGAGAGATGGAAGGGAAGCAGCAGACAAGGGCTCAAAGGGATCCCGAGAAAGCCCATGAAGAACAATGTTCAAATCCCAAGTAGGGACGGAAGGCCGAAGCCTGGGACGCAGTCTACAAGCAGAGGTAAAAAATCATTTGATCCATCGATGGCCAGCAAGATCCTGATCAAACACGGCACCGAGAGCTGAAACCTGGACCTTAAGGGTGCTCGGCTGAAGGCCCAAATCCAAGCCTCGCTGCAAAAAATCCAAATTGAGAGCCACATTAGGATGATGGATATCCGGAATGGAAGGAGCACACCAGGACAGAAAGCGTTTCCAAACCTTCCCGTAAATGGCGTTCGTCACGGGCTTCCTGCTCTGCTGAAGCGTGCGGATTACAGCTTGGGAGAGGCCCTTGGCTGTCAGGATCTCGGCCTCAACAGCCAGGCCGCCAGATTGAGCCACTGAGGGTCCGGGTGAAACAGAGGACCCTGGGATAGCAGGTCGAGGTTGTGGGGCAACCGAATCGGACCCTCCAGGCATAGGTCATGGATAGTGCTGTACCATGCCCTTTTGGGCCACAGGGGAGCCACCAGGATAGCCGTCACCCCCTCCGCCCGAATCTTCTGCAACGTCTTGGGGAGCAGCGGGATCGGAGGAAACGCATACACCAACCGTAAGTCCCAGCGATGGGCAAAGGCGTCCAGCCCCAGAGGATGGTCCGACCGACTCAGGGAAAAATACGTTGGCACCTTGGCATTGGCTCCCGATGCAAACAGGTCGATTGAAGGGACTCCCCACCTGTCCGTGAGAGAGCGAAACACGTCCGGATGGAGGCTCCATTCGCCAGGGTGGACCTCCGTGCGGCTCAAGAAATCTGCCTGTACATTGTCCGCTCCCCTCAGATGAACGGCTGACAAGGAGAGAAGATGGCGTTCCGCCCAGGAAAATATTCGTCTTGCGAGCACCTGCAAGTGGATGCCCCGAGTACCACCTTGGTGGCGCAAGAAGGCAACCGTAGTCACATTGTCCGACAGAACCTTCACGTGACGCCCACGTAGGACGTGAACTGCAGCATGAAGCGTCTTCTCCACCGCTAGAAGTTCCCGGAAGTTTGACGATTGACGACTGATCGAGCGACTCCAAACCCCCTGGAACGGTACGCGATCCACCATTGCTCCCCAACCGGATCCGCTGGCATCTGTAGTCACGGTGGTCACTGGAGCCTGCAGCCAGGCCACCCCCGTCTGGAGGTTCCCGGGATTCATCCACCAGGAAAGGGAGGCCACCACCCGCCCTGGGGTCTGGACCCGAGTGTTCAGGGAATCCTGGTGCCTGTCCCAGGAGCACAGAATGTGTTCCTGAAGCAAACGGGAATGAGCCTGAGCCCAAGCCACTGATGGAATGCAGGCCGTCATGGACCCCAACAGGGACATCGCCTCCCGCAAGGTGGGACACACCCGAGCCCGGAAGCGGGTCAGTTTGTCGTGGAGCAGAAGCCGGTGTGCGACAGGAAGGAACGAGGTCTGTTCGGAGGAGTCCAGCAAGACCCCCAAAAATTGACGGCGGGTCGCCGGAACCAGTTCCGACTTCCGAAGATTCGGCACCCACCCTAGACCCCGAAGAATCTCCAAAGTCCTGGAGACCTGGGAGCGCAGGACCTCCGCCGAAGGCGCTACAACCAGCATGTCGTCTAGATAGGGAACCACGCATAAGCCCTGGGACTGGATGAATGCCATCACCTCCCCCATGAGTTTGGTGAAAACCCTGGGGGCTGATGAGATCCCGAACGGCAGTACATTGAATTGATAATGGACCGTCCCGCCTGCCCCGGAGATCGCGAAGCGCAAAAAGCGTTTGTGAGACGGGTGAATGGGGACGTGATAGTACGCGTCCTGGAGGTCGATGGTGGCCATCATGTAATCCTGACCGATCAGGGGAATTGCCGAGCGGACGGATTCCATCTTGAATCGCCTGTAAAGAACATGACGATTGAGAAGTTGCAGATTGAAGATGATACGGGGCGCCCCGGAGGGCTTTCCTACCACAAACAACCTGGAGTAGTGCCCCTGACCCACTTCTCCCGGAGGGACCAGAGACACTACGCCGGAACCTAACAGGTCTTGCAGACCCGACAAAAACAGTGTGCGAGAGTCCCCTAGAGGAAGGGGAGTGATCTGCAGACATGGAGGGGGCTGACTTACGAATTCCAACCGTAGACCCTCCCGAATGGTCGAGAGGATCCAAGGGCATGAGGAGATTGCTTCCCACTGAGGGAGAAACCTCAAGAGCCGCCCCGCAATGGGCCCGGCGTCACTGCTTAGAGCCCGGCTGGCCCCCCGCCCCCTGACTTCGGTGCTGGGGGAGCAAGATATTACGGTTCTTGTCACCTTTCTGGTAGGCCCAGCGACCGGACTTACCCTTCCCCCTATACTGGGAGGGCTGGCTACGCTCGGCCCGAAAGGACTGCTTCCGAAAGGGCTTCTGTTCCGGGAGACACTTTTTTCGGTCTGACACCTTTTCCAAGATGTCATCCAGTGCCGGACCAAAGACATAAGACCCCTGAAAAGGGATGCCACACAGCTTAAGTTTCGACGTGACATCCCCATTCCACATCTTAAGCCACACCGCTCTGCGAGCTGTGTTGGACAACACTGCACTCCTGGCGCCAATGCGGACTGACTCTGCCGAGGCATCAGCCAGGAAGCCTGTCGCACGTCTTAGAAGTGGAACGGAATCCAAAAGCTCCTCCCTGGAAGTACCCTGCAGGATGTGATCTTCCAGCTGGGAGATCCACTTAAAGAGAGATCTGGCCACACATGTCGACGAGATGTTCACCTTCAAAGACATAGCGGCCGCCTCCCAGGATTTTTTGAGAACACTCTCCATCTTACGATCGAGGGGGTCCTTCAACTGGGAGGAATCTTCAAATGGTAAGGCGGTCTTTTTCGCCACCCTGGCTACCTGGATGTCCACCTTCGGAACATCCCCGACAAAGTCAGCACCCTCCAAGGGAAACCGCCGTTTCAACTCGGAAGGGGTGATCAGCCTATTTTCTGGCAACTCCCATTCCCGGAGGATGAGTTCCCGGATGACCTCATGGACAGGGAAGCCCGATTGCCCCTTAGCCCTCAAGCTACAGAACATGGCGTCCTGCACTGAACAAGGGGGTTCCACCTCTTCAACTCCCATGGTGCTACGGACAGCGTCCAGCAATTCCCCCATGGACTCAGAGGAAAAATAGTAGTGTCCAGAATCTCGTGCCTGTGCAGAGGCAACAGAGGCAACATCCTCGCCGTCCTCAGACGCAGAGCTCTGGACAGCCTCCATGAAAGCCATTGAATCACAGTCCTGGAGCTTCCTCTTTTTTGGAGGGGAAGGCCCGGATGCTGCAGCAAAAACCGGCAAGGCTGAGATAGAAGCCTGTACCTCCTGTCTAACCGCTTGAACTTCGTGTCTAACCATGGACCGGAGTTCCTCAAGCAGGGACGGGGATTCTTCCCTGACCACACCGTCAGTACATGGCTGACATAACTTCTTTTTGCAGGAAGAAGGAAGTTTCATGCCGCAAATGCCACATTTTCTGGATGGGGTTTTGCTGCTTTTAACAGGGGGGCCCTTGTCTCCCTAAAGAAAAAAGGGGGAGAAGGGGACCCAGAGTGAGTGAAGGGATCTAAGCCCCTGACCGCAGTGACCACCCCCAATACACTTACAGGAGCTGGGGGAACGCTGGGCTCTGCAGAGGCAGAGGAGGAAGATCTACCACCCTCCATCTTCAGGGATCTCCTTACCTGGGTGTAGTCTTCCGGCGGGTACTTATCTCTAAGCACCGTGCCCCCAACGAGGAACAGCTGTTCCCTCCCTCCTCCCGGTCACTGGCCGCAGGCAGACGCGTGCGATAGGCCTGCCGGGTCCCTGGAGCTGCGCCCAAGCCGCCGCCGCGCGCGACAGGAGCCGCCGGCCGAAAACCGGAAGTGACGTCACCCGAAACAGGAAGTGACGTCGCGGCACTCTCGGCGCGCGCTCCCGGGACCGCAGCTGGTGGAGGGAGACGCTGGAGAGCTGAGACAGGCCTCCGGCGTTCCTAAACCGGCCTGCTTTGCCCCGGAGGACGCAGGAAGGCCGCCAGGTCCCAAATGGGAGCCCTGAGAAGGAGGAGGAGGACGCCCCCGACGACCATCTCTGGCCCGGCCGTAAGTCTAACCAATGCTGCCCCTGCCGGCCTGACAGCACTGGAACCTCTCCATGCCCAAGGGGGACAGGAAGACACTGGAGTGCGGAGGAAGGGGAGGGGCTTTTAACCTCTCTGTGTTCCTGTCCCCCAATAGGGCGTGGACGACATCCTCCAATGCTGTCGTGGAAGGCGATGGGAGAAATAACTACTATAATACTGCTCCTATGTACAAGAATATAACTACTATAATACTGCTCCTATGTGCAAGAATATAACTACTATAATACTGCTCCTATGTACAAGAATATAACTACTATAATACTGCTCCTATATACAAGAATATAACTACTATAATACTGCCCCCTATGTACAAGAATATAACTACTATAATACTGCCCCCTATGTACAAGAATATAACTACTATTATACTGCCCCCTATATACAAGAATATAACTACTATAATACTGCCCCTATATACAAGAATATAACTACTATAATACTGCTCCTATGTACAAGAATATAACTACTATAATACTGCTCCTATGTACAAGAATATAACTACTATAATACTGCCCCCTATATACAAGAATATAACTACTATAATACTGCTCCTATGTACAAGAATATAACTACTATAATACTGCCCCCTATATACAAGAATATAACTACTATAATACTGCCCCTATGTACAAGAATATAACTACTATAATACTGCTCCTATGTACAAGAATATAACTACTATAATACTGCCCCTATGTACAAGAATATAACTACTATAATACTGCTCCTATATACAAGAATATAACTACTATAATACTGCTCCTATGTACAAGAATATAACTACTATAACACTGCCCCTATATACAAGAATATAACTACTATAATACTGCTCCTATATACAAGAATATAACTACTATAATACTGCCCTTATATACAAGAATATAACTACTATAATACTGCCCCTATATACAAGAATATAACTACTATAATACTGCTCCTATGTACAAGAATATAACTACTATAATACTGCCCCTATATACAAGAATATAACTACTATAATACTGCCCCTATATACAAGAATATAACTACTATAATACTGCCCTTATATACAAGAATATAACTACTATAATACTGCTCCAATGTACAAGAATATAACTACTATAATACTGCTCCTATATACAAGAATATAACTACTATAATACTGCCCCTATATACAAGAATATAACTACTATAATACTGCTCCTATATACAAGAATATAACTACTATAATACTGCTCCTATATACAAGAATATAACTACTATAATACTGCTCCTATATACAAGAATATAACTACTATAATACTGCCCCTATGTACAAGAATATAACTACTATAATACTGCTCCTATATACAAGAATATAACTACTATAATACTGCCCCTATATACAAGAATATAACTACTATAATACTGCCCCTATATACAAGAATATAACTACTATAATACTGCCCCTATATACAAGAATATAACTACTATAATACTGCTCCTATATACAAGAATATAACTACTATAATACTGCTCCTATATACAAGAATATAACTACTATAATACTGCCCTATATACAAGAATATAACTACTATAATACTGCTCTTATATACAAGAATATAACTACTATAATACTGCTCCTATATACAAGAATATAACTACTATAATACTGCTCCTATATACAAGAATATAACTACTATAATACTGCTCCTATGTACAAGAATGTAACTACTATAATACTGCCCCTATATACAAGAATATAACTACTATAATACTGAAAACAGAAAAATAGCCAGCACCACCAGAAAAAAATTGAAATAAAAATTATGCAAATGCACATATTACCTCCAAGCATATAATATAAAAATTGTGATATTTGGCAAAAAAATCGATCAATCTCTTTGAGCCCCCCGCCAACGTCAAGGCAATCTCAAGTTAGGGTGCTTCTACTCTAAATCCTTCCATCCTAGTTGTGCTTTGCAGCCTCCAACATAAAAATATGGATGGAAAGATATAGAGTAGGACAACCCTAACTTGAGATTGCCTTGACGTTGGCGGGGTGGCTCAAAGAGATTGATCAATTTTTTTTGCTAAGTATCTCAATTTTTATATTATATAGTTGGAGGGCTCAGTTTATTTCAGGCTTGATTTTCTTGGACCTGCTCTGCCCTCATTCACGTGTGCTGGTCCGGTGTGGTGAGGGTTAACTCTGACAAGTCCACACGGCTGTGGTGTCAGCTGCAGGTGGGGTGGATCGGAGTTGCTTTTGTTCTTTTGCATTTAGACTGGTAACATGGGAGCAGACTGGAGATGCACCAGTTAAATGCTAGCTCCTAGTGTGGTCCACTATATTTTTATGTTGGAGGCTGCAAAGCACAACTAGGATGGAAAGATGTTACAATTGACTTCTATCATTTTCGGTGATCTGATGTGGATTTCTTCCCATGCCGGGATCACAGGCCGCTCTTTAGTGTCTTTCCCTCCCCGGTTGCAGAGTATTTCCTGAGCACATAGAGTAACTGTGATGGTTTCACGTCTCGCGGGGGATTTGCGCTTTCTCATCACTCCCGGCTTTTCTCGTATTGGTTACGGGTCAGCTCCCGGAGCAGCGGCGGCAGCGTCCTCACCGGTGAACCGCAGCTGGTTTGAGGCCGCGCCGCTCCTGACGTCGCTGTTAGAAGACAACTACATTTACTCAGTGTTAAAAAATTCATAGCTGTTTTTGGAGAGAAGCCGGGCAGCGCTGTCAGGGAGAATCTGGCTGAAAGGTGTAACGGGAGAATCTTCTAAGAGACGTGAGCGCACGGCCCTCGTACTACATCCATCCAAGGCAGATCCTGGGAGAGACGGGCCACAGATGACGCCAACAGATCAGCGGGGGTGGGGGATACAAAGTCCTGGTCTGATACAATATGTACAAAAAAGACACAGATACAGTCCACATCCATACCATCAGGCCAGGAAGACGTCTCCAGGGACTGAGTGTGTAACATGTGTCATACCGTCTGCTGAGCTGATGTATCTAAGCTAATTGCATCTACAAGCTCAATGGTGTATCTAAACTCACTTGTGTGACCCAGCTGCAGATCAGATGTAACAAAACCTATCTGTGCTGTAGATATAGACAAATACAAAGACAGAACGATAGATAGATAGATAGATAGATAGATAGATAGATAGATAGATAGATAGATAGATAGAGTTGTGGCCAAAAGTATTGACACCCTGCCATTCTGTCAGATAATACTCAGTTTCTTCTTGAAAATGATTGCAATCACAAATTCTTTGGTATTATTATCTTCATTTATTTGTCTTCAATGAAAAAACACAAAAATAATTGTCCTAAAGCCAAATTGGATCTAATTCCACCAAACATAAAAAAGGGGGTGGACAAAAGTATTGGCACTGTTAGAAAAATCATGTGATGCTTCTCTAATTTGTGTAATTAACAGCACCTGTAACTTACCTGTGGCACCTAACAGGTGTTGGCAATAACTAAATCACACTTGCAGCCAGTTGACATGGATTAAAGTTGACTCAACCTCTGTCCTGTGTCCTTGTGTGTACCACATTGTGCATGGAGAAAAGAAAGAAGACTAAAGAACTGTCTGAGGACTTGAGAAACCAAATTGTGAGGAAGCATGAGCAATCTCAAGGCTACAAGTCCATCTCCAAAGACCTGGATGTTCCTGTGTCTACCGTGCGCAGTGTCATCAAGAAGTGTAAAGCCCATGGCACTGTGGCTAACCTCCCTAGATGTGGACGGGAAAGAAAAATTGACGAGAGATTTCAACGCAAGATTGTGCGGATGGTGGATAAGAACCTCGACTAACATCCAAACAAGTTCAAGCTGCCCTGCAGTCCGAGGGATACAACAGTGTCAACCCGTACTATCCGTCGGCGTCTGAATGAAAAAGGGACTGTATGGTAGGAGACCCAGGAAGACCCCACTTCTTACCCCGAGACATAAAAAAGCCAGGCTGCAGTTTGCCAAAACTTACCTGAGAAAGCCTACAACGTTTTGGAAGAATGTTCTCTCTACTTTTTGGGCAAAGGCATCAACATAGAGTTTACAGGAGAAAAAAGAGGCATTCAAAGAAAAGAACACGCTCCCTACAGTCAACATGGCGGAGGTTCCCTGATGTTTTGGGGTTGCTTTGCTGCCTCTGGCACTGGACTGCTTGACCGTGTGCATGGCATTATGAAGTCTGAAGACTACCAACACATTGTGCAGCATAATGTAGGGCCCAGTGTGAGAAAGCTGGGTCTCCCTCAGAGGTCATGGGTCTTCCAGCAGGACAATGACCCAAAACACACTTCAAAAAGCACTAGAAAATGGTTTGAGAGAAAGCACTGGAGACTTCTAAGGTGGCAGCAATGAGTCCAGACCTGAATCCCATAGAACACCTGTGGAGAGATCTAAAATGGCAGTTTGGAGAAGGCACCCTTCAAATATCAGGGACCTGGAGCAGTTTGCCAAAGAAGAATGGTGTAAAATTCCAGCAGAGCATTGTAAGAAACTCATTGATGGTTACCGGAAGCGGTTGATCGCAGTTATTTTGGCTAAAGGATGTGCAACCAAGTATTAGGCTGAGGGTGCCAATACTTTTGTCCGGCCCATTTTTGGAGTTTTGTGTGAAATGATCAATGTTTTGCTTTTTGCTTCATTCTCTTTTGTGTTTTTTTATTGAAGACAAATTAAGTGAAGATAATAATACCAAAGAATTTGTGATTGCAATCATTTCAGGAGGAAACTGAGTATTATCTGACAAATTGCAGGGGTGTCAATACTTTTGGCCACAATGTAGATAGATAGATAACTAGATGGATAAGTAGATAAAAGGATAGCTAGAATGATATAGCGATAGATAGATAGATTGATAGATAGATAGATATGATAGATATAGTAGATAAGATAGATAGATAGATAGATAGATAGATAGATAGATGATAGATGAATATATAGATAAACAGATTATAGATGGATAGTATAGATAGATAGATACATAAACAGAATGATAGAGGTATATATATATATAGAGAGATACATCCAAAAATACAGACAGCACTCCTCACTCCAGTTCATATGCATCTGGTCGGCACTGCTGGAAGAAGGTTCTGTAATGAAAACATCTCAGTTAATATGAGCCAATAAATAAGAGAAAAAGAAGTTTGGGATCATTTAGAAACTTTCTTATTTTTGAAAGAAAATCACATTTTTTTCAATGAAGCTAACATTAAATGAATCAGAAATACACTCTATACATTGCTAATGTGGTAAGTGACTATTCTAGCTGGAAACATCTGGTTTTTAATGTAATATCTACAGTACATAGGTGTATAGAGGCCCATTTCCAACAACCACCACTCCAGTGTTTAATGGTTTAATGGTCCAGTGTTTGCTATCTATGTAAGGCTGCTTTCCCATCAGCGTTTTTCGCTGATCGCGGCAGTTATAAAATTGTTTATACACCGGAGCAAACAAATAAGTGTAGCGGGTGGGTTTGCTGCTATAAGTCTGGGGGGCACCGTGTGTAGCCCTACCCTGATCATATATGATCTAAAAACAGATATATATGTGTATGACTATTTGTAAGGATAGACTCAGCGCTCCCCTTTTTGCTTCATGGCTTATTTATAAAATGAGAACACTGTGCAGTCTTAGTACCTATGTTTCGGGTATTTATTTTAAATTCACAAACTATCTACATATGTATTATATGAAAAATAATTAAAAACTTTTAAAACTTTTAAAAACCTAGGAATCTAACTTACGTATATTGGTTTTATTGCATATAATTGTTCATATTGCATTATTGTGGCCCCTTGTATTTGTCCCTCTAGTGGTCAGAGGAGTGTTGAAGGTGATTATAACCTCCTGCTGTTAAACTCTTCTTATTATGAAGGAATAGGTTCCTGGGGTATTCAGCTGTTACATCATGGTCTGCAAATACAAAATAGATTTTTTACAATCTCTGCTTCTCAAGCTTTGTGTGTATTTGGTGCGGTTACTAGAGATCCTTACCCTCACACCAGTGGCTGCACCAGGTTGTAACGGTTTTCTGAAAAATATATAGTTCTCTAATTAATTATGATGGTGTGCCGGTATATCATTCTTTACTGTTTACATGACTTATTAATCTACCTGGTGGCTGCTAGTGTAGGTCCATCCATTCACCTGAACATTACAGTGGGGCTTCTCATTGGTGGATTGGTGTCATTGGTTTGTAGTCTATGGAACTTTCTGTGAACTGATTGAAAATATTTTAATTGATCACTAGTTATCTAAGAACATATGTGCTGTTTATAACATTACTTGGTGCAACAAGATACTGTGTTACCTATCACGAAGATGAAAACAAAAAAAAAAGGTATTGGATTCCTTTGAAAGTCCTTTTGTTATAGCTGGCACATGCTTCCATGAGGAGTACACAGTGACACCTTAACCATTAACTATGTTGCTGAGTTTCACTCCTTACATGTGGCTGTATATAACCATATAGTTCTCAGGCAATTATTGGCACATACCTTAATCTGCTCCTGCTATCTTTCCCCTCGATATGTCAATCTCTCCTGCTTTAGGTTTCCTTTTCCTTGTGCAGGGATCCAGGGTGCAGCTGCTTGAGCCTTGGTGCTCAGCGTGGGGCGAGGTTCCAGCCTCCTCCTGGATGGTGGTGCTCAGCTGGGGCGAGGTTCCAGCCTCCTCCTGATGGTGGTGCTCAGCGTGGGGCGAGGTTCCAGCCTCCTCCTGGATGGTGGTGCTCAGCGTGGGGCGAGGTTCCAGCCTCCTCCTGGATGGTGGTGCTCAGCGTGGGGCGAGGTTCCAGCCTCCTCCTGGATGGTGGTGCTCAGCGTGGGGCGAGGTTCCAGCCTCCTCCTGGATGGTGGTGCTCAGCGTGGGGCGAGGTTCCAGCCTCCTCCTGAATGGTGGTGCTCAGCGTGGGGCGAGGTTCCAGCCTCCTCCTGGATGGTGGTGCTCAGCGTGGGGCGAGGTTCCAGCCTCCTCCTGGATGGTGGTGCTCAGCGTGGGGCGAGGTTCCAGCCTCCTCCTCAATGGTGATGCTCAGCGTGGGGCGAGGTTCCAGCCTCCTCCTGGATGGTGGTGCTCAGCGTGGGGCGAGGTTCCAGCCTCCTCCTGGATGGTGGTGCTCAGCGTGGGGCGAGGTTCCAGCCTCCTCCTGGATGGTGGTGCTCAGCGTGGGGCGAGGTTCCAGCCTCCTCCTGGATGGTGGTGCTCAGCGTGGGGCGAGGTTCCAGCCTCCTCCTGGATGGTGGTGCTCAGCGTGGGGCGAGGTTCCAGCCTCCTCCTGGATGGTGGTGCTCAGCGTGGGGCGAGGTTCCAGCCTCCTCCTGGATGGTGGTGCTCAGCGTGGGGCGAGGTTCCAGCCTCCTCCTGGATGGTGGTGCTCAGCGTGGGGCGAGGTTCCAGCCTCCTCCTGGATGGTGGTGCTCAGCGTGGGGCAGGTTCCAGCCTCCTCCTGGATGGTGGTGGTCAGCGTGGGGCGAGGTTCCAGCCTCCTCCTGGATGGTGGTGCTCAGCGTGGGGCGAGGTTCCAGCCTCCTCCTGGATGGTGGTGCTCAGCGTGGGCGAGGTTCCAGCCTCCTCCTGGATGGTGGTGCTCAGCGTGGGGCGAGGTTCCAGCCTCCCTCCTGGATGGTGGTGCTCAGCGTGGGGCGAGGTTCCAGCCTCCTCCTGGATGGTGGTGCTCAGCGTGGGGCGAGGTTCCAGCCTCCTCCTGGATGGTGGTGCTCAGCGTGGGGCGAGGTTCCAGCCTCCTCCTGGATGGTGGTGCTCAGCGTGGGGCGAGGTTCCAGCCTCCTCCTGGATGGTGGTGCTCAGCGTGGGGCAGGTTCCAGCCTCCTCCTGGATGGTGGTGGTCAGCGTGGGGCGAGGTTCCAGCCTCCTCCTGGATGGTGGTGCTCAGCGTGGGGCGAGGTTCCAGCCTCCTCCTGGATGGTGGTGCTCAGCGTGGGGCGAGGTTCCAGCCTCCTCCTGGATGGTGGTGCTCAGCGTGGGGCGAGGTTCAGCCTCCTCCTGGATGGTGGTGCTCAGCGTGGGGCGAGGTTCCAGCCTCTTCCTGGATGGTGGTGCTCAGCGTGGGGCGAGGTTCCAGCCTTCCTCCTCGATGGTGGTGCTCAGCGTGGGGCGAGGTTCCAGCCTCCTCCTGGATGGTGGTGCTCAGCGTGGGGCGAGGTTCCAGCCTCCTCCTGGATGGTGGTGTCTGTCAGCGTCAGTTAGCTGATGCTACGTCACTGCTCCGTCACTCGGGAGGTGGGGGATGGGTGGAACAGATTTTTTCGTCTGGATACTGGACTGGATGTCAGACAGATAGATTACAATGCATTTCAAAGCCTGAGGAAGCCCTGAGGTAGAAGGCCGTCATTTATTGAAAGCAAAGGTCCCAGGTCCGACGTAGTCCAATGGTTCCCACGACATTCCTACATTCATCAAAGGTAACAGAGGATCAGAATGAGCTCTATCTTCTTTAACCCTTTCATGACAAGGGGTATGTATATATATATATATACGCCCATGACTGCTGGGCTCCATAACATTGGCCTTCTATATGCACTGTCCTAATGGTATCAAGTAATAAAAGAAAACAATCTCCAGCACTACTTGAGTTGTTGTGCAGCACACGCTGACAGCAGAAGAAATGCTCAGATCCGGGCCCTGAACTTCAGTATAGTAACATCGGGGTCACTGGGTGCCAAGCCCCCATAAAGAAAAGTCTGCAAGCAACAGAGAAGGAAGATGGCGGCACTCCAACATCCTTAAAATGTCCAGTCTTTATAGAGACATAATGTAAAATTGCTCAGGGAGAGGGAAGACAGCTTGTTTCGCGGAGGTGGGACAGGTTGAAGCGGTGCGAAACAGACTGTCGTCCCGGACACGCTGCCTCCCCTGAGCAATTTTAAATTACGATTGTATGAAGACTGGACATTTTAAGGATGTTGGAGTGCCGCCATCTTCCTTCTCTCCAGCAACCAAGGAAGAAAGTGGCCAATTGAATTTGGAGACAAATGGGTAGAGGACTCTAGTGCAATCCTTTCTAAGATGGTGTCAATATAATAGATGTCTCCAACTGTGATGACTCAGCATCCAAGAGGAGACTCCGACCACTTGTGTGAGTCGAACTATTCTTAATTATGCTATCTATCTATGCGATCTACTGGTTCCTTTGTTCTGAAAGTCAAGGGACATTAGGCATTCTTTCAAGTGAAACTGCCCAGTACCCCATTTTTTTGCTAATTTGTGAAATGCCTGCTGATTACGGATTGACTCAGCCCCCTGCGGTGTACTAGACTGCATCATTCAAAAGTCAATATGTAGTCGGATTGAACTAGCGACCAATAAAGGAACAGTCTTCTCCCACCAATCCTGTGGGGCACAATGCCCTGAAATGGGAGCTGAGAGATATAATAAATTGCCTGCTCCTGAACTTCAGCCTAGGGATTAGTTTTTGGATTACAGAATTGCTCCTTTGGCCAATAGGGAGTCCACAAATTCATTTAGACAACCCATGTTTGGGCTACCCAGTCATTTGGCCACATACCTCACTGTGCACGTTGCCTTCCTAAGCTTGCAGCTACTTCCCCTCAGTGGGTGCCTGCAAAAAGTGGGGTGCTGCTGGGTGGGGTAGTTGGTCCTGGATTTTACAAAGGTTTTGACCCCTGGTGAGCCAGCAGAAGGGTGAGACTTGTCACATGCACCGTCTTGTATCCTTACTGGGAATGTCTATATGCTGTTGACTGTTGGTGACACAATGAAGTTTTACCGAAGTCGCGGCACCCTCACCCTGTGCTGTTGAGTAGTGTTCTGCCCACGGGGAAGTAGTATGGATATTCAGTGGGAACCCTGTCCACGCAATCCTTCTAAAGATAGATCAAAAAGACTGACGAAACCCTCAACAGGTGTGAACAGGTGCCAGCCAAAAACATAATATAATTACAAAAGTACACATAGGAAACTCTGGTATTGCATTACTGCTATAGGAATATTTACCTACCTTATGTATTGGCCAATGCATGTGAGCCTGATAACCACGTCAAGGTGCATCTCTCATATCGGGACTCTAACTTTAAAATGCCTCTTCTGGATTAAAAATCTACACGTTTGGGCAGATAGGAAAAACTATAAAGATAGGCATTCCCTGGCTATAGGACAGAGTCATCAAATATCAAAAAGACCTACCAAAATCAAATAAGCTGACGAAACAGCCAATATGAGATGCAACCTTGACATGGTTATTGGGCTCACATGCATTGGCCAATACATACTGTAAGCAAAGTATCTTTTTTTCTACAAATATTCCTATATCAGTAATGCAAAGTTAGGGTTTCCTCAATCAATGTTGACATAGTTTAGCATTTTAGAGTCACAAGACAACTATGCCAAGAAATGAGGGCACCAGCTGACCCTTGTGTCTCAGTGCATATGAATCTGAAAGCTATCTATGCACAAGAAACTCTGACATCAAGCTATTTAATGGCTTTTACTTTCCTTCAATGATGATCTAGATAGTTCTGACTTCACACAATGAAAACTTCATTTGTCTTTGTTTTCCAGTCGGATTGATGATTGTCATGTTCCGGTAATACAACGCTTTACAGCACAAGGCACAGAGCAAACACTTCACGTTGCTGACAAGGACTCGGCTTTTCTTCCCATCGTATTGACATTGAATTATAGAAAAAAAAACCTTTTTGATGTTAGTGAAGAATTCTAAGAATTGGCTGAAGGAAAGATGCAAGGAAAGAAGCTGGATCATGCCCCAAAATTACCGACACCCGGTGCCCAACAGCTTGGCCAACGTAGATCTCGGCAAGACACCATGGACATGATGCTACACGATGGTGGGCGGCTGGAGACAGCACAGGCCTGTAGGTAATCAGGGGATTATATTGAAGTATGGGAGCTAAGATGAATAGAAACATCTACCATATTTTGGATATAAAATGCACCCCAAATTTGGTGAAGGAAAAGAGGAAAAAAAATAATTTTTAATATTAAAAGGGATTCGTCTTATAATGCCAGTGTCTGTCTTCCAATCGGTTTATATGTCCTCCATCCTAGTATATATGTCCAGCATTGCTAATCACCCATGGTGGGCCTATCTAGGCTTTGAGAAGCCCATGGTGGACCTGTCTAGGCATGAAGAAGACCTGGTGGCCTATCTAGTCTTGGAGAAGACCCTGGTGGACCTATCTAGGCTTGAAGACCCTGGTGAACCTATCTAGCCCTTGGAGAAGATCTGGTAGACCTATCCAGTCTTGGGGAAGACCCTGGTGGATCTATCTAGGCTTCAAGATGACTCTGAGGACCTAACTAGCTTGGAGAAGACCCTGGTGGGACCTATTTGCTTGGAGAAGACCCTGGTGGACTATCTAGGCTTGAAGATCCTGGTGGACCTATCTAGCTTGAAGATCCTGTGGACCTATCTAGCTTGGATAAGACCCTGATGGACCTATCTAGGCTTGAAAATCCTGGTAGATTATCTAGTCTTGGGAAGACCCTGGTGAACCTATCTAGGCTTATGATGATGACACACTTGAAGAGGTGGACCTATCTAAATCTTGGAAATACCTGTTGGACCTATCTAGGCTTGAAAGGCCCTGGTGGACTATCTAGCATGGAGAAGACTCGTGGACCTATCTAACATTGGAGAAGACCCTGATGGACCTATCTAGGCATTGGAGAATGACTCTGATGGACCTATCTAGCTTGGACGAAGACCCTGGTGGAGTATCTAAGCCTGGAGAAAGATTCTGGTGGACCGTATCTATCTTTGGGGAAGACCCTGATGGGACCTATCTAGCATGAAGAAGACTCTGGTGGACCTATCTAGGCTGTATAAGATTCGATTCCTACAGAGCATTCATCTATCAAGTCACCATGACTCGAGATTGAGCTGAAGAATGTTAAATAATATATAAATTAGCTTCTCTATATAACGCCCGTGGTCAGAGTGGACGCCCTCTAACCCGGCCTGTCAAAGTAATATAACTTTTGATTGATGTCAATGTGGCCATACCAAAAAGTTCCAGAGAACAGCAATTGCTTTGGACAACAGAATAAGGAACCGATTTCTTACGTCAGGGTCCGGGAAGACAGGGAAGACGGGTTTTGTGTATTTTCTTCTTTCATCCGGTCAATAGTAGTTGAATTGTAATTTAATATCTTCAGCCCAGGAGCAGTTACACAGAGCTACAATCCATTGTGGGTATTGACTGGTGGCGATGGTTAATGAGTAGTTTCTTCTTAATATATGACCAATGAAGCATCTATGTTTTATGGATGCTCGGTATTGATTGACTCCAGCACATTGTTAGCCTGATTTATCTGTATTAAGGAATGACAGCTTTCATACCCAACCAAGAATCGAGCTCTAATTGGAGAACAGGAGAATGTGACAGTGATATATGTGGAGAAGACGTCGTCGATATACCGAGACCATTCTAAATGGAACACACAGAGGTGACACGTCGTGTTACAAGTTACGCACTGATTACTCTGTGATACCAGCAAACAATAGGTGACACGTAGCGTCTGATTAATAAAGTGAAATGCCGTATACCACACTATGGAATGTGGATGTGTACTGGCAGATTATAGATGCATGTGATACATGATACAGTCATTTTGTAATAACTTCATAAGGGTATTACTGTGTATATAATTTGTATTCGTTATGTGGCTTCAGTGGTCAATTGATTGCCTTGGTTCCTGCCTCTGGTGCTCACAAACATGCACCAGTCAGTAGATATAGCAGTATTGCTGCCCATGTAGTAGGTATCTGCTGCTGGGTGTAGCAGGTGACGCGGTTGTCCACTCCCCCAACCTTTAAATAATGCCATTACCCTTGAGATGGTGTCTCTGAAAGACTTCAGTCTCTATTCTGACCTTGAGCTGTCTGGACGCCGTGCAGTTAGCTAAAGCCTTCCAGAAGCTTTTACCTTCGAGAGTCATCTTGCGGGAGTTGCTGTTTCTATCCCCGAGTAGAGGTGAGGGAGTGCTAACCCAGGGCTGCAAAAGAACAGGGCAACGGTGGCGGTCTGGACATACTCACCTTTAGAGGTAATTCTGGGAACCCCAGTCTACAGGGTCAGACTAGCTTCACAGTTTCCCTTTGCCCATCAATGCCATCCTGCTACAACTCCGTCCATCCGCTATTGCCACCAGTGACATTTTCAACGATCTTACCTGCTTTCTCCATTACGTCTCAGGCTGCCACAGCTGATGCAGATCATCTCTGAAGAGGTTACTGGTCTGTGTGCTCAGGTTGTGCAGCAGCTGCAACATGTGGTGGGGTATCTGGCCTCGGCTCACCCCCAGTCTGTGCCAGAACCCAAGATATCTCTCCCAGACCGATTTTCTGGGGAAGAGACAATTTTGATGTCTTTACAGAAGCCTGTAAGCTTTATTTCAGGCTTCACTCTTATTCATCTAGGAGTGAGGAGCAGCGTGTTCGGATTATAACTGTCCTCGTCAAGGGGGACCCCCAGACCTTGGCCTTCTCACTTCCTCCCGACTCTTCATCTCTGGGGTCGGTGGACGGGTTTTTTGCTGCTTTGGTTCAGGTGTTTGGAGAACCAGATAGAGTGACACTTGCTGAGTCTAATCTCTGTAAACTCAAGCAGGGACTCGGGCAATGTAGGAGTACTGCTCGTATTTTTGAGATGGGCAACTGATCCCGAAGGGTTTATATTTCCCTCCTAACGAGGTATAAGACTGTGATTAGAGATGATCAAACACGGGTCAGGAGCCCACTTTGGTGCTCCAAGTCATCCAGGAGGCTGAGGAATCCCTACAGGTCAAGGGTGGTGCAAATCTTTTTGCTTATCTGCTCAGAGTTAAATCTTATTTTTGGGTTTCACCTGTACTGGCTTCTTCTGGGGCATCAATGGTAGCTACAAAGCAAATATTCTTCTCAAATGGTGGAAGCATAGGCTTCTGGGTCCATTAATGTTTCCTATTTATCCCTGGGGCATCAAAAACTTGGATCTAACAAGTACCAGATTCAGAACTGGTAGGTAACAACTTTTGGAAGAATTGGCAGCCCCGCTCTGTGAGTGTACGGTCTGTTCTTTCATGACTGACCTGCTGCTATTTTAAGAGGTTTCCAGGTTGCTGAGGAAGTTCACACTGCCCTGGTCTGGCTGCCCTGGAGTAACTGCACGACCAGAAATACAAATCCTTTTGCTCATCTTGTCAAAGTTTAAACTGTCAGTTTAGTGTTTCACCTGTACTGGCTTCTTCTGGGGAATTTATGATAGAGGTTATAAAGCAAATACACTTTTCAGATATTGGAAGAATGGGCTACTGTGTCCAGTAAAGTATCATATATAGACCTGTGACTTCAAACAACACTTGGTTCTAAACCCCAACATGACAAGATATGGAAATGGTAGATCACAACTTTGGAAGCTTTGGCAGCCCCGAACTGTGAGTATATAATCTGCTCCTTTTTTACTGACCTGCTGCTATTTTGAGAGGTTTCCAAGTTGAGGAAGTTCACACTGCCCTGGTCCGCCTGCCCCGCAGTACCTACAGGATCAGGGTAGTGCAAATCTTTTGCTTATCTGCTCAGAGTTCAAACTGTCAATGTAGGGTTTCACCTGTACTGGCTTCTTCTGGGGCATCTATAATAGAGGCTGTGAAGCAAACATTCTTTTTAAATTGTGGAAGAATAAGCTAGTGTGTTGAGTAAAATCTCTTATTTAGTCCTTGGACATCACACACTTGGCTCAAACCGCCGTGAAGATTCGGAATCATTGGCTCACAACTTTGGAAGCATTGGCAGCCCCACTACATGAGTGTATAGGCTTCTGCTTCATAATGGAGCTGCTGCTATTTTGGGGGTTTTCTGGGATGCTGAGGAAGTTCACACTGCCCAGGTGTTCGACCGTCCCAGAAAAGAACTTTAAGGACCAAGGTAGTCTCTTTTTGCTCATCTGCTCAAAGTTAAAACTGGCAGTTTTGGGTTTCACCTGTACTGGCTTCTTCAGTGGCATCAATGATAGTGCAAATATTCTTTTCCAATAGTGGAAAAATGGGCTTCTATATCCAGTAAAGTTTCTCAGTTATTCTTGGTACATCAAACACTTAGCTCTAACCCCCTGAGGAAATTAATAGGGCTATATAAATGAATAAATATTATTATGATTTGGAAACAGTAGATCACAACTTTAGAATTACTGGCACCCCGCTATGTGAGTGTATGGTCTGCTCTTTCATGACTAACCTGCTGCTGTTTCGAGAGGTCTCCACTTCACAATATTAGCCCTTATAGGTGAACGCGGTAAATCTAACAGGTCACAAGCTGACTGGCAGTAATGCCGGCATGCTAGGCTAGCAGCAGATTTACAGTCATTGCGCTCTTCAGTCTGACCCATACTACTATCAACGTCTGTTAATGAGCATTACATTAATGTGAGCTTGAGATCAAGCATATAATTTGGCGAAACACCTTATGTCACGGACTAGGGGAGGAGTCCATATACCTTTGACTATATCAACTGTATGCTCTCAATTCTTTGGGAGCTTCCTACTTCTATGAGATCCAGCAGTATCTTGTTCTTGGCATTAAAATAGGCGCTAGGTGTAAAAAATGTACAGGTGGCAAACTCCGAAATATGTGATGTTGGGGCAGAGATCCTGATTCCAGTGAAGATTTACTGAAACTTCCAAAACGCTTAAATAATAATTGAACAGAGAGAACAGATTTAACCTTTGTAAAGTGGAGAAAAGTTGACATTTTTTGGGAACATTTTTTATGTTTCTTGTATTCTTCTCCCATTTTCTACTCTACCAGATTTGATTTCACTTCATAATTTAGAGCAGATGTCAATTTGTGACCCACAATAAGGAGAATCTGAGTGGGAGAAGGAAGAAAGTACATTTTCTTACTCAATGTGAACTGAACAAAAAAAATAGATATTAAATTGAATTAATTTAAATTCATTTGTGATGTTCTGTGTGTCCTGACTCCTTTCTATCATAGCTGTGATGTTCTGTGTGTCCTGACTCCTTTCTATCATAGCTGTGATGCTCTATATTTCCTGACTCCTTTCTATCATAGCTGTGATGTTCTGTGTGTCCTGACTCCTTTCTATCATAGCTGTGATGTTCTGTGTGTCCTGACTCCTTTCTATCATAGCTGTGATGTTCTGTGTCCTGACACCTTTCTATCATAGCTGTGATGCTCTGTGTGTCCTGACTCCTTTCTATCATAGCTGTGATCCTCTGTGTGTCCTGACTCCTTTCTATCATAGCTGTGATGTTCTGTGTCCTGACTCCTTTCTATCATAGCTGTGATGCTGTGTGTCCTGACTCCTTTCTATCATAGCTGTGATGTTCTGTGTGTCCTGACTCCTTTCTATCATAGCTGTGATGTTCTGTGTGTCCTGACTCCTTTCTATCATAGCTGTGATGCTCTGTGTCCTGACTCCTCTCTATCATAGCTGTGATGTTCTGTGTTCCTGACTCCTCTCTATCATACCTGTGATGCTCTGTGTGTCCTGACTCCTTTCTATCATAGCTGTGATGTTGTGTGTCCTGACTCCTTTCTATCATAGCTGTGATGTTCTGTGTGTCCTGACTCCTTTCTATCATAGCTGTGATGCTCTGTGTGTCCTGACTCCTTTCTATCATAGCTGTGATGTTCTGTGTGTCCTGACTCCTCTCTATCATAGCTGTGATGTTCTGTGTGTCCTGACTCCTTTCTATTATAGCTGTGATGTTCTGTGTGTCCTGACTCCTTTCTATCATAGCTGTGATGCTCTGTGTGTCCTGACTCCTTTCTATTATAGCTGTGATGTTCTGTGTGTCCTGACACCTTTCTATCATAGATGTGATGCTCTGTGTGTCCTGACTCCTTTCTATCATAGCTGTGATGTTCTGTGTGTCCTGACTCCTTTCTATCATAGATGTGATGCTCTGTGTGTCCTGACTCCTTTCTATCATAGCTGTGATGTTCTGTGTGTCCTGACTCCTCTCTATCATAGCTGTGATGCTCTGTGTGTCCTGACTCCTTTCTATCATAGCTGTGATGCTCTGTGTCCTGACTCCTTTCTATCATAGCTGTGATGTTCTGTGTGTCCTGACTCCTCTCTATCATACCTGTGATGCTCTGTGTGTCCTGACTCCTTTCTATCATAGCTGTGATGTTCTGTGTGTTCTGACTCCTCTCTATCATAGCTGTGATGTTCTGTGTGTCCTGACTCCTTTCTATCATAGCTGTGATGTTCTGTGTGTCCTGACTCCTTTCTATCATAGCTGTGATGTTCTGTGTGTCCTGACTCCTTTCTATCATAGCTGTGATGCTCTGTGTGTCCTGACTCCTTTTTATCATAGCTGTGATGTTCTGTGTGTCCTGACTCCTTTCTATCATAGCTGTGATGCTCTGTGTGTCCTGACTCCTTTCTATCATAGCTGTGATGTTCTGTGTGTCCTGACTCCTTTCTATCATAGCTGTGATGCTCTGTGTGTCGTGACTCCTTTCTATCATAGCTGTGACGCTCTGTGTGTCCTGACTCCTTTCTATCATAGCTGTGATGTTCTGTGTGTCGTGACTCCTTTCTATCATAGCTGTGATGCTCTATGTCCTGACTCCTTTCTATCATAGCTGTGATGCTCTGTGTGTCCTGACTCCTTTCTATCATAGCTGTGATGTTCTGTGTGTCCTGACTCCTTTCTATCATAGCTGTGATGCTCTGTGTGTCCTGACTCCTTTCTATCATAGCTGTGATGTTCTGTGTGTCCTGACTCCTTTCTATCATAGCTGTGATGCTCTGTGTGTCCTGACTCCTTTCTATCATAGCTGTGATGCTCTGTGTGTCCTGACTCCTCTCTATCATAGCTGTGATGCTCTGTGTGTCCTGACTCCTTTCTATCATAGCTGTGATGTTCTGTGTGTCCTGACTCCTTTCTATCATAGCTGTGATGCTCTGTGTGTCCTGACTCCTTTCTATCATAGCTGTGATGCTCTGTGTGTCCTGACTCCTTTCTATCATAGCTGTGATGCTCTGTGTGTCGTGACTCCTTTCTATCATAGCTGTGATGTTCTGCGTGTCCTGACTCCTTTCTATCATAGCTGTGATGTTCTGTGTCCTGACTCCTTTCTATCATAGCTGTGATGCTCTGTGTGTCCTGACTCCTTTCCACCATAGACGACCATTACTTTCCATTACTGTGAAATTCCATTTAATCACATAAAACATTATTATTATTATTATTATTCACAATTGTTGTTTCTATGAAAGGTTCCGGTGAATCATTAAATGGGATCAGTAAGAAAATTCATTATCCGCGCCTAATAACACTGCCGCTCTGCATTATCGCATGACCAGCGGACAATTAGTGAGCGCTGGATTGTGTCAGGGAAGGATTAGCAAAAAGAGGACAATCGAGACCAAGAACTTGGCTGATGTGACGAAAAGAATCCTAGAGCTTAGATGGAACGAGCGCGGGATGAACATCCCCCAACCACTTAATGAGGATCTCATTCAGAGCGGCCGGTCTACAAGAGAAGACACAGAAAACATGGTGTCAGTGTTATAGTAGTTATATTCTTGTATATAGGAGCAGTATTATAGTAGTTATATTCTTGTATATAGGGCAGTATTATAGTAGTTATATTCTTGTACATAGGGGCAGTATTATAGTAGTTATATCTTGTACATAGGGCAGTATTATGTAGTTAATTCCTGTACATAGGGGCAGTATATAGTAGTTATATTCTTGTAATAGGGCATATTAAGTAGTTATATTCTTGTATATAGGGCAGTATATAGTAGTTATATTTTGTATATAGAGGCAGTATTATAGTAGTTATATTCTTGTACATAGGAGCAGTATTATAGTAGTTATATTCTTGTATATAGAGGCAGTATTATAGTAAGTTATATTCTTGTATATAGGGCAGTATTATAGTAGTTATATTCTTGTATATAGGGCAGTATTATAGTAGTTATATTCTTGTACATAGGAGCAGTATTATAGTAGTTATATTCTTGTACATAGGAGCAGTATTATAGTAGTTATATTCTTGTACATAGGAGCAGTATTATAGTAGTTATATTCTTGTACATAGGAGCAGTATTATAGTAGTTATATTCTTGTATATAGGGCAGTATTATAGTAGTTATATTCTTGTATATAGGAGCAGTATTATAGTAGTTATATTCTTGTACATAGGGGCAGTATTATAGTAGTTATATTCTTGTACATAGGGCAGTATTATAGTAGTTATATTCTTGTACATAGGAGCAGTATTATAGTAGTTATATTCTTGTATATAAGGGTGCATGTATTATAGTAGTTATATTCTTGTATATAGGAGCAGTATTATAGTAGTTATATTCTTGTACATAGGGCAGTATTATAGTAGTTATATTCTTGTACATAGGGGCAGTATTATAGTAGTTATATTCTTGTACATAGGAGCAGTATTATAGTAGTTATATTCTTGTATATAGGGCAGTATTATAGTAGTTATATTCTTGTACATAGGAGCAGTATTATAGTAGTTATATTCTTGTACATAGGGGCAGTATTATAGTAGTTATATTCTTGTACATAGGGGCAGTATTATAGTAGTTATATTCTTGTACATAGGGGCAGTATTATAGTAGTTATATTCTTGTATATAGGAGCAGTATTATAGTAGTTATATTCTTGTACATAGGAGCAGTATTATAGTAGTTATATTCTTGTACATAGGGGCAGTATTATAGTAGTTATATTCTTGTACATAGGAGCAGTATTATAGTAGTTATATTCTTGTACATAGGGGCAGTATTATAGTAGTTATATTCTTGTACATAGGGGCAGTATTATAGTAGTTATATTCTTGTACATAGGGGCAGTATTATAGTAGTTATATTCTTGTATATAGGAGCAGTATTATAGTAGTTATATTCTTGTACATAGGAGCAGTATTATAGTAGTTATATTCTTGTACATAGGGGCAGTATTATAATAGTTATATTCTTGTATATAGGGACAGTATTATAGTAGTTATATTCTTGTACATAGGAGCAGTATTATAGTAGTTATATTCTTGTACATAGGAGCAGTATTATAGTAGTTATATCCCTGTACATAGCAGGCAGTATTATCTTATATCGTCTTATATTCTGCGGTTTGTTGAGAAGTGACATAAAAAATAAAAACAAACAAAATCGGGTAGAAAATAAAAGTGTCACAGTGAAAACTAAATAAACGATGTCAACATGGAAATGTAGATGTCATTCATGAAACAAGCTGTAGTTTCGCTTCTCTCGTGTTTTTAGCCTCATGTGATATCAGTGAAGGCACGTATACATTTCCTATATGTCACTGTATGGCGCCTGTATACATGCGGTCTGATTATACTGTATCTTTATACTGCAATAAATGAAACTTGGTAAATATAAGAGCAGACTCTACCGCGGCACTCAAACAAGAATGTCAGGATTGATTTATTATAAGACAATTTTTATGGGTAAAATCTCTCCCGAGACTCATTTTCTGCGATTCTGTAGAAGTAGAACTATGTCAGGCTGGTGAGATGCCTATACTGTAGGTCCCGATGGCCTCTGATAGGGGAGAGGAAGGGTATGCAGCTGCAGCAGGAAGCCTCAGTTCCTTGTGAGAATATGGGGAAGGTCAGACTAAAGAGATCACATATGGGGAGGTCAGAGAAAACAGCACAGGATGTACAGTCACATATGGGGGAGGTCAGAGAAAACAGCACAGGATGTACAGTCACATATAGGGGAGGTCAGAGAAAGAGCCAGGACCTACAGTCACATATGGGGGAGGTCAGAGACAAAAGGGAGGATACAGTCACATATGGGGGTCGAGAAAGTCAGGTACAGTCACATAAGGGAGGTCAGAGAAACACAGATACAGTCACATATGGGGGAGGTCAGAGAAAAAGCAGGGACCTACAGTCACATATGGGGGAGGTCAGAGAAAGAGCACGGACCTACAGTCACATATGGGGGAGGTCAGAGAAAAGAGCACGGGACCTACAGTCACATATGGGGGAGGTCAGAGAAAAGAGCACAGGATCTACAGTCACATATGGGGGAGGTCAGAAAAAGAGCACGATCTACAGTCACATATGGGGTCAGAGAAAAGCCAGACTAAGTCATATGGGGAGCAAGAAGAGCACAGGACCTACAGTCACTATAGGGGGAGGTCAGAAAAAGAGCACAGGACCTACAGTCACATATGGGGGAGGTCAGAGAAAAGAGCACGGACCTACAGTCACATATGGGGGAGGTCAGAGAAAAGAGCACAGGACCTACAGTACATATGGGGAGGTCAGAGAAAAGAGCACAGGACCTACAGTCACATATGGGGGAAGGCAGAGAAAAGAGCACAGGACCTACAGTTACATATGGGGGAGGTCAGAAAAAGAGCACAGGACCTACAGTCTACATATGGGGGAGGTCAGAGAAAAGGCACAAGCCCTACAATCACATATGGAGAGGGCAGAGAAGAGCACAAGCCTACAATTTCATATGGTGGAAGGCAGAGAAAAGGAGAATTTTGTGTACTCACCGTAAATTCCTTTTCTCTTAGCCTCTAATTGGGGGACACAGGATGATGGGTTGTAGGATTCTGCCACTAGTAGGCAGTAGGCCACTAAGCAATTAAAGAAGCACAGTGGCTCCTCCCCGCAGTATATAACCCTCTGACTGGCACAGTCTGACCAGTTTTGTGCTAAAGCAGTAGGAGGAAAACTACATAAGCCGATAAGGCAACCAGGAACTCAAGAAGAAAAAAACACCCAACTCAATAAGGCCAACAGGCCCTGGGAGGGTGCGGTGTCCCCCAATTAGAGGCTAAGAGAAAAGGAATTTACGGTGAGTACACAAAATTCTCCTTTTCTCCTTCGCCTCATTGGGGGACACAGGACGATGGGACGACCTAATGCAGTCCCTGGCTGGGAAAAAATATCCCAAACTGGAAAACACAGTCTACAGGCTAGCAGCAGCTGCCTACAGGATGAGTCTACCCAGACTCGCATCTGCCAAAGCCTGAGTATGTACATGATAATGTTTCGCAAAGATGTGCAGATTGGACCGGGTGGCCACCTTGCACACCTGATCAGCGGTAGCCTGGTGCCGAAAAGCCCAGGAAGCACCCACCGCACGAGTGGAGTGAGCATGCAAACCTGATGGAATGGGCAAGTTACGTAAAGAGTATGCTTCCTGAATGAGCCCTGGGATCGCGGGATCAAGCAAAGAAGTTGGGAACCTGGGAATTCATCCGTGAAGCCATGAGATCCACATCTGGAGTCCTGAAGTGCATGCATATCTGAGTGAAGACATCTGGGTGAAGAGCCCATTCCCCCGATGCAAGCCCCTGACGGCTGAGATAATCCACCGCTCAGTTCTCGACTCCCAGGATGTGCACTGCCGACAGTACAGCTCCCGAAGATTCGGCCCAATGGAGAATTGGTTCCACTTCCCGCATCGCTGCTCTGCTGCGCGTCCCGCCCTGATGGTTGACATAAGCCACCGCCGTGGCGTTGTCCGATTGGATGCGAATGTGGCAACCCATCAGGAGATGATGGAAGCTCCTCAATGCCAGGTAAATGGCCCGAATCTCCAAAAGATTTATAGGCAGGGAGGTCTCTGCTGAGGTCCATCGACCCTAAGCCGTGTGAATTTGGAACACCGCCCCCCAGCCGAGGAGACTGGCATCGGTGGTCAGAACATTCCACTGAACCGGTAGGAAGGATCTCCCCCAAGAGAGAGACGGCGGGACCAACCACCAACGAAGAGATCATCTCGTTGCTGCTGACGGGCGAAATGACCAGTGAAGGGTAAACGGGCTGCGATTCCAGGCCCATAACAGATCCAGTTGTAAAAGACGGAGATGCAATTGAGCGAATGGCACTGCCTCCATCGCCGCCACCATCTTCCCCAAGATGCGCATTGCAAATCGAAGAGAATGCAGAAGAGGGCTCAGAAGTGTGCGGACCGCACAACGAAGAGAATGAACCTTGTCCTGGGGAAGAAGCACCAGTCCCTGGGATGTGTCCAGGACCATCCCCAGAAACGTGAGTTTTCGGCTCGGAACTCGGGAGGATTTTGGCAGATTGAGAATCCAACCAAGCCATGAGAGCGTGTCCATTGTGAACACTGTCCTCACAGTCCCTGAATGACCAACCCTTGACCAAAAGGTCGTCCAGGTAAGGGAGAATTGCCACCCCTGTCCGTGAAGAACGGTCATGACCGTGGCCATGACCTTGGTAAACAAATGTGGAGCAGTTGCCAACACGAAGGGGAGAGCTACAAACTGATGTTCTTCGCCCACCGTGAAACGCAGAAACCTCTGATGAGGGCGGGGTATCGGGATGTGCAGATAAGCGTCCCTGATATCTATAGAGGCGAGGAACTCCCCCTTCTGCATGGACGCAATGACGGACCGGAGGGATTCCATCCGGAAATGTTGGATTCGCACGAATCTGTTTAGACATTTCAAATCCAAAATAGGACGGAAAGAGCCGTCCTTTTTGGGCACAATGAATAGGTTTGAATAGAACCCCTGAAACCGCTCGGCCTGAGGCATCATGGTACAAATCGACTGCTTGGAAGAAAGTGTGTGCCTTCTTTGGCAATCTTGAGGGGAGGGAAAGAACAAATCTTCTGGGAGGGCGAGTATGAAACTCTATGTTGTATCCGGAAGACACCAATTCCCGAACCCACTGATCGTCTGCACCAGAGAGCCAGGCATGCCGAAAGCGGGAAAGTCGGCGCGCCACCTGGGAGGTGTCTTCCGGAGGTGCCGAGTCATGAAGAGGAAAACCTCTGAGACCCAGATTCTTTGGATTTGGGCTGTTTATTCGGGCTGCCAGGTAGAACTCGATTTATTGGGGTCTGGAAACCCTTATCCGTGCGCGGCGTCCGATTCTTGTGAGGCGGACGGGAAACCGACGACCCAGACGAGTTCCGAAAGGACCGGAATCTCGCCTGCTGACCCTTGGTGAACCAAGGAGGAGTGCTTTACCTCCCGTGGCGTCTGAGATCATCTTATCCAGCTTTTCCCCGAATAAACGATCACCTACATATGGCATGCCAGTGTAGGCATTTTTGGATGCCGAATCCACCTTCCACTCCCGAAGATAGAGGGCCCAACGTAATTGCTGCACCGCAGTACAATTAGCTGCATCAAGAGAAGAGTGAACCAGGAACTCCCCAGCCACAGAAATCTGAGCCGCTAAATCTAATAACTCCGGATCTGCCTCTTGATGACGCAAAGTAGAGTGTAAATCCCCAGCCCAGGTCATTATAGGCTTCGCCACCCACATAGAGGCGAAGGAAGTGGACAAAGATGCCCCTGAAGCTTCGAACACAGACTTAGCCAGCTGTTCCAGCTGACGATCAGTAGTATCCTTGATGGAAGCACCATCAGGGAGGGAAAGAAGAGTCTTAGAAGCCAAACGGTGCACCGGAGGTCCACAGTCGGAGAGTCTGACCAGGCCTTTGCCACAGTTGGCAAAAAAGGGTAACGGGCTGCAATCGCCTTATGATTACCGAACCTCTTATCCGGATGAGCCCAGTGCATCTGTACAACTTCCTGGATCTCTGAATGGTCAGAAGAAAACCTTCTGAGGTCTCTTAGGCTCTTGAATGAGATCACATGATCCGAGGAGGACACCGGAGCGGGGTCTGCCACGACAGAGCCTGATTAACGGCCGACACCAGGTCATCCACCATGGCGAGAGTATAACGAGGAAGTGGATTCACCCTGATCCAGATCCACCTCAGATTCATGAAGCTCACCAGAAGAGTGAGAATCACGAGACCTACTCCGCGTAGGAGAGGTCATGGAGCCCCGAGATGGGGCGATAAGAGCCGTCGGGATCTCTTCCTACCCGACTGACCAAGGGGAAGAGGAGTACTAGAGTGAGATTCCTCATGGTCAGAAGCCTCCTCCAAGTGGACCTGCTGGTCCGAGGACAATGGACTGTCGTACCCGAGCATGCTCGTAGAGCGCTATACCGCTCTGGATTGTGACAAGTAACTGCCCATTCCGGTGTAGCAGGTCTGTTAGCAGACACCTCTACTTCCGTGGGTGCCTGACCGGAGTCAGTGACACTAGTTTGAGGGGGTTCAGAGGCACAGGCCTGGCAGAGTGAGGTCGAGCATCCGCAGGGCAGCGCAGCCTTGCATGCTGTGCAAAAAGCATAATAAACATTAAAGGCCTTAGGTGCCTTCTTGCCATCATGCAACCTTCCTCCCATTCTGCACCCAGAAATACACACTACAGTGAAGGGGGCAAGTAATATTGGGGCAGAAGCTGCTGCGCTGCTAAACCACCGCCGCCTAGGGCTATTGCGGTGTCAAAATACCGCTGTGCCCAGTTCACCTGAGAGGCTAGAAGCGAAGGAGCCCAGTCCTGTGTCCCCCTGGTGTGCTGTGCTGTTGCAATGGCGTCTGAAGTGAAGGAATGGCGCCAAAAGAGCGGCATGGGAGCGGGAAATGAAGCCACACCCCATCCCATGATGCCTGTCGCAGCCTAATACAATTGGCCAGAGACGAAAGTCCGGGGGCGGTCCAGAAGGAGCGCATCATCACTGGAGGAGGAGACCTTCCAGAGCAGCCCGCAGCCGGGGGCTAAAGTAATATCGCTGGCCGCCTGTCAGGAGGGGTCCGGCGCGGAGTGCACCAAAAAATCGGCTAAGTAGCACAGGACACTCAAGGGAAACGCAGCGCTGCCTCATACCTTAATGGCTCTCATCCTTCAACCCTCCAAGGGGCAGGAGAGCGGACCAGTCATCCCATGCAGCTGGATCCATCTTCATAGTTACTGCGGCCAGAAAAACAGCTGGGATACCTCCTACAACACAGAGTCCCAACTGCGGGGTCTGGGGAGGGATGCTGCAGGAGCCTGCCATCACTGTAACACAGAGCCCCAACTGTGGGGTCCGTGAAGGGAAGGTGCAGCGGTCCGGAATATTATCAGCTACAACCCAGAGTCCCAACTGAGGGGTCTGGGGAGCAGTACCACAATAATAGGAAAAAATAATAAACTGACAAAACAAACAGTGTCTTGCCTCCTAAGACACTAAGCAAAAAACTGGCTAGACTGTGCCAGTAGGGGGTTATATACTTGGGGAGGAGCCACTGTGCTTATTTAATTGCTTAGTGTCGCCTCCTAGTGGCAGAATTCTATAACCCATCGTCCTGTGTCCCCCAATGAGGCGAAGGAGAAAAGCACAGGACCTACAGTCACACAATGGGGGAGGTCAAGAAAAGAGCACAGGACCTACAGTCACACATGGGGAGGTCATAGAAAAGAGCACAGAACCTACAGTCACATATGGGGAAGGTCAGAGAAAAGAGCACAGGACCTACAGTCACACATGGGGAGGTCATAGAAAAGAGCACAGGACCTACAGTCACATATGGGGAAGGTCAGAGAAAAGAGTCACAGGACCTACAGTCACACATGGGGGACGTCAGAGAAAAGAGCACAGGACCTACAGTCACATATGGGGAGGTCATAGAAAAAGAGCACAGGACCTACAGTCACATATGGGGAGGTTAGAGAAAAGAGCACAGACCTACAGTCACATATTAGGGAGGGCAGAGAAAAGAGCACAGGACCTACAGTCACATATGGGGTAGGACAGAGAAAAGAGTACAGGACCTACAGTCATATATGGGGGAGGTCAAGAAAAGAACAAGACCTATAGTCACATATGGGGGAGGTCAGAGAAAAGAGCACAGGACCTACAGTCACATTGGGGAGGGAAGAGATGTCTTCATTGGCTGATTGTCCTGCCTCTGAGCACTGGGGCATTGACTGTGTACAAGACATCATGAAATCTGAAGATACCAAGGATTTTGGGTGACAATGTAGAGCCAGTGTCAGGAATCTGGGGACGTCCTAGGCAGGGGTGTCCAGCAGGACAATGACCCCAAACATCAAAATGCCCAGAAATGGAGGAAACAAAGATGCTGGAGAGATCTGAAGAGGCAGCAATGAGACCGGACTAAATCCATTGATCCCCTGTGGAGAGATCTGAAGTGGCAGCAATGAGACCGATCTAAATCCCATTGATCCCTGTGGAGAGATCTGAAGTGGCAGCAATGAGACCGGATCTAAATCCCATTGATCCTGTGGAGAGATCTGAAGTGGCAGCAATGAGACCGGATCTAAATCCCATTGATCCCTGTGGAGAGATCTGCAGTGGCAGCAATGAGACCAGATCTAAATCCCATTGATCCCCTGTGGAGAGATCTTAAGGGGAGCAATGAGTCCAGATCTAAATCCCATTGATCCCCTGTGGAGAGATCTAGAGGGGCCAGCATGACCGATCTAAATCCCATGATCCCCTGTGGAGAAAATCTAAGGCAGCAATGACCGGAATCTAAATCCATTGATCCCCTGTGGAGAGATCTGAAGGGCAGCAATGACCGGATCTAACTCCCATTGATCCCCTGTGGAGAGATCTGAAGGGCAGCAATGACCGGATCTAAATCCCATTGATCCCCTGTGGAGAGATCTGAAGGGCAGCAATGACCGGATCTAAATCCCATTGATCCCCTGTGGAGAGATCTGAAAATTGGGAGAAGACGAGAGACCGGGAGCAGATTATAAAGAAGAGGAGAAACTCCAGGAGAAGAAGAAGCTTGTGGAGGTTATAGGAGGCGACTGAACGCAGGATTATTACAGAATATTAAGTGAAGGGGAAACAATTGTGTCCATTTTTGGGGATTTGTGTAAAGTTATGTCTAATTTTCCTTTTTTTAATCTTTTTTTTTGTGTTGTTCCAATACACAGAGGAGATAAACCTGTGTATAACAGAACATGGGGATTATGATAAATATTCTGGAGAAATACTTCATTTTCTGGAGCGTCACTGTCGGCCATGACTGTAGAGATGTCACCTGTACAGCAGTGCTGCTGACAATAACCCGCTCCTTCTTCTGTGCCCCCAATTCTCACTAAACAGAAAGTAATTGATCCTACATTGATGATTCAATGCGGAGGTCACGGAGCTCGGCGGCGTCCTCTCCACAGCCGGGATCAGGTGTGCGCCGAGGACCAGATCATGTATAAATCACAAGGAGTTCAGCTATAGGTCAAGATAAAGCTCTATGAGTCAATGTCAGCACAAGTGACAGGCAGGCGACGATACCGCTGCTCATCGCCGGCGGGGGGGACATTGTACGGCTGGAAACACATCAGACATGGTATAATGGAGTAATGGTGTAATGGATAGTATTCAAATTTTTAGTGCAATTACATCGCCAGGGTATATATTCATATATTACTGTATTTTTACCCTTGAGCACCCTACTTAGGGTAGCCCAACTTATCTCTAATTAGTCTATTACTTGAAGACTTGTGACCGGTTTGGGACCTGCGTCTCACTCCTGTATTGAGACTTCATCATAAATAGTCATGGGGTGGTATAACAAATAGTTAATCAGAGGCAAGATGGTAGATGGGCAAGGGCAATTAGGGGAGCTAGCCTGGCCCTTTTCATAAAGGTACTTCTGAAGGTGAGAAGGTTCAGGTCACCACCCTAGCCCTTCACTCCTGATCAGCCCCTATCTCCACCCACAAATCGGGAAAACCAAGCAGCTTCAATGGTAAGTCAATGGCAGCAAAACACAGCTCAGCAAGCATGACTTTACAGCATGGAGTCCAAGTAGAAATGAGGTCTATCTGCGACATCTAGTGGAGGGAAGTGGAGCTATTTCAAGGCTGGGGGAGTGGAGATCTGACTACTAAGACACACCCCTCCACCTCACCTACATGCTATGACTCACTCTTCCAACAGCAGAGCTGCAGCACATAGAATAGAATAAGGAGAAAAAAAACCTCAATTTAAACACAGTAACAGCACTCACGGATTGCAAAGCAGTCAACACATGGCAAAACGTGTTTCTTTCCTTGAAAATGTAGGAGTTAACATCAGTTTCTGTTGCTGCAATGCTCCTTAGTTCTCTTTCCAGGTGTGGCTACTTTGTGATCATTTCCATCTCCTTTATATGGTCACACAATCCAGCATACCTTGATGGTGATTGAACTCCATTCCTGGCCTAGCTACCTGAGGTGAAGGAGGTACTCTGGAGAAACTGACTATTGTTCCCCAGTCTGCTGTTGTGTGTAGTGCGCCGGACACCACTGGTCTATCCGCCACTGTCACAGACTGTGTCCAGACGCTCCCTAGTCTGCGGCGTGACCCCTGACCATTAGAGTTTAGAAGGTGTAAAATGCAGTAATGACGTTTGCCATTATTTTAGTGCAACATATCGATTTACAATAATTTAGCCAATTGGTAAGGAAATTGTAAAAAGCGAAACGCGCCAAAGTTATCACGCGGGTGCACCATAGTCATCAGTCTGGGATAGTTTCTAACCGGGCACATTTAGGGCAATAGTAATAAATTTGCTGACTCTGTTACCGATTGCAAAAAGGTTTGGTATGTCAATGTCAGAAAGAGGTTGGATTCCCATACACATAGGCGACCCCTGACTGGAGGGTGGTGACATTGACTGCCGTACCGCTTATGGATAGCCCTCTTGTGCTATAATGTGGGGCTCAGGAGCACAAGATCCCCTCTTTTTCTATTTTTTGGGGCCATAGTTCCTTCCTTGTGGTCAATGAAAAACTCAAGGATTTAAAAAAGTCAGAACTTGGCCTAGATGGTGACGTCGCCGTGCATGGCAGGCCGGGTAAGGCACAGACCGGGAGCGACACCAGAGTTCACCCCCATTGGTGCTAGACCCAGAATCTCTCATGAGCGGTGATAACCCTGAGACTGGTGTCGTTTGGGAGTGACCTCTGGAGGCGCTCTGAGTCGGCACCAGACCGGGTGTTTCTCACGAGCGTTGACGTCAGTAATTCAGTGTATGGGAAGCTCGGGTCTGCCGCCGTTCACTCCCATTGGTGGTGGATCCAGAATCTCTCATGAGCAATAATATTGACATCACCACTCATGAGCAACCCTGGGACTGGCACTGACTGTTAGTGACCGTGGACTCGCTCTCGGTTGACACCAGACGTCACTGAGTGTAGTAAGCTCCAGGTCTGCGCCAACCGGAAGTGACTCCAAAGGTCACTTCCGTCCAATGCCAGACCTACGGTTTATCATTCTGGGTCTAGAACCAACTTGGGAGTGACCTCTGATGTCGCTCCCGGTCGGCGGTAGACCTGGAGCTTCTCAATGTCATCACTCATGAGAAATGCCGAGTGTGGCGTCGACCTTGACCCAGGGTTTATCATGAGTGGTGAGGTCAGTATAACCATGGGTGAGAGTTTCGGGTGACTTGACCTTTAGAGTTGTTCTCGGGCAGCTTCAGACCCAGTGTATCTCACAAGTGTAGACGTCAGTAACTCCGTGACGTCACTTTGTGTTAACAATTCTGGGTCTGGAGCTGATCGGGCTATGACCGAGATTCCTTAGGTCGGAGTCCAGATTGCGGGAGACGTTGTGGGACCGCTATACAATGGATTACGTAGGATCTTCATGGCTTATTTTTTTTATTAAACTGGTGAAGAAGAGACAATGTGGAGAGCCTTTATTAAAAAGAAAAAAAGTCATAACTTGTTCATTTTCAGTTCCTTCCTTTGTCGGTCATGGAGAATACTGCAAGTTAAAATGGCGACGTGTGATGTCCAGAAAGAGTAAAACACATTGAGTATTTTCTATTCCAGTGAAAGATGAAATATTAAAACTTAAGAGTAAATAGTGATGTTAATGTCAGAAAATCATCAAACGATAACGAGATTTGGAACCAAATTGCCCAGTTTAAAAGAACCTGATGAGTCGTCGATCTTCCGGGAAGATGTCCCAAGTGCACGGTCACAGATAATCCGGAGGTTTGGTTTCTACACGATGGACCTCCTGCCAAAATTATTGGGGAACTTTAGTTTTTAGTCCTGTTGGGGGACTTCAAACTGAAATTGTCTTTTTGTTTAGACTATATGTGGCGTTCTCTAGTTCTCCAGTTTTTTATTTTATTTTACCAGCCTTCAGCTTGATCACAAACCATGGCATCTTGATGGATGAACCCTCTGTAAGAGGATCAATCTTGTGTAGCTTAGATAGGTCCACCAGGGTCTTCTCCAAGCCTAGATAATCCTGGTGGACCTTTCTACAAGCCTAGAATAGGTCTTCACTAGCCAGGGTCTCTTTTTCAAGGTCTTTAGATATGTCCACCAGGGTCTTCTCCAAGCATAGATAGGTCCACCAGGGTCTTCTCTGTCGTTATCTTGATTGTATCAAGCCATCGGTTGCTGGTCTTCCTCTTCCCCTTGTTCCTTCTATTCTTCCCACCATGATGTTCCTCTCCGGTGATTGCTCTCCCTGTATGATGTGTAGACAGTCTTATCTTGGTGATCTTCCTTACAGTGACATGTCTGGCTTGATATGTTCCAGTATTGATGTTTGTTCTTCTTGCCATCCATGGTATTGATAACATCCTTCTCCAGCTCCACATTATGAAGGTGTTGATTCTTTCTTCTGTCTTTGGTTCCTCTTTATCGAAGTCACAGAGATGTCTCATCACAAATTCAATAAAATATGTGGACCCCACCAGAAACAGACCGGACTATGTAGGAGCCGTGTCTTCATCACCAGTGAAATGTTCCTACAGAATAGACCGTATGAGACGCTAATTGTGAACGATAGACCGTGTCTTCATCCAAATGCAGATGAAATATATTCCTATGATGTTAGAAGACCACTTCGTCCAGGTGACAATCGACTTGTTGATGTTCTCCCACCTTGGAGCTTTCATGACTTCATTTTGATTTGCAGTTTTCTTTACTCGGTGTCGTCTTGGTTTTGCAGTATACAGTACAGTCACGGCCTCCTATGAAGACCATCCACAAACTGACCTTCACAGAAGCTCCTTCATAAGGCCCTAATTGCCATTAAACCCATCAGAACCACGCCATCAGAGATTGACAAGACCTTAACAGCAGGGGATCTTTGCTGTCGGAAGCCTATGCTGGCACAAGTATGATGTATGTGCCGGCCTCAAACATTGGGACCACACATAGGACGTACAGGGGGGGTTAAGAGTCAGTAATAATCTGATGTTTGTGGCCAATTCTGGAAACTATTAAGCTCTCAGATATCCATACACCAAGATCTGCCATTCCGAAATTCACTTTTATTGCAATTTGGTTTAATTAAAAATGTTTCGCCGTTCGACTTTTTCAGGCGGTCTCCTGGTACATTCAACTTTGATGTGGTCTGTGGTCATAATTAACAGATGGAGCTCACTGATGGATGCTCAGTTAACTCATTCTGACACCAGCAAACTTAAAAGGCAACGTTTTTACATGAAACCTATTATATTGCAGGGATAGTTTCTCCAGAAGGATGCAACTGAATGATTCACAGAAACATTAACAGAACAACACCCTGCGGTCTCCATATAAAATCAGAGACAACCAGGGACAGCATCTGCAGCTGGAATAGGGTCCATCTAGTGCTATGGGAGCTCCACGGTATTAATCCTTCACTTGAGTTCTTTAGCAGTCCCATGTAAATTGATCGTCACATCAATATTTTAAGATGCCTTTACAGCTGCAGATTACAACACAATAAATACAGCCGGAGGGTGGAAAAGACGAGAGTGCGGCGCTCCGGCTGCGAGAGCGGTGGATTAAGTATTCTCACCATCCAGGAATACGAGTCTGAGCTTCTCCGCAGGAACCGTCATAAAGAAGGATAGGAAGAAGCACGCTATAACCTCCGCTTCCATCAGGTGTTACGGCCTCATTATTCCCGCGCGGTTACGAGGCGGCTCCGGCGCCAAAACCGTAATTATATATGGAGATGTTAGGAAATTTCATCTCCCCAATAAAGAGAAATGTGCGATCCTATTGGAGGAGGATCCACATCGCGGCTTTATAGGAGCAGATTGGGGAGTAATGACGTACACGTGCCGGTATGTGTCTGCCCCATTCTGGAGGCGTCTATTAAGAGACAATGGAGGTCATCGTCTACAGGAAGAAATCATTGTGTGTGAGGGGAATCATTCATTTTGGGCAAATTATTCTAAGGGGTTAACACGGCCCCTCTCAATGTGTGTAGATCTCCTGACTCAAACTCAGGTCGCCGCTGTTCCAGGTATATCCCACCGGTTGGCGCTATTTCAGCTGGGCCCCACAGATCACCACTATTCTAGCCGCCATTCCAGCCATCCCCACCCAGCTGCTGCCATTCCATCTGTGCCTCACCGGTGACGAAGTTCCAGCTGTGTCCCACCCGTTGCTGTTGTTCAGCCTGTGCCCCACTGGTGGCTGCCTTCCTTACTGTGCCCCACTGGTGGCTGCCTTCCTTACTGTGCCCCACTGGTGGCTGCCTTCCTTACTGTGCCCCACTGGTGGCTGCCTTCCTTACTGTGCCCCACTGGTGGCTGCCTTCCTTACTGTGATCCACTGGTGGCTGCCTTCCTTACTGTGCCCCACTGGTGGCTGCCTTCCTTACTGTGCCCCACTGGTGGCTGCCTTCCTTACTGTGCTCCACTGGTGGCTGCCTTCCTTACTGTGCCCCACTGGTGGCTGCCTTCCTTACTGTGCCCCACTGGTGGCTGCCTTCCTTACTGTGCCCCACTGGTGGCTGCCTTCCTTACTGTGATCCACTGGTGGCTGCCTTCCTTACTGTGCCCCACTGGTGGCTGCCTTCCTTACTGTGCCCCACTGGTGGCTGCCTTCCTTACTGTGCCCCACTGGTGGCTGCCTTCCTTACTGTGCCCCACTGGTGGCTGCCTTCCTTACTGTGCCCCACTGGTGGCTGCCTTCCTTACTGTGCCCCACTGGTGGCTGCCTTCCTTACTGTGCCCCACTGGTGGCTGCCTTCCTTACTGTGCCCCACTGGTGGCTGCCTTCCTTACTGTGCTCCACTGGTGGCTGCCTTCCTTACTGTGCTCCACTGGTGGCTGCCTTCCTTACTGTGCTCCACGGGTCGCCATTCCAACTATGCCCCACCAGTCACAGTCATTCCAGTTCTGCCCCATTAATCACCGTTGTGCTAGCTGTGTCCCACCGGTTGCCATCATTCCAGCTGTACCCCACCGGTCACCACCGTCCCAGTTTTGCCCTATCAGTTGCTGTCTTAGCTGCATCTGGTGGGGCAGAGCTGTAGTGCCCTGCGGGTTGCTGCCATTCCAGCTTGCCCCTCATGGCTGCTGTTAAAGCTGTACCACACTGGTTGCCACCATTCAATCTGTGCCCCACTGGTCGCCGCTGATCCAGCTGTGACTCACTGTTCGCTGCTGATCCAGCTGTGCCCTGCTGATCCAGCTGTGCCCCACTGTTCGTTGATGTTCCACATGTGCCCCACTAGCTGCTGCTGTTCCAGATGTGCCCCACTGATCACCGCTGTTCCAGCTGTGCCCCACCAGTCGCCACTGAACTAGCTGTGCCCCACTGGTCGGCGCTGATTCAGCTATGCCCCACTGGTCGCCGCTGTTCCAGCTGTGCCCCACTGGTCGCCGCTGATCCAGATGATGTGCCCCACTGATCACTACTGTTCCAGCTGTACCCCACTGGTCGCTGCAGTTCCAGCTGTGCTCCACTGGTCGCTGCTGATCCAGCTGTGCCCCACTGGTCGCTGCTGATCCAGCTGTGCCTCACTGGTCGCTGCTGATCCAGTTGTGCCTCACTGGTCGCTGCTGATCCAGCTGTACCTCACTGGTCGCCGCTGATCCAGCTGTGCCCCACTGGTCGCTGCTGTTCCAGATGTGCCCCGCTGATCCAGCTGTGCCCCACTGGTCGCTGATCTTCCAGCTGTGCCCCACTGGTCGCCGCTGTTCCAGCTGTGCCCCACTGGTGGCCGCTGTTCCAGCTGTGCCCCACTGGTGGCTGCCTTCCTTACTGTGCCCCACTGGTGGCTGCCTTCCTTACTGTGCCCCACTGGTGGCTGCCTTCCTTACTGTGCTCCACTGGTGGCTGCCTTCCTTACTGTGCTCCACTGGTGGCTGCCTTCCTTACTGTGCTCCACTGGTGGCTGCCTTCCTTACTGTGCTCCACTGGTGGCTGCCTTCCTTACTGTGCTCCACGGGTCGCCATTCCAACTATGCCCCACCAGTCACAGTCATTCCAGTTCTGCCCCATTAATCACCGTTGTGCTAGCTGTGTCCCACCGGTTGCCATCATTCCAGCTGTGCCCCACCGGTCACCACCGTCCCAGTTTTGCCCTATCAGTTGCTGTCTTAGCTGCATCTGGTGGGGCAGAGCTGTAGTGCCCTGCGGGTTGCTGCCATTCCAGCTTGCCCCTCATGGCTGCTGTTAAAGCTGTACCACACTGGTTGCCACCATTCAATCTGTGCCCCACTGGTCGCCGCTGATCCAGCTGTGACTCACTGTTCGCTGCTGATCCAGCTGTGCCCTGCTGATCCAGCTGTGCCCCACTGTTCGTTGATGTTCCACATGTGCCCCACTAGCTGCTGCTGTTCCAGATGTGCCCCACTGATCACCGCTGTTCCAGCTGTGCCCCACCAGTCGCCACTGAACTAGCTGTGCCCCACTGGTCGGCGCTGATTCAGCTATGCCCCACTGGTCGCCGCTGTTCCAGCTGTGCCCCACTGGTCGCCGCTGATCCAGATGATGTGCCCCACTGATCACTACTGTTCCAGCTGTACCCCACTGGTCGCTGCAGTTCCAGCTGTGCCCACTGGTCGCGACGCTGATTCCAGATCATGTGCTCACTGGTCGCTGCTGATCCAGCTGTGCCACTGCTGATCCAGCTGTACCCCACTGGTCGCTGTGTCCAGCTGTGCCCAGCTGTGCTGTTCCAATTGCCCTGATCAGCTGCTGTATCCAGCTGTGCCCCACTGGTCGCCGCTGATCCAGCTGTGCCCCACTGGTCGGCGCTGATTCCAGCTGTGCCCACTGGTCGCCGCTGATCCAGCTGTGCCCACTGGTCGCCGCTGATCCAGATGTGCCCCACTGGATCTGTCCAGCTGTCCACTGGTCGCCGTTCCAGCTGTGTCCACTGGTCCGCTGATCCAGCTGTGCCCCACTGGTCGCTCGCTGATCCTGTTCCAGCTGTGCCTCCACTGGTCGCCGCTGTTCCAGCTGTGCCCCACTGGTCGCTGTTCCAGCTGTGCCCCACTGGTCGCCGCTGATCCAGCTGTGCCCCACTGGTCGCAGTCGCTGTTCCAGATGTGCCCCAGCTGTCCCCACTGGATCGCTGCTTCCAGCTGTGCCCCACTGGTCGCCGTCGTTCCAGCTGTGCCCCACTGGTCGCGCCCGCTGTTCCAGCTGTGCCCCACTGGCCGCTGTGCCAGTGTCCCCAGCTGCCGCTTCCGGTGCCCACTGGTCGCTGATTTCCAGTGCTGCCCACTGGGCGCAGCTGTCTCCACTGTGTCCCACTGGCACGCTGTTCCAGCTGTGCCCCACTGGTCGCTGCAGTTCCAGATGATGCCCCACTGTCGCCTGTCAGTCTCCAAGCGTGTTGCCCACTGTCCTGTCCAGCTTGCCCACTGGTCGCTGCAGATGTGCCCATGTCGCTCTTCCAGTGTCCCCACTGTCGCGCTGTCAGCGGCTCACTGGTCGCTGCAGATTCCAGCGTCCTGTGCCTATCACTGGTCGCATGCTGATCCAGCTGTGCCCACTGGTCGCTACTGTTCCAGATGTGCCCCACTGGTCGCTCGCTGATCCAGCCTGCCCCACTGATCCAGCTGTGCCCACTGTCGCTGCATTCCAGATGTGCCCCACTGCCGCCGCTGATCCAGCAGTGCCCCACTGGTCGCTGCTGTTCCAGATGATGGCCCTACTGGTCGCTGCTGTTCCAGATGTGCCCCACTGGTCGCGCTGATCCAGCTGAGCCCCACTGTTCTCTGCTGTTCCAGATGATGGCCCCACTGGTCGCTGCTGTTCCAGATGTGCCCCACTGATCACCGCTGTTCCAGCTGTGCCTCACTAGTCGCTGCTGATCCAGCTGTGCCTCACTGGTCGCTGCTGATCCAGAGGATGTGCCCCACTGGTTGCTGCTCTTCCAGATGTACCCCACTGGTCGCGCTGATCTAGCGGTGCCTCACTGGTCGCTGCTGATCCAGCTGTGCCTCACTGGTCGCCGCTGATAAGCGGTGCCTCACTGGTCGCTGCTGATCCAGCTGTGCCCCACTGGTCGCTGCTGATCCAGATGTGCCCCACTGGTCGCTGCTGATCCAGATGATGGGCCCCACTGGTCGCTGCTGTTCCAGATGATGGGCCCCACTGGTCGCTGCTGTTCCAGATGTACCCCACTGTCACTGCTGTTCCAGCTGTGCCTCACTAGTCGCTGCTGATCCAGCATGTGCCTCACTGGTCGCCGACTGATCCAGCTGTGCCCCACAGGTCGTTGCTGATCCAGCTGGCCCCACTGTTCGCCTGCTGTTCCAGATGATGGGCCCCACTGGTCGCTGCTGTTCCAGATGTGCCCACTGATCACCGCTGTTCCAGATGTGCCTCACTAGTCCTGCTGATCCAGCTGTGCCTCACTGGTCGCTGCTGATCCAGAGATGTGCCCCACTGGTCGCTGCTCTCCAGATTACACCACATGGTCGCTGCTGATCTAAGCGTGCCTCACTGGACGCTGCTGATCCAGCTGTGCCTCACTGGTCGCCGCTGATAAGCGTGCCTCACTGGTTGCTGCTGATCCAGCTGTGCCCACTGGTCGCTGCTGTTCCAGATGATGGGCCCCACTGGTCGCTGCTGTTCCAGATGTACCCCACTGATCACTGCTGTTCCAGCTGTGCCTCACTAGTCGCCGCTGTTCCAGATGTGCCCCACTGGTCGCCGCTGATCCAGCTGGGCCCCACTGGTCGCTGTTGTTCCAGATGTGGGCCCCATTGGTCGCGCTGTTCCAGCTGTGCCCCGCTGATCAGCTGTGCCCACTGGTCGCCGCTGATCCAGCTGTGCCCCACTGGTCGCTGCTGTTCCAGATGTGCTCCACTGGTCGCCGCTGTTCCAGCTGTGCCCCGCTGATCCAGCTGAGCTCCACTGGTCGTCGCTGATCTAGCTGTGCCCCACTGGTCGCCACTGATCCAACTGTGCCCCACTGGTCGCTGCTGTTCCAGATGTGCCCCACTGATCCAGCTGAGCCCCACTGGTCGCTGCCGTTCCAGATGTGCCCCACTGGTCGCCGCTGATCCAGCTGTGCCCCACTGATCCAGCTGAGCCCCACTGGTCGCTGCCGTTCCAGATGTGCCCCACTGGTCGCCGCTGATCCAGCTGTGACCCACTGGTCGCCGCTGTTCCAGATGATGGGCCCCACTGGTCGCTGCCGTTCCAGATGATGGGCCCCACTGGTCGCTGCCGTTCCAGATGTGCCCCACTGGTCACCGCTGATCCAGCTGTGCCCCACTGGTCGCCGCTGATCCAGCTGGGCCCCACTGGTCGCTGCTGTTCCAGATGATGGGCCCCACTGGTCGCTGCTGTCCAGATGTACCCCACTGATCACCGCTGTGCCTCACTAGTTGCTGCTGATCTAGCTGTGCCTCACTGGTCGCTGCTGATCCAGCTGTGCCCCACTGGTCGCTGCTGTTCCAGCTGTGCCCCACTGGTCGCCGCTGATCCAGCTGTGCCCCACTGGTCGCTGCTGTTCCAGCTGTGCACCACTGGCTACCGCCTTTCCAGCTGTTTTCTCCCCGCTTGTTGTTCTAGTAGTGCCCCGCCGGTCACTGCGATTCCAGCTGTTCTCTCGCCCGCTTGTCATCGTTCCAGCTGTGCCACACCGATCATTGCTGTTCCACTTTTGCCTCATTGTCTTCCACTACTAAACCTCAACTGCTCCAGTCTACTCTCCAATACTATAACTCTGCTGTTCAGCTTTGTTATTGCTGTACGGCATCACTGCACCAGCCTAGATATTCCTACAACATTTCTGCACACCAGCTTATCTACCCGCTGTACCAGCTACAATGCCAGGGTGTGCCCGTCTGGACCAGAGTCCGCCAGGAAGAATCTCTACAATGAAGAACAACAAACAGGCGCCTGTCCGGCGATCAATCATCTATAGAGGGAATTTATTAAAATTGGCCTTTTTCTCTAGAGTAGTACACACAACCTGCTAATAAATTTGCCTCATTTTTGGGTCGTCGAAGCACCAGAAATGTCAGCTATGATCTATACCAGGCATGGATATATACCAGCCATAATCTACGCCAGCCATGATCTGCGCCAGCCATGATCTATACTAGCCATAATCTGCGCCAGCCATCATCTATACCAGCCATCATCTACATCAGCCATCATCTGTACCAGCCATCATCTACAGCAGCCATCATCTACAGCAGCCATCATCTACAGCAGCCATCATCTACAGCAGCCATCATCTACAGCAGCCATCATCTACAGCAGCCATCATCTGTACCAGCCATCATCTACAGCAGCCATCATCTGTACCAGCCATCGTCTGTACCAGCCATCGTCTACAGCAGCCATCATCTACATCAGCCATCATCTGTACCAGCCATCATCTACAGCAGCCATCATCTACAGCAGCCATCATCTACAGCAGCCATCATCTACAGCAGCCATCATCTACAGCAGCCATCATCTACAGCAGCCATCATCTACAGCAGCCATCATCTGTACCAGCCATCATCTACAGCAGCCATCGTCTGTACCAGCCATCGTCTGTACCAGCCATCGTCTACAGCAGCCATCGTCTACAGCAGCCCTCGTCTACAGCAGCCATCGTCTACACCAGCCATCGTCTACACCAGCCATCGTCTACGCCAGCCATCGTCTACGCCAGCCATCGTCTACGCCAGCCATCGTCTACGCCAGCCATCGTCTACGCCAGCCATCGTCTACGCCAGCCATCGTCTACGCCAGCCATCGTCTACGCCAGCCATCGTCTACGCCAGCCATCGTCTACGCCAGCCATCGTCTACGCCAGCCATCGTCTACGCCAGCCATCGTCTACGCCAGCCATCGTCTACGCCAGCCATCGTCTACGCCAGCCATCGTCTACGCCAGCCATCGTCTATACCAGCCATCGTCTATACCAGCCATCTTCTATTCCAGCCATGACCTGTTCCAGCCATGATCTATACACCCATGATCTATACCACCCATGATCTATACCAGCCATGATCTATACCAGCCATGATCTATACCAGCCATGATCTATACCAGCCATCATCTATACCAGCCATCATCTATACCAGCCATGACTTCTGATATAAATTTCCCTAGTTTCCATCTATAGGAGTATATATATTTTACTGGTTAGTACACGTTCTTCTCTTTTTCACACGTCTCTCCTGGGATCTCACCGCTCGATGGACGTCTTTCCCGAAATTCTGAGGGCTGTGATCATTTTCAAAGAAAAAAGCAATCTGCCATCAGATAACGAGACAAACGTGTCATGTAACCGGAGACAGAAGGTTAAACGAAGCCGCCGCGCCGTGTCACCGGGGCTCAGACACAGCGGATTAATGACAATTTTTCTTATCACCCATCAAACTTGTCAGGATCCGTCTTCTCTGGACCAAAACTAATCCTGGAGAAATGTCACAAGTGCTGGAAACAGCGAGACGTCCTCAGCGCTCCCGAACCGCACAACATACAGCTGAAAGGGCAGCTCCAGGCTCTATACACTGGGGAAAAAGTATTTGACCCCTTGCTGATTTTGCAGGTTTGCCCCTTGACAAAGACATGAACAGTCTACAATTTTAAGGGTCGGTTAATTATAACAGTGAGAGATAGAAGATCAAAAATAAAATCCAGAAAATCACATTGTGTAAATTACATAAATGTATTTGCATTTTGCAGAGAGAAATAAGTATTTGATCCCTCTGGCAAACAAGACTTAATACTTGGTGGTAATACTTGTGTTGGCAGCACAGCAGTCAGATGTCTCTTGTAGTTGATGATGAGGTTTCGTACATGTCAGGAGGGATTTTGCTCCACTCCTCTCTGCAGATCATCTCTAAATCATTAAGATTTTGAGGCTGTCGCTTGGTAACTCGGAGCTTCAGCTCCGCCCTACGTTTTCTATGGGACTAAGGTTTGGAGACTGGCTATGCCACTCAATCACCTTAATGTGCTACTTTGTTGCCTTGGCTGTATGTTTTGGGTCATTGTTGCTCTGGAAGACCCAGCCACGACCCATTGTTAATGTACTGGTGTGAATGTGGCACCCCAGGGTCAATGTGCCACAGTGTCATCACTGCCCCCGGGTGGTGGTGTTACCAGAGAGCAACAAAGGGTGTTCTCATCAGGCAAAACACACAGCACCAACACCTCCAGGCCAGAAGGGGGAGACCAAGCCCGGGTTCAGGGTGAGCTCCCCTATATATTCTGGTCTGGAGAGGAACAAGTTAGTTCAGTTCCTAGGAGGACTGTGAAGAGGACCTGGGTGTAAAGGAGCTTTGCTAAGCTTATCCCAAGGTCCACTGACTAACTCCAGGCCTAAGGCTAGGGTCTGAGGAGAGGAGAAGCAAGAACACACCTGAAGGCTGAGCAACTCCGTGCTCACCCCAGAGGAAAGGTGCATAGAATGGACACCGGAGTCCGAGACTGTGCAGGATCACACATCCCGGCAGTCAACACTGGAAAATGGGGATTCCAAATTCTCCAGCTACACTGTACCAGAGACACAGCAATGTAAAGAGTTCAGTAACACGGACACCCAGGAACAGGGTAGAGAAAGTGAAGGACTCAAGTTGCCTGTCATACCGATACCTCGCAGGAAGAGACAGGGCTAGCAGCTCAGCTTATGCAACTGCAGGAGCCACTAAACCGCGCAGTAAGGGAGCCAAAGACCCGGCCGAATGGGAAGAAACCAGAGTTGCTCTCAAGACTCTGGATAGTTATTATTACCATCTGCTCCAGTAAAGGACTGAGAAAACTACAAAACAGTGAGTCTGCCTGTTACTTGTGCTTGTTGCCCTGCACCCTGTACATAGACATTCCACACTGCCCCGGGGATTGCCTTTGCCAGCGGAGAGCCGTTCCATCTCAGCTGCTATCCATCATCCCCGGAGGTTCTGCAGCAGCGGTGGTCTCCATTGACTACATTCCACGGGTGGCGTCACGACAACCTCCCTTGTATACAAAACTCCTTTTTCAACTGAAACCCAGAGCACGGAACCGTGTCACGACCCCCGTGACTTCCCCCAGAGACAACAGCAGCCCGGCCCTGAGCACCCCACGGCCCTGGGGGCGCCATATGACAACGTTTCGGTGGTATGACCACCTTTCTCAAGCTCCTAAATCAAATAACTTCTACAGTGGGCAGAATTACCAGAATTACATACATATATATTATATATTATATATATATATATATATATATATATATCGAATGTATAAAGCGGAGTGTATGTATGTGTGTGTATGTGGCAACCCTTGCCCTCTCCATATAGCCACGCCCACTAACCTCACTCATATAAAGCGGAGTGTATGTGGCAAGCCACACCCACTCAACAGACCTACACACACTCCAGAAAGCCACACCAACCCCACATCCCACACACAGTCCACGCAGCCACGTCCCACTTCACATCCTGAATCTCCACACATCCCTGCCTCCTCTACATAGCCCCGCCCCAGGGACTATGTGAAGGGTTGGGGATATACATAGGGGTGGTGCTATGAAAGGGGCATGGCTACTGAGAGGAGTGGAACTATGTGTAGGGGCAAAGCTGCAAAGGGGAGGGGCTACATTGAAGGGGAGGGGCTATAACAAGCATGAGGACCATATATGGGCATTACGGTTGGGCAACGCCGGGCTCTACAGCTAGCATAATATAATATAGCTCTGTGTTGCTGAGGGCGGCAGCCATCTCTCTCCCCATGAACTCTCCCCCCGGCCGCTCTCTCTCCCCTTTGACCTGTCTCCTCCCGTGTGCTGTCTCTCTCCCCCCATGTGCAATCCATTGAACTCTCTACCCATGGTGTCTTCTCTCCTTAGAGCTGTGTTCCCCCAGTGTACGGTTTTGTGTGCAGTCTCTCCCCCCCCGTGCTGTCTCCCCGTGTGCTCTGTCTCTCCCCTTCCCCTTGTATGCTCTCTCTCCACCCGTGCACTCTCTCTTCCCCCTGTGCACTGTCCCTGCCCCCCTCTGTGCTGTCCCTGCCCCTCCTGTGCTTTGCCTCTCCCCTGTGGTGTCCAAAAATAGCGGCCACGTAAGTGCGCATGCACGCGCAGAGAAACGCTGATGTCACCTTTGTATACTTAGGTGTCCAAAAATGGTGGCCACCTGAGCAAGTGCACATGCACCCGCCAGATATAAATATGCATACTTACTAAGGCATGTGGTAGGAGGACATCCGGACACAAGGCAATTACCATGTGTATGTAGATATCTACTTACATAATCCTCCTATTACACCCGCCATTCACTTCTGTCCCGTCATCCTCCTATCAGGCGCCGCAGCCTCCACTATATTTACACACCCAAGTAATGGGTGTGCAAATATGGTGCCTGCTGGCAGTACTGGCCCATTGCACAATACCACCAGCGGTGCCGCAGCCGCCTGCAACTGACGCACATCACCGCCACTCCTCCCCATAACTGTGCAAGTGCATACCTGGTGCACATGCGCACTTACTCCAGAGGTCACCATCTTCGGACACCTGGGTGTCCTGTGCGGCCTGAGTAACTGCGATGGGATGACGCCTGGGCAGGCAGACAGAGTACACAAGGGGGGCAGACAGCTCAAAGGAGAGAGCATATGAGGGGGGTGAAGACAGCAGAGGGGGAAGACGACGACACAGGGAGGAGATAGACAGCAGACGGGGGAGAGGGAAGCGGACGGAGCAGAGAGACAGCAGACAGGGCAGAGAAACAGCCGCCACCCCATCGTGACGTCACCTCCCTCCTGATGTGATAGCATCGGGCCCCAATCTAGTATATATATATCTCACATATATAAAGCTGAATATATGTGTTTGACCACTAAAGGAATTCGCGCTGTCACATTTACACTCACTAAATTTTGCACAGTCACCGCATTTGACTCAAGGAATGACATAGACGATATTCATAGAGGAATTTATAACCTCGCGCTTTACATTTAGTTGCCAAAAAAAGGCCTCCTTACTGTTTGTATGATACTGCATTGGCTGTTTTGACAGTTGGCCGGATATTTATCAGGTGACCTAGAACAGGGGTCCCCAACTCCAGGCCTCGAGGGCCGCCAACAGTGCAGGTTTTCAGGATTTCCTTAGTATTGCACAGGGATTGGAATCATTACCTGTGCAGATGATCACATTAGCACCTGTGCAATACTAAGGAAATCCTGAAAACCTGCACTGCTGGCGGCCCTCAAGGCCTGGAGCTGGGGACCCCTGACCTAGAACAACCAATCACAGCGCAGCTTCAGATTGGTTGCTATAGGCAACAAGGACATTCACAGTATAACACAGCTTATACATGTCTGTGAATCATTCAGGGAAGCTACTGAAGACAAGGAATTCTGGAGAATGGCAACACTGGGCTATGACGGTCAGTGAAGCAGCAGCCACACAAACACTAAAGCCACTAACACCTCTGTGCTATTCTTCTAACAACCTGCTGCACACAGCCCCCAGTAAACAGCAGGAGGCCACACACAGTCCCCTGTACTACAGCCTGTGCCCACACATAGCCCCTGTATTACACTTGCAGCATAAGTATCTTAGCAGAGAGAAGCAATACTTTATTAACCATTCTATTTTGCCATAGCTAAAAACAGTTAGTTACTATCACGGGCTCCTAAGTACAAGAATATAACTACTATAATACTGCTCCTAAGTACAAGAATATAACTACTATAATACTGCTCCTATGTACAAGAATATAACTACTATAATACTGCTCCTAAGTACAAGAATATAACTACTATAATACTGCTCCTATGTACAAGAATATAACTACTATAATACTGCTCCTAAGTACAAGAATATAACTACTATAATACTGCTCCTATGTACAAGAATATAACTACTATAATACTGCTCCTATGTACAAGAATATAACTACTATAATACTGCCCCTATATACAAGAATATAACTACTATAATACTGCTCCTATGTACAAGAATATAACTATTATAATACTGCTCCTATGTACAATAATATACCTACTATAATACTGCTCCTATGTACAAGAATATTACTACTATAATACTGCTCCTATATACAAGAATATACCTACTATAATACTGCTCCTATGTACAAGAATATTATAACTACTATAATACTGCTCCTATGTACAAGAATATAACTACTATAATACTGCCCCTATGTACAAGAATATAACTACTATAATACTGCCCCTATATACAAGAATATAACTACTATAATACTGCTCCTATATACAAGAATATAATTACAATAATACTGCTCCTATATACAAGAATATAACTACTATAATACTGCTCCTATATACAAGAATATAGCTACTATAATACTGCTCCTATGTATGAGAATATAACTTCTATAATACTGCTCCTATATACAAGAATATAACTACTATAATACTGCCCCTATGTACAAGAATATAACTACTATAATACTGCTCCTATATACAAGAATATAACTACTATAATACTGCCCCTATGTACAAGAATATAACTACTATAATACTGCCCCTATATACAAGAATATAACTACTATAATACTGCCCCTATGTACAAGAATATAACTACTATAATACTGCACCTATGTACAAGAATATAAATACTATAATACTGCCCCTATATACAAGAATATAACTACTATAATACTGCCCCTATGTACAGAATATAACTACTATAATACTGCCCCTATGTACAAGAATATAACTACTATAATATTGCCCCTATGTACAAGAATATAACTACTATAATACTGCCCCTATATACAAGAATATAACTACTATAATACTGCTCCTATGTACAAGAATATAACTACTATAATACTGCCCCTATGTACAAGAATATAACTACTATAATACTGCTCCTATGTACAAGAATATAACTACTATAATACTGCTCCTATGTACAAGAATATAACTACTATAATACTGCCCCTATATACAAGAATATAACTACTATAATACTGTCCCTATATACAAGAATATAACTACTATAATACTGCTCCTATATACAAGAATATAACTACTATAATACTGCCCCTATATACAAGAATATAACTACTATAATACTGCTCCTATGTACAAGAATATAACTACTATAATACTGCCCCTATGTACAAGAATATAACTACTATAATACTGCCCCTATATACAAGAATATAACTACTATAATACTGCTCCTATGTACAGGAATATAACTACTATAATACTGCCCCTATATACAAGAATATAACTACTATAATACTGCTCCTATGTACAAGAATATAACTACTATAATACTGCTCCTATGTACAAGAATATAACTACTATAATACTGTCCCTATATACAAGAATATAACTACTATAATACTGCTCCTATATACAAGAATATAACTACTATAATACTGCCCCTATATACAAGAATATAACTACTATAATACTGCCCCTATATACAAGAATATAACTACTATAATACTGCCCCTATATACAAGAATATAACTACTATAATACTGCCCCAATGTATAAGAATATAACTACTATAATACTGCCCCTATATACAATAATATAACTACTATAATACTGCCCCTATGTACAAGAATATAACTACTATAATACTGCTCCTATGTACAAGAATATAACTACTATAATACTGCCCCTATATACAAGAATATAACTACTATAATACTGCTCCTATATACAAGAATATAACTACTATAATACTGCCCCTATATACAAGAATATAACTACTATAATACTGCTCCTATATACAAGAATATAACTACTATAATACTGCCCCTATATACAAGAATATAACTACTATAATACTGATCCTATATACAAGAATATAACTACTATAATACTGTAATATGATATTTAGAGAACTATTGTACTTATTGCTTTTCTGTTCCAGGTGTCAGTTCCTTTTTAGACTTTGCACTTACTTCTCTATCTGAGTCCAGTGTCCACAGGCTTCTATATGTCCTCTAGTTAGATTTGGAATCTGTAAAATACATTTTTAGATACAGAATTTTAGGTTTAGAATAATTGACGATGTGCAAAAGACATTAACCATAAGAGCTCGTGTATTGAAGGGGCTGCTCAGCCTTGGGGTACAAGTCTGCAGTAATCATCATGGATTATGAGGTTAACATGTTCTCGTCAAAACATCTACCAATACCTCACAAAAAAACTTGTTTATCATAAAAAAAATATTTTTGCACTTTTTTATCATTTTTGCGGGTTGCGGCCTGGACCTTACCTTGTGCATAGCAAATCACCTTCCCCATGTACTTGTAGGTGGAGTGTGACTGCATCTGTTCTGTGCACCTGTGCTTGCCTTATGTAATGGGGTCTGACTGCATCCTGCTGAGTGCATTCTTAGATTTTTTTGGGGCTCCAAATGGTGAATTTGCTTTTTGATACTGTCTTTTTTAGTAGCTTTTTAAGTAGTTAGTCTTTGTGACTGCAGAATGTGGCCGGAAGTATGATACATCTAGTTGGAATGTGGCCAGCTATAAAATACATCTAGTTGGAATGTGGCCGGAAGTACAATATGTCTATTTGGAATGGGCCGGCTTTACAATACGCCTAGTTGAAGTGTAGCAGATGTACAATACGTCTGTTTGGAACATGGGCGGAAGTACGATACTTCTAGCTGGAATGCAACCGGAAGTATGTATAACATGTCTTATTGGAATGCGGCCGGATGTACGATACGTCTAGCTGAAATGTGGCCGGAAGTATCATATGTCTAGTTGGAATGTGGCCGGAAGGATCATATGTCTAGTTGGAATGTGACTAGAAGTAAGAAAATCGCCCACTCCCAGTGCTGGAACTCAAGAATCCTGACAGTGTGTGCAGACTTGTACCCAGAGTCCGAACAACCCCCTTATGGCCCATCTGATGCCACATTAGTAGGGTATCTAACATTGCCCCTACTGGAAAACACCAGTGGAAGGTCCTGATCAGATCAGAGAATAATAATTGTATATTGTGAAAAGGATCAAATATTTGCATTGCCCAAAACGTCTAGAAGCCAAAGGGGTGATACAATTTTGGATGATCGATTATAGCTATTGTCTCTGGTCGCCTCACTGCACCACACTCACCCTCTCCTCCATGCCGGTGGTCATTACCGGGAGTAACACCGGGTCCTCCTCCGCTGTCACCATCAGAGCCGGCACCAGGATCTGCAAATGAAAGAACACAAATTAGTTTTGCAAAAGATGACAGACGCCGACAATGGCGATTTTTTCCCAGAAATGTAGGATTGTTAGGACAGTGGACACATTCATCACAGGCACAGTCAGGCCTCCCAGAAAAGCTTTCATTTAAAGGATAATTATTTCTAAAACCTGTGCAGGAGGGGCTTGTTCTCAGCAATCAGCAAGTTCTTATTCTTATGGATATAGACACCTTTGTTGGTGTTTTAGGATACAAATCACCTGTGCAATTGGCTTTCAATGAAAAGTTTACAAAGTTTGACTTTTATAGCTTTGTCTCTCTTGCAAAAGGAGTTCGCTGAGAATCCTTCAGTGAGCTCGTCCTCATTGAAGCTGCAATCGTCTGTTTGCTTGTACTATACACAGCAGTGCATGAGCACTGCTAGGTATAGCACAAATCACATCACCAATACTGGTATTCACAGGAGGATCGTAGTGAAGGACACATCGGTCATCAGCTGACTTGACCTACTGGTGTCCTGCGATGATATCACCGGCACGCCGATGGGAGCAGGGAATGATACCCCCCTTCCGGTATGATTTAAATCCCAATGTCACAGATTGACAGCGGGATTTTACAGGTTAACAGCCATGGGCCAATCTGATTAAATCACCCATCATGTGCCAGGAAGAACGTGGGCTCAAAGGAAAGGATATGACCCTTGACGTCATTATCCCCAAAGTTAAAGACAATAGAGGCTTAAAGAAGAATCCATTGTCTGTTTCATGTATCAAACAACATATATCAGCGGAGCACAGATTTAGCCACAGGCAACCGGCGTCTTTATTGGTGGCCACACACAGATCTGCCATGTTCGGGTTGTCAGGATTTGCATTATCCTGTCCCGGCTGAGACGGAGCGAGCGTCCATCGTCTGCAGGGTTCCGCCATTGTCCGCGGTTGTTAATATATTTACGTGTTCCCCACCGGGGCACCGGCTGGAAGACGCTCCGACATCTGGACAAAATCCTGCAAGGTCTGAATTAATAATCACATGAAGACTTAGTGTTGCCAAAAAAAAATCCTCCCTGCGTGCGTCCCATCACATCTGTCCGCAGGCAGCGGCCAAGGAGCCGCCAAGGGTTAACCCCTCGCTCACCTCAGCTCCTTAATATTCACTGCCACGTCTTCCAACCGACAATGAAGGCCAAGATAGACTTAGAATAATAATACAACCTGGCAAAAATGATGGAATCCCCGGGCTCGGAGGACGTTCATTCAGTTGTTTAATGTTGTAGAATAAAAGCAGATCACAGACATGACACAAAACTTAAGACATTTCACATGGCAACTTTATGGCTTTAAGAAACACAAAGAAATCAAGATAAAACATGTGGTAGTCAGAAACGGTTACTTTTGTAGACCAAGAAGAGGGAAAAATGATGGAATCACTCAATTCTGAGGAAACAATTCTGGAATCACCCTGTAAATTGTCATTCCCAAAACGAACACCTGCATCAAATAAGATCTGCTCATTAGTCTGCATCTAAAAAGGAGTGATCACACCTTGGAGAGCTGCTGCACCAAGTGGACGGACATGAATTATGGCTCCAACACGAGAGATGTCAATTGAAACAAAGGAGAGGATTATCAAACTCTTAAGAGAGGGTAAATCATCACACAATGTTGCAAAAGATGTTGGCTGTTCACAGTCAGCTGTGTGTAAAATCTGGTCCAAATACAAACAACATGGGAAGGTTGTTAAAGGGAAACATACTGGTAGACCAAGGAAGACATCAAAGCATCAAGACCGGAAACTTAAAGCAATATGTCTCCAAAACAGGAAATGCACAAAACAAATGAGGAACGAATGGGAGGTAACTGGAGTCAATGTCTGTGACCGAACTGTAAGAAACCGCCTAAAGGAAATGGGATTTACATACAGAAAAGCTAAACAACAGTCATCATTAACATCTAAACAGAAAAAAGCAAGGTTACAATGGGCTAAGGAAAAGCAATTATGGACTGTGGATGACTGGATTAAAGTCATATTCAGTGATGAATCGCGAATCTGCATTGGGCAAGGTGATGATGCTGGAACCTTTGTTTGATGTCGTTCCAATGAGATTTATATAGATGACTGCCTGAAGAGAACATGCAAATTTCCACAGTCATTGATGATATGGGGCTGCATGTCAGGTAAAGGTACTGGGGAGATGGCTGTCATTACATCTTCAATAAATACCCAAGTTTACATTGATATTTTGGACACTTTTCTTATCTCATCAACTGAAAGGATGTTTGGGGATGATAAAATCATTTGTCAAGATGATAATGCATCCTGCCATAGAGCAAAAACTGTGAAAACATTCCTTGAAAGAAGACACATAAGGTCAATGTCATGGCCTGCAAATAGTCTGGATCTCAATCCAATTGAAAATCTTTGGTGGAAGTTGAAGAAAATGTTCCATGACAAGGCTCCAACCTGCAAAGCTGATCTGGCAACAGCAATCAGAGAAGGTTGGAGCCAGATTGATGATGAGTACTGTTTGTCACTCATAAATCCATGCCTCAGAGACTGCAAACTGTTATTAAAGCCAGAGGTGGTGCAACAAAATACTAGTGATGTATTGGAGTGTTCTTTTGTGTGTTTGTTTTTTTCCTCAGAATTGAGTGATTCCATAATTATTCCCTCTGCTTGGTCTACAAAAGTTACCCTTAAGGTAGTGTCACACTAGGCGATCTGGCCTGCCATGTCGGAAGCGATGTGCAGGTGCACGCTTGCTTCTGACATCACAGGCCAGCTGTCACACGGCACGACGTTGCCGGTGACGCGGCGGCGATGTGGGCGGAACCATCGCTCGCTGGGCTGGGCTCAGCCCAGCGAGCGATGGCTCAGGAACGCTGCGATATAGGCTGGATCGCGCCGCCAACAGTGTCAGACGGCGCGATCCAGCCTAATCGCAGGTGGCAGGTTGACAGGTTTATGAACATGTTCATAAACCTGTCAACCTGCGACCAGCGATAATTTGCAGTTGCGTCGTGCTGTCACACAGCGCGACGCACTTGCAATATCGCCGCGACATCGCTGTTACGTCACTTTTCGGCGATGTCGCGGGTGACATCGCCTGGTGTGACACTACCTTTACTGACTACCACATTTTTTATCTTGATTTCTTTTAGTTTTTCTTAAAGCCATACAGTTGCGATTAGAAATGACTTTAGTTTTGTGTCATGTCTGTGATCTGCTTTTGTCTACAACATTAAACAACTGAATGAACGTCCTCCGAGCCCGGGGAGTGCAGATTTTTTGCCAGAGGTTGTAATATCAGGATCCTACATTCTTGCCAATATTTTATGGGAGATTTAGTCCAGGCCCCTTTTGCAGATCCCGGCCTCCCCTATCTCTTTTTGAAGATCCCGGCCTCCCCTATCTCTTTTTGAAGATCCCGGCCTCCCCTATCTCCTTTTGCAGATCCCGGCCTCCCCTATCTCCTTTTGCAGATCCCGGCCTCTCCTATCTCCTTTTGCAGATCCCGGCCTCCCCTATCTCCTTTTGCAGATCCCAGCCTCCCCTACCTCCTTTTGCAGATCCCGACCTCCCCCAACTCCTTTTGCAGATCCTGGCCTCCCCCAACTCCTTTTGCAGATCCCGGCCTCCCCCAACTCCTTTTGCAGATCCCGGCCTCCCCTATCTCTTTTTGAAGATCCCGGCCTCCCCTATCTCCTTTTGCAGATCCCGGCCTCCCCTATCTCCTTTTGCAGATCCCGGCCTCCCCTATCTCCTTTTGCAGATCCCGGCCTCCCCTATCTCCTTTTGCAGATCCCGGCCTCCCTATCTCCTTTTGCAGATCCCGGCCTCCCCTATCTCCTTTTGCAGATCCCGGCCTCCCCTATCTCCTTTTGCAGATCCCGGCCTCCCCTATCTCCTTTTGCAGATCCCGGCCTCCCCTATCTCCTTTTGCAGATCCCGGCCTCTCCTATCTCCTTTTGCAGATCCCGGCCTCCCCTATCTCCTTTTGCAGATCCCGGCCTCCCCCAACTCCTTTTGCAGATCCGGCCTCCCCCAACTCCTTTTGCAGATCCCGGTCTCCCCCAACTCCTTTTGCAGATCCCGGCCTCCCCCAACTCCTTTTGCAGATCCCGGCCTCCCCCAACTCCTTTTGCAGATCCCGGCCTCCCCCAACTCCTTTTGCAGATCCCGGCCTCCCCCAACTCCTTTTGCAGATCCCGGCCTCCCCCAACTCCTTTTGCAGATGCCGGCCTCCCCCAACTCCTTTTGCAGATCCCGACCTCCCTTATCTATTGCAATTCTCTATTAAGTGGCCTCCCCCTCACCAGACTTTCTCCTCTCCAGTCCATCCTTAATGCAGCAGCCAGGATCACCCATCTGGCCAATCGTTACTCAGATGCCTCTGCTCTGTGCCAGTCATTGCACTGGCTGCCCGTATACTACAGGATCAAATTCAAATTGCTTGTTCTCACCCACAAAGCTCTTCACAGTGCAGCACCCCCTACCTCTCCTCCCTCATCTCTGTCTATCACCCCACCCGCTCTCTACGTTCCTCAAATAACCTTCGACTAACATCCGTACTAATCCGATCCTCCCACTCCCGACTCCAAGACTTCTCCAGAGCTGCACCAAAACTCTGGAATGCTTTACCCCAAGAAATCAGGACTATCCACAACTTGCATGGCTTCAGGCGATCCCTAAAAACGCATCTTTTTAAGGCGGCCTATCATACTCCCTAATAGAAGTCCATTGTACTGTAGACAGTGAATGGGCTATCCCTCTGGACATTACTCTTCTATAAACTCCACCAAACCAAAAAGGTCTACACAGACTGTATAATGACCATCCATGTAAGCTTAGTCCTATGCCCCACTTCCTCAAGATGCCTGGACCATCAGTGCAATAAGCCCCTGTACCTTGTGCAACCCCTATCCCGTTGTAGATTGTAAGCTCTTTTTGAGCAGGGTCTCCTTATTTCTTGCTTTATTTATTGTATTTTCTTTTTTACATTGATTCTGTGCCTATTGTTTTGTATCCAATTATTGTACTGTATTTGTTCTCTACTGTAATTACTTACTGTATTATATTTTCTGTACTCTAACCCTACATTGTAAAGCGCTGCGGAATATGTTGGCGCTATATAAATAAAGCATTATTATTATTATTATTATCTCCTTTTGCAGGTCCCAGCCTCCCCTATCTGTTCCCAGCCCACTTCCCACCCCCCAAAACATCCGGCACGATGGTCGACACTCAAGTCTGATGCCCGCACCTTCCAGTTGTGAGCCTTGATCAACCACTCCCAGCTCCGGTCCATGTTTCGGTACCAATTTAACGGTCCCCTGCGGAACAAAGACAGTGGATCAGCCTCCGTTGTTAACCCTAAAGGTACCGTCACACACAGCAATATTGCTAGGCAATTTCACTGGCAATTTGCTGGTTGCAGTGAAATCATGGACACATTGTTACATTTGCACACAGAAACAAAATAGAACAATGTGTCCATGATTTCACTGCAACCAGCAAATTGCCAGTGAAATTGCCTAGCAATATTGTCGCGTGTGAAGGCACCTTTAAAGATATTTTTTATTTTTGTGCGCTTATTTTTCCTTTCATGTACAGATTTCTTAACCTTTTGTCACCATACAGAGCAAGAAACGTTTGGTACTGTGTTAGCCAGTTGAAAACACATTGATTGCTGTCAGTGATAAACAAAGCAAAGATCTCAAGGCTGCTTCTGTCTCTTCCTCAGGCATGGTGATAAAGGGATGATGATGAAACCATGCCTGATGAAGAGACGTAAGCAGTCTCGAGAGCTTACTTTGTAACATTTATTTTATTTTTGATAGCCATTAAAAGGCGTTATAAAGCGAGCTCTCGAGACTGCTTATGATTCTTTGTTGGAGATGGAGACGATGATGAAACCATGCCTGATGAAGAGACATAAGCAGTCTAGAGAACTCGCTTTATAACGCCTTTTAATGACTAACAAAAATAAAATTAATTATGTTATAAAGCAAGCTCTCGAGACTGCTTACATATCTTAATTTGGCAAAGTCTCAACATCATCCCTTCATCATCATGCCTGATGAAGAGACATAAGCAGTCTAGAGAGCTTGCTTGTAACTCGATATATCTTTGTTAGTCATTAAAAGGTGTTACAAAGTGAGCTCTCAAAACTGCTGATGTCTCTTCATCAGGCATGGTGATGAAGGGATGATGATGAGACTATGCCAAATGAAGATATGTAAGCAGTCTCGAAAGCTTGCTTTATAACATCATTTATTTTATTTTTGTTAGTCATTAAAAGGCGTTATAAAGCAAACTCTCGAGACTGCTGATGTCTCTTCATCAGGCATGGTTTCATCATCAAATTTTTATCACCATGCTTGATGAAGAGACATAAGGAGTCTCGAGAGCTTACTTTGTAAAAACTTTTAATGGCTTACGACTCATCAGGCATAGTGATGAAGAGATGATAAAACCTTGCCTGATGAAGAGACATAACCAGTCTTGAGAGCTCGCTTTGTAACATCTTTTATTTTAGTTTTGTTAGCCATTAAAAGGTGTTATAAAGCAAGCCCTCGAGACTGCTGATGTCTCTTCATCAGGCATGATTTCATCATCAAATTTTTATCACCATGCCTGATGAAGAATTGTAAGCAGTCCGGAGAGCTTGCTTTAAAACACCTTTTAATGGCTAATAAAAATAAGATAAAAGATGTTACAAAGCAAGCTCTTGAGACTCTTATGATTCTTCATCAGGCATGGAGACGATGATGAAACCATGCCTGATGAAGAGACATCAGCAGTCTCAAGAGCTTGCTTTGTAACAAGATTTGTTGTATTTTTGTTAGCCATGAAAAGGTGTTACGAAGCGAGCTCTCGAGACTGCTTACGTCTCTTTATCAGGCATAGCGATGAAGAGACAATGATGAAACCATGCCTGATGAAGAGACATAAGTCTTGAGAGTTTGCTTTATAACACCTTTTAATGGCTAAGAAAAATAAAATAAATGATATTACAAAGCAAGCTCTGGAGACTGCTTTACATCTCTTCATCAGGCATGGTTTCATCACATCAAAGTCTCTTCATCACTATGGTTGATGAAGAGACATAAGCAGTCTAGAAAGCTTGCTTTGTAACATCACTTATTTTATTTGTTAGCCATTTAAGGGCATAACAAAGGATGTTACAAAGAAAGCTCTCAAAACTGCTTATGCCTCTTCATCAGGCATGGTTTCACCATCGTCTCTGCATCACCATGCCTGACCAGACATAAGCAGTCTTGAGAGCTCGCTTTGTAAGGTTTATTTTATTTATGTTAGCCATTAAAAGGTGTTATAGATCAAGCTCTTGAGACTGCTTAAGTCTCTTCATCAGACATGGCATAACAAAGTATCTGAAAAAAAGATTGTTTCTCCCACGAAGTGCAATCAAACGAATAATCTTGTAGTTGTTATTTATTTTTCTTAGTCTGTAAAAGATATCACAAGTGATGTCACAAAGCGAGGTCTTGAGTTGTCTCATATCTCTTCATTGGGCATGGTAATGAAGAGACATAAGCAGTCTTGAGAGCTTGCTTGTAACATCATTAACGATACCTTTTTAATGGTTAACAAAAGTATTATAAGTGAGGTTACAAAGAAAGCTCTTGAGACTGCGTATGTCTCTATATATGGTGATGTAGAAACAATGGTGAAACCATGCCCAAGGAAGAGACGTAAGCAGTCTCGAGAGTTTGCTTAATAACACCTTTTAATGGCTAACAAAAATAAATGATGTTACAAAGCGAGCTCTCAAGACTGCTTATGTCTCTTCATCACTATGGCTGATGAAGAGATGTAAGCAGTCTCGAGAGCTTGCTTTGTAATATAGTTTATTTTATTTTTGTTAGCCATTAAAAGGTGTTACACAGCAAGCTCTCAGGACTGCTTATGTCTCTTCATCAGGCATGGTCTCCTCATCATCTCTTAATCATGCCTCATGAGACATAAGCAGTCTCGAGAGTTCACTTTGTAACATTATTTTATTTTTGTTAGCCAGTAAAAGGTATCACAACTACAAGATTACTATTTTGTTTACAATCAATTCTTTTTTTTATCTAGGGTGCTTATTGTAAAATTTTCATAAACCAGATTTTTATGTATTTTGAGTTTCCAAAAATATGTAAATTTTTTTCTTAAAAAAACTATTCTCCTATAAACCCCAGCTGGTCTTCATTGGAGTACATGGATGGTGGTGACAGGGCCTACACTGGACCAATCCAAACATTTTAGTGTGATAATTTGGCCGGTCACATTCCTACCTGAATCCATTCTTCTTAAACTGCGAGACGTAAAACTTCAGATCCGATTCGCTAATAATTTTACTGCGGGGGATTTCCTCCGGGAGACCGACAAACAGTCCACCTGTACGGAAAAGGAAGAAGGAAGAAGAAACAAGAAAGAAGAAGAAAGAAGAACAGAACAAGAAGAACAACAAGAAGAACAAGAACAAGAAGAACAAGAAAAAGAAGAAGAACAGAACAAGAAGAACAAGAACAAGAAGAACAAGAACAAGAAGAACAAGAAGAACAAGAACAACAAGAAGAACAAGAACAAGAAGAACAAGAAGAACAACAAGAAGAACAAGAACAAGAGGAACAAGAACAAGAAGAACAAGAACAAGAAGAAGAACAAGAACAAGAGGAAGAAGAACAAGAAGAAGAAGAAGAACAAGAAGTATAAGAAGAACAAGAGGAAGAAGAAGAAAAACAAGAACAAGAAGAAGAACAAGAACAACAAGAACAAGGAGAAGAACAAGAGGAAGAAGAACAACGAGAACAAGAAGAACAAGAACAAGAGGAAGAAGAAGAACAAGAGGAAGAAGAACAACAAGAGGAAGAAGAACAACAAGAAGAACAACGAGAAGAACAAGAAGAACAAGAACAACAAGAAAAAGAACAGAACAAGAAGAAGAACAAGAAAAAGAGGAAGAGGAACAACAACAAGAAGAAGAACAAGAGGAAGAAGAAGAAAAACAAGAACAAGAAGAAGAACAAGAAGAACAAGGAGAAGAACAAGAGCAAGAAGAACAAGAAGAAGAACAACGAGAACAAGAAGAACAAGAACAAGAGGAAGAAGAAGAACAAGAGGAAGAAGAAGAACAACAAGAAGAAGAACAACGAGAAGAACAAGAAGAACAAGAACAAGAGAAAGAAGAACAACAAGAATGACAAGAACAAGAAGAATAACATGAACAAGAAGAACAACAAGAAAAGGAAGAAGAACATCAACAAGAAGCAGAAAAATAACAAAAAGAAGAAGATCAAGAACAAGAATAGGGAGAACAAGAACAACAAGAAGAAATGGTATAAGGAGTGCGGGAAATATAGAACGCTATAATCTTATATACATGTATAATTCTACTTGATATTCCAGCGCTTGCTTACATCTCAGTATTAGGAGACATTGTTCCAGATTGAAGGCAAAAAAAATAAATAAAATAAAAATACCTTCATTACAGGCACAGGGTTTTTTTTTTTTCTATACATTTTGCTAAGATGAGGATGTACTGAAGGCAGCTTAATTTCCCCCAAAACAAGGTAGTCTGGCATACTGAAATCCAACTGCCCAGTCTTACTCTCCTGTCCCTGCTCCAGTAGAGAGAGCACGTAGCATCGTCCCGGCAGGCAGTACACCAGCTCAGGCAGTTGTTGCTTCCTGTACATTGATCCCCCACTGCAAATTCAATGCTGCTATTCCAATCATCATGGTTATAGCACAGGTACATCTGGCACGGCTGTGCAGCTCTGAAACTTTTTTGTTCCAGCTCTGGTGTATTGAGCCTCTGTTGCAAAGCCAGACTTGTGCCCCGGCTGCAGGCTCATGCCGTGGCTGCACACTCGCGCAACAGCTGCACACTCGCGCCACGGCTGCAGACTCGAGCCACGGCTACAGACTCGAGCCACGGCTACAGACTCGAGCCACGGCTACAGACTCGAGCCACGGCTGCACACTGTGTGCCAATACACTTAGGGGTATGTAAAAACACTCCATTTATATTTCACTGGAATTTTTTTTCCAGGAAAACCCAATGAAGAGTGAGAAGGCCTCTATATACTAACGCGTTTCGGACACCCTGAATCTGTCATTTTTGTACTAATAAATCCCATTTATTGCTGTACAAAATGTTCAGAAGCCAAGATGGGAGTAAAACCTCAAAGACCTGGGAAAAGAAGCTTCAGTTAGCACAAGGTGGAGGGCGGTAATCACCTCTCTCGCAGACTCCTTTGGTACTTAATGTGGACACAAGCTTGTCCTATGAGAAAACAAAGACAAATATTATAAAAAGCAAGACCTCCGCCGGCAAGGTGACGGTTATGGAAAAAGGATTGATTGCTTGATACCTTTTAATGGCTAACAAAAATAAAGTAGTGTTACAAAGTGAGCTCTCGAGACTGCTTACATCTCTTCATCAGGCATGGTATAACAAAATATAACATGTCTGATGAAGAGACGTAAGCAGTCTCGAGAGCTTGTGTTGTAACATACCTTTTAAAGACTAACAAAAATAAAGTAGTAACTACAAGAGTATTTCACGTCTCGTCATCAGGCGTGGTTTCATCATAGTCTCTTCATCACCATGACGTTACAAAGTGAGCTCTCGAGACTGCTTATGTCTCTACATCGGGCATAATGAGGAAGAAACGATTATGAAACCACGCCTGATGAAGAGACATAAGCAGTCTCGAGAGCTCGCTTTGTAACATCATTACTTTATTTTTTGTTAGCCATTAAAAAGTATCACAACTACAAAATTATTATTTTGTTTCTCCCACTAAGAGCTAACAATCCTTTTTCAAGTTACATGGTTATACTATACTTTGTGAAAAGATGTAAGCAGTCTCGAGAGCTTGCTTTGTAACACCATTAATGGCTAACAACAATAAAGTAATGGTGCTACAAAAACGAGCTCTTAAGACTGCTTATGTCTCTTCATCAGACATGATATATTGTATTATACCATGCCTGATGAAGAGATGGAAGCAGTCTTGAGAGCTCGATTTGTAACATTACTTTATTTTTGTTAGCAATTAAAAGGTATCACAACTATAAGATTATTTTGTGTCTCTGTAACAGGCATGGTTTCATCGTCTCTTCATCACCATGATATAACAAAGCGAGCTCTTGAGACTGCTTACTTCTCTTCATCAGGCATGGTTTCATCATCTTTATCACCATGCCTCATGAAGAGATGTAAGCAGTCTTGAGAGCTTTCTTTATAACACCTTTAATGTCTAAGAATAATGAAGCAAGGTTTCGAGACTGCTTACGTCTCTTCATCAGGCATGGTTTCATCATCTTTATCACCATGCCTGATGAAGAGATGTAAGCAGTCTTGAGAGCTTTCTTTATAACACCTTTAATGTCTAAGAATAATGAAGCAAGGTTTCGAGACTGCTTACGTCTCTTAATCAGGCATGGTTTCATCATCTTTATCACCATGCCTGATGAAGAGATGTAAGCAGTCTTGAGAGCTTTCTTTCTAACACCTTTAATGTCTAAGAATAATAAAGCAAGGTTTCGAGACTGCTTATGTCTCTTTATCAGGAATGGTGATGAAGAGACTATGATGAAACCATGCCTGATGTAGAGACACAAGTAGTCTCGAGAGCTTGCTTTAAAACACCTTTTAATGTCAAACACAAAGTAATTATGTCACAAAGCGAACTCTCGAGACTGCTTACGCAAGCAGCATGCCTGATGAAGGGACATAAGGAGTCTCGAGAGCTCGCTTTATAACACTTTTTAATGTCTAACACAAGCAGTCTGAAGAGCTTTGTTTGTAACATCACTTACTTTATATTTGTTGGCAATTAAAAGGTGTCACAATAACAACTACAAGATTATTATTTTGTGTCTCCCACAATCAATCCTTTGTTGACTGGCGAACACGGTACCAAACCCTCTATTTCTTTTATCCCTTCGTGGTAAAGTAATATAAAAGTTGTAAGTTGTCATTCAGGATCCTGGGAAAGTTGGGTGACCTCTCTCTAAAGGCAGAACATCAGCTTTTCATGACGGAGGCTGATAGAGGCCGCCGGCCTCGTCTCAATTTCCTAATCCATCCATTATTTACGGAGGAGCCGGGGAGAGTTTCGTCCCGCTCTGCTTGGTACTAATCTATTTAACTCCTGCCTTAATTGCCGTCTGACCCGTCATTGTCAGAAACACCTCCGATATCAGAGCTTAGCGCCGGGAGGTGACGGGGAGGTCATGGCACGGCTGCGCCGCTCAGCGGATCACATCCAGCCGGTGTCAATCAAGGCGTCCGGCCCAAACTGGAGTAAGGGTGCGGGAGGCCACCGAATCGTGCCGAGACCCTCATCACACATATAGGAAGACCCCCGAGACATCACCGGACATCTATAATCCAGCGTGACGTCTACATCTATATACAAGTAATCAGGCGGAGTAACGTCTCCCCGTATTCTGTAACACGTGAACTATTGATGAGCTCAGATCTGGTGTCACCACATTTTCCAGGGTCGAAATCAGGAGATCTGGAGACGACGGAGGATTTCACACTGAACGTTTCACACATCTGTCTCTGGTAACACGAGACAGCGGAGTGCGAGACAGCAGACTGCGAGACAGCGGACAGCAGACCGCGAGACAGCAGACCGCGAGACAGCAGACCGCGAGACAGCAGACCGCGAGACAGGCGAGACAGCGGACCGCGAGACAGAGGACTGCGAGACAGCGGACCACGAGACAGGCGAGACAGCGGACCGCGAGACAGGCAACACAGCAGACCAAGAGACAGCGGACTGCGAGACTGCTGACCACAAGACAGCGGACCGCGAGACAGCAGACGACAAGACAGGCGAGACAGCGGACCACAAGACAGCAGACGACAAGACATCTGACCGCGAGACAGTGGACTGCAAGACAGGTGAGACAGCGGACCACGAGACAGCGGACATCGAGACAGCGGACCACGAGACAGCGGACATCGAGACAGCGGACCACGAGACAGCGGACCACGAGACAGGCGAGACAGCAGACCACAAGACAGGCGAGACAGCGGACCACAAGACAGCAGACGACAAGACATCTGACCGCGAGACAGTGGACTGCAAGACAGGCGAGACAGCGGACCACGAGACAGCGGACCACGAGACAGCGGACCACGAGACAGCGGACCACGAGACAGCGGACCACGAGACAGCGGACCACGAGACAGCGGACCACGAGTGCCGGGGACAATCATCTATTACAGTCATTGCCAAGAAAGTAGTTCCAGAAAATTGAGTATTCCTCCCAGAAAATGATCACAATCCCCCATGTTTTGTTATACACAGGATTATCTCCTCTGTGTACTGGACCAACACAAAAAAAAGAGAAAAGGAAAATTGAACATAACTTTATACAAATCCCCAAAAATGGACACAATTGTTTCCCCTTCACTTAATATCTGTAATAATCCCTGCAGTCAGTGTCCTCTATATCCTCCATAATCTTCTTCTCCTCCTGGAGTTTCTCCTCTTCTTTATAATCTGCTCCCGGTCTCTCGTCTTATCCCAATTTTCAGATCTCTCCACAGGGGATCAATGGGATTTAGATCCGGTCATTGCTGCCACTTCAGATCTCTCCACAGGGGATCAATGGGATTTAGATCCGGTCATTGCTGCCTCTTCAGATCTCTCCACAGGGGATCAATGGGATTTAGATCCGGTCATTGCTGCCTCTTTAGATCTCTCCACAGGGGATCAATGGGATTTAGATCTGGTCTCATTGCTGCCTCTTCAGATCTCTCCACAGGGGATCAAAGGGATTTAGATCCGGTCATTGCTGCCTCTTCAGATCTCTCCACAGGGGATCAATGGGATTTAGATCCGGTCATTGCTGCCTCTTTAGATCTCTCCACAGGGGATCAATGGGATTTAGATCTGGTCTCATTGCTGCCTCTTCAGATCTCTCCACAGGGGATCAATGGGATTTAGATCCGGTCATTGCTGCCTCTTCAGATCTCTCCACAGGGGATCAATGGGATTTAGATCCGGTCATTGCTGCCTCTTCAGATCTCTCCACAGGGGATCAATGGGATTTAGATCCGGTCATTGCTGCCTCTTCAGATCTCTCCACAGGGGATCAATGGGATTTAGATCCGGTCATTGCTGCCTCTTCAGATCTCTCCACAGGGGATCAATGGGATTTAGGTCCGGTCATTGCTGCCTCTTCAGATCTCTCCACAGGGGATCAATGGGATTTAGATCCGGTCATTGCTGCCTCTTTAGATCTCTCCACAGGGGATCAATGGGATTTAGATCCGGTCATTGCTGCCTCTTCAGATCTCTCCACAGGGATCAATGGGATTTAGATCCGGTCATTGCTGCCTCTTCAGATCTCTCCACAGGGGATCAATGGGATTTAGATCCGGTCATTGCTGCCTCTTCAGATCTCTCCACAGGGGATCAATGGGATTTAGATCCGTCATTGCTGCCTCTTCAGATCTCTCCACAGGGGATCAATGGGATTTAGATCAGGTCATTGCTGCCTCTTCAGATCTCTCCACAGGGGATCAATGGGATTTAGATCCGGTCATTGCTGCCTCTTCAGATCTCTCCACAGGGGATCAATGGGATTTAGATCCGGTCATTGCTGCCTCTTTAGATCTCTCCACAGGGGATCAATGGGATTTAGAGTCGGTCATTGCTGCCTCTTCAGATCTCTCCACAGGGGATCAATGGGATTTAGATCCGGTCATTGCTGCCTCTTCAGATCTCTCCACAGGGGATCAATGGGATTTAGATCCGGTCATTGCTGCCTCTTCAGATCTCTCCACAGGGGATCAATGGGATTTAGAACCGGTCATTGCTGCCTCTTCAGATCTCTCCACAGGGGATCAATGGGATTTAGATCCGGTCATTGCTGCCTCTTCAGATCTCTCCACAGGGGATCAATGGGATTTAGATCCGGTCATTGCTGCCTCTTCAGATCTCTCCACAGGGGATCAATGGGATTTAGATCTGGTCATTGCTGCCTCTTCAGATCTCTCCACGAGGGCACAGGGGATCAATGGGATTTAGATCCGGTCATTCCTGCCTCTTTAGATCTCTCCACAGGGGATCAATGGGATTTAGATCTGGTCATTGCTGCCTCTTCAGATCTCTCCACAGGGGATCAATGGGATTTAGATCCGGTCATTGCTGCCTCTTCAGATCTCTCCACAGGGGATCAATGGATTTAGATCCGGTCATTGCTGCCTCTTCAGATCTCTCCACAGGGGATCAATGGGATTTAGAACCGGTCATTGCTGCCTCTTCAGATCTCTCCACAGGGGATCAATGGGATTTAGATCCGGTCATTGCTGCCTCTTCAGATCTCTCCACAGGGGATCAATGGGATTTAGATCCGGTCATTGCTGCCTCTTCAGATCTCTCCACAGGGATCAATGGGATTTAGATCCGGTCATTGCTGCCTCTTCAGATCTCTCCACAGGGGATCAATGGGATTTAGATCCGGTCATTGCTGCCTCTTCAGATCTCTCCACAGGGGATCAATGGGATTTAGATCTGGTCATTGCTGCCTCTTCAGATCTCTCCACAGGGGATCAATGGGATTTAGATCCGGTCATTGCTGCCTCTTCAGATCTCTCCACAGGGATCAATGGGATTTAGATCCGGTCATTGCTGCCTCTTCAGATCTCTCCACAGGGATCAATTGGATTTAGATCCGGTCATTGCTGCCTCTTCAGATCTCTCCACAGGGGATCAATGGGATTTAGATCCGGTCATTGCTGCCTCTTCAGATCTCTCCACAGGGGATCAATTGGATTTAGATCCGGTCATTGCTGCCTCTTCAGATCTCTCCACAGGGATCAATGGGATTTAGATCCGGTCATTGCTGCCTCTTCAGATCTCTCCAGCAGTTTGTTTCCTCAATTTCTGGGGTTTCTTGATGTTTGGGGTCATTGTCCTGCTGGAGACCCCTGACCTAGGACGCCCCCAGCTTTCTGACACTGGATCTACATTGTCACCCAAAATCCATTAGTATCTTCAGATTTCATGAAGTCTTGTACAGTCAATGCCCCCAGTGCCAGAGGCAGGAAAACACCCAAAACATCTCTGACCTCCCCCATATATGACTGTAGGTCCTGTGCTCTTTTCTCTAATCTTCCCCATATGTGACTGTAGGTCCCGTGCTCTTTTCTCTGACCTCCCCCATATGTGACTGTAGGTCCTGTGTTCTTTTCTCTGTCCTCCCCTATATGTGACTGTAGGTCCTGTGCTGTTTTCTCTCACCTCCCCATATGTGACTGTAGGTCCTCTGCTCTTTTCTCTGACCTCCTCCATATGTGACTGTAGGTCCTGTGCTCTTTTCTTTGCCCTCCCCCATATGTGACTGTAGGTCCTGTGCTCTTTTCTTTGTCCTCTCCCATATGTGACTGTAGGTCCTGTGCTCTTTTCTCTAATCTTCCCCATATGTGACTGTAGGTCCTGTGCTCTTTTCTCTGACCTCCCTCATATGTGACTGTAGGTCCGTGCTCTTTTCTCTGACCTCCCCCATATGTGACTGTAGGTCTTGTGCTCTTTTCTCTGCCCTTCCCATATGTGACTGTAGGTCCTGTGCTCTTTTCTTTGTCCTCTCCCATATGTGACTGTAGGTCCTGTGCTCTTTTCTCTGACCTCACCCATATGTGACTGTAGGACCTGTGCTCTTTTCTCTGCCCTCCCCATATGTGCCTGTAGGCCCTCTGCTCTTTTCCCTGACCTCCCCCATATGTGTCTGTAGGTCCTGTGTTCTTTTCTCTGTCCTCCCCCATATGTGACTGTAGGTCCTGTGCTCTTTTCTCTGACCTCCCTCATATGTGACTGTAGGTCCTGTGCTTTTTTCTCTCGTCCCCCCCCATGTGTGACTGTAGAGCCTGTGCTCTTTTCTCTGACCTCCCCCATATGTGACTGTAGGTCCTGTGCTCTTTTCTCTGACCTCACCCATATGTGACTATAGGTCCTGTGCTCTTTTCTCTGACCTCCCTCATATGTGATTGTAGGTCCTGAGCTCTTTGCTCTGTCCTCCCCTATATATGACTGAAGGGCCTGTGCTCTTTTCTCTGACCTCTCCCATATGTGACTATAGGTCTTGTGCTCTTTTCTCTGACCTCCCCGATATGTGACTGCAGGTCCTGTGCTCTTTTCTCTCGTCCCCCCCATGTGTGACTGTAGAGCCTGTGCTCTTTTCTCTGCCCTCCCCCATATGTGACTGTAGGTCCTGTGCTCTTTTCTCTGACCTCCCCCATATGTGACTGTAGGTGCTGTGCGCTTTTCTCTGGCCTTCCCCATATGTGACTGTAGGTCCTGTGGTCTTTTCTCTGACTTCCCCCATATGTGACTCTAGGTCCTGTGCTCTTTTCTCTGGCCTCTCCCATATGTGACTGTAGGTCCTGTGCTCTTTTCTCTGCCCTCCCCTATAATGTGACTGTAGGTCCTGTGCTCTCTCTCGTCCCCCCCATGTGTGACTGTAGAGCCTGTGCTCTTTTCTCTGACTTCCCCCATATGTGACTCTAGGTCCTGTGCTCTTTTCTCAGACACCTCCAGTATTTTATGATGGATGAGTATGTTCCTGGATTTCTCAGTGGTGAGGACATTCTTAATCCGGAGTAAACTCTGTTTGCTGAATTGCCACCCCAGGCTTGCAGGACCCCCCATCCTGCGTCACTACTCCTGCAGACCCTCGTTATTGTGTCGCTCTCCGGCCTCCGGGAATAAGTGGCTTCCGTTACTGCAGAATATTTCACATTGTTGTGGCTCCTCAGTCCAGAGCTCCTGATACAATTGCTCTTATGTTTTTATACATAGTGTCTTTTAAGTAGGTTTGGTTTTTTACAATTCCTCCAACAGGATGACTCTGGGTAAGTCTTCCCCATGCAGTAGATGGTGGAGCTGGTCCCACTGGTGTCTGCCGGTTCTGAGTTGATGGCACTGCTGGACATGTTCTGATATTGAAGTGCAGAAACATGATGTGTCCTTCATCTGCTGCACTAAGTTTCCATTGTCAACCACTGCGTCTACCGTACTTAAGTTTCTCTTTCTTAGTGTCCTTTATGTAGATACTTCTCCATCATATGATACCATCAGGAGGCGTCTGATTGGCCCCAAATTTATTCCGCAGCCGAACAATGACATCAAACATCCATCTAAGGTCATTAATAATGAGGAGTCTTGAAAGGGACGATCCACAGATCCCTGATCTCACATGATCCCGTCTGTCTGGGATCAAGAGACAGAAGGATCCGCACAAGTCTCATACACAGGAGATCTAGGGTCAGGTCTCCAAGATGTTTGGAACAACCAAGATCCTTCATACACTGTGTACAAGTGACGAGAAGAAGTGATGGAGGAGACGGGTGGTTATCGAATACTGAGGATGGAGGAGACATGCGGTCACTGAATGCTGAGGATGGAGGAGACGGGCAGTCACTGAATACTGAGGATGGAGGAGACATGCAGTCACTGAATACTGAGGATGGAGGAGACGGGCAGTCACTGAATACTGAGGATGGAGGAGACAGGCAGTCACTGAATACTGAGGATGGAGGAGACGGGCGGTCACTGAATACTGAGGATGGAGGAGACAGGCAGTCACTGAATACTGAGGATGGAGGAGACAGGCAGTCACTGAATACTGAGAATGGAGGAGACGGGCGGTCACTGAATACTGAGGATGGAGCAGACAGGCAGTCACCGGATACTGAGGACGGAGGAGACGGGCGGTCACTGAATATTGAGAATGGAGGAGACGGGCAGTCACTGAACACTGAGGACGGAGGAGACGGGCAGTCACTGAATACTGAGGACGGAGGAGACGGGCAGTCACTGAATACTGAGAATGGAGGAGACGGGCGGTCACTGAATACTGAGGACGGAGGAGACGGGCAGTCACCGGATACTGAGGACGGAGGAGACGGGCGGTCACTGAATACTGAGAATGGAGGAGACGGGCAGTCACTGAATACTGAGGACGGAGGAGACGGGCAGTCACTGAATACTGAGGACGGAGGAGACGGGCGGTCACTGAATACTGAGGACGGAGGAGACGGGCGGTCACTGAATACTGAGGATGGAGGAGACGGGCGGTCACCGAATACTGAGGACGGAGGAGACAGGCAGTCACTGAATACTGAGGATGGAGGAGACGGGCGGTCACTGAATACTGAGGATGGAGGAGACAGGCAGTCACTGAATACTGAGGATGGAGGAGACAGGCAGTCACTGAATACTGAGAATGGAGGAGACGGGCGGTCACTGAATACTGAGGACGGAGGAGACGGGCGATCACTGAATACTGAGAATGGAGGAGACGGGCGGTCACTGAATACTGAGGATGGAGCAGACAGGCAGTCACCGGATACTGAGGACGGAGGAGACGGGCGGTCACTGAATATTGAGAATGGAGGAGACGGGCAGTCACTGAATACTGAGGACGGAGGAGACGGGCAGTCACTGAATACTGAGGACGGAGGAGACGGGCAGTCACTGAATACTGAGAATGGAGGAGACGGGCGGTCACTGAATACTGAGGATGGAGGAGACGGGCGGTCACCGAATACTGAGAATGGAGGAGACGGGCGGTCACCGAATACTGAGAATGGAGGAGACGGGCAGTCACTGAATACTGAGGATGGAGGAGACAGGCAGTCACCGGATACTGAGGACGGAGGAGACGGGCGGTCACTGAATACTGAGGACGGAGGAGACGGGCAGTCACCGAATACTGAGGACGGAGGAGACGGGCAGTCACCGAATACTGAGGATGGAGGAGACAGACGGTCACTGAATACTGAGGACGGAGGAGACAGGCAGTCACTGAATGCTGAGGACACAGGAGACAGGCAGTCACCGAATACTGAGGATGGAGGAGACGGGCAGTCACCGAATACTGAGGATGGAGGAGACGGGTGGTCACCGAATACTGAGGACGGAGGAGACGGGCAGTCACCGAATACTGAGGATGGAGGAGACGGGCAGTCACCGAATACTGAGGACGGAGGAGACGGGCAGTCACCGAATACTGAGGACGGAGGAGACGGGCAGTCACCGAATACTGAGGACGGAGGAGACAGACGGTCACTGAATACTGAGGACGGAGGAGACGGGCAGTCACTGAATGCTGAAGACGGAGGAGACAGGCAGTCACCAAATACTGAGGATGGAGGAGACGGGCAGTCACCGAATACTGAGGACGGAGGAGATGGGTGGTCACTGAATACTGAGGACAGAGGAGACGGGCAGTCACTGAATACTGAGGATGGAGGAGACGGGCAGTCACCGAATAATGTGGACAGATGAGACAGGGGGTCACCGAGGAAGGAGGAGATGGGCGGTCACCAAATAAACTTCAATGACTTGTATGTATGAAGCTTGTTACTCCATGGCATGTTTCTCCACACCTGCCTAAGACTTTAGCACACTCATGTATAGTATATACACTACATAAACATACATATAAAACACTTGATTTAGGCCCCTTCACATCAGTGTTTTTGGCCGGATCCAGCTGATTTGGCAGAGTTACCTCATCTGCCGGGTCGGTGCCTAACGGCCGTCTTGTGGTGCCCTTGTGGTAAGCCCCCATTCATTCTCTATGGGGCTTGCGGCAGCTGCGGTTGTCTTGCGAGGCAGCAAATGCCGTAAGTGCCGGATTGTGGCAATACCACACCTGCCGCAAGCCCCATAGAGAATGAATGGGGGCTTACCACAAGGGCACCACAAGACGGCCGTTAGGCACCGACCCGGCAGATGAGGTAACTCTGCCAAATCAGCTGGATCCGGCCAAAAACGCTGATGTGAAAGGGGCCCAATACAGGTTGATGCTCTATAGTGTTAGATGTGGTTAGATGTGGGCACACGGAGGCTTTACCCGTTCTCCTGGACCGCGGAAAAAGATTTTAAATGTTCTTTCCATGTTCTTCTCCAGTTCGGCTTCAGCGATGCCCTGAGAAACGGAAATATAATGAGATGTGGAGCCAAACAGACGTCTGCTCCATCGTCACGACAGGCGGGGAGGACAGGTCGGTCACCGGAAGGTCAGAGGAGGGTCATCGGCCAGTCAGGGAGGGTTAGCGGAGGGTCACTGGTGGGTCAGGGGAGGGTTAGCGGAGGGTCAGAAGCTGGTCAGTGGAGGGTCAGCAGAGTCATCAGCCCATCAGGAAAGGGTCAACAGAGGGTCATAAGCCGGACAGGGTAGGCTCGTGGAGGGTCATCAGCCTGTCAGGGTAGGGTCAGCGCAGAATCACTTGCTGGTCAAAGGAGGGTCAGCATAGGATCACTTGCCAGTCAGGGGAGGGTTAGCAACCGGTCAGCAGAGAGTCACTGGCTAGTGACCAGAGAGCCAACCAGCTGGTCAGCTGAGGGTCAACCAGCCGGTCAACAGAGGCTCTCAGGCCAGTCAGCAGAGGGTAAGCAGAGCGTCACGAGCCAGTCAGAATGGGGTCACCATTTGGCTGAGGAACAACGGCCGGTCAGCCACGGATCAACGGCCGGTCAGCAGAGGGACACAGGCCGGTCAGCAGCAGAGGGTCACCGGCCTGCCAGTCAGCAGAGGGTCACCAGTCTATCAGCAGCAGAGAGTCACCAGGCCAGTCAGCAGAGAGTCACCAGGCCAGTCAGCAGAGGGTCACCAGGCCAGTCAGCAGAGGGTCAGCAGAGGGTCATCAGGCTAGTCAGCAAAAAGTCACCAGGCCAGTCAGCAGAGGGTCACCAGGCCAGTCAGCAGAGGGTCACCAGGCCAGTCAGCAGGGGGTCACCAGGCCAGTCAGCAGGGGTCACCAGGCCAGTCAGCAGAGGGTCACCAGGCCAGTCAGCAGAGGGTCACCAGGCCAGTCAGCAGAGGGTCACCAGGCCAGTCAGCAGAGGGTCACCAGGCCAGTCAGCAGAGGTCACCAGGCCAGTCAGCAGAGGGTCACCAGGCCAGTCAGCAGAGGGTCACCAGGCCAGTCAGCAGAGGGTCACCAGGCCAGTGAGCAGAAAGTCACCAGGCCAGTGAGCAGAGGGTCACCAGGCCAGTCAGCAGAGGGTCACCAGGCCAGTCAGCAGAGGGTCAGCAGAGGGTCATCAGGCTAGTCAGCAGAAAGTCACCAGGCCAGTCAGCAGAGGGTCACCAGGCCAGTCAGCAGAGGGTCACCAGGCCAGTCAGCAGAGGGTCACCAGGCCAGTCAGCAGAGGGTCACCAGGCCAGTCAGCAGAGGGTCACCAGGCCAGTCAGCAGAGGGTCACCAGGCCAGTCAGCAGAGGGTCACCAGGCCAGTCAGCAGAGGGTCACCAGGCCAGTCAGCAGAGGGTCACCAGGCCAGTCAGCAGAGGGTCACCAGGCCAGTCAGCAGAGGGTCACCAGGCCAGTCAGCAGAGGGTCACCAGGCCAGTCAGCAGAGGGTCACCAGGCCAGTCAGCAGAGGGTCACCAGGCCAGTCAGCAGAGGGTCACCAGGCCAGTCAGCAGAGGGTCACCGGGCCAGTCAGCAGAGGGTCACCGGGCCAGTCAGCAGAGGGTCACCGGCCAGTCAGCAGAGGGTCACCGGGCCAGTCAGCAGAGGGTCAGCAGAGGGTCATCAGGCTAGTCAGCAGAGGGTCACCAGGCCAGTCAACAGAGGCTCTCAGGCCAGTCAGCAGAGGGTAAGCAGAGCGTCACGAGCCAGTCAGAATGGGGTCACCATTTGGCTGAGGAACAACGGCCGGTCAGCCACGGATCAACGGCCGGTCAGCAGAGGGACACAGGCCGGTCAGCAGCAGAGGGTCACCGGCCTGCCAGTCAGCAGAGGGTCACCAGTCTATCAGCAGCAGAGAGTCACCAGGCCAGTCAGCAGAGAGTCACCAGGCCAGTCAGCAGAGGGTCACCAGGCCAGTCAGCAGAGGGTCAGCAGAGGGTCATCAGGCTAGTCAGCAAAAAGTCACCAGGCCAGTCAGCAGAGGGTCACCAGGCCAGTCAGCAGAGGGTCACCAGGCCAGTCAGCAGGGGGTCACCAGGCCAGTCAGCAGGGGGTCACCAGGCCAGTCAGCAGAGGGTCACCAGGCCAGTCAGCAGAGGGTCACCAGGCCAGTCAGCAGAGGGTCACCAGGCCAGTCAGCAGAGGGTCACCAGGCCAGTCAGCAGAGGGTCACCAGGCCAGTCAGCAGAGGGTCACCAGGCCAGTCAGCAGAGGGTCACCAGGCCAGTCAGCAGAAAGTCACCAGGCCAGTGAGCAGAAAGTCACCAGGCCAGTGAGCAGAGGGTCACCAGGCCAGTCAGCAGAGGGTCACCAGGCCAGTCAGCAGAGGGTCAGCAGAGGGTCATCAGGCTAGTCAGCAGAAAGTCACCAGGCCAGTCAGCAGAGGGTCACCAGGCCAGTCAGCAGAGGGTCACCAGGCCAGTCAGCAGAGGGTCACCAGGCCAGTCAGCAGAGGGTCACCAGGCCAGTCAGCAGAGGGTCACCAGGCCAGTCAGCAGAGGGTCACCAGGCCAGTCAGCAGAGGGTCACCAGGCCAGTCAGCAGAGGGTCACCAGGCCAGTCAGCAGAGGGTCACCAGGCCAGTCACAGAGGGTCACCAGGCCAGTCAGCAGAGGGTCACCAGGCCAGTCAGCAGAGGGTCACCAGGCCAGTCAGCAGAGGGTCACCAGGCCAGTCAGCAGAGGGTCACCAGGCCAGTCAGCAGAGGGTCACCAGGCCAGTCAGCAGAGGGTCACCAGGCCAGTCAGCAGAGGGTCACCGGGCCAGTCAGCAGAGGGTCACCGGGCCAGTCAGCAGAGGGTCACCGGGCCAGTCAGCAGAGGGTCAGCAGAGGGTCATCAGGCTAGTCAGCAGAGGGTCACCAGGCCAGTCAGCAGAGGGTCACCAGGCCAGTCAGCAGAGGGTCACCAGGCCAGGCCAGTCAGCATCAGATAACCCATAAGCATTTGTGCTCGATACTCACCGGCTCCTGGAAATAAATCTGGTAATCAAAAATGGGGTTGGCTTTTATGGCCTCGCTGGTCCTTATGTCTGGATTAATGGCGAAGAATGGAGTATTGAGCGACGCCACAGCTCTGAAAGACAAAAGGTAAGAAGACACCTGAAATACTCTGCACAGCTGAGCGAACACTGTGTGACTTTCATTCTCTGACTCCTCGGCCTTTCACACATCAGATTTGTCATCTACTTACTTGACTCTTTCAGGAAAGAAGAGCGCCATGTTCCAAACAAAAGCGCCGCCCCAGTCATGTCCGATGAATGTGGCCTGAGAGATACCCTGAAAAAAAACAGAGGAGGAGGTGAGCTGTGATATCATCTATTGTGAATGGTGGATCCTGTGTGATCTACTGTATATAGAGGTGTTATCAGTCATTGTACAGGAGGAGGTGAGCTGTGATATCATCTATTGTGAATGGTGGATCCTGTGTGATCTACTGTATATAGAGGTGTTATCAGTCATTGTACAGGAGGAGGAGGTGAGCTGTGATATCACCTATTGTGAATGGTGGATCCTGTGTGATCTACTGTATATAGAGGTGTTATCAGTCATTGTACAGGAGGAGGTGAGCTGTGATATCATCTATTGTGAATGGTGGATCCTGTGTTATCTACTGTATATAGAGGTGTTATCAGTCATTGTACAGGAGGAGGTGAGCTGTGATATCACCTATTGTGAATGGTGGATCCTGTGTTATCTACTGTATATAGAGGTGTTATCAGTCATTATACAGGAGGAGGTGAGCTGTGATATCACCTATTGTGAATGGTGGATCCTGTGTTATCTACTGTATATAGAGGTGTTATCAGTCATTGTACAGGAGGAGGTGAGCTGTGATATCAGCTATTGTGAATGGTGGATCCTGTGTTATCTACTGTATATAGAGGTGTTATCAGTCATTGTACAGGAGGAAGGGTGAGCTGTGATATCATCTATTGTGAATGGTGAGTCCTGTGTTATCTACTGTATATAGAGGTGTTATCAGTCATTGTACAGGAGGAGGAGGTGAGCTGTGATATCACCTATTGTGAATATTGGATCCTGTGTTATCTACTGTATATAGAGGTGTTATCAGTCATTATACAGGAGGAGGTGAGCTGTGATATCACCTATTGTGAATATTGGATCCTGTGTTATCTACTGTATATAGAGGTGTTATCAGACATTGTACAGGAGGAGGAGGTGAGCTGTGATATCATCTATTGTGAATGGTGGATCCTGTGTTATCTACTGTATATAGAGGTGTTATCAGTCATTGTACAGGAGGAGGTGAGCTGTGATATCACATATTGTGAATGGTGGATCCTGTGTTATCTACTGTATATAGAGGTGTTATCAGTCATTGTACAGGAGGAGGAGGTGAGCTGTGATATCACCTATTGTGAATATTGGATCCTGTGTTATCTACTGTATATAGAGGTGTTATCAGTCATTATACAGGAGGAGGTGAGCTGTGATATCACCTATTGTGAATATTGGATCCTGTGTTATCTACTGTATATAGAGGTGTTATCAGACATTGTACAGGAGGAGGAGGTGAGCTGTGATATCATTTGTTAATTTTCTAATGATCGTCTCCCTTTAAATGCTATAGGATGGGGCTGTCCTGGAAGAATGGTCTGGAAAAATATGAAAACATTCTGCCCGTCCTGTCTTCAGAGTTTTCCTGATAAGTATTATTGTGTGTAATATGGGAGTGGAGGGGGCGAGGGTCATCACCCAGCTTTCCGAAAATCTGCATGGCGGCTATGTAAAACAGAATGGAGGATCGCTGATAATAGGAGACCCCCGACATATCAGCCAAATGGAGGTAGGGAGGATCACTGAGAATAGGACACCCCCGACATATCAGCCGAATGGAGGTAGGGAGGATCGCTGAGAATAGGACGCCCCCGACATATCAGCCGAATGGAGGTAGGGAGGATCGCTGAGAATAGGACGCCCCCGACATATCACCCGAATGGAGGTAGGGAGGATCGCTGAGAATAGGACGCCCCCGACATATCAGCTGAATGGAGGTAGGGAGGATTGCTGAGAATAGGACGCCCCCGATATATCAGCTGAATGGAGGTAGGGAGGATCACTGAGAATAGGACACCCCTGACATATCACCCGAATGGAGGTAGGGAGGATCGCTGAGAATAGGACACCCCCGACATATCAGCTGAATGGAGGTAGGGAGGATCGCTGAGAATAGGACACCCCTGACATATCATCCGAATGGAGGTAGGGAGGATCGCTGATAAAAGGAGACCCCCGACATATCAGCTGAATGGAGGTAGGGAGGATCGCTGAGAATAGGACACCCCCGACATATCAGCTGAATGGAGGTAGGGAGGATCGCTGAGAATAGGACACCCCCGACATATCAGCTGAATGGAGGTAGGGAGGATCGCTGATAAAAGGAGACCCCCGACATATCATCCGAATGGAGGTAGGGAGGATCGCTGAGAATAGGACACCCCCGACATATCAGCTGAATAGAGGTAGGGAGGATCGCTAAGAATAGGACGCCCCCGATATATCAGCTGAATGGAGGTAGGGAGGATCGCTGAGAATAGGACGCCCCCGACATATCAGCTGAATGGAGGTAGGGAGGATCGCTGAGAATAGGACACCCCCGACATATCAGCTGAATGGAGGTAGGGAGGATCGCCGAGAATAGGACACCCCCGATATATCACCCGAATGGAGGTAGGGAGGATCGCTGAGAATAGGACGTCCCCGACATATCACCCGAATGGAGGTAGGGAGGATCGCTGAGAATAGGACGTCCCCGATATATCACCCGAATGGAGGTAGGGAGGATCGCTGAGAATAGGACGCCCCCGATATATCACCCGAATGGAGGTAGGGAGGATCGCTGAGAATAGGACGTCCCCGATATATCAGCTGAATGGAGGTAGGGAGGATCGCTGAGAATAGGACACCCCCGATATATCAGCTGAATGGAGGTAGGAAGGATCACCGAGAATAGGACACCCCCGACATATCAGCCAAATGGAGGTAGGGAGGATCGCTGAGAATAGGACGCCCCCGACATATGAGCTAAATGGAGGTAGGGAGGATCGCTGAGAATAGGACGCCCCCGACATATCACCCGAATGGAGGTAGGGAGGATCGCTGAGAATAGGACGCCCCCGACATATCACCCGAATGGAGGTAGGGAGGATCGCTGAGAATAGGACGTCCCCGACATATCAGCTGAATGGAGGTAGGGAGGATCGCTGAGAATAGGACGTCCCCGACATATCATCCGAATGGAGGTAGGGAGGATCGCTGAGAATAGGACACCCCCGATATATCAGCTGAATGGAGGTAGGGAGGATCGCTGAGAATAGGACGCCCCCGACATATCATCCGAATGGAGGTAGGGAGGATCGCTGAGAATAGGACACCCCCGATATATCAGCTGAATGGAGGTAGGGAGGATCGCTGAGAATAGGACGCCCCCGACATATCATCCGAATGGAGGTAGGGAGGATCGCTGAGAATAGGACGTCCCCGACATATCAGCTGAATGGAGGTAGGGAGGATCGCTGAGAATAGGACACCCCCGACATATCATCCGAATGGAGGTAGGGAGGATCGCTGAGAATAGGACGTCCCCGACATATCAGCTGAATGGAGGTAGGGAGGATCGCTGAGAATAGGACACCCCCGATATATCATCCGAATGGAGGTAGGGAGGATCGCTAAGAATAGGACGTCCCCGATATATCAGCTGAATGGAGGTAGGGAGGATCGCTGAGAATAGGACGCCCCCGATATATCAGCTGAATGGAGGTAGGGAGGATCGCTGAGAATAGGACGCCCCCGATATATCAGCCGAATGGAGGTAGGGAGGATCGCTGAGAATAGGACGCCCCCGATATATCAGCTGAATGGAGGTAGGGAGGATCGCTGAGAATAGGACGTCCCCGACATATCAGCTGAATGGAGGTAGGGAGGATCGCTGAGAATAGGACGTCCCCGACATATCACCCGAATGGAGGTAGGGAGGATCGCTGAGAATAGGACGTCCCCGACATATCAGCTGAATGGAGGTAGGGAGGATCTCTGAGAATAGGACACCCCCGATATATCATCCGAATGGAGGTAGGGAGGATCGCTGAGAATAGGACGTCCCCGACATATCACCCGAATGGAGGTAGGGAGGATCGCCGAGAATAGGACGTCCCCGATATATCAGCTGAATGGAGGTAGGGAGGATCGCTGAGAATAGGACACCCCCAATATCACCTGAATGGAGGTAGGGAGGATCGCCGAGAATAGGACACCCCCGATATATCAGCTGAATGGAGGTAGGGAGGATCGCTGAGAATAGGACGCCCCCGACATATCATCCGAATGGAGGTAGGGAGGATCGCTGAGAATAGGACACCCCCGATATATCAGCTGAATGGAGGTAGGGAGGATCGCTGAGAATAGGACGCCCCCGACATATCATCCGAATGGAGGTAGGGAGGATCGCTGAGAATAGGACGTCCCCGACATATCAGCTGAATGGAGGTAGGGAGGATCGCTGAGAATAGGACACCCCCGATATATCATCCGAATGGAGGTAGGGAGGATCGCTGAGAATAGGACGTCCCCGATATATCAGCTGAATGGAGGTAGGGAGGATCGCTGAGAATAGGACGCCCCCGATATATCAGCTGAATGGAGGTAGGGAGGATCGCTGAGAATAGGACGTCCCCGACATATCAGCTGAATGGAGGTAGGAAGGATTGCTGAGAATAGGGCACCCCCGACATATCAGCTGAATGGAGGTAGGGAGGATCGCTGAGAATAGGACGCCCCGGTAGGGAGGATCGCTGAGAATAGGACACCCCCGATATATCAGCTGAATGGAGGTAGGGAGGATCGCTGAGAATAGGACGTCCCCCGACATATCAGCTGAATGGAGGTAGGAAGGATCGCTGAGAATAGGGCACCCCCGACATATCAGCTGAATGGAGGTAGGGAGGATCGCTGAGAATAGGACGCCCCGGTAGGGAGGATCGCTGAGAATAGGACACCCCCGATATATCAGCTGAATGGAGGTAGGAAGGATCGCTGAGAATAGGGCACCCCCGACATATCAGCTGAATGGAGGTAGGGAGGATCGCTGAGAATAGGGCACCCCCGACATATCAGCTGAATGGAGGTAGGGAGGATCGCTGAGAATAGGACGCCCCGGTAGGGAGGATCGCTGAGAATAGGACACCCCCGATATATCAGCTGAATGGAGGTAGGGAGGATCGCTGAGAATAGGACACCCCCGACATATCATCCAAATGGAGGTAGGGAGGATCGCTGAGAATAGGACGTCCCCAACATATCAGCTGAATGGAGGTAGGGAGGATCGCTGAGAATAGGACACCCCCGATATATCAGCTGAATGGAGGTAGGGAGGATCGCTGAGAATAGGACACCCCCGATATATCATCCGAATGGAGGTAGGGAGGATCGCTGAGAATAGGACGCCCTCGATATATCAGCTGAATGGAGGTAGGGAGGATCGCTGAGAATAGGACGTCCCCGACATATCAGCTGAATGGAGGTAGGGAGGATCGCTGAGAATAGGACACCCCCGATATATCAGCTGAATGGAGGTATGGAGGATCGCTGAGAATAGGACGTCCCCGACATATCAGCTGAATGGAGGTAGGGAGGATCGCTGAGAATAGGACACCCCCGATATATCAGCTGAATGGAGGTAGGGAGGATCGCTGAGAATAGGACACCCCCGATATATCATCCGAATGGAGGTAGGGAGGATCGCTGAGAATAGGACGCCCTCGATATATCAGCTGAATGGAGGTAGGGAGGATCGCTGAGAATAGGACACCCCCGACATATCAGCTGAATGGAGGTAGGGAGGATCGCTGAGAATAGGACGTCCCCGATATATCAGCTGAATGGCGGTAGGGAGGATCACTGAGAATAGGACGCCCCGGTAGGGAGGATCGCTGAGAATAGGACACCCCCGATATATCAGCTGAATGGAGGTAGGGAGGATCGCTGAGAATAGGACGCCCCCGACATATCAGCTGAATGGAGGTAGGGAGGATCGCTGAGAATAGGACGCCCCCGACATATCAGCCGAATGGAGGTAGGAAGGATCGCTGAGAATAGGACGCCCCCGACATATCAGCCGAATGGAGGTAGGGAGGATCGCTGAGAATAGGACGCCCCCGACATATCAGCTGAATGGAGGTAGGAAGGATCGCTGAGAATAGGACGCCCCCGACATATCAGCCGAATGGAGGTAGGGAGGATCGCTGAGAATAGGACGCCCCCAGTATACCAGCCGAATGGAGGTGTACACAGCTCTGACCGCTATCGCTTCCGCTTCTCTCTGACCGCCCCGCACCGCCTCTGCTACTCTACAGCTGCTTCATTCACGAAAATGGTAAGTCCAGAGTCCGGTAAAGTGAGCAATAATTGGATGCTTTGGGTTCTTTTCTAGGGGGATGAGGTCAGATCGCTGCAGACACTAATCTGCTATATTGTGAGCAGACTGCAGAGAATCCCGAGGTGAGAATCACAGGACGAAATCCAGACTGACACTGACGGACATCCATAACAAAGTTCTTATACTGAGAAGAGTAACGGGAAACGTCAGCTTCAGATCACTCACCATCTTATCCAGGAAGGTCACCGTGTCCTGCAAGAGACACAAGAAACACATGAAAGTCAGAAAAAAGGAGACAATGCAGAATGTACAAGTGACTGTGTACACGCCAGAGCCCCGGCCCCAGTGTACACGCCAGAGCCCCGGCCCCAGTGTACACGCCAGAGCCCCGGCCCCAATGTACACGCCAGAGCCCCAGCCCCAGTGTACACGCCAGAGCCCCGGCCCCAGCGTACAAGCCAGAGCCCCAACCACAGTGTACACAGTCACATATACATAGTCACTACAAGTGATGGCAGACCTGTGTAACCTCACATCATGTACAGGGCACCGATAGGATTCTACGGTGTCGACACCAGGAGTGTGGTCATGTGACCACAAACATGATATAAACACGCACAGCTACATTCCAACTACATGTGTTCAACCTCGCTAAATTCATAGTGAGGCAGCACATGTCTAGTGGGAATGTAGCCGAGATCAACCGGACTCACTGCAGGCAGTGGATGATCCACACCGTGCATGCTCTGAGGAGTCACAGAGTGACCAAACCTGGACAATCCCTTTAAGGCTACATGCACATATGAAAGCATGCAAGTGGAGAGACAAAGGCACAGTGATTTCTCAGGTGGTGTCTTATTTGTATCTATGGTTTTTCATCAGACATTAGTGATCTGTACAACAGTGTAAAATCAGCCTGCTAAACCATACACTTAGTACACCCAAGCTCAACCTCTCCCGGCCCCATGTCTCATGTCCTGGCAGCTCAAGCTCCCCTGGCCCCGCAAGCTCAAGCTCTCCCAGCCCCACGGTCTGGACCTCTCCCGCTGGCTCGACCATACTCGGCCCATGATCTAAGCATGTGTAAGTCCTGATAAAGGGTAAAAGTTTTTGGCCAAGATCGCCCTGAAATCTTAATAAACCATCAGACAATAACAGTGCAGGGTAATGTATTGCCGCTTCTATAGAGGCTGATTCATACCTGGCAGAGGACCTGCTGCGAATATTCTTCAATCTCTAAAATAAAATATATTGAAAAAATTTTTTACATATTTTTTCATATCTTATATCTCATATACACAGATTTATGTTTGTTTTAATTTTTAGCTGTCACAGTCCACTATATAATTGCCCTATCGTGTCTGTCTCTCTGTAATGGAAATCCCGGCCGGCCGAGCGCAACCAATCAGCGACGTGGGATGTCTGTTACAGAGAAACAGACAGAATGAGGCCAGTGCGGAGGGGAAGCCTCGTCCACCGAGCTCCAGCAGCCGGAGAAGCCCGACAGACACCCCAGCTGCGTACACCTCCCTGCCGTGCCCTCCTCCTCCCCACCCGGTACCCACCGCTGCGCCCATCTCCTCTCCGCCCGGTACCCACTGCTGCGCCCATTTCCTCCCCGGCCGGTACCCACTGCTGCGCCCATTTCCTCCCCGGCTGGGGAGGAGGTGGGCGCAGCGATGGGTACCAGCCGGGGAGGAAATGGGCGCAGCAGTGGGTACCGGGCGGAGAGGAGATGGGCGCAGCGGTGGGTACCGGGTGGGGAGGAGGAGGGCACCCACCCCTACGCCCCCCTCCTCCCCGGCCGGTTACTCAGATTTCCATTACTGATAAACGGGCGCAGTCCGCCCGGTCTCCCGGACCCTCTCCGCTTGGTCTCCCGCCCGCTGCTCACCCGCTCCACGCTCCCTCCCAGTCGCCGCTCCATGCTCCATCTGCCCGCCGCTTCATCTCCCTGCCACTCACCCCGCCATTCTTCTTCTTCTTTTCGCAGCATAGACTTCAGAAATTCTTATATAATCTTATACATGTGTCCCTGCTATGTACTGTGTAATGGATGTGTTTGACCATACAGGGACATGGTCTGATCACACCACATCTTCTGGGCAGGGAGGGATGCAATAGAGTACACAGACATTACAGCACAGGAAAGGGTATACAGACATTATAGCACGGGATGACCAATCCATTCCTTCAATTCTGAGGAATCAGTGTTTTGATTGATTTATCGTCAAATGAGGCTGAATAGCTGTTTGTAGATCCGAAGCCTTCGTCACTCCAGCTCTATTCCCCGTCCAGCGTCACCTCCTCCTTCTTGACTAACGGCCCCTTTAGCTGATGTCAATCAGTATAGAGGCAATCAGCGCAGGAGGAGGAGACAGTGTTAGGCTGGGAATAGAGCTGGAGTGACCTAGGCTTCGGATCTACCATAGCACTTCAGCCTTATTTTCATATAATTAAAAACGCTGATTTCTCAGTAATAAAGAAACGGAGCGACAGTGTAAAGGTATCACTGGACTGTTCTTTGAATGAGCTACATGTACAATACATATAAATAGTTTAAGGGAAGCTGAGTGTGGAAAAGAGCTGGAGTGACGGAAGCTTTGGATCTAGCATAGCTCTTCAGCTTCAATTGCAGATCAATTCAAACATTGATTTCTAAGTAAAGGTATCGCTGGACTGGTCATTGGAAAAGCCACAGGCTCATATACCGGAGTCACTTACCGGGAGGAGAGGACGAGTCTCCGTAGCCCTTCATGTCCAGGGCTATAACCCTGTAACCAGCGGCAGCCAATGCCGGCAACTAAAACGAAAATGGGAAAAAGTGAGAATACACCTGTGTGTGGACGCACCTGTATAATCCATGAATGACTGACTGCAGCGGTCACGAGAACCAATCACTGGAAAGTCTATAGGAATTCCTATGCAGTAAGACAAGAACCATAAACAATCTGTAATGTCTACATACAATAGGGGTCACAGTATAGATATGGTTATTACCTGGTACCTCCAGGAATACCAGCTCTCCGGGAAGCCATGGCACAGGCACAGCACCGGCCCGGAGCCCATCTCTACATAGTGCAGCGTCACACCGGGCTGGAGGGAAAGAACGGAAGACGTCAGGGTAAGAATACACCGAATATACAAAGGATATTACACAGCACACACTCCATACACCCAGCCACCCTTCATTATGGTCTGATCTGAAGCTAAGCATTCTCATTAGATACATTGTATCCCCATGTATCTAATGTCAGTTACTGGAAACACTGAACTATCAGATAAGAAATGTGAGATTTCAGTCCTGAGTGACTCCACTAAACTGATCATAAAGGGTCCGAATGTTGGAAGATCATCCACGTATCAGGGGTCTGAATGTTCGAAGATCATCCATGTATCAGGGGTCCAAGTGTTGGAAGATCATCCACGTATCAGGGGTCTGAATGTTGGAAGATCATCCACGTATCAGGGGTCCGAATGTTGGAAGATCACCCACGTATCAGGGGTCCGAGTGTTGGAAGATCATCCATGTATCAGGGGTCCGAGTGTTGGAAGATCATCCACGTATCAGGGGTCCGAATGTTGGAAGATCATCCACGTATCAGGGGTTCGAGTGTTGGAAGATCATCCACGTATCAGGGGTCCGAGTGTTGGAACATCATCCACGTATCAGGGGTCCGAGTGTTGGAAGATCATCCACGTATCAGGGGTCCGAATGTTGGAAGATCATCCACGTATCAGGGGTCCGAGTGTAAGAAGATCATCCACGTATCAGGGCTCCGAGTGTTGAAAGATCATCCACGTATCAGCGGTCTGAGTGTTGGAAGATCATCCACGTATCAGGGGTCCGAATGGGGGAAGATCATCCACGTATCAGGGGTCCGAATGGGGGAAGATCATCCACGTATCAGGGGTCCGAATGTTAGGAGATCATCCACGTATCAAGGGTCCAAAGAGAAGAGCCACAAGGTTTATGACAGGTGGAAGATGGATGTAGCAGGTATTAATTCCAGATTGATTATTACTTCCCTTTCTTCTCTGTGTTACCTCTGGCCCAATCATTTTCCCCGTGTTGTAACCTCCAGTCCCCTCACCCCCATGTTATAACCTCCAGTCCCCTCGCCCCTGTGTTATAACCTCCAGTCCTCTCGCCCCTGTGTTGTAACCTCCAGTCCTCTCGCCCCTGTGTTATAACCTCCAGTCCCCTCGCCCCTGTGTTATAACCTCCAGTCCCCTCGCCCCCATGTTATAACCTCCAGTTTCCTCGCCCCTGTGTTATAACCTCCAGTCCCCTCGCCCCCATGTTATAACCTCCAGTTTCCTCGCCCCTGTGTTATAACCTCCAGTCCCCTCGCCCCTGTGTAATTACCTCCAGTCTCCTCGCCCCTGTGTTATAACCTCCAGTCTCCTCGCCCCTGTGTTATAACCTCCAGTCCCCTCGCCCCTGTGTTATAACCTCCAGTCCCCTCGCCCCTGTGTTATAACCTCCAGTCCCCTCGCCCCCGTGTTATAACCTCCAGTCCCCTCGCCCCCGTGTTATAACCTCCAGTCCCCTCGCCCCTGTGTTATAACCTCCAGTCTCCTCGCCCCTGTGTTATAACCTCCAGTCCCCTCGCCCCTGTGTTATAACCTCCAGTCCCCTCGCCCCTGTGTTATGACCTCCAGTCACCTCGCCCCTGTGTAATTACCTCCAGTCCCCTCGCCCCTGTGTTATGACCTCCAGTCACCTCGCCCCTGTGTAATTACCTCCAGTCTCCTCGCCCCTGTGTTATAACCTCCAGTCTCCTCGCCCCTGTGTTATAACCTCCAGTCTCCTCGCCCCTGTGTTATAACCTCCAGTCCCCTCGCCCCTGTGTTATAACCTCCAGTCTCCTCGCCCCTGTGTTATAACCTCCAGTCCCCTCGCCCCTGTGTTATGACCTCCAGTCCCCTCGCCCCTGTGTAATTACCTCCAGTCTCCTCGCCCCTGTGTTATAACCTCCAGTCTCCTCGCCCCTGTGTTATAACCTCCAGTCTCCTCGCCCCTGTGTTATAACCTCCAGTCCCCTCGCCCCTGTGTTATAACCTCCAGTCTCCTCGCCCCTGTGTTATAACCTCCAGTCCCCTCGCCCGTGTCATAACCTCAAGTCCCCTCGACCCAGTGTTGTAACCTCAAGTCCCCTCGACCCAGTATTGTAACCTCCAGTTTCCTCGCCCCAGGGTTATAACCTCCGGTCCCCTGGCCCAGGGATATAACCTCGAACCCCTCACCCCTGGTGTATAACCTTCAGGTCCCTCTAAGCCGTTTGACATTACTAAATCACCAGACACAATGCGGAGCATCGTACATCACCAGGCACAATGCCGAGCGTCATACATCACGAGGCACAATAGCAAGCGTCGTACATCACCAGGTACAATGCCGAGCGTTTATGAAGTGGTAAAAAGTCATACATCACCAAGCACAACACCGAGAGTCGGATGAAACAGTAAAAAGCTGTACATCACAAGCACAACACCGAGCGTCGGATGAAACAGTAAAAAGCTGTACATCACCAAGCACAATGCGGAGAATCAGATGAAGCGGTAAAAAGCCGTACATCACCAAGCACAATGTGGAGTGTCAGATACAGTGGTAAAAAGCCGTACATCACCAAGCACAATGCGGAGAATCAGATGAAGCGGTAAAAAGCCGTACATCACCAAGCACAATGTGGAGCGTCAGATACAGCGGTAGAAAGCAGTACATCACCAAACACAATGAAAAAAGTCGAACATCGCTGGATGGAGCGATGTAAAGCCGCCACCAATGGACTCTGGCGGAGACGTGTTCTGTATAGTGCCGGATCACACTGCTCTTCTGCATCTGATGAAGGAGATTGGGTTTGGTGATGGAGAACGGTCCCCCCTGACTGCATTGTGCCCGCTGTACAGATATTGGACGAGGATAATGCTCTGGCTGTTATCAGGGGGTGGCCGTGGCCTCTCAGCTGGAGCGATGGTAATCTAACCCACTCCAGCCCCATCCAACACCACAGAGCCCGGACTCCAGCCCCATCCAACACCACAGAGCCCGGACTCCAGCCCCATCCAACACCACAGAGCCCGGACTCCAGCCCCATCCAACACCACAGAGCCCAGACTCCAGCCCCATCCAACACCACAGAGCCCAGACTCCAGCCCCATCCAACACCACAGAACAGAGACCCCAGCCCCATCCAACACCACAGAACACAGACCCCAGCCCCATCCAACACCACAGAGCCCGGACCCCAGCCCCATCCAACACTACAGAGCCCGGACCTCAGCCCCATCCAACACCACACAACCCAGACCCCAGCCCCATCCAACACCACAGAGCCCAGACTCCAGCCCCATCCAACACCACAGAACACAGACTTCAGCCTCATCCAACACCACAGAGCCCGGACCTCAGCCCCATGCAACACCACAGAGTCCAGACCCCAGCCCCATCCAACACCACAGAGCCCAGACTTCAGCCCCATCCAACACCTCAGAGCCCAGAATCCAGCCCCATCCAACACCACAGAGCCCAGACTCAAGCCCCATCCAACACCACAGAGCCCGGACATCAGGCCCATCCAACACCACAGAGCCCAGACTCCAGCCCCATCCAACACCACAGAGCCCGGACCTCAGCCCCATCCAACACCACAGAGCCCGGACTTCAGCCCCATCCAACACCACAGAGCCCAAAATCCAGCCCCATCCAACACCACAGAGCCCGGACCTCAGCCCCATCCAACACCACAGAGCCCGGACCTCAGCCCCATCCAACACCACAGAGCCCGGACCTCAGCCCCATCCAACACCACAGAGCCCGGAATCCAGCCCCATCCAACACCACAGAGCCCGGACCTCAGCCCCATCCAACACCACAGAAGCCAGACTCCAGCCCCATCCAACACCACAGAGCCCGGACATCAGCCCCATCCAACACCACAGAGCCCAGACTCCAGCCCCATCCAACACCACAGAGCCCGGACCTCAGCCCCATCCAACACCACAGAGCCCAGACTTCAGCCCCATCCAACACCACAGAGCCCAGAATCCAGCCCCATCCAACATCACAGAGCCCAGACCTCAGCCCCATCCAACACCACAGAGCCCGGAATCCAGCCCCATCCAACACCACAGAGCCCGGACCTCAGCCCCATCCAACACCACAGAAGCCAGACTCCAGCTCCATCCAACACCACAGAGCCCAGACTCCAGCCCCATCCAACACCACAGAGCCCGGACCTCAGCCCCATCCAACACCACAGAGCCCAGACTCCAGCCCCATCCAACACCACAGAGCCCGGACCCCAGCCCCATCCAACACCACAGAGCCCGGACCCCAGCCCCATCCAACACCACAGAGCCCGGACCCCATCCCCATCCAACACCACAGAGCCCGGACCTCAGCCCCATCCAACACCACAGAGCCCAGACTCCAGCCCCATCCAACACCACAGAGCCCAGACTCCAGCCCCATCCAACACCACAGAGCCTGGATGTCAGCCCCATCCAACACCACAGAGCCCAGACTCCAGCCCCATCCAACACCACAGAGCCCAGATCCCAGCCCCATCCAACACCACAGAGCCCGGACCTCAGCCCCATCCAACACCACAGAGTCCAGACCCCAGCCCCATCCAACATCACAGAGCCCAGACCCCAGCTCCATCCAACACCACAGAGCCCAGACCCCAGCCCCATCCAACACCACAGAGTCCAGACCCCAGCCGCATCCAACACCACAGAGCCGGGACCCCAGCCCCATCCAACACCACAGAGCCCAGACTCCAGCCCCATCCAACACCACAGAGTCCAGACCCCAGCCCCATCCAACACCATAGAGCCCGGACCTCAGTCCCATCCAACACCACAGAGCCCGGACCTCAGTCCCATCCAACACCACAGAGCCCGGACCTCAGTCCCATCCAACACCACAGAGCCCGGACCTCAGTCCCATCCAACACCACAGAGCCCGGACCCCAGCCCCATCCAACACCACAGAGCCCAGACTCCAGCCCCATCCAACACCACAGAGCCCAGACCCCAGCCCCATCCAACACCACAGAGCCCGGACCTCAGCCCCATCCAACACCACAGAGCCCAGACCCCAGCCCCATCCAACACCACAGAGCCCAGACCCCAGCCCCATCCAACACCACAGAGCCCAGACTCCAGCCCCATCCAACACCACAGAGCCCAGACTCCAGCCCCATCCAACACCACAGAGCCCGGACAGCATGATATACAAGATAATATTTTCAACCATTCCAAAGCATGAGATAAATAGGATTTGTGTTGGCCATTAGCTTCTCTTCTGACCTTGCACTGAGGTATCACAGAATGATCCGTCATCCTTCATCACCTCTAGATCAATGCACTGACCACTGGACGGAGAATAAAAGCCTCCTCTTCATCTTCCTGCAGTAACCAGCAGTGGTATGTTACTAATCACAAGGACACATGGAGGTAAACCAGCAGTATGACAGGGTCATCGGTCACCCACCTCAACAATCCATATGGGCCGGCACCGGCCTCACTTTATATAAAGCGTCAGAACGATTTCAAACAGAAAACACAGAAATTACTGATAAATGACGCACTGTAATGGAAATCCAATAATCCGGAATTAATGATAGATGGCAAAGAAGGTTGGAGAATAAAGCATATAATGCTGCAGGGAGAAGGTTTGTGTATCTATCCGCATGGGTGGGAGAGAAAGGAGTCAGTAAAAGTCTATCCAGGTAAAGAGTCCTGTACAGACACGGGGCAATCAATGGGTTAAAGCTCCTGAATCTCCGGCAGGTGAAGCACAGCACGGGCCCATCACCGGGCGCCAGGTTCTGCCAGCGACAGGGCTGGTGACGGGTTTATCTCAGCCCGATGCCAGTCAGCAGCTGCCGGGTACAGGACGTTCTGCCGAGGAGACGACGCTTATCTGCTCCGGACTAATCACACAAAGACAATCCGAAACTAGAGACTAATACTGAGGCCCAAAAATAAATCACAACATGACTGTATCCTCACATTGGCTAAAGAGAAAAATATGTCCAAAGACTCATCAACTCAACTCCTCTCTATCATAGCTGTGATGCTCTGTGTGCCCTGACTCCTCTCTATCATAGCTGTGATGTTCTGTGTGCCCTGACTCCTTCCTATCATAGCTGTGATGCTCTGTGTGCCCTGACTCCTTTCTATCATAGCTGTGATGCTCTGTGTGTCCTGACTCCTTTCTATCATAGCTGTGATGCTCTGTGTGTCCTGACTCCTTTCTATCATAGCTGTGATGTTCTGTGTGTCCTGACTCCTTTCTATTATAGCTGTGATGTTGTGTGTCCTGACTCCTTTCTATCATAGCTGTGATGTTCTGTGTGTCCTGACTCCTTTCTATCATAGCTGTGATGCTCTGTGTGTCCTGACTCCTTTCTATCATAGCTGTGATGTTCTGTGTGTCCTGACTCCTTTCTATCATAGCTGTGATGCTCTGTGTGTCCTGACTCCTTTCTATCATAGCTGTGATGCTCTGCATGTCCTGACTCCTTTCTATCATAGCTGTGATGCTCTGTGTGTCCTGTCTCCTTTCTATCATAGCTGTGATGTTCTGTGTGTCCTGACTCCTTTCTATCATAGCTGTGATGCTCTGTGTGTCCTGTCTCCTTTCTATCATAGCTGTGATGGTCTTGTGGGATGTTCCCGGTGAGTTGCTGGCTTCAGACTCAAGACTACTGGACGTAGAGCGGAGTCCACGACTCTTAAGGAATTTGGACCTTTCCAGGATGGAGCGCCAGTGTCGTCGATCTAATTGTTCTATTTGTATTAGATACTTTCTTTCTCCTTAGTTTAAGGTGCGCAATAAACGGTTAATGGAAGACTTGCTTAAGAAGACAGAGTAAACATGTACAGGTACCATGGCTCATCCAGACCCTTGAGTCATTGTTCTTCCAGCCACTGGTGCCATAGTGTGGATGGTGATAGTAGACCCAGTGGAGCGGGTACCACAGGGGGTCTCACATGCAGTTCAAGGTAAATTCAGGAAAATACCTTCACCAATGCCCAGTTGGTATTCAAAGGAAGTGTTTTCTGGGAGCTGGACCTAGGGGCAGCTGGGGTATTAGGCCATTGACAAGGGGATGGGGGTAAGGGGTTGCTGTCAGCTGGATGTGCTATGGTCATGGCATCCATCATCTGTATTGGAGGAGTTGGGGCTGAATACACACGATACAGTCATGGTATCAGTCATCTGGATTTGAGGAACTATCCTAAAGACTGTTTCCAACGAGCAGCTGGGGGGTACAAAGCCACTGATCCGGGGATTGGAGTGGGGGGTTGCTGACAGCTAGAGATTGACACATGTACTATGGTCATGGCATCCATCATCTGTATTAGAGGAGCTGGATACACAAGTTACAGTTGTGGTATCAGACATCTGGATATGAGGAACTATCCTAAAGACTGTTTCCAGCTGGAGCTGCTGGGGGTACTAGGACATTGACGAGGGGATGGGGGTAAGGGGTTGCTGTCAGCTGGATGTGCTATGGTCATGCATCCATCATCTGTATTAGAGGAGCTGGAGCTGGATACATGCGCTAAGGTCTTGGGTATGAGAGACAATTCTAAGGGCTGTTTCCATCTGGGAGTGGACCCGTGTGCTATGGTCGGGGCTTCAGTCATCTGGGTTTGAGGAACTAAGGACTGTTGTTGCCAGCTGGATCTGGATACAAAATGTTACGGCCTGGAAGACCAAAGACAGTCAATGCCGACTAACCAGGAGATACAAAAGCCATATACAACCAATAGTTGGGAGACAGGGGGTATCGCCTGGTTCTGGGGCAGTGGATCTACTGGATCTAGTTTGCGATCTCGTAGACTGGGGACATCTAATTTTGGTCATCTAACCGGAGCTGCTGTAAGACCACTGACGGAGGAATAAGACTAATTGCCTCGTTACCCTGCCTGGGTGATTAATATGACCCACAACCTCAGGTCTTCACAGTAACCTCCGCTGTGGACGAGGTCTCTATGGGATTATGTATGTGACACATGACGCGTTTATGGTGTGGAGGGGACTGAACGGTGCGGTCAGGTTCTACGATTCCACCTATCTATTCTTTATGGGTAGAGGAGGGCAGAATTATGATCTCTGCTGTGAAGCTTCATATGAAAAGTTCCCAATCCCCGATGAGATCGTACCTTGATGGTGACGTATCCATGAGAGATGACGTCAGGGTCGGCAGCCAGAGGTCGGAGATCGTCATCTAGAAGCTGTGTAACGAGAGAGGACAGACGATGTACAAAACCTTGCACCGCACGCTCCGGGCGGCTTCATTGTGTTTTTCGGATGCCGGATGGAGGAGTGACGAGGTTTATTCATTACCTTCACGCCGGACAATTCTTCCAGCTCCTTCAAGGCTTTCTCAGTATCTCTGACCAACACTGTAGAGATTCCCATATCACGGGCGGGCTTCAGGTTAGCACCAATGTCATCAAGATAAATGGTCTGTAATAGAAAATGGAGCGCTGCAGCCGGAGGTAATAAATCTGTCTGCACCAGCAGAATAGTGAGTGCAGCTCTGGAGTATAATACAGGAGGTAACTCAGGATCAGTAATGTAATGTATGTACACAGTGACTGCAACAGCAGAATAGTGAGTGCAGCTCTGGAGTATAATACAGGAGGTAACTCAGGATCAGTAATGTAATGTATGTACACAGTGACTGCACCAGCAGAATAGTGAGTGCAGCTCTGGAGTATAATACAGGAGGTAACTCAAGATCAGTAATGTAATGTATGTACACAGTGACTGCACCAGCAGAATAGTGAGTGCAGCTCTGGAGTATAATACAGGAGGTAACTCAGGATCAGTAATGTAATGTATGTACACAGTGACTGCACCAGCAGAATAGTGAGTGCAGCTCTGGAGTATAATATAGGAGGTAACTCAGGATCAGTAATGTAATGTATGTACACAGTGACTGCACCAGCAGAATAGTGAGTGCAGCTCTGGAGGATAATACAGGAGGTGACTCAGGATCAGTAATGTAATGTATGTACACAGTGACTGCACCAGCAGAATAGTGAGTGCAGCTCTGGAGTATAATACAGGAGGTAACTCAGGATCAGTAATGTAATGTATGTACACAATGACTGCACCAGCAGAATAGTGAGTGCAGCTCTGGAGTATAATACAGGAGGTAACTCAGGATCAGTAATGTAATGTATGTACACAGTGACTGCACCAGCAGAATAGTGAGTGCAGCTCTGGAGTATAATACAGGAGGTAACTCAGGATCAGTAATGTATGTATGTACACAGTGACTGCACCAGCAGAATAGTGAGTGCAGCCTCTAGAGTATAATACAGGAGGTAACTCAGGATCAGTAATGTAATGTATGTACACAGTGACTGCACCAGCAGAATAGTGAGTGCAGCTCTGGAGAATAATACAGGAGGTAACTCAGGATCAGTAATGTATGTATGTACACAGTGACTGCACCAGCAGAATAGTGAGTGCAGCTCTGGAGTATAATACAGGAGGTAACTCAGGATCATTAATGTAATGTATGTACACAGTGACTGCACCAGCAAAATAGTGAGTGCAGCTCTGGAGTATAATACAGGAGGTAACTCAGGATCAGTAATGTAATGTATGTACACAGTGACTGCTCCAGCAGAATAGTGAGTGCAGCTCTGGAGTATAATACAGGAGGTAACTCAGGATCAGTAATGTAATGTATGTACACAGTGACTGCTCCAGCAGAATAGTGAGTGCAGCTCTGGAGTATAATACAGGAGGTAACTCAGGATCAGTAATGTAATGTATGTACACAGTGACTGCACCAGCAGAATAGTGAGTGCAGCTCTGGAGTATAATATAGGAGGTAACTCAGGATCAGTAATGTAATGTATGTACACAGTGACTGCACCAGCAGAATAGTGAGTGCAGCTCTGGAGTATAATACAGGAGGTAACTCAGGATCAGTAATGTAATGTATGTACACAGTGACTGCACCAGCAGAATAGTGAGTGCAGCTCTGCAGTATAATACAGGAGGTAACTCAGGATCAGTAATGTAATGTATGTACACAGTGACTGCTCCAGCAGAATAGTGAGTGCAGCTCTGGAGTATAATACAGGAGGTAACTCAGGATCAGTAATGTAATGTATGTACACAGTGACTGCACCAGCAGAATAGTGAGTGCAGCTCTGGAGTATAATATAGGAGGTAACTCAGGATCAGTAATGTAATGTATGTACACAGTGACTGCACCAGCAGAATAGTGAGTGCAGCTCTGGAGTATGATACAGGATGTAACTCAGGATCAGTAATGTAATGTATGTACACAGTGACTGCACCAGGAGAATAGTGAGTGCAGCTCTGGAGAATAATACAGGAGGTAACTCAGGATCAGTAATGTAATGTATGTACACAGTGACTGCACCAGCAGAATAGTGAGTGCAGCTCTGGAGTATAATACAGGAGGTAACTCAGGATCAGTAATGTAATGTATGTACACAGTGACTGCACCAGCAGAATAGTGAGTGCAGCTCTGGAGTATAATACAGGAGGTAACTCAGGATCAGTAATGTAATGTATGTACACAGTGACTGCACCAGCAAAATAGTGAGTGCAGCTCTGGAGTATAATACAGGAGGTAACTCAGGATCATTAATGTAATGTATGTACACAGTGACTGCACCAGCAAAATAGTGAGTGCAGCTCTGGAGTATAATACAGGAGGTAACTCAGGATCAGTAATGTAATGTATGTACACAGTGACTGCTCCAGCAGAATAGTGAGTGCAGCTCTGGAGTATAATACAGGAGGTAACTCAGGATCAGTAATGTAATGTATGTACACAGTGACTGCTCCAGCAGAATAGTGAGTGCAGCTCTGGAGTATAATACAGGAGGTAACTCAGGATCAGTAATGTAATGTATGTACACAGTGACTGCACCAGCAGAATAGTGAGTGCAGCTCTGGAGTATAATATAGGAGGTAACTCAGGATCAGTAATGTAATGTATGTACACAGTGACTGCACCAGCAGAATAGTGAGTGCAGCTCTGGAGTATAATACAGGAGGTAACTCAGGATCAGTAATGTAATGTATGTACACAGTGACTGCACCAGCAGAATAGTGAGTGCAGCTCTGGAGTATAATACAGGAGGTAACTCAGGATCAGTAATGTAATGTATGTACACAGTGACTGCTCCAGCAGAATAGTGAGTGCAGCTCTGGAGTATAATACAGGAGGTAACTCAGGATCAGTAATGTAATGTATGTACACAGTGACTGCACCAGCAGAATAGTGAGTGCAGCTCTGGAGTATAATATAGGAGGTAACTCAGGATCAGTAATGTAATGTATGTACACAGTGACTGCACCAGCAGAATAGTGAGTGCAGCTCTGGGGTATAATACAGGAGGTAACTCAGGATCAGTAATGTAATGTATGTACACAGTGACTGCACCAGCAGAATAGTGAGTGCAGCTCTGGAGTATAATACAGGAGGTAACTCAGGATCAGTAATGTAATGTATGTACACAGTGACTGCACCAGCAGAATAGTGAGTGCAGCTCTGGAGTATAATACAGGAGGTAACTCAGGATCAGTAATGTAATGTATGTACACAGTGACTGCACCAGCAGAATAGTGAGTGCAGCTCTGGAGTATAATACAGGAGGTAACTCAGGATCAGTAATGTAATGTATGTACACAGTGACTGCACCAGCAGAATAGTGAGTGCAGCTCTGGAGTATAATACAGGAGGTAACTCAGGATCAGTAATGTAATGTATGTACACAGTGACTGCACCAGCAGAATAGTGAGTGCAGCTCTGGAGTATAATACAGGAGGTAACTCAGGATCAGTAATGTAATGTATGTACACAGTGACTGCACCAGCAGAATAGTGAGTGCAGCTCTGGAGTATAATACAGGAGGTAACTCAGGATCAGTAATGTAATGTATGTACACAGTGACTGCACCAGCAGAATAGTGAGTACAGCTCTGGAGTATAATACAGGAGGTAACTCAGGATCAGTAATGTAATGTATGTACACAGTGACTGCAGCAGCAGAATAGTGAGTGCAGCTCTGGAGTATAATACAGGCCATGTCAGAAGTAGATATAAGTTGCTGACAATTCTGACCCTCCCATGTAATACTTTAATCCTGTGAGATCCCCGCTCACCTCCTGGGGTTCGGCTTTCAGCATCTTCAGTGTGTACTCGTATATCTGGGTCTCTGGTTTCCTCATACCGATGCGGCAGGATTCGATGATCAGGTCAAAGTGGCGGCTCAAGAAAGAGAATATCTGGGCGGTGTGGTGCCGGTGGGGGCCGTCGTCCACCCAGTTATTGGTGAGAATGCAGGTTTTGAAGCCTGGAAGTCAGGAGACAAATGGTGACAAGTCAGGAACTTATGTGGTGCTCATCATTTTTTTCTTATTATCATTATTATTAATTACAATAACTATGTATTATTACTATTAACAACTAGATGGAGCCAGATGCTGTCGTATTGGGAGGGCAGTGACATTAGGATGGGGGCAGCAGTCGACACTTCACCCTGTCCGCTGTTTTTTTCCCCACAATCAACACTGTGGGCTGGGGAAGGGGGGGAGCACGGGCTGAGGGGGGAGGAAAGAGCGCGGGCTGAGGGGGGAGGGAAGAGCGGACTGAGGAAGAGCACGGGCTGAGGGGGGAGGGAAGAGCGGACTGAGGAAGAGCGCGGGCTGAGGGGGAGGGTTAGAGCGCGGGCTGAGGGGGGAGGGAAGAGCGCGGGCTGAGGGGGGAGGGAAGAGCGCGGGCTGAGGGGGGAGGGAAGAGCGCGGGCTGAGGGGGAGGGAAGAGCGCGGGCTGAGGGGGGGAGGGAAGAGCGCGGGCTGAGGGGGGAGGGAAGACAGCAGGCTGAGGGGGGAGGGAAGAGCGCGGGCTGAGGGGGGAGGGAAGAGAGCAGGCTGAGGGGGGAGGGAAGAGCGCGGGCTGAGGGGGGAGGGAAGAGAGCAGGCTGAGGGGAGAGGGAAGAGAGCAGGCTGAGGGGAGAGGGAAGAGAGCAGGCTGAGGGGGGAGGGAAGAGCGCGGGCTGAGGTAGAGCACAAGCTGAGGTGGGAAGGAAGAGCGCGGGCTGAGGGGGAGGGAAGAGAGCAGGCTGAGGGGGGAGGGAAGAGCGCGGGCTGAGGTAGAGCACAAGCTGAGGTGGGAAGGAAGAGCGCGGGCTGAGGGGGAGGGAAGAGAGCAGGCTGAGGGGGGAGGGAAGAGCGCGGGCTGAGGTAGAGCACAAGCTGAGGTGGGAAGGAAGAGCGCGGGCTGAGGGAGAGGGAAGAGCACGGGCTGAGGGGGAGGGAAGACCATGGGCTGAGGGGGAGGGAAGAGCACGGGCTGAGGGGGGAGGAAGAGAGCAGGCTGAGGGGGGAGGGAAGAGCGCGGGCTGAGGTAGAGCACAAGCTGAGGTGGGAAGGAAGAGCGCGGGCTGAGGGGGAGGGAAGAGAGCAGGCTGAGGGGGGAGGGAAGAGCGCGGGCTGAGGTAGAGCACAAGCTGAGGTGGGAAGGAAGAGCGCGGGCTGAGGGAGAGGGAAGAGCACGGGCTGAGGGGGAGGGAAGACCATGGGCTGAGGGGGAGGGAAGAGCACGGGCTGAGGGGGGAGGGAAGAGAGCAGGCTGAGGGGGGAGGGAAGAGAGCAGGCTGAGGGGGGGAGGTAAGAGCGCGGGCTGAGGTAGAGCACAAGCTGAGGTGGGAAGGAAGAGCGCGGGCTGAGGGGGAGGGAAGAGCCCGGGCTGAGGGGGAGGGAAGAGCACGGGCTGAGGGGGAGGGAAGAGCACGGGCTGAGGGGGAGGGAAGAGCACGGGCTGAGGGGGAGGGAAGAGCACGGGCTGAGGGGGAGGGAAGAGCACGGGCTGAGGGGGAGGGAAGAGCACGGGCTGAGGGGGAGGGAAGAGCACGGGCTGAGGGGGAGGGAAGAGCGCGGGCTGAGGGGGAGGGAAGAGCGCGGGCTGAGGGGGAGGGAAGAGCGCGGGCTGAGGGGGAGGGAAGAGCGCGGGCTGAGGGGGAGGGAAGAGCGCGGGCTGAGGGGGAGGGAAGAGCGCGGGCTAAGGGGGAGGGAAGAGCGCAGGCTGAGGGGGAGGGAAGAGAGCGGGCTGAGGGGGAGGGAAGAGAGCGGGCTGAGGGGGAAGGGAAGAGAGCGGGCTGAGGGGGGAGGGAAGAGAGCGGGCTGAGGGGGGAGGGAAGAGAGCGGGCTGAGGGGGGAGGGAAGAGAGCGGGCTGAGGGGGGAGGGAGGAGAGTGGTCTGAGGAAGAGCGCGGGCTGAGGAGGGGGGGGGGAAGAGCACGGCCTGAGGAGGAGGGAAGAGCACAGGGTGAGGAGGGGGGAAGAGCGCAGGCTGAGGGAGGGGGAAGAGCGCAGGCTGAGGAGGGGGGAAGAGCGCAGGCTGAGGAGGGGGGAAGAGCGCAGGCTGAGGAGGGGGGAAGAGCGCAGGCTGAGGAGGGGGGAAGAGCGCAGGCTGAGGAGGGGGGAAGAGCGCAGGCTGAGGAGGGGGGAAGAGCGCAGGCTGAGGAGGGGGGAAGAGCGCAGGCTGAGGAGGGGGGAAGAGCGCAGGCTGAGGAGGGGGGGAAGAGCACAGGCTGAGGAGGGGGGGAAGAGCGCAGGCTGAGGAGGGGGGGGAAGAGCGCAGGCTGAGGAGGGGGGGAAGAGCGCAGGCTGAGGAGGGGGAAGAGTGCGGGCTGAAAAGGGGGGCAGCGCGAGTTGAAAAGGGGGAGAGCGTGGGGGCGGAGGGGGGGAAAGAGCGCAAGCTGAGGGGGTGAGAGAGCGTGAGCTGAGGGGAGCATCACTCCCTGCTCCCATCAGGGTCCTCATGATGTCATCCCGGGGAGCGGATGGCTGGGGCTGCCAGCCGGGGATCAGCTGATGACCCCTGTGTCTGTCATTACGCTCCTCCTGTGAATGTTGCACATGACAATGATACGAAATCATGATTTTCACCATACACAGTAGTGCTCATGCACCGCTAAGAATAGCACAAGTATTGGGATGATCGCAGCTTCTAATCACCTAAGGGGCCTAACATAAACCATTAAAAAATAAAGTTTAAAATCTAATAAATAAAAAGAATCCAGAAGTTTGAATCTCCCCCCTTTTGCCTTATTGAAGACAAAACTGCTACAAAAAAATAAAAAGTCACATATTTGGTATGGCCGTGTTCAGAAGTGTCTGATCTTTAAAATATAAAATCAATTAATCCGCTCGGTAAACAGCGTAATGAGATAAAAAAAATTAAAAACACCAGAATTATGGTTTTTTTTTTCGTCACCGAAACGTTGCAATAAAATACAAATAACAGGAGATGAAAACATTGTATTCACCCAACAACAGTGTCATAAGAAATGTCAGCTCCGGATAAAAAAATAAATAAATAATCCATCACAGCCCTAGATAACGAAAATTATAAATGTTACGGGTGTTGGGAAATGGCGACAAAAGGACTTTTTAATTTTTAATTTTTTTTTTTAAAACTTCAGAATTTTGTTTTCACTTAAATAAAAAAAAACCTATACATGTTTGGTATCTGCGCACTCGTGCTGACCTGGGGAATCATACCGACACGTCAATTTTCCCATATAGTGTATGTGGTGAATAAAAACTCAAAATTGCACTTTTTGTGCAATGACGCTGCACTTGGAATGTTGTTTGTTTTCCATGTGCTATAAAGAGAGACGTCATTCAAAAGTAAAACTTGTCCCACAAAAAAACAAACCCTCATACGTCTATAGTGATGGAAAGATATAAAAGTCAAGGCTCCTTGAGAGGAGTGGATTCCAATTCCACCCAGAGTTTTCTATTTCAGAGTTGTCTGTGATATAGGAGCATTTGGTTCTAAAGGGAGAGATTTGTGATAAGCGACACCAGGTTTTAGGATCAATGTTTACATAAGGTCCAATTTATAAAAGTTTAATTGAAGGATTTCTTTGTGCTCACGAGGTTCTTCTCCGGTATCCCTCAATCAACAGAGCGAGAGATGTGCGAACAGCCCAGGAACCTTTATTGCTTGAAAAAACGTTTTTTTTTTTTAAAAAATCCATAAAAACAATCCAGCAGTATATTATATCTCCACGTTTCTCTAAATCCCTTTGAGGAGTTGACCTCATTTCAGCGTCCCACATAGAGACCAAATCATACTGCCTCTCCTTCCCCAATCACCTCCCCATATCCAATCCAGGTCTATTACACATATTTACAGGCAGAGGGGGCTGGGATGACCAATATGTCAACAAAAATTCTATTGTCAGCCTCTATGGATTGTAATGGGTAAACAGAATGGTGGTGGGGGGGGGGGGAAACTGAAAATACAGTATAGCAACAACAAAGCACTTGTAAAATCCAGTAAAATATGACCCATCATATCCCACCATCACACTTTGTAAAAATGTTTCCATTATTAGTATGAAGAGCAGGGGTGAGCGGGGACAAACCTACCTTGTCCCGTTACTTATTGTTCTCAATGCCACTAAACTAAATATGGCCAGGGATGGGAAAGACAGTGACCCTCCATCCCAACTGGAATGGATCAAGAGTCAAATCACATATATACAATGGAAAAGTTCTGCATCTGCATCTTTTACTCTAAGTCTGAGATTCTGGATTCAAATGGCCACACATCAAAGAGCAATAAATTTTGATTGACTCACTTCCTCCTTCTTAAAAGGGAACCGGTCACCCCTCCAGGGTTTAGATAACTAAAAGTGCCACCTTCAGTAGCGCCTATGTTTGATTTTGTGAAGGCGGCTCTTATCCCTCTTCCCACCGTCAAACCTAAATAAAAACTGTATAACATTTTCCGCCCTGCATGTTAATAATTGGATAAGATCCGGTAGGTACGCTCCCTTTCCTGGACCTGGACGCCTCGCTGGTCCCACTCCTCCTCCTCTTTCCTTCGGGACCCTCTTCCTCCCTCCTCCTCTATCCTCCAGGAACCTCCTCCTCCCTCCGCCTCTTCCCTCCGGGACCCTCCTCTTCTCTCTTCCCTCTTCCTACTGATGTCATCAGCACCTGCGCTGTTCCCGCAGTTCTCGCACATGCTCAATGAGCTCTGCCCAAGTACGGAGGTCACATGGTGTAACACAGGCTGGAAGAGGGTCCTGGAGGAAAGAGGAGGAGGGAGGAGGAGGGCCCTGAAGGAAAGAGGAGGAGGGTCCCAGAAGAAAGAAGTGGAGTGCCCCGTAGAAGGGAGGAGGAGGGTCCTAGAGGAAGGAGGGTCCCGGTGGAAAGAGGAAAAGGGATGAGGAGGGTCCCAGAGGAAACAGGAGGAGGGTCCCAAATGAAGAGGAGGGAAGAGGAGGGTCCCATAGGAAAGAGGAGGAGGGATGAGGAGGGTGCCGGAAGAAACAGGAGGAGGGTCCCGGAGGAAAGAGTATGAGGGAGGAGGAGGGTCCTGGAGGAAAGAGATGGGCGGGGAGGGTCCCGGAGGAAAGAGGAGGGGGAGGGAGGAGGGTCCTGGAGGAAAGAGGAGGGGGGAGGAGGAGGGTGCCGGAGGAAGGTCCTGGAGGAAAGAGGAGGATTAGGAGAATGATCTACAAGGCGTTCAGGTCCAGGTATACCTGGCGTACCTCCCGAACCTAAAGTAATTGTTAACATTCAGGGAGGGAAATTTAATAAAGTCTTTATTTAGGGGAAGTAAATGCAGCATAGGTGCTGTTGAATGTGGCTCTTTTAGTTTAATAGGCCCTGGGGGGAAGTGAAGCAGGTTCCCTTTAAGATATCGTAGATGAGACCTTTTAACTGCATATTTGTACCATACATATCCGCTACAACTCGCCGTTCTCCTGTTCATTTACATATGCTGGTCAGGACTAATCCCCTCTTTTTCTGTTTCTACACTTTCACTAACTCATCCCTTCTCCCTCTTTCCTTTGTTACACCCCCAATTTTACCTTGCTCCCCAGTGTTACCCATCCTTCTTTTCACCCAATAATAGAAGAATGTTGTTATAAACATTGATACTTATTTGATCTGTTATGATTGAACATTCTGAAATAAAGAATTTATAATTTAAAAAAAAAATCATGGCTCTTGGAAGAAGGGGAGGGAAAACAGAAACCGGAAAGTCACCAGGTCAAAGTACTGATGAAAAGAATACAAAACAAACATCGCCTCTGTGAGCAGAAAGGCTAAAAGAGAGAATGTCATCTGGAATACACTAGAGGGAACCTGGGCTTAGATTGGGGCGGCCCAAACATTGGCTGGCGGTGTGCCCGCAGCGGGGAGCCTCACTCTAATGTTTGCACATAGGGAGAGGTTTCTATAGTACAAGAATGTGAAGTGTGATATGAGCCGATTCCTGCAGCATCATCAATCTGATAACAGGTTCCCCTTCACCCCTTTACACTCCCGGACATCTTTTCCACATGAGCATTTTCCACCATTTTCTGTCACCGGTCGGGATCTGGGGCTGTGATGGATCAGTATTTACATCCTGAGCTGACACTTTTATTGATAGCACTTTTGCATTAATGCAATCTTGTTATCACTCCTCACTGTATTTTTTTGCATTGGCCAAACAAAAAGGTAATTCGAACATTTCTGAGCGCAGCGATACCAAATGTGTATATTTTTTGTAAATCGTTTCACTTTCAATGGGGCAAAAGGTGGGTGACCTCAACTTGTGTTTTCTTTTATTATTTTTAAAAAGTTTTTATGTTTTACTTTTTGCTGTATTTACTAGTCCCCTTAGGGCATTTAAAGCTTCAATAGTCCAGTCACTTCTGCTCTACAGAGAAGAGAATCAGCATCAGCACCAGCATCAACAGCACCTGCACCACAATCAGCAACAGCACCATTATCATCAGCATCAGCTTCATCAGCACCACTATCAGAATCCGTACCAACACAAGCATCCGCATTATCAGCACTACAATCAACAACAGCATCAACATCAACAGTATCTGAAGCACAATCAGCATCAGCACCAGCATCAGCACCACAATCAGCATCAGCACCACAATCAGCATCAGCACGAACACAAGCATCTGCACCAGCATGATGAGCACTACAATCAGCATAAGCACAAGCATCAGCAACAGCACCAGTATCATTATCATCAGCATAAGCACTAGAATCAGCATCAATATCATCAGCACCTGCACAACAATCAGCAACAGCACCAGCATTATCAGCACCTGCAACACAATCAGCATCAGCACCTGCACCACAATCAGCATCATCATCAGCACCACAATCGGCAACAGCACAAGCATGAGCACCAACATCAACAGAAGCACCATCAGCACCACAAACAGCATCAGCAGCAGCACCACAATCAGCATCATTACTGGCACCTGCACCACAATCAGCAACAGCACCAACATCAGCACCAGCAGTAGCATCAGCTGTATCTGTACAGCAGACATCACAATCTTCTATGACTGTTCACTGAGGATTGTAATGATGGACACACAGGTCATCACCTGACCCCCGGCTATTATGACAACCCATCAGCACCCTGCAGTGATGTTATGGGTGCATTGATGGAAGTGGGGAATGATTCCCCTCCCCAGCACATGTTAAATCCTGATGTCAGACATTGACAGCAGGATTTAACTGGTTAATATCCACGGGTGAATGTCCGATCCCCCCACTGCTGTTAGAGGCAGGTGATGGCTGGGAGAAATGGGGGTCAGAATGTGAGCCTGCAGCAACATAGGTTTCATCATGTCATTTAGTGATGGGGATTTAATGAATCGGGGCCGGAGTGTTCTATAGATTGGTATATCCACTTCTTCATGGTCACAGCCCTGTGTAAAGTCCACTCTATCCTCGGTCCCTCTATCCTTGGGGGGGGTCTCACCGTGGCTCCTCAGGGCGGCGGCGGCATTCAGGAACGGCTTGTTGACTGCACCGGTCTCAAACAAACCATGGACGGCCTGTTCCAGGGAGAAGGAATCGGGGAGCGACACCCCGGATTCTTCCGCAAATGTCCGACATTCCTTGTTCATATCTGTAATAAACTATCAGAGGACGGATCTAAGAAGATCAGGTACAGGAATAGGGATCACCCAACAACTGAACCTAAACCCTCATAAATTACACAGAAAGAAGTCCAGAGGTCTTACTTCACTTTTTAATCAGCATCCAATAGATACATGCATCCAATCACAAACTGACTTAGATGCAGCTAAATAGGCACCGTCCTCCACTCACTGAGGAGATGAGGGGTCTGGAGCCTGCAATCACCTGATCGCTTGTTCCACAGTCAGGGCCGATAGTGTCGGAACCTTCAAACTGTTCCAGAAAATGACGTATTTCTCCCAGTAAATGATCACAATCCCCCATGTTCTGTTATACACAGGTTTATCTCCTCTGTGTACTGGAGCAACACAAAAAAGAGAAGAAAAAAAAAAAAAAAAAGGAAAATTGGACAAAATTTCACCCAAAAAGCCAAAATGGTTCAGACATGATTTATTTCCCCCTCTGTAATAATCCTGCGGTCAGTGTCCTCTATAACCTCCACAAGCTTCTTCTTCTTCTGGAGTTTCTCCTCTTCTTTATAATCTGCTCCCGGTCTCTCGTCTTCTCCCAATTTTCAGATCTCTCCACAGGGAATCAATGGGATTTAGATCCGGTCATTGCTGCCTCTTCAGATCTCTCCACAGGGGATCAATGGGATTTAGATCTGGTCTCATTGCTGCCTCTTCAGATCTCTCCACAGGGGATCAATGGGATTTAGATCCGGTGTCATTGCTGCCTCTTCAGATCTCTCCACAGGGGATCATGGATTTAGATCCAGTCATTGCTGCCTCTTCAGATCTCTCCACAGGGGATCAATGGGATTTAGATCTGGTCTCATTGCTGCCTCTTCAGATCTCTCCACAGGGGATCAATGGGATTTAGATCCGGTCATTGCTGCCTCTTCAGATCTCTCCACAGGGGATCAATGGGATTTAGATCTGGTCTCATTGCTGCCTTTCAGATCTCTCCACAGGGGATCAATGGGATTTAGATCCGTCATTGCTGCCTCTTCAGATCTCTCCACAGGGGATCAATGGGATTTAGATCTGGTCTCATTGCTGCCTCTTCAGATCTCTCCACAGGGGCTCAATGGGATTTAGATCCAGTCATTGCTGCCACTTCAGATGTCTCACAGGGGATCAATGGGATTTAGATCCAGTCTCATTGCTGCCTCTTCAGATCTCTCCACAGGGGCACAATGGGATTTAGATCAGTCATTGCTGCCACTTCAGATGTCTCCACAGGGGATCAATGGGATTAGATCTGGTCTCATTGCTGCCTCTTCAGATCTCTCCACAGGGGATCAATGGGATTTAGATCTGGTCTCATTGCTGCCTCTTCAGATCTCTCCACAGGGGATCAATGGGATTTAGATCTGGTCTCATTGCTGCCTCTTCAGATTCTCCACAGGAGATCAATGGGATTTAGATCCGGTCATTGCTGCCTCTTCAGATCTCTCCGGCACTTTGTTTCCTCCATTTCTGGGGCTTCTTGATGTTTGAGGTCATTGTCCTGCTGCAGACCCCTGACCTAGGACACCCCCAGCTTTCTGACACTGGGCTCTACATTGTCACCCAAAATCCTCTGGTATCTTCAGATTTCATGATGTCTTGTACACAGTCAATAACCCCAGTGCCAGAGGCAGGAAAACACGCAAAACATCTGTCCTCCCCATATGTGACTGTAGGTCCTGTGCTCTTTTCTCTGACCTCCGCCATATATGACTGTAGGTCCTGTGCTCCTTTCTCTGACCTCCCCATATGTGACTGTAGGTCCTGTGCTCTTTTCTCTGCCCTCCCCATATGTGACTGTAGGTCTTGTGCTCCTTTCTCTGTCCTCTCCCATATGTGACTGTAGGTCCTGTGCTCCTTTCTCTGACCTCCCCATATGTGACTATAGGTCCAGTGCTCTTTTCTCTGCGCTCCCCCATATGTGACTGTAGGTCCTGTGCTCTTTTCTCTGACCTCCGCCATATATGACTGTAGGTCCTGTGCTCCTTTCTCTGACCTCCCCATGTGTGACTGTAGGTCCTGTGCTCTTTTCTCTGACCTCCCCCATGTGTGACTGTAGGTCCTGTGCTCCTTTCTCTGACCTCCCCCATATGTGACTATAGGTCCAGTGCTCTTTTCTCTGACCTCTCCCATATGTGACTGTAGGTCCTGTGCTCTTTTCTCTGACCTCCCCCATATGTGACTGTAGGTCCTGTGCTCTTTTCTCTGACCTCCCCATATGTGTCTGTAGCTATTGTTATTTATTTATAAAGCGCCATTAGATTCCATGGCGCTTTACATGATGAAAGGGTAGACGAGGAGAAGTTAAATATATTTGGGTAGCCCAGACATCAGGAACAGGAGGGGGGGGAGACCCTGTCTGCTAGGGCTCACAGTCTATGAGGGATCGGAGGGGATACAGTAGGAGGAGGTAGTACCGATCATGAGACGGTGCAGTAAACCGCTTCTCATTGCAGGTTGTAGGCTTAACGGAAGAGGTGGGTCTTCAAGTTTCTTTTGAAGGTTCCTAGGGTAGGCGAGTGCCTGATGTGTTGGGGGAGAGAGTTCCAGAGTATGGGGATGTACGGGGGAAATCTTGTATGCGGTTGAGCGGGGGAAATGAGAGGGGTATAGGGAATGAGCTCTTGGGAGGATGGCAGGGTGCGTGAGGGTGGGTATCGGGAGACCATGTCAGAGATGTATGTAGGGGACAGGTTGTGGATGGCTTTGTATGTCATGGTTAGGGTTTTGAAGCAGGATCTCTGAGAAGTGGGGAACCAATGGAGGGGTTGGCAGAGGGGAGAGACATGGGAATAGCGGGGAGACAGGTGGATGAGTCGGGCAGCAGAGTTTAGGATAGATTGGAGAGGTGCAAAGGAGGTAGTGGGGAGGGCGGTTAGTAGGAGGTTGCAGTAATCAAGGCGGGAGATGATGAGAGCGTGAATAACTGTTTTAGCAGTGTCGTGGTCAAGGAAAGTGCGGATCCAGGAATTATTTTTGAGCTGGAGTCGGCAGGAGGTGGCGAGGGCCTGGATGTGGGGCTTGAAGGAGAGGGAGGAGTCCAGGATTACCCCGAGGCACTTGGCATGGGGGACTGGGGAGAGTGAGCAGTCGTTAGCATTAATGGATATGTCTGGTAGAGGGGGGAGAGCGACTTGGGGGGGGGGGGGGGGGGGGAGTCGGAAGACTATGAACTCAGTTTTGTCCATGTTCAGTTTGAGGAAGCAAGCAGAAGAGAAGGAGGAGATGGCGGACAGGCATTGTGGAATTTTGGATAGTAGGAGGTGATGTCAGGCCCAGATAGATAGATGTGGGTGTCGTCGGCGTAGAGATGACAATGAAGACTGTGGGTGTAGATGGAGAAGAGTAAGAGTCCCAGAACCGAGTCTTGGAGGACACCGACAGATGGGGGTAGGGTGAAGAGGAGGTATGAGAGTGAGTGACGGTGAAAGTCCGGTCCGTTAGATATGATGAGATCCAGGAGAGGGTAGGTCAGTGATGCCAAGAAGGAGAGAATGGTCAACAGTGTCGAAGACGGCAGATAGGTTGAGGAGGTTGAGGAGGAGGAGTAGTGTCGGTTGCTCTTGGCGGTCAGTAGGTCGTTGGTGACTTTGGTCAGGGCTGTTTCAGTGGAGTGATGGGAAAGGTAGCCGGATTGTAGGCGGTCAAAGAGGGAGCAGGAGGAGAGGTGGAGGACAGCTCAGAATGGACGCGCTGTTCAAGTAGTTTTGAGGCGAAGGGGAGAAGAGATATGGGTGATAGCTGGAGACAGATGCTGGATCAAGGGAGGATTTTTTAAGGATGGGTGTGATCAAGACATGTTTGAAGGATGAGGGAAAGATGCCAGTAGCGAGTGATAGGTTGAAGAGGTGGTTAGGGCAGGAAGGAGGACTGTGGCGAGGCTGGGGATGAGGTGGGAGTGGAGTGGGTCGAGGGTACAGATGGAGAGGTGTGATCATGACATAAGGGTGGCGAGTTGATCCTCTGACATGGTGGAAAAGCTTCCTTTTTATGTGGGGGGTTGGGTGGTGATGGGGGAGGGCCGGGGGGACAGTGGGTCAAAGCCTTCTCGATTTTGTCTATCTTATGTTTGAAGAAAGAGGCAAAGTCGTCGTCAGAGATGAGGGGAAGGAGGGGAGGTGCAGGGGGACGGAGTAGGGAGTTGAAAGTTTTGAATAGTAGTTTGGGGTTGTGGGACAGGGCGGTTATTAGAGATGAGAAGTAGACTTGTTTTGCATCGGTGAGTGCAGCTTGAAGGTCGAGAGGGACTGTTTGTAAATGGCGAAGTGGACCTCAGAGTGGGATTTCTTCCATTCTCCGCTCGGTCACCCTGGACGATCGACGCAGCTCTTTAGTGAAGGTGGTGTGCCAGGGTTGCCTGTGTGTGCGAGGTTTTCTTGTATGTGAGGGGGGCAGCGAGGTCGAGAGCTGCAGTTATTGTGGTGTTGTAGAGGGTGGCAGCAGAGTCAGCGTCATGTGAGGAAGCTAAGTCTGTGAAAGGCGGGCGAAGACAAGGTCAAGCGTGTGGCCTTACTTATGAGTGGCCGAGGAGGACCACTGGGAAAGCCCAAAGGAGGAGGTCAGTGAAAGGAGTCTGGAGGCAGCAGGGTGGGAGTATCAATGGGGGATGTTGAAATCGCCCATGATGATAGAGGGGATGTCAGAAAAGAGGAAGTGGAGAAGCCAGGAGGTGAAGTGGTTAAGAAAAGTGGGGGTGGATCCAGGGGGGCGGTAGACGACGGCCAGCTGGAGGTTGCAGGGTTAGAAGATACGAACGGAGTGCACTTCGAAAGAGGGGAGGTTAGCTGAGGGTGGTAGAGTAATTGGGGTAAAAGAGCAGCTGTCAGACAGGAGCAGGCAACTCCTCCACCATGCGTGGCGTTAGGGCGGGGGTGAGTAAAGGGCGAGTCCGCCGTAGGAGAGTGCAGCAGGGGAGGCGTGTCAGAGGGGTGAGCCAGGTTTCGGTGATACCATGGAATGAGAGTTTGCTAATGATGAAAGGTTGTGGATAAAAGGGAGTTTGTTGCATACTGAGTAAGCATTCCATAGTGCTCCGGTAGAGGGACTGGGGGAGCTCCTGTGCTCTTTTCTCTTGCCGTCCCCCATATGTGACTGTAGGTCCTGTGCTCCTTTCTCTGACTCCCCATATGTTACTGTAGGTCCTGTGCTCTTTTCTCTGCCTCCCCTATATGTGACTGTAGGTCCTGTGCTCTTTTCTCTGATCCTCCCCCATATGTGACTGTAGGTCCTGTGCTCTTTTCTCTGATCTCCCCATATGTGACTGTAGGTCCTGTGCTCCTTTCTCTGACCTCCCCATATGTGACTGTAGGTCCTGTGTTCTTTTCTCTGCCCTCCCCCATATGTGACTGTAGGTCCTGTGTTCTTTTCTCTGCCCTCCCCCATATGTGACTGTAGGTTCTGTACTCTTTTCTCTGACCTCCCCCATATGTGACTGTAGGTCCTGTGCTCTTTTCTTTATTATCCCCCATATGTGACTGTAGGTCCTGTACTCTTTTCTCTAACCCCCCATATGTGACTGTAGGTCCTGTGCTCTTTTCTTGACCCCCCCATATGTGACTGTATGTTCCTGTGCTCTTTTCTCTGACCCCCCTATATGTGACTGTAGGTCCGGTGTTTCTATTCTTTGTCAGTTTTATTCAGTTATCAGTAAACAGTAGAATGATTTGCTTTACCAAAAAGTTCTATCTTTTCTCATCTGTCCACAAGACACTTTCCCAGGAGGATTTTGATTAGTCATGTATTTTTGCTTTTTCTGCCTCTGTGTCAGCAGTGGGGCCCTGCTGGGTCTCCTCCATAGAGTTTCATGTCATTCACATGGGAGGATAGTTTGTGCTGACACTGATGTCCCCTGAGTCTGCAGGATGGCTTTCCTTCTCTGGAAACTTGATTGAGGCCACCATTCGGACTATCCTGCTTTGCAACCTTTCATCAATTCTTCTCTGCTGTCCACATCCAGGAAGATTAGCTACAGTGCCATCAGTTGTAAACTTCTTCATTATGTTGGGCATCCTGGACAAATGAACATCAAGATCTCTGAAGATGGACTTGTCACCTTCAGATTGTTGAAATTTTTCAACAATCTTGCTTCTCGCGTCCTCAGTCAGTTCTCTTCTCTTTCTGTTTTCCATGCTCAGTGTGACACACACAGACACAATGCAAAATTGAGGCAACTTCTCCCCCTTTTTACCTGGTTTCAGGTGTGATTCTCATATTGCCCACAGGTGAGTGTGATCGGGCGTCACATGCTGGAAGCAAAAGGTGTTTACTCACAATTTTGGAAAGGTGCCAACAATTTTGTCTGCCACTTTTTTGGGGTTTTGGGTGAAATTATGCCAATTAGTTTTATTGTGTTAACATGAGGAATTGTATACATTTCTTGGATGAATACGTCATTCTCTGGAACACTTTCAGCCATGACTTTATATGGCAAAAACTCCTCTGGATTCAACTGAAGAGTGGGGTTGTAGCGGTGGGGGGGGGTGATCTAGTTTGGTGTCATTCACCTGCCATGTTTCGCCGTCTTACCTGGGAGAATGGGATCTGCCCCCTCTCGGCCCGGGCAAAAGACCCATCTGAGCCGCTCTTCGCAAACACCTTCAGTAGGAATCCCCTGTAAGGAAACAAGACTAAAAGTGAAATACCGATACGGCAGATTCAGACGGCGTAACCTCCATCAGGGTGTGCACAACTAACAACGCCCGGACAGACCCCCGACCAGTGGTCACCCAGGTGTGATCATATACGGGAGCATCTCCATGAATTACAATATCATCAAAAAGATCATTTATTTCAGTAATTCAACACATAAAGTGACACACATATATTATATAGAGTCATTACACACAGAGGGATCTATTTCAAGTGTTTATTTCTGTTAATGTTGATGATTATGGAAACCCAAAGGTCGTTATCTCAGAAAATTAAAGTAGGGAGAATGAAGGGGCTGAGAGATAACATATAACTTAAATAGGTATCAGAGGCTTCACCTTGTGTGGTTGTGAGAGTCACAACCACTATAAAAGCAGATCACGGCTGCTGCAGTCCCCAGCGTGGTGCATATAGAGTTGGGAGGATGAAGGGTTAAACACCGCACTGCTGTATTTCACCAGACATCAAAGGGTGAATGAATATAATATTGATTTATTAGTCAACAGGAAACATGGCAATATGATATTGACCCTCCCTGAGGAAGAGGCCAGGGAGCCCTGAAACGTGTTGACTAATAAATCAATATTATATCCACCCTTTGATGTCTGGTGGAATACGGCAGCTATGAAGATAGCACCAGTTGAAGGCACGAAACAGGCTATTGTCCACCGTTCTCCACTCCCCTTCCTGTATAATGGATCCGGAATAAAGGTGACTGGGACTTCTCTGATGGATTCTTTATAAGAAAACCCCTATTTATTATAACAATGGCCGGACCGGACAAGACCCCAGGTTCTGTCTATTGTGTCCCCCCATCTTCTTATACATTGTAGCTTGTGATCAGGACCCTCGCTCCTCCTGGTAAACCTTCTTCAGGACGGAGCACTAATTAATTGTACTTGTAAGTTCTTATGAATCAAAACTTGTTTACTTTCTCCTGTGTAAATACACGAGCAAGAAGGTGCGAGCGGCTTTGTTCACACGGTGCAGAGTTACAGTTGTGCTGAACAGTTTACACGCCCCGGCAGACTTCTTTTCTTTCTTGGCCCTTTCTTCAGACAATACAAATGATGACACAGTCTCTCTTTCTTTCCCCTCATGGTCACTGGTTGGGTGAAGCTAGTTATTGTCAGACTACTGTGTTTTCTCATTATGAATCATAATGACCCTGATCAATAGTTCACATACCCTGGTGATTTTGGCCTGATAACATGCATAGAGATTGACACAGATGGGTCTGAATGGCTAATAAAGGTAACATCCTCACCTGTGACCTGTTTGCTTATAATTAGTGTGTGCATAAAAGCTGAGGGAGTATCTGGGATCCAGACAGACTCTTGCATCTCTCATCCAGCCACTGATGTTTCTGGATTGGGAGTCATGGGGAAAGCAAAAGAATTGTCAATGGATCTATGGGAAAAGATAGTTAAACTTTATGAAACAGGAAAGGGATATAGAAAGACATCCAAGGAATTGATAATGCCAGTCAGCAGTGTACAAACTGTGATTAACAAATGGAAAATCAGGGGCTCTGTAAAAACCAAACCACGATCAGATATCAAGAAAAATTTCACCCACAGCTGCCAGGAAAATTGTTCGAGATGCAAAGAAAAACCTACAAATAACATCAGCTGAAATCCAGGAATCACTGAACACTAGCGGTGTGGCTGTATCACGATGCAGAATAAGGAGGCTATGGAAGAAAATGGGCTGCATGGTCGAGTCACCAGAAGAAGCCATTACTGGGCAAATGTCACAAAGTATCTCTCCTACAACATGACAAACAGCACAGAGACAAGATCCAAACTTCTAGAACAAGGGAATTTGGAGTGATGAGAACAAAATCAAACTTTTTGGCCACAACCATAAACGTTACATTTGGAGAAGAGTCAACATGGACTATGATGAAAGGAACACCATTCCTACTGTAAAGCATGGAGGTGGATCACTGATGATGTGGGCATGTGTGAGCTACAAAGGCACAGGAAACTTGGTCAGCATTGAAGGAAAGATGAATGCAGCACAATATCAGAAAATACTGGAGGGAAATTTACACTCATCAGCCCGGAAGCTGAACATGGGACGTACTTGGATGTTCCAACACGTCAACGATCCAAAACACAAGGCCACATTGACCTGTCATTGTCTACAGCAGAACAAAGTGAAGGTTCTGGAGTGGCCATCTCAGTCTCCTGACCTCAATATCATTGAGCCGCTCTGGGGAGAACTCAAGCAAAGCGCATTTCATGCAAGAAAGCCCAGGAATTTACAGGAACTGGAGGCTTTCTACCAAGAAGAATGGGCAGCTTTACCATCAGAGCAAATAAAGAGCCTCATCCACAACTACCAAAAAAGACTTCAAGCTGTCATTGATGTTAGAGGGGGCAATACACGGGATTAAGAACTGGGGAATGTGAACTGTAGATCAGGGTCATTTGGATGTTTTTGGTTCTCATTATGATTTATAAAGAGAAAACTCAGTAGTCTGACAATAAATGGCTTCACCCAACACTGACCATGAGGGGAAAAAAGAGAGAATGTGTTATCATTTATATTGCCTGAAATAAGGCCAAGAAAGAAACAAATCTACCGGGATGTGGAAACTTTTGAGCACAACTGTAAATACTTTTATACCTAAAAATACCAACGTTATTCTAGGAGCGACAGTATTCTTGTCCCTTTCCGAGCACAGAGACTCCTTCTTCAGGCCAGATCACAAATGAATTACCGTACACTCGTAAATTGTGGAACTACATTTGTTTACTTTAGTCTTTATAAAGTGGCTCCGAGGATCTTTCTGGTTTGGACAGGAGACATTATATATTCTTTACCTTATATAAAGGGTTCACTTTCTCCTGTGTAAATACATGAGCAAGAAGGTGTGCGCAGCTTTGCTACATTCTCTCAGCTTGACATTATAAAATATACTTTTCTTTCCCCAAAGAAAATTGGGATAAAAGGGGGTGCATCTTTTAATCCAGATGTAGTTCACTGGTGGTGGTGAAGCAGGGCCACAGCTGAAAAAAGTCAGTGGCAGCCCAAGTGGGGCAATGGGCGCCATTGATATCTGGGCAGTGGATGCAATGGGGTTCAGGAAGATGGCTGCAGAGACTGCGCGCGCACATACTGACATCTCAGAGAGCTCAATCTGCGCATGCGCCGCCTCCGCAACCAGTTTTCTGAAGTCCATTGCATCAAGAAAATCCAACTCTGCCTCCACCAATATGGGCACAGACTGACTCAACAACAGTGTGTACCTGGACTGTCCCTAGGCTAGTCCCTGTTCCCAAGATTTTCCCTGAAAGTGGGGATGCCAGGGTATTGTACCTTACTAATCCCCTGGATTACTCCCCAAGGGGAGTGAAGGTGCAGGAGAGCAAGGAAGCACACAGAAGAACCCAAACAGGGCAACAGGTATAGCAGGGTTCTAGAAGATGGGTAGATATATCGGAAGGGGAGGGTAATTACAAGCTACAGCTGAATACTAAGAATACTTCATCCAGCAGTGAAAAGGTCCTTAACCCCTTCAGTATAGCAAAGCAAGCACACAGGTAAAGCTTTCAAGTGAGCTCTGCAGAAAGCCTGCAATTAATCAAAACACTGAGACCTTCTGACCTCAGGTCCCCCAGAGGTGACTCATGACATTTGTGCATGAGAAAGATGGGTCCAGGAGTCGACCAAAGGAGTACTAATGAATATAAGGATTGTACAGTAGAGTAGAGAGGATGGCTTAGTGATCTGGAGTCAGCCTGGTGGAGGTGTGAAGTGTGTATATTCATTTTCGATCTCGAGCCATGGAGACTTGATGTATGAACGCACTGTATAAAGATAAATCTTGTGCAGCCTAAACAGGTCCACCAGGGTCTCCTCCGACCCTAGATACGTCCACCAGGGTCTCCTCCGACCCTAGATACGTCCACCAGGGTCTCCTCCGACCCTAGATACGTCCACCAGGGTCTCCTCCGACCCTAGATACGCCCACCAGGGTCTCATCCGACCCTAGATACGCCCACCAGGGTCTCCTCCGACCCTAGATACGTCCACCAGGGCCTCCTCCAAACCTAGATACGTCCACCAGGGCCTCCTCCGACCCTAGATACGCCCACCAGGGTCTCCTCCAACCCTAGATACGCCCACCAGGGTCTCATCCGACCCTAGATACGCCCACCAGGGTCTCCTCCGACCCTAGATACGTCCACCAGGGCCTCCTCCAAACCTAGATACGTCCACCAGGGCCTCCTCCGACCCTAGATACGTCCACCAGGGTCCCCTCCGACCCTAGATACGTCCACCAGGGTCTCCTCTGACCCTAGATACGTCCACCAGGGTCTCCTCCAACCCTAGATACGTCCACCAGGGTCTCCTCCAACCCTAGATACGTCCACCAGGGTCTTCTCCAACCCTAGATACGTCCACCAGGGTCTCCTCCAACCCTAGATACGTCCACCAGGGTCTTCTCCAACCCTAGATATGTCCACCAGGGTCTTGTTAGATTAAGTCCTATTGTCAAAGTCCCATCGGGGTTTACATTTGAACCCATCTCCCGCAAAACAGGATTCAGACCTATGCACCGATGGGGCTGTTGACTTTAATGGTGGAGGCTGATTCACCGTGTCATGCATCATTTTTCGGGAGTATACGTCTACTGGAAGCGGACGACCAGATGCAGTCTACAATGTCTTAGTGTCCATCTGCAGCAGACATATACTCCAAAAAATGGTGAATCAGTCTGAAACATTAAAGTCATTGGCCCCGTCTGAATCCTGTTTTGCTTGGGGTTCGGATGTAAGCCCTGACAGGACCACTGAGCATGTAGGAGAACGCTACGTTAAAGCGCTCTGATCAGCTTCAATCCTCAGATTTTTCTCTCTCAGTCGTCCTTACAATGACCTTTCAGTATTAAGACTTAGAAATCTTCCATTCTGTGTCCCGGTCCACAGACACAATATCATTCTGTACTGTATCAGCTTAACAGAAAGTAATGTAAAGCTGCAGGAATCCATGTGATCCCGGCCCCACTGTGAAGTCAGGAGACTAATAGTCACATCCATGGGGGGCCGATTTATTTTCTCAAGGGCCCACGAGGACCAGGAACATTTGTGGAGGGTCAAGCTTAATTCAGCTCAACTTTACATCAGTAAGACACATTTAAAAATAAAGGTAACACACCCCCTACCCCGGCGCCATTGAGACCCTCTGACCACCTGCACCGGAGCCATTCATACAGCGGGAGGCCGCACGCAACCCCTGGTATTCAGCGGGAGGCCACACACGCCCCTGGTATTCAGCGGGAGGCCACACGCGCCCCTGCTATTCAGCGGGAGGCCACACGCGCCCCTGGTATTCAGCGGGAGGCCACACGCGCCCCTGGTATTCAGCGGGAGGCCACACGCGCCCCTGGTATTCAGCGGGAGGCCACACGCGCCCCTGGTATTCAGCGGGAGGCCACACGCGCCCCTGGTATTCAGCGGGAGGCCACACGCGCCCCTGGTATTCAGCGGGAGGCCACACACGGCCCTGGTATTCAGCGGGAGGCCACACACGGCCCTGGTATTCAGCGGGAGGCCACACACGGCCCCTGGTATTCAGCGGGAGGCCACACGCGCCCCTGGTATTCAGCGGGAGGCCACACGCGCCCCTGGTATTCAGCGGGAGGCCACACGCGCCCCTGGTATTCAGCGGGAGGCCACACGCGCCCCTGGTATTCAGCGGGAGGCCACACGCGCCCCTGGTATTCAGCGGGAGGCCACACGCGCCCCTGGTATTCAGCGGGAGGCCACACACAGCCCTGGTATTCAGCGGGAGGCCACACACAGACCTGGTATTCAGCGGGAGGCCACACGCGGCCTTGGTATTCAGCGGGAGGCCACTCGCGGCCCTGGTATTCAGCGGGAAGCCACACGCGGCCCTGGTATTCAGCGGGAAGCCACACGCGGCCCTGGTATTCAGCGGGAGGCCACACGCGGCCCTGGTATTCAGCGGGAGGCCACACGCGGCCCTGGTATTCAGCGGGAGGCCACACACGCCCCTGGTATTCAGCGGGAGGCCACACGCGGCCCTGGTATTCAGCGGGAGGCCACTCGCGGCCCTGGTATTCAGCGGGAGGCCACACCTGGTATTCAGCGGGAGGCCACACACGGCCCTGGTATTCAACGGGAGGCCACACACGGCCCTGGTATTCAGCGGGAGGCCACACACGGCCCTGGTATTCAGCAGGAGGCCACACACGGCCCTGGTATTCAGCGGGAGGCCACACCTGGTATTCAGCGGGAGGCCACACACGGCCCTGGTATTCAGCGGGAGGCCACACACGGCCCTGGTATTCAGCGGGAGGCCACACACGGCCCTGGTATTCAGCAGGAGGCCACACACGGCCCTGGTATTCAGCGGGAGGCCACACCTGGTATTCAGCGGGAGGCCACACGCGGCCCCCGGTATTCAGCGGGAGGCCACACACGGCCCTGGTATTCAGCGGGAGGCCACACACGGCCCTGGTATTCAGCAGGAGGCCACACACGGCCCTGGTATTCAGCGGGAGGCCACACGCGGCCCTGATATTCAGCGGGAGGCCACACGCGGCCCTGATATTCAGCGGGAGGCCACACGCGGCCCTGATATTCAGCGGGAGGCCACACGTGGTATTCAGCGGGAGGCCACACGCGGCCCTGGTATTCAGTGGAAGGCCGCATATGCCCCGGTATTCAGCGGAAGGCCGCATACGCCCCCAGTATACAGCAGGAGGCTGCAAGTGGCCCCCGGTACACAGCGGCAAGTCGCACACGGCCCACAGTATACAGCAGGAGGCTGCGCGCGGCTCTCAGTATACAGCAGGAGGTCACACACAGCCCCCAGTATACAGCAGGAGGTCACACACAGCCCTCAGTATACAGCAGGAGGCTGCACAAAGCCTCCAGTATATAACATATACATCCCCTCCCTCCCTATACACTCTCCTTCCTTCCTCACACACCATAGACCCCCAGCCCTGACACCACAGCTTTCTTTCCCAATTCCCATCTCCAATTGTGTCACGTGACTCCCCTGTGACGTCACTGGCCGGCGTACACACAGGTGCCCTGTACCACGTGACTCCCCATGTGACGTCACTGGCCGGGACCGTACACACTTGAGCCCTGCTGCACCACGTGACGGCGCAGACCCCGGAGCTCGCACTGACTCACCCGGGCAGACGGTGCGTCTCCTCCAGCGTCTTGAATGCGGCCTGCAGCCCGGGGGTGAGCAGCACCCCGCCCAGATCAAACAGCACGAAGCGCTTAGCGGCCATGTCTGCGCTCTGCTGCCCGGGACACCGGCGACCTCTGTACCGCGGGGCCCCGCCCCTACAGTCAGGTGGGCGGGGCCTGTGTATATACAGCTCATGTCTGCAGTATATACACTCAGTGCTCCTCTGCGGTCAGGTGGGCGGGGCCTGTGTATACAGCTCATGTCTGCAGTATGAAGAACGGACACACACAAGACTGGCACAAAGATCATGGGCGTCAAAGTGGGCACTGAGGTATTGAAGGGGTTAAATGGGCCACTGATCTAACACCTGATTTACATACCTAGTGATGCCCAAGGTCGTTCAACCCCTCAAAAACTGCTGTTACTTATTCAAATCTGGGAAAAATTGGGTCTCTGCATAATTTGATGCCCAGAACCCATTTGGGCCAAGCTGGAGTGACATGAATTTGATGTGGGACATCACTAGATACGTCCACCAGGGTCTCCTCCAGCCCTAGATACGTCCACCAGGGTCTCCTCCGACCCTAATACGTCCACCAGGGTCTCCTCCAACCCTAGATACCTCCACAGGGTTCCTCCAACCCTAGATACCTCCACCAGGGTCTCCTCCAACCCTAGATACCTCCACAGGGTCTCCTCCACCCTAGATACGTCCACCAGGGTCTCCTCCACCCTAGATACGTCCACCAGGGTTCTCCGACCCTAGATACGTCCACCAGGTCTCCTCCAACCCTAGATACATCCACCAGGTCTTCTCCAACCCTAGATACCTCCACCAGGGTCTCCCCAACCTAACATCACAGGGTCTTCCCCACCCTAGATACGTCCACCAGGGTCTCCTCCAACCCTAGATACGTCCACCAGGGTCTCCTCCACCCTAGATACGTCCACCAGGGTCTCTCCAACCCTAGATACCTCCACCAGGGTCTCCTCCAACCCTAGATACTCTCCACCAGGGTCTCCTCCAACCCTAGATACCTCCACCAGGGTCTCCTCCAACCCTAGATACGTCCACCAGGGTCTCCTCCAGCCCTAGATACGTCCACCAGGGTCTCCTCCGACCCTAGATACGTCCACCAGGGTCTCCTCCAACCCTAGATACTCCACCAGGTCTTCTCCAACCTAGATACTCCACCAGGGTCTCCTCCAACCCTAGATAGTCCACCAGAGGCTACTTCTCCATCAACCTAGATACGTCCACCAGGGTCTCCTCCAACCCTAGATACGTCCACCAGGTCTCTCCACCCTAGATACGTCCACCAGGGTCTCCTCCAACCCTAGATACGTCCACCAGGGTCTCCTCCACCCTAGATACTCCACCAGGGTCTCTCCACCCTAGATACTCCACCAGGGTCTCCTCCAACCCTAGATACGTCCACCAGGGTCTCCTCCGACCCTAGATACGTCCACCAGGGTCTCCTCCAACCTAGATACGTCCACCAGGGTCTCTCCAACCCAAATCCACCAGGTCTTCCACCTGTACCACCAGGGTCTCCTCCAACCCTAGATACGTCCACCAGGTCTCCTCCGACCCTAGATACGTCCACCAGGGTCTCCTCCACCCTAGATACGTCCACCAGGTCTCCTCCAACCCTAGATACTCCACCAGGGTCTCCTCCAACCCTAGATACGTCCACCAGGGTCTCCTCCAACCCTAGATACTCCACCAGGTCTCCTCCGACCCTAGATACTCCACCAGGGTCTCCTCCAACCCTAGATACGTCCACCAGGGTCTCCTCCAACCCTAGATACGTCCACCAGGGTCTCCTCCAACCCTAGATACGTCCACCAGGGTCTCCTCCAACCCTAGATACGTCCACCAGGGTCTCCTCCAACCCTAGATACTCCACCAGGTCTCCTCCACCCTAGATACTCCACCAGGGTCTCCTCCAACCCTAGATACTCCACCAGGTCTCCTCCGACCCTAGATACGTCCACCAGGGTCTCCTCCAACCCTAGATACGTCCACCAAGTGGATCTCCTCCACCCTAGATACGTCCACCAGGGTCTCCTCCACCTAGATACGTCCACCAGGGTCTCCTCCAACCCTAGATACTCCACCAGGGTCTCCTCCAACCCTAATACGTCACCAGGGTCTCTCCAACCCTAATACGTCACCAGGGTCTCCTCCACCCTAGATACGTCCACCAGGGTCTCCTCCAACCCTAGATACGTCCACCAGGGTCTCCACCCTAGATACTCACCAGTCTCCTCCACCCTAGATACTCCCCAGGGTCTCCCCAACCCTAGATACTCCACCAGGGTCTCCTCCAACCCTAGATACGTCCACCAGGTCCCTCCAACCCTAGATACGTCCACCAGGTCTCCTCACCCTAGATACGTCCCAGGGTCTCCTCCACCCTAGATACGTCCCAGGTCTCTCCACCTAGATACTCCACCAGGGTCTCCTCCACCCTAGATACTCCACCAGGTCTCCTCCAACCCTAGATACGTCCACCAGGTCTCCTCCAACCCTAGATACGTCCACCAGGGTCTCCTCCACCTATACGTCCACCAGGTCTCCTCCACCCTAGATACTCCACCAGGGTCTCCTCCACCCTAGATACTCCACCAGGGTCTCCTCCACCCTAGATACGTCCCCAGGGTCTCCTCCAACCTAATACGTCCACCAGGTCCCCACCCAGATACGTCCACCAGGTCTCCCCACCCTAGAACTCCACAGGTTCCTCCAACCCAGATACGTCCACCAGGGCTCCCCCCCTAGATACGTCCCCAGGTCTCCTCCAACCTAATACTCCACCAGGGTCTCCCCAACCCTAGATACGTCCACCAGGGTCTCCTCCACCCTAGATACGTCCACCAGGTCTCCTCCACCTAGATACGTCCCCAGGGTCTCCTCCACCCTAATACTCCACCAGGGTCTCCTCCACCCTAGATACTCCACCAGGGTCTCCTCCAACCCTAGATACGTCCACCAGGTCTCCTCCAACCAATACGTCCACCAGGGCTCCCAACCCTAATACTCCACCAGGCTCCTCCACCAATATCCCGGTCCTCACCAAACCAGGCTCCTCCACCTAGATACTCCCCAGGTCTCCTCCCCCATCTCCACCGGGTTCCACCCTAATACTCCACCAGGGTTCCCACCCTAGATCGCCACCAGGTCTCCTCCACCTAATCCCCCCCCCCCCCCCCCCCCCACCTAGATACGTCCACCAGGGTCTCCTCCGACCCTAGATACGTCCACCAGGGTCTCCTCCACCCTAGATACGTCCACCAGGGTCTCCTCCAACCCTAGATACGTCCACCAGGGTCTCCTCCACCCTAGATACGTCCACCAGGGTCTCCTCCGACCCTAGATACGTCCACCAGGGTCTCCTCCAACCCTAGATACGTCCACCAGGGTCTCCTCCAACCCTAGATACGTCCACCAGGGTCTCCTCCAACCCTAGATACGTCCACCAGGGTCTCCTCCAACCCTAGATACGTCCACCAGGGTCTCCTCCACCCTAGATACGTCCACCAGGGTCTCCTCCGACCCTAGATACGTCCACCAGGGTCTCCTCCAACCCTAGATACGTCCACCAGGGTCTCCTCCAACCCTAGATACGTCCACCAGGGTCTCCTCCACCCTAGATACGTCCACCAGGGTCTCCTCCAACCCTAGATACGTCCACCAGGGTCTCCTCCAACCCTAGATACGTCCACCAGGGTCTCCTCCACCCTAGATACGTCCACCAGGGTCTCCTCCACCCTAGATAACTCCACCAGGGTCTCCTCCAACCCTAGAATACGTCTCCACCAGGGTCTCCTCTCAACCCTAGATACGTCCACCAGGGTCTCCTCCACCCTAGATACGTCCACCAGGGTCTCCTCCCACCCTAGATACGTAGTCTCACCAGGAGATACTCCTCCAACCCTAGATACGTCCACCAGGGTCTCCTCCGACCCTAGATACGTCCACCAGGGTCTCCTCCAACCCTAGATACGTCCACCAGGGTCTCCCCCAACCTAGATACGTCCACCAGGGTCTACCTCCAACCCTAGATACGTCCACCAGGGTCTCCTCCGACCCTAGATACCTCCACCAGGGTCTCCTCCAACCCTAGATACGTCCACCAGGGTCTTCCCCCAACCACTAGATATACTCCACCAGGGTCTCCTCCGACCCTAGATACGTCCACCAGGGTCTCCTCCAACCCTAGATACGTCCACCAGGGTCTTCCTCCGACCCTAGATACGTCCACCAGGGTCTCCTCCGACCCTAGATACGTCCGCCAGGGTCTCTCTCCAACCCTAGATACGTCCACCAGGGTCTCCTCCAACCCTAGATACGTCCACCAGGGTCTTCCTCCAACCCCTAGATACGTCCACCAGGGTCTCCTCCAACCCTAGATACGTCCACCAGGGTCTCCTCCAGCCCTAGATACGTCCACGCAGGGTTCCTCCAACCCTAGATACTCCACCAGGGTCTCCTCCGACCCTAGATACATCCACCAGGGTCTCCTCCAACCCTAGATACGTCCACCAGGGTCTCCATCTCCGACCCTAGATACGTCCACCAGGGTCTCCTCCGACCCTAGATACGTCCACCAGGGTCTCCTCCGACCCTAGATACGTCCACCAGGGTCTCCTCCAACCCTAGATACGTCCACCAGGGTCTCCTCCGACCCTAGATACGTCCCCAGGGTCTCCTCCGAACCTAGATACGTCCACCAGGGTCTCCTCCAACCCTAGATACGTCCACCAGGGTCTCCTCCGACCCTAGATACGTCCACCAGGGTCTCCTCCGAACCCTAGATACGTCCACCAGGGTCTCCTCCAACCCTAGATACGTCCACCAGGGTCTCCTCCACACCCTAGATACGTCCACCAGGGTCTCCTCCACCCTAGATACGTCCACAGGGTCTCCTCCAACCCTACAATGTCCACCAGGGTCTCCTCCGACCCTAGATACGTCCACCAGGGTCTCCTCCAACCCTAGATAGTCCACCAGGGTCTCTCCCACCCTAGATACGTCCACCAGGGTCTCCTCCGACCCTAGATACGTCCACCAGGGTCTCCTCCGACCCTAGATACGTCCACCAGGGTCTCCTCCAACCCTAGATACGTCCACCAGGGTCTCCTCCGACCCTAGATACGTCCACCAGGGTCTCCTCCGACCCTAGATACGTCCGCCAGGGTCTTCTCCAACCCTAGATACTCCACCAGGGTCTTCTCCAACCCTAGATACGTCCCACCAGGGTCTCCTCCAACCCTAGATACGTCCACCAGGGTCTCCTCCACCCTAGATACGTCCACAGGGTCTCCTCCAACCCTAGATACCTCCACCAGGGTCTCCTCCGACCCTAGATACGTCCGCCAGGGTCTCCTCCAACCTAGATACGTCCACCAGGGTCTCCTCCAACCCTAGATACGTCCACCAGGGTCTCCTCCGACCCTAGATACGTCCACCAGGGTCTCCTCCAACCCTAGATACGTCCACCAGGGTCTCCTCCAACCCTAGATACGTCCACCAGGGTCTCCTCCGACCCTAGATACGTCCACCAGGGTCTCCTCCAACCCTAGATACGTCCACCAGGGTCTCCTCCAACCCTAGATACGTCCACCAGGGTCTCCTCCGACCCTAGATACGTCCACCAGGGTCTCCTCCACCCTAGATACGTCACCAGGGTCCCCCCCCCCCCCCTTTTTTAATACGTCCACCAGGGTCTCCTCGACCCTAGATACGTCCACCAGGGTCTCCTCCACCCTAGATACGTCCACCAGGGTCTCTCGACCCTAGATACGTCCACCAGGGTCTCCTCCACCCTAGATATCCACCAGGGTCTCCTCGACCCTAGATACGTCCACCAGGGTCTCCTCCACCCTAGATACGCCACCAGGGTCTCCTCCAACCCTAGATAGTCCACCAGGGTCTCCTCGACCCTAGATACGTCCCCAGGGTCTCCTCCACCCTAGATACGTCCACCAGGGTCTCCTCCACCCTAGATACGTCCCCAGGGTCTCCTCCACCCTAGATACGTCCACCAGGGTCTCCTCCACCCTAGATACGTCCACCAGGGTCTCCTCCAACCCTAGATACGTCCACCAGGGTCTCCTCCGACCTGATACGTCCACCAGGGTCTCTCCGACCCTAGATACGTCACCAGGGTCTCCTCCAACCCTAGATACGTCACCAGGGTCTCCTCCACCCTAGATACGTCCACCAGGGTCTCCTCCACCCTAGATACGTCCACCAGGGTCTCCTCGACCCTAGATACGTCCACCAGGGTCTCCTCCAACCTAGATACTCCACCAGGGTCTCCTCCACCCTAGATACGTCCACCAGGGTCTCCTCCGACCCTAGATACGTCCACCAGGGTCTCCTCCGACCCTAGATACATCCACCAGGGTCTCCTCCAACCCTAGATACGTCCACCAGGGTCTCCTCCGACCCTAGATACGTCCACCAGGGTCTCCTCCGACCCTAGATACGTCCACCAGGGTCTCCTCCGACCCTAATACGTCCACCAGGGTCTCCTCCGTCCCTAGATACGTCCACCAGGGTCTCCTCCGACCCTAGATACATCCACCAGGGTCTCCTCCGACCCTAGATACGTCCACCAGGGTCTCCTCCAACCCTAGATACGTCCACCAGGGTCTCCTCCAACCCTAGATACATCCACCAGGGTCTCCTCCAACCCTAGATACGTCCACCAGGGTCTCCTCCAACCCTAGATACGTCCACCAGGGTCTCCTCCAACCCTAGATACGTCCACCAGGGTCTCCTCCAACCCTAGATACGTCCACCAGGGTCTCCTCCAACCCTAGATACATCCACCAGGGTCTCCTCCAACCCTAGATACGTCCACCAGGGTCTCCTCCAACCCTAGATACGTCCGCCAGGGTCTCCTCCAACCCTAGATACGTCCACCAGGGTCTCCTCCAACCCTAGATACATCCACCAGGGTCTCCTCCAACCCTAGACAGGTCCACCAGGGTCTCCTCCGACCCTAGATACGTCCACCAGGGTCTCCTCCAACCCTAGATACATCCACCAGGGTCTCCTCCAACCCTAGATAGGTCCACCAGGGTCTCCTCCGACCCTAGATACGTCCACCAGGGTCTCCTCCAACCCTAGATACGTCCAACAGGGTCTCCTCCAACCCTAGACAGGTCCACCAGGGTCTCCTCCGACCCTAGATACGTCCACCAGAGTCTCCTCCGACCCTAGATACGTCCACCAGGGTCTCCTCCAACCCTAGATACGTCCACCAGGGTCTCCTCCGACCCTAGATACGTCCACCAGGGTCCCCTCCGACCCTAGATACGTCCACCAGGGTCTCCTCCGACCCTAGATACGTCCACCACGGTCTCCTCCGACCCTAGATACGTCCACCAGGGTCTCCTCCGACCCTAGATACGTCCACCACGGTCTCCTCCGACCCTAGATACGTCCACCAGGGTCTCCTCCGACCCTAGATACATCCACCAGGGTCTCCTCCGACCCTAGATACGTCCACCAGGGTCTCCTCCAATCCTAGATACATCCACCACCACCAGGGTGTCCTCCAACCCTAGATACGTCCACCAGGGTGTCCTCCAACCCTAGATACGTCCACCAGGGTCTCCTCCAATCCTAGATACATCCACCAGGGTGTCCTCCAACCCTAGATACGTCCACCAGGGTCTCCTCCAACCCTAGATACGTCCACCAGGGTCTCCTCCAACCCTAGATACATCCACCAGGGTCTCCTCCAACCCTAGACAGGTCCACCAGGGTCTCCTCCAACCCTAGATACATCCACCAGGGTGTCCTCCAACCCTAGATACGTCCACCAGGGTCTCCTCCAACCCTAGATACGTCCACCAGGGTCTCCTCCAACCCTAGATACATCCACCAGGGTCTCCTCCAACCCTAGACAGGTCCACCAGGGTCTCCTCCAACCCTAGATACATCCACCAGGGTCTTCTCCAACCCTAGATAGGTGCACCAGGGTCTTCTCCGACCCTAGATACGTCCACCAGGGACTCATCCGACCCTAGATACGTCCACCAGGGTCTCCTCCGACCCTAGATACGTCCACCAGGGTCTCCTCCGACCCTAGATACGTCCACCAGGGTCTCCTCCGACCCTAGATACATCCACCAGGGTCTTCTCCAACCCTAGATACGTCCACCAGGGTCTCCTCCAACCCTACATACGTCCACCAGGGTCTCCTCCAACCCTATATACATCCACCAGGGTCTCCTCCAACCCTATATACATCCACCAGGGTCTCCTCCAACCCTAGCTATGTCCACCAGGGTCTCTTCCAACTCTAGATACGTCCACCAGGGTCTTCTCCGACTCTAGATACGTCCACCAGGGTCTCCTCCAACCCTAGATACGTCCACCAGGGTCTCCTCCAACCCTAGATACATCCACCAGGGTCTCCTCCAACCCTAGATACGTCCGCCAGGGTCTTCTCCAACCCTAGATACGTCCACCAGGGTCTTCTCCAACCCTAGATAGGTCCACCAGGGTCTCCTCCAACCCTAGATACATCCACCAGGGTCTCCTCCAACCCTAGATACATCCACCAGGGTCTTCTCCAACCCTAGATACATCCACCGGGGTCTCCTCCAACCCTAGATACGTTCACCAGGGTCTTCTCCAACCCTAGATACGTCCACCAGGGTCTTCTCCAACCCTAGATACGTCCGCCAGGGTCTCCTTCAACCCTAGGTACATCCACCAGGGTGTCCTCCAACCCTAGATACGTCCACCAATGTCTCCTCCGACCCTAGATACGTCCACCAGGGTCTCCTCCGACCCTAGATACGTCCACCAGGGTCTTGTTAGATCAAGTCCTATTGTCAAAGTCCCGTCAGGGTTTACATCTGAACCCATCTCCCGCAAAACAGGATTCAGACCTATGCACTGATGGGGCTGTTGACGTTAATGGTGCAGACTGATTCACCGTGTCATGCATCATTTTTTGGGAGTATACGTCTACTGGAAGCGGACGACCAGATGCAGTCTACAATGTCTTGGTTTCCATCTCCAGTAGACATATTCTCCAAAAATGGTGCACGATAGCGCCCATGGTGAATCAGTCTGCAACATTAAAGTCACTGGCCCCGTCTGAATCCTGTTTTGCTTGGGGTTCGGATGTAAGCCCCGACAGGACCACTGAGCATGTAGGAGAACGCTACGTTAAAGCGCTCTGATCAGCTGGAATCAGAGGTGTAACTAGGTTTTCTGGCACCCGGGGCAAAGATTTATTTTGGTGCCCCCCCACCGCCGCTAATTTTTATTTTATGTGTAGCTCTATTGAAACGCTCACTTACTAAGTAAAGCTACATACAGCTGTGCTGTGTGTGCAGCCTGCGCATGCTCTATATACAGCATTGCTCTGTGTGTGCACAGGTGGGGGCACAGGAGGGAGGGCTGTGCATGTGATGTATCCTGTATACTGCACACAGGTGGGGGCACAGGAGGGAGGGCTGTGCATGTGATGTGCCCTGTATATGTCACACAGGTGGGGACACAGGAGGGAGGGCTGTGCATGTGATGTATCCTGTATACTGCACACAGGTGGGGGCACAGGAGGGAGGGCTGTGCATGTGATGTATCCTGTATACTGCACACAGGTGGGGGCACAGGAGGGAGGGCTGTGCATGTGATGTGCCCTGTATATGTCACACAGGTGGGGGCACAGGAGGGAGGGCTGTGCATGTGATGTGCCCTGTATACTGCACACAGGTGGGGGCACAGGAGAGAGGGCTGTGCATGTGATGTACCATGTATACTGCACACAGGTGGGGGCACAGGAGGGAGGGCTGTGCATGTGATGTGCCCTGTATACTGCACACAGGTGGGGGCACAGGAGGGAGGGTTGTGCATGTGATGTATCCTGTATACTGCACACAGGTGGGGGCACAGGAGGGAGGGCTGTGAATGTGATGTGCCCTGTATATGGCACACAGGTGGGGGCACAGGAGGGAGGGCTGTGAATGTGATGTGCCCTGTATATGGCACACAGGTGGGGGCACAGGAGGGAGGGCTGTGCATGTGATGTGCCCTGTATACTGCACACAGGTGGGGGCACAGGAGGGAGGGCTGTGCATGTGATGTATCCTGTATACTGCACACAGGTGGGGGCACAGGAGGGAGGGCTGTGAATGTGATGTGCCCTGTATATGGCACACAGGTGGGGGCACAGGAGGGAGGGCTGTGAATGTGATGTGCCCTGTATATGGCACACAGGTGGGGGCACAGGAGGGAGGGCTGTGCATGTGATGTGCCCTGTATACTGCACACAGGTGGGGGCACAGGAGGGAGGGCTGTGCATGTGATGTATCCTGTATACTGCACACAGGTGGGGGCACAGGTGGGAGGGTTGTGCATGGGATGTACCCTGTATACTGCACACAGGTGGGGGCACAGGTGGGAGGGTTGTGCATGGGATGTACCCTGTATATGGCACCCAGGTGGGGGCACAGGAGGGAGGGCTGTGCATGTGATGTACCCTGTATACTGCACACAGGTGGGGGCACAGGAGGGAGGGCTGTGCATGTGATGTACCCTGTATACTGCACACAGGTGGGGGCACAGGAGGGAGGGCTGTGCATGTGATGTATCCTGTATACTGCACACAGGTGGGGGCACAGGTGGGAGGGTTGTGCATGTGATGTACCCTGTATACTGCACACAGGTGGGGGCACAGGAGGGAGGGCTGTGCATGTGATGTACCCTGTATACTGCACACAGGTGGGGGCACAGGAGGGAGGGCTGTGCATGTGATGTACCCTGTATACTGCACACAGGTGGGGGTACAGGAGGGAGGGCTGTGCATGTGATGTACCATGTATACTGCACACAGGTGGGGGCACAGGTGGGAGGGTTGTGCATGTGATGTATCCTGTATACTGCACACAGGTGGGGGCACAGGTGGGAGGGCTGTGTATGTGATGTACCCTGTATACTGCACACAGGTGGGGGCACAGGAGGGAGGGCTGTGCATGTGATGTACCCTGTATACTGCACACAGGTGGGGGCACAGGAGGGAGGGCTGTGTATGTGATGTATCCTGTATACTGCACACAGGTGGGGGCACAGGAGGGAGGGCTGTGTATGTGATGTATCCTGTATACTGCACACAGGTGGGGGCACAGGAGGGAGGGCTGTGCATGTGATGTATCCTGTATACTGCACACAGGTGGGGGCACAGGAGGGAGGGCTGTGCATGTGATGTATCCTGTATACTGCACACAGGTGGGGGCACAAGAGGGAGGGCTTTGCATTCGATGTATCCTATATACTGCACACAGGTGTGGGCACAGGAGGGAGGGTTGTGCATGTGATGTACCCTGTATATGTAACGCCCTGCACTACTGACTGAAGGTGCAGTATTCTCCGTCTCAGTGATGAACAGGTTAATCCCAAGGCTCCATGCACCACATGCAACATCTAGAGGCAGAGGACCTATTAGATACCCGTTTCCTGGGCAACCGGTCCTGGTGGGAGGAGAGTTAGGTGTACAGCAGTGGGGAAGAGCAGAGTTAGAAAGTTGGAGAGACAGGAACAAGAACAGATGTGGTGACAGAGCAGCTAACAGGGAGGGCACCGAGCACTGGTGACCCAGAAGCGAAAGGAGCCAAGAGAACAAGTAACGGGGAATAGACGACCCGAGCCCAGTCCAAACCCGGAGTACCGACTCCGAGGTGGTGCAGATGCTTTACCGCTGTGCCACAGAACCCGGAGTGATTGAGGGCTTCATAGGAGCACAATACACAAATCTCCATCACCGCAGCTGTACCAGGAGGGGTACCCACCATTGAGGTTCAGGGGCCTATCGGGAGTCGCAGGCCAACGGCTCGGGTTCCCAACAGAAGATCCTCTGTATCCTGACCTGGTACGTTAGAAGCAGCGAAGAGAAAGGGACAGTCAGTATAGAGAAAGACACTGTGGAGCCTTGGAGGGACACTGTTCATCACAGGGACCACCCGGTCCGATACCTGAAAGTGGAAACCGTTATCCCTGTGTACTGTGTGAGAACTAACTAAAAACCCGTTCAGAGGAGCAACGTGTCCGAGCCTTATTTCAGGACTGTTATTAACTGATTTATCTACAGAATCAACCGAGCTGCCATATTCCTCAACTGCAGCTCCTGACTCCGGGGACTCCCGCTCGTCCTGTAGGGAGCGGATCCATCCTTGCTGCCGCCCATCCCCCGGAGGTCCAAGCAGCGCCGGTGCTATCACCGGACCCCTACAGGTGGCGTCAGTGAGGCGCCCCTGCGACCAGGGTGGCCACAGGTAGAAACTGCAGTCAGGCAGGAGGGTAGACAGTTTGTTTAACAAACACCTCAACACGCATATCCACTGACATGGGGACCTAACCCGGAGCCTGGGACTCTAGGCAGGCAAGGGGTAGTAGGGCTAGATATGAGTGGGTGAGCGTAGTCATGGTAACGGATGAGTATATAAGGGGGAAACAGGAAGCGGTTAGCCAGTAGGCCAGTGGGTGCCGAGCAGAAAAGACCAAGAGCAGGCAGGTGCCGAGCAGCCAAGACCGGACCAGTACCATCAGGTCCAGGGAAGATGTGAGGGCCAGCGGTTAACTGACAGGAGCGCCTCCCCTGATATACTTGGAAGTTACATGGGAAGGAAAGGACTTGGTGATCCCTTGAGATAGAGGGATACTTGAGGTTAGGCTAAACCAGAGTGTCAGCTCTGAGGGGGACTGAAGATTAAACCCAGCGCTCCAGACAAACTGACGGGGATCACAGACTCCAGATCTGTGTTCCCACCAGAGTATTGGGGGCACAGCAGCAACTGAGAGGACCCGGCTTACCGCCCAGAGATTTAGGGGGAGGCTACTATTGGGGACCGAGCTGCCGCTCCGCAATTCACTTATACGGGAAAGACCAAGAATAAGCCTGAAAGGACACATAGAAGGACTGAGGAGTCTAGGAGAGGTAACCTGGCTGCAGTGGGGTCAAGTGTACCGGAGTCAACTGAGTGAGACTGTAAGAGCTGTATTGTACCGTGCACTGTAAGACAGGAGAATAAGAGAAGTAAACCCGGGTGAACCCTGCTACGGTGTCTGTGTCTGATTTCAGGTATGAAGAGCTGTCATTCCTCCATTTGACCCTGTCAGGAGCCATCTCCATATCATCCCCTTTCCCTGCAACATCTATAACAACCATCACAGACTTTAATCACCACTGCCCCGGGGAACCAGCTCTACCTGCGGAGAGTCATTCCATCTACAGCTGCCAAACATCATCCCTGGAGATTCTGCAGCAGCGGTGGTCACCCTGACCACAACCTGTGGGTGGCATCACGACAAACCTTATCCCCTGTAAATACACCCCATTCACTTGTGTGAACCCGGGACACGGTCAGGACCAGGACCGCCGTGACATCCCCCAGCAGTACCCCGGTCTGGCACCAAGTACCCCGTCCCAGTGGGCTCCACATCACGAAACAGTAACTCTATTTTTATTTTATCATCTTACTTTAACCCTTTACTGACCACCGGGCCCCCATAGCCTCAGGAACAGAACCGTGACCACAGCCAGCGCCTTAGACCTGGGAACCCGGCCCACGGTGAGTCATATACAACACAGGTGGGGGCACAGGAGGGAGGGCTGTGCATGTGATGTATCCTGTATACTGCACACAGGTGGGGACACAGGAGGGAGGGCTGTGCATGTGATGTGCCCTGTATACTGCACACAGGTGGGGACACAGGAGGAAGGGCTGTGCATGTGATGTGCCCTGTATACTGCACAACGGTGGGGACACAGGAGGGAGGGCTGTGCATGTGATGTGCCCTGTATACTGCACAACGGTGGGGACACAGGAGGGAGGGCTGTGCATGTGATGTGCCCTGTATACTGCACACAGGTGGGGACACAGGAGGGAGGGCTGTGCATGTGATGTACCCTGTATACGACACACAGGTGTCTTCTCTGTCCGACTTCAATGTACACGCGCGCTCACTGCGTGTGGCGCGCCGGGTGACGTCAGCCGCAGCGCGACGTGACCCGGGGGTGGGAACTGCTGCCAGGCCTGATGATGGCGCTGGCGCCCCCTCTGAGTTGCGCCCTGGGCAAAGTATTCAGCTGCACCCCCCTAGATACGCCGCTGGCTTGAATCCTCAGATTTTTCTCTCTCAGTCGTCCTTAAAATGACCTTTCAGTATTAAGACTTACAAATCTTCCATCCGGTGTCCCGGTCCACAGACACAATATCATTCTGTACTGTATCAGCTTAACAGAAGGTAATGTAAGGCTGCAGGAATCCATGTGATCCAGCCCCACTGTGAAGTTAGGAAACTAATAGTCACATCCATGGGGGGCCGATTTATTTTCTCAAGGGCCCACGAGGACCAGGAACATTTGTGGAGGGTCAGGCTTAATTCAGCTCAACTTTACATCAGTAAAACACATTTAAAAACAAAGGTAACACACCCCCTACCCCGGCGCCATTGAGACCCTCTGACTACCTGCACCGGAGCTATTCATACAGCGGGAGGCCGTACATGGCCCCCGGCATACAGCGGGAGGCCGCACGCGGCCCCCAGAGCACAACGGGAGGCGGCAAGCGGCCCCCAGTATACAGTGGGAGGCAGCAAACGGCCCCCAGTATACAGCGGGAGGCGGCAAGCGGCCCCCAGTATACAGTGGGAGGCAGTGAACGGCCCCCGGTATACAGCAGGAGGCTGCAAGCGGCTCCCGGTATACAGCAGGAGGCGGCACGTGGCCCCCAGAGCACAGCGGGAGGCAGCACGCGGCCCCCAGAGCACAGCGGGAGGCAGCACCTGGCCCCCAGAGCACAGCGGGAGGCGGCACGCGGCCCCCAGAGCACAGCGGGAGGCGGCACGCGGCTCCCAGAGCACAGCGGGAGGCGTCACGCGGCCCCCGGTATACAGCGGGAGGCGGCACGCGGCCCCCGGTATACAGCGGGAGGCGGCACGCGCCCCCGGTATACAGCGGGAGGCCACACGCGGCCCCCGGTATACTGCGGGAGGTCACACGCAGCCCCCAGTATACAGCAGGAGGCCGCACACTGCTCTCAGTATACAGCAGGAGGCAGCACACAGCCCCCAGTATACAGCAGGAGGCAGCACACAGCCCCCAGTATACAGCAGAAGGCCGCACACAGCCCAAAGTATACAGCAGGAGGCCGCACCCAGCCCCCAGTATACTGCAGGAGGCCGCACACTGCTCTCAGTATACAGCAGGAGGCAGCACACAGCCCATAGTATACAGCAGGAGGCCACACACAGCCCCCCAGTATACAGCAGAAGGCCACACACAGCCCATATTATACAGCAGAAGGCCGCACACAGCCCCCCAGTATACAGCAGGAGGCCGCACACAGTCCCCCAGTATATAACATATACAGCCCCTCCCTCCCTATACACTCTCCTTCCTTCCTCACACACCATAGACCCCAGCCCTGACACCACAGCCTTCTTTCCCAATTCCCATCTCCAATTGTGTCACGTGACTTCCCTGTGACGTCACTGGCCGGCGTACACACAGGTGCCCTGTACCACGTGACGGCGCAGACCCCGGAGCTCGCACTGACTCACCCGGGCAGACGGTGCGTCTCCTCCAGCGTCTTGAATGCGGTCTGCAGCCCGGGGGTGAGCAGCACCCCGCCCAGATCAAACAGCACGAAGCGCTTAGCGGCCATGTCTGCGCTCTGCTGCCCGGGACATATAGAAAAACCTGTAAAAACCAGAAAATAAAAAATTGCTGAATAAGAAACCAACTTGAGCATCGCCTGCCGCAGAGGAGCAGTGAGTGTATATACTGCAGACATGAGCTGTATATACACAGGCCCCACCCACCTGACTGTAGGTACAGAGTACAGTACAGAGGTCGCTGACCATCAAATGTATATAACACCATGCAGTCATGGCCCTGCTGTGAATACACTGAAAAATGGACAGAAAGAAAAAACCTCAATTCTGACTTTTCTTGCACATAGTCTTTACAGCATCCGCTATATGGTACAAAAGACCCTGGAATAAGATTGTCCTGGTCAGTACGGGTACGGCGATACCACACATGGCCGCCATTGTTATTCTCAGTGAAAAACCTTTTTAGAAGTTTGTAAAAATAAAAAAATATGTTTTTTTGTTTTTTTTTTATCTCTTGTGGTTTTTGCAGCAAACGAAAACATAATTTTGGATTTTTTTCCGTTTTCGGGGATTAACCAATCACATTGTTTTTAATTTCGCTGTTAGAGGCTGTAACACACAGCCATCACCTGCCATGTTCGGGGCGGGCTCACACCACACGCCTGCTCCACACACCCACGGGTGAAACTAGAAGCGCGGCTGCAATGCCCGGGCTCCCCCGTACACCAAATAAATAACTTTTTCCACACTGTATAATAATTCCCTGTTAATGGTCCAATAGGCTTGATTGCAGGTTAATCTGTCCCGGCTCCCTTCATCATCCTTCCCGCCTCTCCTCACTGTCCGTCCCACCTCTCCTCACTGTCCGTCCCACCTCTCCTCACTGTCCATCCCGCCTCTCCTCACTGTCCGTCCCACCTCTCCTCACTGTCCATCCCGCCTCTCCTCACTGTCCATCCCGCCTCTCCTCACTGTCCATCCCACCTCTCCTCACTGTCCATCCCACCTCTCCTCACTGTCCATCCCGCCTCTCCTCACTGTCCATCCCACCTCTCCTCACTGTCCATCCCACCTCTCCTCACTGTCCGTCCCACCTCTCCTCACTGTCCGTCCCGCCTCTCCTCACTGTCCGTCCCACCTCTCCTCACTGTCCATCCCACTTCTCCTCACTGTCCGTCCCGCCTCTCCTCACTGTCCGTCCCACCTCTCCTCACTGTCCATCCCGCCTCTCCTCACTGTCCGTCCCGCCTCTCCTCACTGTCCGTCCCACCTCTCCTCACTGTCCGTCCCACCTCTTCTCGCTGTCCGTCCCGCCTCTCCTCACCGTCCGTCCTGTCTCTCCTTGCCGTCCGTCCCGCTTCTCCTCACTGTCCGTCCCACCTCACCTCGCCATCCGTCCTGCCTCTCCTCGCCGTCCATCCTGCCTCTCCTCGCAGTCCATCTTGCCACTCCTCTCCGTCCATCCTGCCTCTCCTCGCCGTCCGTCCTGCCTCTCCTCGCCGTCCGTCCCGCCTCTCCTCGCCATCCGTCCCACCTCTCCTCACCATCTGACCTGCCTCTCCTCGCCGTCCGACCCACCTCCCTTCACCATCCTTCCCGCCTCCCTTCACCATCCTTCCCAACTCTCCTCACTGTCCATGCCGCCTCTCCTCACTGTCCGTCCCGCCTCTCCTCACTGTCCGTCCCACTTCTCCTCACTGTCCGTCCTGCCTCTCCTCACTGTCCGTCCCACCTCTCCTCACTGTCCGTCCTGCCTCTCCTCACTGTCCGTCCCGCTTCTCCTCACTGTCCGTCCCACCTCTCCTCACTGTCCGTCCCACTTCTCCTCACTGTCCGTCCCGCCTCTCCTCACTGTCCGTCCCGCGTCTCCTCACTGTCCGTCCCACCTCTCCTCACTGTCCGTCCCGCCTCTCCACACTGTCCGTCCCACTTCTCCTCACTGTCCGTCCCACTTCTCCTCACTGTCCGTCCCACCTCTCCTCACTGTCCGTCCCGCCTCTCCTCACTGTCCATCCCGCCTTTCCTCACTGTCCATCCCACTTCTCCTCACTGTCCGTCTCATTTCTCCTCACTGTCCGTCCCGCCTCTCCTCACCGTCCGTCCCACTTCTCCTCACTGTCCGTCCTACTTCTCCTCACTGTCCGTCCCTCTTCTCCTCACTGTCCGTCCCGCCTCTCCTCACTGTCCATCCCGCCTCTCCTTACTGTCCGTCCCACCTCTCCTCACTGTCCGTCTCATTTCTCCTCACTGTCCGTCCCGCCTCTCCTCACTGTCCGTCCCACTTCTCCTCACTGTCCGTCCCACTTCTCCTCACTGTCCGTCCCACTTCTCCTCACTGTCCGTCTCGCCTCTCCTCACTGTCCGTCCCACTTCTCCTCACTGTCCGTCCCTCTTCTCCTCACTGTCCGTCCCACCTCTCCTCACCATCTGTCCTGCCTCTCCTCGCCAACCGTCCCACCTCTCCTCACCATCTGACCCGCCTCTCCTCGCCGTCCATCCTGCCTCTCCTCACTGTCTGTCCTGCCTCTCCTCACTGTCCGTCCCACCTTTCTCACTGTCCATCCCACCTCTCCCACTGTCCGTCCGCCTCTCCTCACTTCCGTCCCGCCTCTCCTCACTGTCCGTCCCGCCTCTCCTCACGTCATCTACCCGCCTCTCCTCACCATCTGACCCGCCTCTCCTCACCATCCTGTCCCACCTCGCATCCGTCCAGCTCTCCTCACCATTTGACCCACCTCTCCTCTCCGTCCGTCCCACCTCTCCTCGCTGTCCGTCCTGCCTCTCCTCGCCATCCATCCAGCCTCTTATCGCTGTCCATCTCACCACTCCTCGCCGTCCATCCTGCCTCTTCTCGCTGTCCGTCCCGCCTCTCCTCACCGTCCATCCTGTCTCTCTTTGCCGTCCGTCCCACCTCTCCTCGCCGTCCATCCTGCCTCTCCTCGCCGTCCATCTTGCCACTCCTCGCCGTCCATCCTGCCTCTCCTTACTGTCCGCCCCGCCTCTCCTCGCCATCCATCCCACCTCTCCTCACCATCTGACCTGCCTATTCTCGCCGTCCGTCCCACCTCTCCTCGCCGTCCGTCCTGCCTCTCCTCGCTGTCTGTCCTGCCTCTCCTCGCCGTCCATCTGGCCGCTCCTCGCCATCCGTCCTGCCTCTCCTCGCCGTCCGTCCTGCCTCTCCTCGCCGTCCTTCCTGCCTCTCCTCGCTGTCTGTCCTGCCTCTCCTCGCCATCCGTCTTGCCTCTCCTTGCCGTCCGTCCCGTCTCTCCTCGCTGTCTGTCCTGCTTCCCCTCGCTGTCCATCCCGCCTCTCCTCACCGTCCGTTCTGCCTCTTCTCGCCGTCCGTCCCACCCTCTCCTCGCCGTCTGACCTGCCTCTCCTCTCCGTCCGTCCCACCTCTCCTCACCGTCCGTCCTGCCTATTCTCGCCGTCCGTTCCATTTCTCCTCGCTGTCCATCCTGCCTCTCCTCGCCGTCCATCCTGCCTCTCCTCACCATCCATCTCGCCACTTCTCGCCGTCCATCCTGCCTCTCCCAGCTGTCCGTCCTGCCTCTCCTCGCCGTCCATCCTGCCTCTCCTCACTATCCGTCCCACCTCTCCTCACTGTCCGTCCCACTTCTCCTCACTGTCCGTCCCACCTCTCCTCACTGTCCGTCCCACCTCTCCTCACTGTCTGTCCCGCCTCTCCACACTGTCCGTCCCACTTCTCCTCACTGTCCGTCCCACCTCTCCTCACTGTCCGTCCCACTTCTCACTGTCCGTCCTGTCTCTCCTTGCCGTTCGTCCCACCTCTCCTCACTGTCCGTCCTGCCTCTCCTCGCTGTCCATCCTGCCTCTTCTCGCTGTCCGTCCCGCCTCTCCTCACCGTCCGTCCTGTCTCTCCTTGCTGTCCGTCCCACCTCTCCTCGCCGTCCTGCCTCTCCTCGCCGTCCATCCTGCCTCTCCTCGCAGTCCATCCTGCCTCTCCTCGCTGTCCGTCCCGCCTCTCCTCGCCATCCGTCCCACCTCTCCTCACCATCTGACCTGCCTCTCCTCGCAGTCCGTCCCGCCTCCCTTCACCATCCTTCCCACCTCTCCTCACTGACCATCCCGCCTCTCCTCACTGTCCATCCCGCCTCTCCTCACTGTCCGTCCCACTTCTCCTCACTGTCCGTCCCGCCTCTCCTCACTGTCCGTCCCACCTCTCCTCACTGTCCGTCCCACTTCTCCTCACTGTCCGTCCCTTCTCTCCTCACTGTCCGTCCCACCTCTCCTCACTGTCCGTCCCACTTCTCCTCACTGTCCGTCCCGCCTCTCCTCACTGTCCGTCCACCTCTCCTCACTGTCCGTCCCGCCTCTCCACACTGTCCGTCCCACTTCTCCTCACTGTCCGTCCCACCTCTCCTCACTGTCCGTCCCACTTCTCACTGTCCGTCCTGTCTCTCCTTGCCGTTCGTCCCACCTCTCCTCACTGTCCGTCCTGCCTCTCCTCGCTGTCCATCCTGCCTCTTCTCGCTGTCCGTCCCGCCTCTCCTCACCGTCCGTCCTGTCTCTCCTTGCTGTCCGTCCCACCTCTCCTCGCCGTCCTGCCTCTCCTCGCCGTCCATCCTGCCTCTCCTCGCAGTCCATCCTGCCTCTCCTCGCTGTCCGTCCCGCCTCTCCTCGCCATCCGTCCCACCTCTCCTCACCATCTGACCTGCCTCTCCTCGCAGTCCGTCCCGCCTCCCTTCACCATCCTTCCCACCTCTCTTCACTGACCATCCCGCCTCTCCTCACTGTCCATCCCGCCTCTCCTCACTGTCCGTCCCACTTCTCCTCACTGTCCGTCCCGCCTCTCCTCACTGTCCGTCCCACCTCTCCTCACTGTCCGTCCCACTTCTCCTCACTGTCCGTCCCTTCTCTCCTCACTGTCCGTCCCACCTCTCCTCACTGTCCGTCCCACTTCTCCTCACTGTCCGTCCCGCCTCTCCTCACTGTCCGTCCACCTCTCCTCACTGTCCGTCCCGCCTCTCCACACTGTCCGTCCCACTTCTCCTCACTGTCCGTCCCACCTCTCCTCACTGTCCGTCCCAACTCTCCTCACTGTCCGTCCCGCCTCTCCTCACTGTCCATCCCGCCTCTCCTCACTGTCCATCCCACTTCTCCTCACTGTCCGTCTCACTTCTCCTCACTGTCCGTCCCGCCTCTCCTCACCGTCCGTCCCACTTCTCCTCACTGTCCGTCCCACTTCTCCTCACTGTCCATCCCGCCTCTCCTCACTGTCCGTCCCACTTCTCCTCACTGTCCGTCCCTCTTCTCCTCACTGTCCGTCCCACCTCTCCTCACCATCTGACCCGCCTCTCCTCGCCGTCCATCCCGCCTCTCCTCACCGTCTGTCCTGCCTCTCCTCACTGTCCGTCCCACCTCTTCTCACTGTCCATCCCACCTCTCCTCACTGTCCGTCCCGCCTCTCCTCACCATCCGTCCTGCCTCTCCTCACTGTCCGTCCCACCTCTTCTCACTGTCCATCCCACCTCTCCTCACTGTCCGTCCCGCCTCTCCTCACCATCTGTCCCACCTCTCCTCACCATCTGACCCGCCTCTCTTCGCCATCCGTCCCACCTCTACTCACCATTTGACCCACCTCTCCTCTCCGTCCGTCCCACCTCTCCTCACCGTCCGTCCTGTCTCTCCTCGCCGTCCGTCCCACCTCTCCTCGCTGTCCGTCCTGCCTCTCCTCGCCGTCCATCCTGCCTCTTCTCGCTGTCCGTCCCACCTCTCCTCACCGTCCATCCTGTCTCTCCTTGCCGTCCGTCCCACCTCACCTCGCCGTCCATCCTGCCTCTCCTCGCCGTCCATCCTGCCTCTCCTCGCAGTCCATCTTGCCACTCCTCGCCGTCCATCCTGCCTCTCCTCGCCGTCCGTCCCGCCTCTCCTCGCCATCCGTCCCACCTCTCCTCACCATCTGACCTGCCTCTCCTCACCGACCGTCCCGCCTCCCTTCACCATCCTTCCCACCTCTCCTCACTTTCCATCCCGCCTCTCCTCACTGTCCGTCCCGCCTCTCCTCACTTTCCGTCCCACTTCTCCTCACTGTCCGTCCTGCCTCTCCTCACTGTCCGTCCCACCTCTCCTCACTGTCCGTCCTGCCTCTCCTCATTGTCCGTCCCACTTCTCCTCACTGTCCGTCCCGCCTCTCATCACTGTCCGTCCCGCCTCTCCTCACTGTCCGTCCCACTTCTCCTCACTGTCCGTCCCGCCTCTCCTCACTGTCCGTCCCGCCTCTCCTCACTGTCCGTCCCACTTCTCCTCACTGTCCGTCCCACCTCTTCTCACTGTCCGTCCCACCTCTCCTCACTGTCCGTCCCGCCTCTCCTCACCATCTGTCCCACCTCTCCTCACCATCTGACCCGCCTCTCCTCGCCATCCGTCCCTCCTCACCGTCCATCTCGCCACTCCTCGCCGTCCATCCTGCCTCTCCCAGCTGTCCGTCCTGCCTCTCCTCTCCTCGCCATCTGTCCCATCTCTCCTCACCATCTGACTCACCTCTCCTCGCTGTCCGTCCCGCCTCTCCTCACCGTCCGTCCTGCCTATTCTCGCCGTCCGTCCCACCTCTCTTCGCCGTCCGTCCTGCCTCTCCTCACCGTCCGTTCTGCCTCTCCTCGCCGTTTGTCCCACCCTCTCCTCGCCGTCTGACCCGTCTCTCCTCTCCGTCCGCCCGCTTACAGTAAAGAATGAATAGTCTCGCTGCTCGTAAAGTAAAGAATCCATAGTCTCACTGCTTTTACAGTAAAGAATCCATAGTCTCACTGTTCATACAATAAAGATTTCATAGTCTCGCTGCTCTTACAGTAAAGAATCCATAGTCTCACCGTTCGTACAATAAGATTCCATAGTCTCACTGCTCTTACAGTAAAGAATCCATAGACTCACTGCTCTTACAGTAAAGAATCCATAGTCTCACTGCTCTTACAGTAAAGAATCGTTTATGAGAATTGAGGAGTGGAGGTGGTTTTCCAAGAAATCAGCCGACACTTCAGGTAAGCAAAGTGAGAATTTCTGGTTTTATGGCTTAACACATCAAACCAAAGCATCTATTTTTGGAGTCATTCCACCCTGGGACCACGACACAGCATCATTATGTCACCGCTTTGAGGCAGAGTCATACACCGTTTCTGGGGTGCCTTTTCCCCCTAAATATGCGACTGTCACCCCGTGGCACAGGTTTAGCTTTATATCTTTATATACAGTTAGGGCCAGAAATATTTGGACAGTGACACAATTTTCGCGAGTTGGGCTCTGCAGGCCACCACATTGGATTTGAAATGAAACCTCTACAACAGAATTCAAGTGCAGATTGTAACGTTTAATTTGAAGGGTTGAACAAAAATATCTGATAGAAAATGTAGGAATTGTACACATTTCTTTACAAACACTCCACATTTTAGGAGGTCAAAAGTAATTGGACAAATAAGCATAACCCAAACAAAATATTTTTATTTTCAATATTTTGTTGCGAATCCTTTGGAGGCAATCACTGCCTTAAGTCTGGAACCCATGGACATCACCAAACGCTGGGTTTCCTCCTTCTTAATGCTTTGCCAGGCCTTTACAGCCGCAGCCTTCAGGTCTTGCTTGTTTGTGGGTCTTTCCGTCTTAAGTCTGGATTTCAGCAAGTGAAATGCATGCTCAATTGGGTTAAGATCTGGTGATTGACTTGGCCATTGCAGAATGTTCCACTTTTTTGCACTCATGAACTCCTGGGTAGCTTTGGCTGTATGCTTGGGGTCATTGTCCATCTGTACTATGAAGCGCCGTCCAATCAACTTTGCAGCATTTGGCTGAATCTGGGCTGAAAGTATATCCCGGTACACTTCAGAATTCATCCGGCTACTCTGGTCTGCTGTTATGTCATCAATAAACACAAGTGACCCAGTGCCATTGAAAGCCATGCATGCCCATGCCATCACGTTGCCTCCACCATGTTTTACAGAGGATGTGGTGTGCCTTGGATCATGTGCCGTTCCCTTTCTTCTCCAAACTTTTTTCTTCTCATCATTCTGGTACAGGTTGATCTTTGTCTCATCTGTCCATAGAATACTTTTCCAGAACTGAGCTGGCTTCTTGAGGTGTTTTTCAGCAAATTTAACTCTGGCCTGTCTATTTTTGGAATTGATGAATGGTTTGCATCTAGATGTGAACCCTTTGTATTTACTGTCATGGAGTCTTCTCTTTACTGTTGACTTAGAGACAGATACACCTACTTCACTGAGAGTGTTCTGGACTTCAGTTGATGTTGTGAATGGGTTCTTCTTCACCAAATAAAGTATGCGGCGATCATCCACCACTGTTGTCATCCGTGGACGCCCAGGCCTTTTAGAGTTCCCAAGCTCACCAGTCAATTCCTTTTTTCTCAGAATGTACCCAACTGTTGATTTTGCTACTCCATGCATGTCTGCTATCTCTCTGATGGATTTTTTCTTTTTTTTTAGCCTCAGGATGTTCTGCTTCACCTCAATTGAGAGTTCCTTTGACCGCATGTTGTCTGCTCACAGCAACAGCTTCCAAATGCAAAACCACACACCTGGAATCCACCCCTGACCTTTTAACTACTTCATTGATTACAGGTTAACGAGGGAGACGCCTTCAGAGTTAATTGCAGCCCTTAGAGTCCATTGTCCAATTACTTTTGGTCCCTTGAAAAAGAGGAGGCTATGCATTACAGAGCTATGATTCCTAAACCCTTTCTCCGATTTGGATGTGGAAACTCTCATATTGCAGCTGGGAGTGTGCACTTTCAGCCCATATTATATATATAATTGTATTTCTGAACATGTTTTTGTAAACAGCTAAAATAACAAAACTTGTGTCACTGTCCAAATATTTCTGGCCCTAACTGTATATGTAAATTGTCTCTTTTGTAATATCTTTGCATCTTTTTTTTTAAACACTGCAAAATTTCTGGAGTAAAAATGTAAAATTTGCTTAATTTCGTTCTTCATGTTCTATGAGCGAGCTGACCATGTTCCGCCTGCAAATTCACATTATCAAACAGGTTTCCGATCCACCTGAAAGAGGTCGGTGGTGGCAGCATCATTTTTTGTATTTATGTGATATTGTGGGCCTGAGGGTGGCTAGATCGAGGTATATATACGTGCCTGGCAAGAACCGGTGGTATATATACATCCCGTCACATCCTGTGCCACAATAGACGACATAAAGTAGAGCAGCTGCGCTCCATTTCTTATTCTCTGTCAATACCAGTTTGGCCAGCAGGATAAGGGGGCGCCAGAGAGCTGCAGGTCCTGACTAAGTTCCGGATGATTTCGTATTATTTGCTCCTCACTTTTTACATTCATTTGTTGCTTTGGGGATGAATATTAATAGAGTGCAATGTATAATAATCCCTAAACCCCGGCAGATATGGGCTCTGGAGTGGAGTATTACGCTCTGCTTATCACCGCATACAGGGGACGTACTTACTGGATTTAATTAGTCCCTTACATACGTGATCTGCTGATGTGAGAGGCGGCTGCTTTCAGGTTCTCGTAGGCTCGGACGGCTTTCCTGCAAGCTCTTGACCGCGTAGCATTTACTGTCCTTCATTACATAAATGCCATTGACTTTATTGCCTCTCGAGCAGCAAAATATCAAGGATTTCATTAATATTTCAGAAAGTTAGGGGTGAAGTGTTGTAATGTAGGGAGCTGCTTGTGTATAAAGACGGTCACGAAAATCGTAGAGGGTGAAGGAAAGGTCAGGTGGAGACTATGCAGGACACCGGGATATATTGTTATTGGAACAGAATAAATGTGAGAAGCAGAGAGAAATATGTCCTGCGTCAAAGGAAGCAAAACCTGTGGACGAATGTTAACTTCAGTGTTCCGTGTGTTAGTGAGTACTGTTCATTAATAATACTCAAACCTTCATTCATTTTCAAACTCAGTTTGCAGCCTGATCATAGTTTCAAATTTTTTTTTTCTTGGAGTGTCTCTCTCAGTAATATAGGCTGAATGTGAGGTCTGTGTGTCTCTCCAGTAATATAGGCTGAATGTGAGGTCTGTGTGTCTCTCCAGTAATATAGACTGGATGTGAGGTCTGTGTGTCTCTCCAGTAATATAGGCTGGATGTGAGGTCTGTCTGTCTCTCCAGTAATATAGGCTGGATGTGAGGTCTGTGTGTCTCTCCAGTAATATAGGCTGGATGAGAAGTCTGTGTGTCTCTCCAGTAATATAGGCTGGATGTGAGGTCTGTGTGTCTCTCCAGTAATATAGGCTGGATGTGAGCTCTGCGTGTCTCTCCATTAATATAGTCTGGATGTGAGGTCTGTGTGTCTCTCCAGTAATATAGGCTGGATGTGAGGTCTGTGTGTCTCTCCCAGTAATATAGGCTGGATGTGAGGTCTGTGGGTCTCTCCCTGTAATATAGGCTGGATGTGAGGTGTGTGTCTCTCCAGTAATATGGGCTGGATGTGAGGTCTGTGTGTCTCTCTCAGTAATATAGGCTGGATGTGAGGTCTGTGTGTCTCTCCAGTAATATAGGCTGGATGTGAGGTCTGTGTGTCTCTCCAGTAATATAGGCTGGATGTGAGGTCTGTGTGTCTCTCCAGTAATATAGGCTGAATGTGAGGTCTGTGTGTCTCTCCAGTAATATAGGCTGGATGTGAGGTCTGTGTGTCTCTCCAGTAATATAGGCTGGATGTGAGGTCTGTGTGTCTCTCCAGTAATATAGGCTGGATGTGAGGTCTGTGTGTCTCTCCAGTAATATAGGCTGGATGTGAGTCTGTGTGTCTCTCCAGTAATATAGGCTGGATGTGAGGTCTGTGTGTCTTCCAGTAATATAGGCTGGATGTGAGGTCTGTGTGTCTCTCCAGTAATATAGGCTGGATGTGAGGTCTGTGTGTCTCTCCAGTAATATAGGCTGGATGTGAGGTCTGTGTGTCTCTCCAGTAATATAGGCTGGATGTGAGGTCTGTGTGTCTCTCCCAGTATATAGGCTGGATGTGAGTCTGTGGTCTTCCATAATATGAGGTGGATGTGAGTTTGTGTGTCTCTCCAGTAATATAGGCGTGGATTGTGTCAGTATATGCTGATGTGAGTCTTTCTCCAGTAATATAGGCTGGATGTGAGGTCTGTGTGTCTCTCCAGTAATATAGGCTGGATGTGAGGTCTGTGTGTCTCTCCAGTAATATAGGCTGGATGTGAGGTCTGTGTGTCTCTCCAGTAATATAGGCTGGATGTGAGGTCTGTGTGTCTCTCCAGTAATATAGGCTGGATGTGAGGTCTATGTGTCTCTCCAGTAATATAGGCTGGGTGTGAGGTAGGTGTGTCTCTCCAGTAATATAGGCTGGATGTGAGATCTGTGTGTCTCCAGTAATATAGGCTGGATGTGAGGTATGTGTGTCTTTCCAGTAATATAGGCTGGATGTGAGCTCTGTGTGTCTCTCCAGTAATATAGTCTGGATGTGAGGTCTGTGTGTCTCTCCCAGTAATATAGGCTGGATGTGAGGTCTGTGTGTCTCTCCAGTAATATAGGCTGGATGTGAGCTCTGTGTGTCTCTCCCAGTAATATAGGCTATATTTGAGGTTGTGTGTCTCTCCAGTAATATAGGCTGGATGTGAGGTCTGTGTGTCTATCCCAGTAATATTGGTTGGATATGAGGTCTGTGTGTCTCTCCCAGTAATATAGGGTGAATGTGAGGTCTGTGTGTCTCTCTCTCCCCAGTAATATAGGCTGGATGTGAGGTCTGTGTGTCTCTCCAGTAATATAGGCTGGATGTGAGTCTGTGTGTCTCTCCAGTAATATAGGCTGGATGTGAGTCTGTGTTCTCTCCAGTAATATAGGCTGGATGTGAGGTCTGTGTGTCTCCCAGTAATATAGGCTGGATGTGAGGTCTGTGTGTCTCTCCAGTAATATAGGCTGATGGAGGTCTGTGTGTCTCTCAGTAATATAGGCTGATGTAGGTCTGTTGTCTCTCCAGTAATATAGGCTGGATGTGAGGTCTGTGTGTCTCCCAGTAATATAGGCTGGATGTGAGGTCTGTGTGTCTCTCCAGTAATATAGGCTGGATGTGAGGTCTGTGTGTCTCTCCAGTAATATAGGCTGGATGTGAGTCTGTGTGTCTCCCCAGTAATATAGGCTGGATGTGAGGTCTGTGTGTCCTCTCCAGTAATATAGGCTGGATTGAGGTCTGTGTGTCTCTCCAGTAATATGGCTGGATGTGAGGTCTGTGTGTCTCTCCAGTAATATAGGCTGATTGAGGTCTGTGTGTCTCTCCAGTAATATAGGCTGATGTGAGGTCTGTGTGTCTCTCCCAGTAATATAGGTGATGTGAGGTTTGTGTGTCTCCCAGTAATATAGGCTGGATGTGAGGTCTGTGTGTCTCTCCAGTAATATAGGCTGGATGTGAGGTCTGTGTGTCTCTCCAGTAATATTTGGCTGGATGTGAGGTCTGTGTGTCTCTCCAGTAATATAGGCTGGATGTGAGTCTGTGTGTCTCTCCAGTAATATAGGCTGGATGTGAGGTCTGTGTGTCTCTCCAGTAATATAGGCTGGATGTGAGGTCTGTGTGTCTCTCCAGTAATATAGGCTGGATGTGAGGTCTGTGTGTCTCTCCAGTAATATAGGCTGGATGTGAGGTCTGTGTGTCTCTCCAGTAATATAGGCTGGATGTGAGTCTGTGTGTCTCTCCAGTAATATAGGCTGGATGTGAGGTCTGTGTTGTCTCTCCAGTAATATTGGCTGGATGTGAGGTCTGTGTGTCTCTCCAGTAATATAGGCTGGATGTGAGTCTGTGTGTCTCTCCAGTAATATAGGCTGGATGTGAGTCTGTGTGTCTCTCCAGTAATATTGGTTGGATATGAGGTATGTGTGTCTCTTCCAGTAATATAGGCTGGATGTGAGGTCTGTGTGCCTCTCCAGTAATATAGGCTGGATGTGAGGTCTGTGTGTCTCCCAGTAATATTGGCTGGATGTGACGTCTGTGTGTCTCTCCAGTAATATAGGCTGGATGTGAGGTCTGTGTGTCTTTCCCAGTAATATAGGCTGGATGTGAGGTCTGTGTGTCTCTCCAGTAATATAGGCTGGATGTGAGGTCTGTGTGTCTCTCCAGTAATATAGGCTGGATGTGAGGTCTGTGTGTCTCTCCAGTTAATATAGGCTGGATGTGAGGTCTGTGTGTCTCTCCAGTAATATAGGCTGGATGTGAGGTCTGTGTGTCTCTCCAGTAATATTGGCTGGATGTGAGTCTGTGTGTCTCTCCAGTAATATAGGCTGGATGTGAGGTCTGTGTGTCTTCCCAGTAATATAGGCTGGATGTGAGGTCTGTGTGTCTCTCCAGTAATATAGGCTGGATGTGAGGTCTGTGTGTCTCTCCAGTAATATAGGCTGGATGTGAGGTTGTGTGTCTCTCCAGTAATATAGGCTGGATTGAGGTCTGTGTGTCTCTCCAGTAATATAGGCTGGATGTGAGGTCTGTGTGTCTCCCAGTAATATAGGCTGGATGTGAGGTCTGTGTGTCTCTCCAGTAATATAGGCTGGATGTGAGGTCTGTGTGTTCTCTCCAGTAATATAGGCTGGATGTGAGGTCTGTGTGTCTCTCCAGTAATATAGGCTGGATGTGAGGTCTGTGTGTCTCTCCAGTAATATAGGCTGGAAATGTGAGGTCTGTGTGTCTCTCCAGTATATATAGGCTGGATGTGAGGTCTGTGTGTCTCTCCAGTAATATAGGCTGGATGTGAGGTCTGTGTGTCTCTCCAGTAATATTGGCTGTTTCTCTCCCAGTAATATAGGCTGGATGTGAGCTCTGTGTGTCTCTCCAGTAATACAGGCTGGATGTGAGGTCTGTGTGTCTCTCCAGTAATATAGCTGGATGTGAGATCTGTGGTCTCTCCAGTATATAGGCTGGATGTGAGGTCTGTGTGTTCTCCATAATATAGGCTGGATGTGAGGTCTGTGTGTCTCTCCAGTAATATAGGCTGGCTGTGAGGTCTGTGTGTTTCTCCCAGTAATATAGGCTGGATGTGAGGTCTGTGTTGTCTCTCAGTAATATAGGCTGGATGTGGGTCTGTTGTCTCTCCAGTAATATAGGCTGGATGTGAGGTCTGTGTGTTCTCCCAGTAATATAGGCTGGATGTGAGTCTGTGTGTCTCTCCAGTAATACAGGCTGGATGTGAGGTCTGTGTGTCTCTCCAGTAATATAGGCTGATGTGAGATCTGTGTGTCTCTCCAGTAATATAGGCTGGATGTGAGGTCTGTGTGTCTCTCCAGTAATATAGGCTGGATGTGAGGTCTGTTGTCTCTCCAGTAATATAGGCTGGCTGTGAGGTCTTGTGTTTCTCCAGTAATATAGGCTGGATGTGAGGTCTGTGTGTCTCTCCAGTAATATTGGCTGGATATGAGGTCTGTGTGTCTCTCCAGTAATATAGGCTTGATGTGAGGTCTGTGTGTCTCTCCAGTAATATAGGGTGATGTGAGGTTGTGTGCTCCCAGTAATATAGGTGGATGTGAGGTCTGTGTGTCTCTCCCAGTAATATAGGCTGGATGTGAGGTCTGTGTGTCTCTCCCAGTAATATTGGCTGGATATGATGGTCTGTGTGTCTCTCCAGTAATATAGGCTGGATGTGAGCTCTGTGTGTCTCTCCAGTAATATAGGCTGGATGTGAGGTCTGTGTGTCTCTCCAGTAATATAGGCTGGATGTGACGTCTGTGTGTCTCTCCAGTAATATAGTCTGGATGTGAGGTCTGTGTGTCTCTCAGTAATATAGGCTGGATGTGAGCTCTGTGTGTCTCTCCAGTAATATAGGCTGGATATGAGGTCTGTGTGTCTCTCCAGTAATATAGGCTGGATGTGAGGTCTGTGTTTCTCTCCAGTAATATTGGCTGGATGTGAGGTCTGTGTGTCTCTCCAGTAATATTGGCTGGATGTGACGTCTGTGTGTCTCTCCAGTAATATAGGCTGGATGTGAGGTCTGTGTGTCTCTCCAGTAATATAGGCTGGATGTGAGGTCTGTGTGTCTCTCCCAGTAATATAGGCTGGATGTGAGGTTGTGTGTCTCTCTCCAGTAATATAGGCTAGATGTGAGCTCTGTGTGTCTCTCCAGTTAATATAGGCTGGATTGTGAGGTCTGTGTTGTCTCTCCAGTAATATAGGCTGAATGTGAGGTCTGTGTGTCTCTCCAGTAATATAGGGCTGAATGTGAGGTCTGTGTGTCTCTCCAGTAATATAGGCTGAATGTGAGGTCCTGTGTGTCTTCCAGTAATATTGGTTGGATATGAGGTATGTGTGTCTCTTCCAGTAATATAGGCTGGATGTGAGGTCTGTGTGCCTCTCCAGTAATATAGGCTGGATGTGAGGTCTGTGTGTCTCCCAGTAATATTGGCTGGAGTGTGACGTCTGTGTGTTCTCTCCAGTAATATATGGCTGGATGTGAGGTCTGTGTGTCTTTCCCAGTAATATAGGCTGGATGTGAGCTCTGTGTGTCTCTCCAGTAATATAGGCTGGATGTGAGGTCTGTGTGTCTCTCCAGTAATATAGGCTGGATGTGAGGTCTGTGTGTTTCTCCCAGTAATATAGGCTGGATGTGAGGTCTGTGTGTCTCTCCAGTAATAAAGGCTGGATGTGAGGTCTGTGTGTCTCTCCCAGTAATATAGGCTGGATGTGAGGTCTGTGTGTCTCTCCAGTAATATAGGCTGGATGTGAGGTCTGTGTGTTTTCCCAGTAATATAGGCTGTATGTGAGGTCTGTGTGTCTCTCCAGTAATATAGGCTGGATGTGAGGTCTGTGTGTCTCTCCTAGTAATATAGGCTGGATGTCAGGTCTGTGTTTCTCCAGTAATATAGGCTGGATGTGAGGACTGTGTGTCTCTCCAGTAATATAGGCTGGATGTGAGGTCTGTGTGTCTCTCCCAGTAATATAGGCTGGATGTGAGCTCTGTGTGTCTCTCCCAGTAATACAGGCTGGATGTGAGGTCTGTGTGTCTCTCCAGTAATATAGGCTGGATGTGAGGTCTGTGTGTCTCTCCAGTAATATAGGCTGGATGTGAGGTCTGTGTGTCTCTCCAGTAATATAGGCTGGATGTGAGGTCTGTGTGTCTCTCCAGTAATATAGGCTGGATGTGAGGTCTGTGTGTATCCAAGGTGCTGCTTTCTTCATTAAGTTGTATGTCAGCTCAGCTTCTATCTTGCACTTATATCTTCATATGCTTATCTGCAGCCTAGTGTCCCTGACCTCTCTATGCATGCTTTCTTCTTTCTTCACACTGTAAAGCCCTTCCTGTTGTTAAGGTTTTAATAGCCTTTAAAGGGAACCAACCACCCCAAATGACCCCCCTTGCCTGTTAATATGTGTCCCTACACCCAGCACACACATTTGGGGCAATCGTTTTTGCTAAAAAAAACTGTTTAGTAGAAGCTAAGATATAGCTTTATGAAGTTTAATAAATTGAGACGGATGGGTGTTACCTAGCTTTGTCCACGTGCAGTGTTCGTGCCTGTGAGCCTCCTCTCCCCCCTCCCTCTCACTTTCTAAGAGCCTGGCCGCGTCATGAAAGGGGGCGGGGCTCGTTGCGATTTAGTCCCGCCTCTTTCATGACGCGGCCAGTCTCTTGGAAAGTGAGAGGGGAGGGGGAGAGGAGGCTCACAGGCACGAACACTGCACGTGGACAAAGCTAGGTAACACCCATCCGTCTCAATTTATTAAACTTCATAAAGCTATATCTTAGCTTCTACTAAACAGTTTTTTTTAGCAAAAACGATTGCCCAAATGTGTGTGCTGGGTGTAGGGACACATATTAACAGTCCGGGGGGGTCATTTGGGGTGGTTGGTTCCCTTTAAGATTTTTTGTTTGTTTATTTTCATATTTTTTTCATTTAAATTTTTTTTTATAAAACGTCCAAAAATTCAAATAATCCCAGTGTAATACCTCGGGATCTGAAGTGGGGGCCTGGGATGTGTGATTGGCTTCTTTCTCCTTTGAGCCACAGTGAATTCTGCTTCTCTCCGAGTTCTTATTCTCTGTTCTCCTTGTTTCTTTCCTCTTCAGACAACAGGTGTTTTCACTTATTAGTTTAGTCTGCCCTATCACCTTTTGGGTGCGGCTATTTAAACTTTTCTCTGGCTGATCTTTCCTGCTGGTGATATTCTTTGTGGATTCTATTTGGAAATACAGCCATTCCCCCTTTACAATTCTACCGTTTAGATATAGATTAGCTGTGTTTTTATCTCTGCTGTATCTTCAGTCTGTCCTACTCCTTTCTGTTTCATTTAGCTAGGAGGTTGGAGGCATTTCTCTCTAGCAGTAGTACATCACATTTTACTTTGTTTTTGTGGTTTTAAGTTTTCTCATTCAGGGATATTTTCTATCTCTGAACTTTTCTGCTCAAGGGTTAAAATGTTTTTCCCTATTCCCCGGTTTCTATGGAGGTACGAGGCACACTCGACGGCCGAATTGGCTGCCAGGCCGAGTTGTTATCTCCTAGTTCTGAGGTTAGGGATATCCAGGACTGGCCAGGGGCCACAAGGGACTGTGCAACTAGGAACGGTAGTGTCACGTATAGCCTGCCCTGCAGTCTTCTTAAAGACTTCTGCAGTGATTAAATGTGTTTAATACCAGTTGGTACCTTTGGGGTTAATATCACTATTGCTGGCTATGGTCTGTTGTGGCTCTCCAGGTGAGCTGTTGTGTGTGTCAGGTGATGTGGTTCTCTACGCCACCAGTCTTTAAATAATTTCCTTTCCCACCAGCAGGTGTTGTTGATAGAGTGTAGTCTCTGCTGTGACCTTGTGCTGTGAGGACATAGTGCTGTGTTATAGACACTTTCCTAGTGCAAACCACTTTGTGAGAATCATCTGTTAGGAGTTGCTGTTCCTTTCTCTGGGTGGAGGTGAGGGGGGTATTAGCCTAGGGCTGGATGGGAGCGGGGCAAGGTTGGTGGTGTAGACATCTCCACCTTTAGGCGTAATTTTGGGATCAGGGTCAGCTGGAGAACCCCACTCGACAGAGTCAGACTACCCTCCCTGATTCCCTCAGCCCATTCTGCCTTCCTGCTATTACTCCACTTGTGTGCTGTTAGCACACCGTGACACTTAGTCTGTACAGGAACCAGCTGGGTCAGGTGTGTTTGCTCTGAGATAGACCCTAGCTTCCCGTGTGAAGTTACTATAAGTGCATAACACCCATTTTTTGGAATCCAAACTGTTAATAGGGAAGCTGTCAGGTCCCTTATGCTCTCCCAGGCGGCATCATTCACATTTGCACGTCCCTTCGTAACTAGTCATGTATAACATCATTCTCTAAAATCAATTGTAACAAAAAGCATTTATTACTTACATATTTCATATGCAAATTATAACATATTTTGCTGCATCCTATAAATGATCAGTCTCTTTAAAAATTATTATTTTTCCATATGGTAAATTACATCAATTAAATAAATATTCTGTCTTTGCAGTTTTAACCTCACCGAAATGAAAAGCGATCAACAATCTTATTATGCTGGATCCTAACATCGTGCATATTACACACTGTTTAGGATTCGGCGACATTGCTCCGGCTGAACAATTCCTTTAAATATTTTTCCTAATGCATAGAATTTACAGACTCCAAAGAAGTGATACTGGGGAGAGAGCTGATATTGTCCCCATATCTGATAAAGGGAAGGGTATAACGTGTAATCAGGATGCTCTGAAGAGCTGTGGTGTAATCCTGTCCTGTGGCTTCTATCATTACAGCTCTGCCTGCTCTGCAGATACCTCTCACCCAGTCCTCTATCAGTGACATGATTAATGTGCACACACTCAGCACTTTTTAATCCAAGTTTCAAAGTACAAGAATGTGGAAAGCGCTGTGACTGGTCAGATAGGTCGTCACCGAGATATAGGAGACATCTGTCCGGGCTCTGTCCTTGTCCTAGTGGTCAAAGTGTACTGTACGCTTCAGCGAAAAGTCAGCAGAAGCCATTAACCGTTGTATCCGCACCGGATTTCTGACAATTGGAATATTTTTAGTTTGGCTAGAGAATAAGTGACTCAATAATAGCTTGAAGAACAAACTGTTGACCTGGTGTGAAGGTTTACCACTCAGAATACTATTTTTCGCATGAACTTTCTTCATCAGAAACTCAGTCGGCTGCACTTCTGCTGTCGGGGTACGGACTTTCTGATTACCCTTTGTGTTGCTCGCTCTTTTCCAAAATAGGTGTTTGCTACTCACTTCCTGTCAATGTGTTCCTGCCTTCCTAAGCTTCAGTCCATCCTCCAAGCCTTGCTTGAGTATTTTGCTTGGATCCCTGGCTCCTGTGTGCATCTCAAGTTGATGTTCCTCCTTCTGCTATTCCAGTTCGGATCGTACCAACCAACTCGAATATGTTCTCTGCATACCTCAACTGTTTCCAGTTTGCCTCTGTGTTGTGTGTGATTCAGCTTCTGCTTCTATCAGTGTGCCTCACTCACTCATAAGCCAAACGTTTGCTCTAAAAGTCGTGTCTCTCTGTTTGCTTATTCTGTTGCAGTTGCAGTGCTCAGGACTGTTCAGGACTTTGCTTTGTTACACTGCACTGATCCAGGTCTGGACTTGTTGTCAGAGACTCTACCAGTTTCGTGTGAACAATTGTTTATAGACTGTTATGTTATCAGTCACTTGAACTGCTACTAAAGACTATTCTGCAAGGCATCACTGTGAATGAACTATTTCTAGAGACTGTTCTGTTTGGCTTCAAAGAATGAACCTGCACCATTTATGAACTCTGCTTTGTTTGCTGCAAAATCACCTTTTTACTTGTCATGGTGTGAATTACAGAATTTTTCTCCTCAAACACCTTGTCTCAGTTGTGTCTTTGCTCCCACGCTATTAGATTCCTGAGATATCCGCAATAGTTGTTAAATCTCCATATGTATTTCAATGCATACCTTCACATTGGGGTTATTTTAAATTTTTGCATTTTAGGTTTTTTTTCCCCTCCATATTCCAAGATTAGTAATAATTTTTTTGTTATGCCTAGCTGGTTGTTTTTATTGTTTTTTTTTTTATTTCTGCATGCTGAGTTTTTTTATTTTTATGACCTTATATTTTTTATTATTTTTATGGCTTTTACCAAGTGGATTAATTAATTACATTTTTTTTATACATCAGTCTTTATGTTCACAGCATATTATTATTTTTTACATTAAAATCTTATTTTTTTACTTTCATTTTTAGTCCCCTTGGCAGACTTGAACCTGCAATTACCCCATATACTGCAACGCTATAGTATTTCACTGTATAGGGAAAATCAAAGTTTGCTTTGAAACCACAGATTAGGATTAGCAATCTGTTGGCACCCTGCAGTCGTGCCGATGGATTGATGCGAATGGCGCGTCAAAGCACCTCGCACCTTAAATACTTGTTTCAGAGCTTGATAAAGGGGATAACAGCAGCAATCAAAGCTCGGTTTTGCTTGCAGATTCTGTCTGTGCAACACAGGCAGCATCTATTGAGTATGGTGCAGGCTCAGCTCCTGAGCATGCATTACACATACCGCTATGTCCATTATTGGGAAGGGCTTAAAAGAAGATACTTTTCATATGTTGGGGGTAAATAAAGACTAGAGATGAGTGAAACTGTTCAGGACTAGAAATCGGGTGACCGTCATTTCCGGCCCGGTGCGTTATGGGCCTGATCACGTGATCGGGTTGGTGCGTTATGGGCCTGATAACGTGATTGAACCGGCTTCAATATGCGCATTGCGTGGAGTCGGGCCGATCATGTGATCAGGACCATAATGCATCGGGCCGATTACGTGATCAGGCCCATAATACACCGGGCTGGATATGACATTCTGGCCCAGGCATTACACTGGCCGAGAGGGCGGGAAATTCCAAATGGAGGCGGCAAAGCAGCAAGAGCGATGACGCCCAGCGGGGTGTGCTTGGATACCACAAGGAGGGATTCATTGAGCCAGGAGCTGGCTTTTCCAATCTCCTACCTGGGGACCATATGTAAGTTCTAATTAATTTTTCTAAATCGTTATAGGACCCCTTTAGCTCAGGGAGGGATTTTTATGGAACAGCTAGGAAGGTGCAGGGACAGCTAGTGATAGCAGAGAGAGCTAGATCCAGGTGACAGGTTCAATTTAAGATTCAATATATTCTCTGGAACTGCCCCCTGCTTCCCCGGGAAGAAGGAGAGACAGTCAGATATTTCCCAGGTTCCAGGCAGATAAGACACGTGTTCCTGCTCTATGCTCCCCCTCTACAACTACTCCCCTTGTCCAGCTGAATCCAGTGAGGATTGTAGTTTAAACTGTCTCTTTATGTTAGAATCTGTGTGTGCAGGTTATGATGCAGTCACTGTTACATGAGTATTGTGTAATGAAGTGTATTATGCTCTGTAATCATCCATCTTGGTTAATATTTCCCTGAACTGCATACAGATAGATGTTAACCCCGGTGTAGAATAGTGCCTTTTGCCATGCATCTTGCCACAGTTATTCATGCTTAACAAGTTAAATGTATATTTCTGTGTTATATTATCACTGTGCTGGTTTCTGTGGTGTTCCCAGTACTGACTGAGCTTATTTTTACCACGCCAAATTCATACCGCACCAAAAACTAAGGCTACTGAAACTCACAGTCTGTTTACTTGGGATGTGAAGAAGGGTTAAGCTGTATGCTATAATCCACACAGCACCAGATATGGAAGAAGGCAGAACAGTTTCCTGTACAGACTAGAGATTCAGACCCCATAGTTCATAGTGGTACCCGCGTACGCTTGAATGGCCCTAATCTCGGAGTAAAAGAAGACAACTCAGACCTATGATGCCTGAATGGCCATTGAGAGCTTCATGTTTCTCCTAAGGAACCAGAGGGCAGAGCAGAGTGACATTCACCTACAGAAAGGAAGGAAGGAGTGCTGAGATAGGAGGAAATCCCACAGTGAATAGAGACGAGCCAAGTAATATAAAGAGAAAAGATAAGTACTGCTAGATAGTATGCTGACTACTTCCTAACTGCTAATAGAAGACAGGTATAGGGTGAAGAGCAGAAACAGCAGAGAGATAAACCTCAAGCTGAACTTTCACTGAGCGGTATAAAACAAGGACATCAAATGATAATATCACCAGCAGGAAACACCAGCAGGGGGAAGGACATATAGCCGTTCACGAAAAGTGATAGGACAGACAAATGGATAAATAAAAACACCTGTTAACCTAAAATACTAGAGTAAGGATGCCAGGTATTAAACTCCCAGAGGAATGGCCATCTGTTGTAGGAAGGTGGACAGAGAAGCAAACATGATTACCGTATATACTCGCGTATAAGCCGAGTTTTTCAGCCCAAAAATTGGGCTGAAAAGTCCCCCCTCGGCTTATACGCGAGTCATACGGCCCCCCTCAAAGTTTGGCGCCCCCACCTCACTTTCTGGGCCCCCCCGCATGCAGCGCTGCACATATACATTACGTGTCTAGCAGCTGTCACCCTCCGGTGGCGATCGCGGCTCCCGGCTCCATCTTCCTCTCTGTGTCTTCCTGGTTGTCATGTGACCGGCGCGATGACGTCATCGCGCTGAGCCCCGGTCACAAAGCAGGAAGACAGCGAGGAAGATGGAGCCCGGAGCCGGGAGCCGCGATCGCCACCGGAGGGTGACAGCTGCTAGACACGTAATGTATATGTGCAGCGCTGCATGCGGGGGGGCCCAGAAACTGAGGTGGGGGCGCCAAATTATGAGGGGGGCCCTGCTGGGGCCCTGTATACTACCACTGGGGCTATATACTACCACTGGGGCTATATACTACCACTGGGGCTATATACTACCACTGGGGCTGTATATATACTACCACTGGGGCTATATACTACCACTGGGGCTGTATACTACTACTGGGGCTATATACTACCACTGGGGCTATATACTACCACTGGGGCTATATACTACCACTGGGGCTGTATGTATACTACCACTGGGGCTATATACTACCACTGGGGCTGTATACTACCACTGGGGCTGTATACTACCACTGGGGCTGTATACTACCACTGGGGCTATATACTACCACTGGGGCTGTATATACTACTGGGGCTGCGTGTATACTACCACTGGGGCTGCTGCTGTATACTACCACTGGGGCTGCTGCTGTATACTACCACTGGGGCTGCTGTATATACCTCTGGGGCTGCTGTATACTACCACTGGGGCTGCTGCTGTATATACCACTGGGGCTGCTGCTGTAACACTGCTGGGGCCTGTATATACCACTGGGGAGGCTGCTGTATACCACACTGCTGGGGGCTGTATACCTGTGCTGGGGTCCACCCTCGGCTTATACACGAGTCAATAAATTTTCCCAGGTTTTGGGGGCAAAAGTAGGGGGGTCGGCTTATACACGGGTCGGCTTATACACGAGTATATACGGTATACATCATAAAACAAGGATAAGACTGTTACGCCTTATTCATCTTGGCGTAAAAGTCTTATCCTTGTTTTATGATGTATAATCATGTGAACCTCAGTTTTATTGTATTTTATTTTTTACTTTTCACAGTAGCAGTCACATCGATAAAGGCGCTTGTCGAAACGTTTGCTTTTGGACTGATAATAAAAATAAAAGACATTGCTTGCATCATAACGGTTTCCACAACTCATTTGTTCGTGTGCCGAAGTTACCCTAAAGACTTAATAAACTGCTGGACTTTATTTTATGGAAAAAACATTATTTTTGCCTCAATCCCACTACCATTTGAGTGTCCCCCAACACGCTCAGTGAGCAAGTCGCTACACTCCCAGTAGACTCGGTGCTCGAGCCAAGCTCATCCAAGCATCCGACCTGCTCGTTACAAGCCCCAAACACTCCAGCATGGTAGCGCTCACTCATCACTAGTAATTATTCTTCCTGCTTGTTAAAATATTTGCATATAATTACTTCAAGACATTTTAAAGGAATCAAACCGATTTAATATGAATACTCTTGACAGTGTAATGACTCCAGGCTCATGGTCAATCGGTATAACGGGCAGTAATTAATTTCCTTTACGTTACTTTAGTTTTCCTTCAAAAATCCATTAATGGAGCTCCAGTAAAATATAAGTAGAAAAAAATCACTCTCCGTATAATGAAGTCCCCAGGTAATAATTAACATTAGCGATAATTACATTATCCAACCATAAAATATCTGGACAATATGTTGGAACAGTAATAAATTGTTACACTCTTCAATGTTGAAATGATATCACTAACGATCTTGGGGGCGTGCGGTCGTTAGGACATCTGTTTGACATCGTTGGTGAGATGTCACACGTGTAGATATCGTGCACGATGTAGAGAGCAGCGATCGTCCACACAACCCAGCAAACAATACTTGTTCACTGCTGTGAATAGGAGAAATCATTAACGACATCGTTATCGCGGTGTCACACACAACGATGCAGCAGTTCGGCTGATCGAGGACCGTCTGATTCGAGAACATGTTCTCAAATCTGCATTCATTGACCCAACGACTTATCGCAGTCATATCTCGGTGTCACACGTTACGACGTCCTAACGATGTCGTCTGAACAACTCCAAACCCGTGACGTTTCAGCGATATCGCTCATGATATCGTACCGTGTAACGGGGCCTTAAGATGATCCTAGTGGAAACTCCCAAGTTTTTGAGGAGGATTCTGAGAGTTTCCACTCCAAAAACTCTCCATGTGTACTTAGTCACCGAGCAAAAACTCTCCATGTACTTAGTCAGCGAGCGAAAACTCTCCATGTGTACATAGTCACCGAGCGAAAACTCTCCAATTCCTCTTAAAAATTCTTCAAAAACGTTGAGTTTTAGCTCAATTCATGTTCTGAAAACTCAGCAAAAAAAAATACTGTGTGCAGTGCACATAACCAACATGGGGCTGTTATTGCCCTGGTGGTGCCTAATAATTTACAGGTCACAATGGAAAAATGCAAAAAAGTCCATCTCTTTTCTGAATTTATAGGAGTAGATTTAACAAACAATACTTATTATTTTTATTATTATTATTATTATTATATTATTAAAGTGCCATTTATTCCATGTTGCTTTTCATGTGAAAAGGGGCATACATAGACAAGTACAATAATCATGAACAATTCAAGGCACAGTTACAGGAGGGGACCCTGCCCACGAGGGCTCACAGTCTATAAGAGATGGGTGAGGATACAGTAGGTGAGGAGAGAGGACCCTGCCCACGAGGGCTCACAGTCTATAAGAGATGGGTGAGGATACAGTAGGTGAGGAGAGAGGACCCTGCCCACGCGGGCTCACAGTCTATAAGAGATGGGTGAGGATATATTAGGTGAGGAGAGAGGACCCTGCCCACGCGGGCTCACAGTCTACAAGGGATGGGTGAGGATACAGTAGGTGAGGAGAGGACCCTGCCCACGAGGGCTCACAGTCTACAAGGAATGGGTGAGGATACAGTAGGTGAGGAGAGAGGACCCTGCCCACGAGGGCTCACAGTCTACAAGGGATGGGTGAGGATACAGTAGGTGAAGAGAGAGAACCCTGCCCACGAGGGCTCACAGTCTACAAGGGATGGGTGAGGATACAGTAGGTGAGGAGAGGACCCTGCCCACGCGGGCTCACAGTCTACAAGGGATGGGTGAGGATACAGTAGGTGAGGAGAGGACCCTGCCCACGCGGGCTCACAGTCTACAAGGGATGGGTGAGGATACAGTAGGTGAGGAGAGGACCCTGCCCACGAGGGCTCACAGTCTACAAGGAATGGGTGAGGATACAGTAGGTGAGGAGAGAGGACCCTGCCCATGCGGGCTCACAGTCTATAAGAGATGGGTGAGGATACAGTAGGTGAGGAGAGAGGACCCTGCCCACGCGGACTCACAGTCTATAAGAGATGGGTGAGGATATATTAGGTGAGGAGAGAGGACCCTGCCCACGCGGGCTCACAGTCTACAAGGGATGGGTGAGGATACAGTAGGTGAAGAGAGAGAACCCTGCCCACGAGGGCTCACAGTGTACAAGGGATGGGTGAGGATACAGTAGGTGAGGAGGGAGGACCCTGCCCACGCGGGCTCACAGTCTACAAGGGATGGGTGAGGATACAGTAGGTGAGGAGAGGACCCTGCCCACGAGGGCTCACAGTCTACAAGGAATGGGTGAGGATACAGTAGGTGAGGAGAGAGGACCCTGCCCACGAGGGCTCACAGTCTACAAGGAATGGGTGAGGATACAGTAGGTGAGGAGAGAGGACCCTGCCCACGAGGGCTCACAGTCTACAAGTGTTCTGTTCCCACTTAAAGGCGATAAAGGCACGCTGGTGTATAATGGGGTGAGAGTTCTTACCTTTGTACTTCCAGTAAGAGGGGCAGACAGAACCCGGAGCAGCGCCTCAGATAAGCGTACACACGTTAGGATGAAAACAATGCTGGTTTATTTCGTAGATGAATGATCCAAAACATGGCATTGAAATCTTGTATGAAGCTTGTCTCTGGAGTCGCTACTTGTAGGTCGAAAACTTTGCTTCTTCAGCTCCATGGGGAATGAACTCTCTGTACGGGAAAATGTCTGCCAAATGACTGGGCGAACAGGAAGAGACAAAAACAGCACGTACAGGAGCCACACCCCATAGGCTGGACAAGAAAGAGGGGGGAAGAATTGAAAGTCTGGACAGCATGTGGCAGCAGAGACAAGCATCAGATATAATAGCAGTTTGAACTATAAAACAGGATTGAAACAGCACACTCCCCGTCTGGAATCCACTTTGGGGATTCCACTATTAGTCCATAACAATACCTAAACAAAGGGCATGTTAACTACAACAATTCAAAATTCTAGAATCCAAAAATGAGGAAGAAAGGAAACGGCTAAAGTTCAGGTCAGGAAGCGTTCATCTCGTAGCGGCGCTCTCTACAGGTAACAGCAGAATGAGTTCGTGGATCGGCCTTACAAAAGTCTTCGTGTCACCTTTCCTGAAGACCTTTAGCTCCACCTTCCGCACATTGCCGTCCTGGCTAGGTAGCGTCTTAGTAACAAGTCCCAGAGGCCAATCAGTTCTTTCAGTGGTCTGGTCTTTCATAAGGACCAGGTCTCCTTCCTTGATATTCGGCTTGGGATGTCGCCACTTCCTTCTTCCTTGAAGAACGGTGAGGTATTCCTTTCTCCATCGATTCCAGAAGTAATCGGCCAAATATTGGACTCGTTTCCAGTGTCTTTGGTAGGTGTTGGCGTGAGTGAAGTCTCCGCTGGGAATTACCGCGTTGTCAATCTTTTGAGTAAGAAGGATGTTGGGAGTCAGCATGGTTGGTACCTCTGGATCCATTGTCACCGGCACGAGGGGTCTCGAATTGATGATAGAAAAAGATAAAGGAGACAAGCGAGGCGCAATAGTGCCCTATCAATATGACACTGATTCCACACTCAGATCAAAAAGAGGTGCACTCACCTGGTCTAGTTGTGTGCACCCACAACTAGTTTTTATTGCATGTAGTTTATAAGCTGCTGCAGGACTTCCACCGCCACGTAGCACGTGTAAAGATGATCAGATCCAGGGATGGTGTAAAGACAGTCCGCGCTGCTTTAAATAATCAGTCACAAGTCTTTAGGTAAAAGACCCCCCTTCTTTATTTCCACCTACGCGTTTCAGTGCCACTCCGGGCACCGTCATCAGGGTATCACACCTGATGACGGTGCCCGGAGTGGCACTGAAACGCGTAGGTGGAAATAAAGAAGGGGGGTCTTTTACCTAAAGACTTGTGACTGATTATTTAAAGCAGCGCGGACTGTCTTTACACCATCCCTGGATCTGATCGAATTGATGATGGCTGAGACTTCGGCTAAAAGAGTAACTAAAGTCTCGTGCGTGAGTTTTGAGGAGTTAACGTCCTTTAGCATGGAGTTCAGGATGTTGCGTGAGATCCCGATCATCCTCTCCCAGGAGCCTCCCATGTGAGAACTGTGAGGAGAATTGAAGATCCAGGTGCAACCCTTGTCTGCTAGCTGGTCTTGGATTGGCTTGGTGTCGATGTTCAGCTCTCTACATGCACCGACGAAGTTGCTGCCACGGTCGGACCTCAGCTGCTTTACTGGTTCTCTGATGGCAAAGAACCTCCTTGAGGCATTGATCAGGCAGGAAGTATCCATGGATTCTAACACCTCAATGTGAACGGCTCGAACACTCATGCAGGTGAATAGCACAGCCCACCGCTTATTGTCTGCTCGGCTGCTACGAGTTCTGCGTGAGGATACCATCCATGGTCCGAACACGTCTAGGCCCACGTAGGTGAAAGGCGGTTCCGTAGAAAGTCTGTCTGTAGGCAGATCAGCCATTTGTTGGCACAGTTGCTTTCCTCTCGTTTTGCGACAATGCACACAATCAAGGAGTAATTGTGCTACACGTCTCTTCATCCCAATGATCCAAAGGCCCGCCGACCGTACGGCGCCCTCTGTGATCTGCCTGCCTTGGTGTTCAGTCCTTTCATGGTGATGTCGGATCAGCAGGACTGTAACGTGGTGTTTGTTGGGAATGATGAGAGGATTTTGTTCTACGACTCCGAAACGAGCCTGATTTAAACGACCGCCGACTCTAAGTAAGCCAAAACTGTCCATAATCGGGTTTAGATTGGCGAGAGGGCTTCTTAGTGGAATCTGCTGTTTGTTGTGTAAACAGTTCCATTCGGTGGCGAATTCGCTCTGTTGGAGGTGGCGTATTATGAGGGACTCACCATGGGAGATGTCCTCAGCAGAAAGGGGTTTGTGGCACACATGCCAGCGATGACAGTCTCTGTTTTTTAGGTCTGTACGATAGCATCTGGCGATGTGCACTAACCTGGCAACAGTCCGGACGAGTCTTGTCCAGCTGGAGAAACGTTCGAAACGTTGGCAGCCGAGGTTGGAAGCTTCCTCTGCACTGGTGGCCAGGGTGTTGACTTCAGTTCGGACATCTGGATCGTTATCTGGATCTAGGATGCTGAAGTCTTCCTGGACACCTTCCTCCGACTGTCTCAGCAGGAACTCTGGACCTGTAAGCCAAGAAGAGTTAGCAAAGGAAGATATAGACATGGATCTAGTTGCATGATCTGCTGGATTCAGCTCCGTTGGTACGTAACGCCATTGTTCTGGTTTGGAGGATCTCCTGATCCTTTCGATGCGGTTACTGACATACACATAGAATCGTCTTGATTGATTGTAGATGTAACCCAAAACGACCTTGCTGTCAGTGTAGAAGTGGACCTCATCCATTTCAATACACAGTTCTTGTAGTATGAAGTCAGCAATCTCTACTGCCAAGACGGCTCCACAGAGTTCGAGCCTGGGAATGGTATGGTCGGGCTTCGGGGCTAGCTTTGCCTTGCCGAATACCAATCCAACGTAGCTCTGTCCGTTGGCGTCCATCACCTTCAGGTATACAACCGCTGCTATGGCTTCAGTGGAGGCGTCTGAGAAGACGTGGAGTTCTTTCCTTCCGCTAGAGGCAAGGGAGATTTTGGTGTAACATCTCGGGATGTGAATGTTGTTCAATCCGCACAACGACTGTTTCCAAGCTTCCCATTTTTGCTCTTTGTCGGAAGGGAGTGGGGTATCCCAATCCTTGACGGTTTCAGAGAATTGTCTCAACAAGGATTTGCCTTGTATAGTGATAGGCGCTACGAATCCCAGCAGGTCGAATACGCTGTTCACTATGGAAAGGACGCCACGTTTCGTGAACGGTTTGTCTGAGCAATTTACTTGAAATCCGAAGGAGTCGGCTGCGAGATCCCATCTGATGCCGAGGCTCCTCTGCACGGGTGGGCTGTCTAGCCCCAAGTCAATGTCCTTGAATCCAGGGGCGTGGTCGCCCGAGTCAAAGGCTCTTATTACAGCCGGGCTGTTTGAAGCGATTTTGTGTAGCCTAAGTTTTGCCTGGGCCAGCATACTTTGGGTCCTTTTGAGCAAATCAATGGCTGCTTCCTCGGTGGGTAGTGATTTGAGCCCGTCATCTACGTAAAAGTCTTTTTCAACAAAGTCTTTCGCGTCTGTGCCATACTCGGACTCTCCCTCTGACGCGGTTCTTCGGAGACCATAGGTTGCTACGGCGGGTGAAGGGCTGTTCCCGAAAACGTGGACCCTCATTCGGTATTCCACCATCTCTTTATTGGTGTCGTTGTCCTTGTACCACAGAAATCTGAGGAAGTTCCGGTGATCCTCCCTGACTAGGAAACAGTGGAACATCTGTTCGATATCAGCAGTGATGGCGACAAGTTCTTTTCTGAACCTCAGCAACACTCCTACTAAGTTGTTTGTTAGGTTGGGGCCGGTGAGGAGAACATCGTTAAGGGATACGCCTCCATATTTGGCGCTGGAGTCAAAGACAACCCTGATCTGGTTCGGTTTCCGTGGGTGGTATACACCAAATGAAGGCATATACCAGCACTCTTCATTCTTCTTTAAGGATGGAGCGGGTTCCGCGTGGTTGTTGCGAAATATCTTGTCCATGAAGGCAACGATATGTTCCCTCATCTCAGGCTTGTTGTTCATCGAACGCTGCAGAGAGTTAAATCTGGTCTGAGCTTGGTCTCGGTTGTTTGGGAGTCTTACCCTGGTGGATCGGAAGGGTAGTGGAGAGACCCAGTGGTCGGTTTCGTCTTTAGAGAACACACGGTCCATTATCTCGATGAACTCTCTGTCCTCCACTGACAAGGCTACTTTATCGTCGTCCTTGGTCATGTGAAAGACTGATCTTCCCAAGTTGTCGGTACGCAGGGAGGAAGCGACGTCGGGTAGCTGTATTGAGTCTGGGGGCTTCTCCTTCACTTCATAGTGATGAGGACATGGTCTTAGGCAGGTTGTGCACCCATCTCCATGCACGTAGGTCCTGAAGGAGTCGATTTCTGATCGATCAACACACACATTTCCTATGACTACCCATCCCAAGTCCAGTCTCTGGGCGTATGGTGCATAGTCAGGTCCATTGTACTGTTGTCGCACCTTGTGTACCCTCAGGTTGTCTCTGCCGAGCAGGAGTAGAATCTCCACGTTGTTGTCTATAGGTGGGATGACGCTCGCGAGGTGTTTCAGGTGTGGTTGATGAAGTGCAGCTTCTGGGGTAGGAATTTCACTCCTGCGGCTGGGTATTTGGTCACATTCAACGAGCGTTGGTAGAGGTATTTCAGTCTTCCCGTTGATAGGAGAAGCAATGAATCCCCGGGCTCTTCTGCCGTTAGTCTCTATGCGGCCTGAGCAGGTGTTCAAGGTGTAGGGTTCTGATGGTCCACTAATTCCGAAGGCTTCAAAGAATTTGGTTCCTGCCAGGGACCGGTTGCTTTGGTCGTCTATGATGGCATACACCTTCATTGCCTTTTCAGGGCGTCCCTCGGGATAAACCTTGATGAGGCATATTCGGGCACAACATTTCTCCATTTGGCCCTCTCCACATACCTCTGAGCATGAGCAGGAAACAGTTGTGGCGGTGTCAGTCTGATTCTGTGGCTCCCCGCCATGACTTGGAGCGGGAGCGGTGGTGACTGTAGCCGGTGTGTCTCTAGCTAGCCGGGTAGGATGCATGGCTGAAACGTGCTTTTCGCTGTGGCACTCCCCACACTTGACTGTGGATTTACAGTCCTTGGCCATGTGCTCAAGTGATGCGCAGCATTTGAAGCAAATCCCAAGCTCAGTGAGGATCTTCTTGCGCTCCTGTAAGGTTTTGGATCTAAACCCCTTGCACTTGGTCAGTGAGTGTGGTTTTTTGTGGATGGGACATTCACGATTGAAAGACTTATCTCGTGGTGAGACAGTGTTCTGTTCGTCTGTGGGCGTTGCGGGTGATGGTAGCTCGGTCTTTCTAACACTCACAGATCTCTTAGTGTCTCTGGGTTTTTGTGTAGCACTTTCATACCTTGATGCTGGAGTTGCTGCAGCTGCCGAAGTGTTGGATTCTAGGAAGTCGAGGCTGGGGTCATTCCTCATCTGGGCCTGCTCGTCAATGAATCTGCAGAAGTGGATAAAGGGGGGAAAGGTGACGTCGTTCACTCTTTTGTACCTTGAGACTGACGTTGCCCATTTCTCCTGCAGACTGTATGGCAGCTTCACCACGATTGGGTTTACTCCATGGGCTGAATCCAGATAGCACAGTCCGGACAGACGAGGGTCTCTTTTGGCGAGCTCCAGCTCCATGAGCAGATCACTTAGGTCTTGAAGCTTGTGGACTTCTTTAAGGTTGATCTTTGGGAAATCCTGCAGTCTCTTGAATAGGGCTTTCTCTATTGCTTCCGCGCTGCCAAAGGTGCATTCCAGCCTTTGCCATGCGGCGGCGAGACCTACGTCTGCTTGTCCTACATAGATGGTTCTGAGGCTCTTGATACGGTTTGAAGAGCCTGGGCCCAACCACTTGATCAGGTGGTCGAATTCCTGTTCTTCAGTTAGGTTGAGATTGGCGATGGCTGCCTTGAAGGTTGCTTTCCAGGCCCTGTAGTTCTCTGCACGATCATCAAACTTCACAAGACTAGTATTGATTAGCTCTCTGCTCACCATGAACCTGGCAAACTCGGACATGTCCGACTTCTCACCACTTGTTGCCACAACGACTCGTGATGCCCCTGGGGCGTATGGGCCGCCTGGCGTGAATGGATGAGCTGTTTCCGGGTAGAATGATGCTGCTGCAGGGTCGAGCTGTGGTTTAGCCCTTGAAGAGTCTGACGAATACCGCTTGAGCTGTGAAGGTGGGCCAGGAAACGCTGGGTTGCCATCTTGTGGTGGTGACTGTGTTTGAGAGGGTATCTCTCGGCGACTGTCGTTAATTAGCTCGGGCGCCTTCGAGGGTACTGGCACCTTTAGGAGTATGTTGGGGGTTTTGGTGTCGTCGACTTGGACGGTACTGTAGACCGGGGTCGCTACAGGTATCCGGTTTAGCACATAGTCTCTGGTGCGATCGACTGGATCATCCGCTTCCAGTAGTGGCGAGTTAGCTGTATCAGGACCTTGGATCAATGCCTGCTCAAGTAGTCTTACTTTAGCTAGCGCAACCTCCTCTTCCATCTGTGACCGAAGGATCTGTATTCGAGCCTCTGCCTCTGCTTCGGTCCTTTTTGCTTCCATCTCCGCTTCCGCCCTTTTAGCCTCTGCTTCTGCCCTTTTTGCTTCCACTTCTGCTTCTGCCCTTTTTGCTTCCACTTCTGCTTCTGTCCTTTTTTCTTCTGCTTCTCTCTCGGTCTCACCCTGGATTCCTCTGCTATTATGCGGGCCTCTAGTATCCTGTCGCTCATGGTTGAACTTCTTGAGGATGATGACCTGGATGCCCGAGAGGAACGTTTAGATGAGGTCGATCGGTGTGATCTGGTTTCTTGCAGGTGAGAGATACGGTGTTCGGCCTTGTTTATGGCGTGTCGGACCTTGGCATCTCTCCCTTTGTCCGTCTCTAGCGCCTTACTGAGGTCTGAAAGAGATTCATCAGAATTAAAGTCTTTTAGAAGGGCAATGTACCTTGTTGACAGTCTCTTGTATCCTTCATGGGCGGCGTTCAGCCGTTCCACAACAGATTGTAAGCTCGCGGCGTCGCCTGACGAGGGTTTGAGTCTCGACATGTAAGAGGCGACGCGTTCCCACTGTTCTTCCAGGCGTTCACTTAGCTCATCTTTCATAGCGTGATAGTTTTCAATTGCCTTTACCGTTGGTTTGGAAGAACGTTTTGGTCGGGTAACTTGGTCTGCTTGGGACGTGGGGTCTGCCTCCTGGGCTTCATCGTGGGCGGTATCAGGTTGTATTTGCTCTGTTTCAGCAGTGGGAGCCTGTCCGAGGTCCTTTTCGGCCATTTCGAATAAAGGTGTACTGTCTCTTTAAAAGACTCAACTTTTGAATAGGGGTCCGAAAATCGCTGTGCGGCTCTGCGGGAACTCCCGGGTGAGATTCCCAAGGTGGCTTTGACGAAACTTGGGGTTCGCAGTTCGCCGATGTGCAGTAATGAGGTATAGTGTACTGCAGACTTATAGAAGCGATGTGGCCAGAAGGAAACCGCAGGTGCATAAAAACAGTTCTTTATAACAGTACAGGCAGAGCTGATACAAGATGTGGCAGGTGGGAGAGCTTCCTCCAGGCTTGTCCAGACGTGCACTGCTGCAGGCAGACTGGTGCACAAGGGCACATGCGGATCTATAGCTGGATGCTGGGCTGTAAGGCGGTTTTCTAGCTACTAGGAGCTTTAAGCAAAGTTTTCGACTGTTCTGTTCCCACTTAAAGGCGATAAAGGCACGCTGGTGTATAATGGGGTGAGAGTTCTTACCTTTGTACTTCCAGTAAGAGGGGCAGACAGGACCCGGAGCAGCGTCTCAGATAAGCGTACACACGTTAGGATGAAAACAATGCTGGTTTATTTCGTAGATGAATGATCCAAAACATGGCATTGAAATTTTGTACGAAGCTTGTCTCTGGAGTCGCTACTTGTAGGTCGAAAACTTTGCTTCTTCAGCTCCATGGGGAATGAACTCTCTGTAGTAGAAAATGTCTGCTAATGACTGGGCAAACAGGAAGAGACAAAACAGCACGTACAGGAGCCACACCCCCATAGGCTGGACAAGAAAGAGGGGGGAAGAATTGAAAGTCTGGCCAGCATGTGGCAGCAGAGACAAGCATCAGATATAATAGCAGTTTGAACTATAAAACAGGATTGAAACAGCACAACAAGGGATGGGTGAGGATCTTGAAAAAATTATTTTTCTTTAAAGAATAAAGAACTCGAAGCGTAAAAAATGTTTCTTTTGTTATTTTATATTTAATTTTGTACTTAATTTACAGGAAAATAAAAGCTTTATATATTTTGTGTTTGTGCATCATGAAGAGAATAGTGGGAATTAACAATTCTATAGAGTTTGGTCTGTTAAACTTCCACTTTCAAACTGCAGAAAATTGGTAAAAAGTGTGTGGACATTTAGGGCTGAAACCTATGTTTGGCTTTGAGGCTTCCATTATTAGCTTTATTTCCATTATTAGACGTATACTGGCGACATACAGCGGCTGCTCTCTGTGACTTCTCAGTCTCTGGAATTATCTTGGAGTGGTTTGTTTTCTCTAGAAAGATGAAAGCTACAATCATGATTGTCTGCAGGAGCGAATAGGTTAGCAGTAAAGAACTCATATGGATGGGATTAACCCTTCATTTATACTGGTGTTTGGCACAGGCTTCATAACGTAATCATCAAATGAGATCATTTATATTATTAGTGAGAATGCAGGACTGAAAAGGACTGGACGACTCAGTAATTGTACCCGGATCCCTGTGTGTCAGGCACAAGGGCCGGGGTACTCAGCAGCTGGGCCAGAGTTTAGTTCACGGTAGCCGTGCCCAGCATCTGTGGTCCTAACCACCCATGTAAAAGGGGTAGTAGTAGGGAAGAAGGTTGTTCGTGATGTCAGGTTGATGTGGCCAGCACTGCAGGGATCCCTGGGAGATAGATGGTGACAGCAGTACAAGTGGGTAACCCTTCCCAACAAGGGCTGGCTCCCAGGGAGAGATGAGGGTGATGGTGATGAGTGTAGTGGAGAAAGAAGACAGAAGCAGGAATCAGTCTTTTGTGTTAACTTGCTGTAGCAAGTGGAGGGTAGTACATCCACCACCAGGCAAGTGGTCCAGCCAGTCTGATGAGAACTGTAGTCTGCTATGCTGGCTGAGTATATATTGACCTCCCTGCTGACTTTTCCTGTTCTTTAGATTTCTATATGCCCTGAGCTTCCAGTACTCCTTCTTGGTTGCTGTGAGTTACTTGCTGCCATGCAGGTAGTATGGATCCTGTAGGTATCTGTGCCTATAGCAGTTCCCTGACTCTATATATTACTGTTGCCCTGGAGAAGTCCACTTAAGTTGCTGGTGAGCTTGAAACTCACCAGTATCCAGTTCTGCCACCAGGCCCTATAAGCCTGGATGTCCTAGGGACTGAGCTCCTGACTGCAGCTGGTCTGCCCCGGCCCCTGCGCTGCATATGGTGTCTTGTTTAATTTTCATGCAGACGCCATTCTAGCCAAGAGCAGCACTTCACTCATTGCTCTCCTAACAGTCTTCAAGAAAATGGCACCAGAGGCTGCGCTTCAGCAGATTGTCCTACTGCCGGTCTTCAGTACAAAAAAATGTTGGTAAGAAGCAGCAGTGGACATATCATTGGTGCAACCTTTTCAGCCACGCAGGGGCCCAGTAGGTAATGGGGTCCATTTCCATGTGCAAAGCAGGTTGAACTTCAATGAGCTATTGGATTAAAAAGGGGCCCTATATACTGTTCTTGGAAAGGGGCCCTTTTCTGTCTGTGTCCGCCAGTGCTAAGAGGAATAGAGCTGCAAATGGTTTGGTGGAATCGGATGGAGAATCAAGGAGAATCACAGCTCATGAAACCTCAAGGACTTCTCAGGATGAGCACATGGGGGAACGGCTCAAAAGTGCGGGAAGAGCAAACCTCGACTTTTATATGTTTCCATGTAAAGTCACTACTTTCATGTTCAATTATAGTCTTTATTTCTGCCTGGCAGCCACATCCACAGTACAGGAGAGCTGATAGTATCAGTGACGGGGAGTGAGCAGAGTCTACATTTGCCAGGAGAATCCGCAGAATAGAATACTTTGGCTTTAATCCCCTTTATTTCAGCAATTGGCAGGTAAAGGGCGGTTCAGATTACTCATTATATGAGCCAAAGAATCACATCACAATCAATGAGGACAATGTACGTGTGCTTTGTATGACTTGTATAACAGATGTAGGAAAATATACAATACACATTAAAGAGGTTGTCCAGACGTCTGAGTCCTGACAAGTGGCGGGTGCATGACTGTAAGTATGTAATTTCCAAACATTCGGTCATGTGTCCACTAGACATGCACAGCCGCTCCGCACGTCTGAGTTGATCGTGGACTCCACCATGGTATATATGATCCCTGTCAGGAACATATAATACCTTCACTTACAAGTTTAATTCGTTCTGTGTCCGAGCTCTTAACTCAATTTGCTCTTATGGCAAATTAAATTTCCCCATTAAACTTAATTGAAATGCTATTAATATGTGCTAGCCTCTACTTATGGCCCCCCCATCCTGGGATTGTATACATGATTACCCAACCTGGTACGTGGACTCCCTGTCAGGAACATATAATAAAAATTATGTCTTCCATTGTCTTAGAGCTGACACCTAAACCTGAGACCTTGACCCCCCTAAAACACTTTAAGGCAGATTACATACACATTTGTACCAGAGTTACGAAAATTATATTTTCAGAATCCATACAACATGGCGAATGCAAAACACCATTTTGCTTCACTTGGCACTGCAGTCACACAGAATGTCCCCAAGCCTGGACAGCCCCTTTAACTCGATCTGCCTACTATCTTCCCCATGTCACTAAATACACTAAGACCTTCACTTACAAGTTTAATTTGTTCTGTGACCGAGCTCTTAGCTCAATTTGCTCTTATGTCAAATTACATTTCCCCATTAATATTAATTGAAATGCCAATAATATGTTCCAGCCTCTACTTATGGCCCCCCATCCTGGTACTGTATACATGATTATCCAACCTGGTATGTGAACTCCACCATGGTATATATGGTCCCTGTCAGGAACATATAATAAAAATATGTCTTCCAATGTCTTAGAGCTGACACCCAAACCTAAGACCTTAACCCCCTTAAAACACTTTAAGGCAGATTACATACACCAAATTAGTACCAGAATTATGAAAATTATATTTTCAGAATCCATACAACATGGTGAATGCAAAACACCATTTTGATTCACTTGGTACTGCAGTCACACAGAATGTCCCAAGCCTGGACAACTCCTCTAACACGATCTGCCTAATATCTCGCCAATGTCACTAAAATACACTAATACCTTCACTTACAAGTTTAATTCACTCTGTATCCCAGCTCTTAACTCAGTTTGCTCTTATGTCAAATTAAATTTCCCCATTAAAATTAATTGAATTGCTATTAATATGTTTCAACCTCTACTTCTAGCCCTTCATCCTGGTACTGTATATATGATCCTGCAACCTGGTGTGTGGACTCCATCATGGTATATATGATCCCTGTCAGGAACATATAATAAAAATATCTATTATCTTAGAACTGACATCCAAAGCTGAGACTGACCCCCCCTCTTGTTTTCTATGTAAAATAGCCTCACACTCAGCAACAACAATATTTATATAGCGCCAACATATTCCACAGCACTTTACAATTCAGAGATTCATATACAGTCACAAATAACAGTTATCAAAGAATAACAATAAATAAAGCAAAATAATGACAGCTTATAATATCTTACAATCTAACAATGAGGTGGGAATGACGCAAATTACAGGGGCTTATTTACAATGATGGCCCAGCCTACTTGAGGAGATGGGTAACAGATAAGAGCTGCATGAGTGGTCGCCAGCCATTCTTTGTCATGTTTTTGGGTCTGGCAGAGTGAATAGGCTATGTCTAAGTGACTTCAATTAGGGAGCGAGAGAGGCCGCTCTGAAAAGATGTGTTTTTAGGCAGCGCCTGAAACTAAGTTGTGGATAGACCTAATTTCTTGGGTTAGAGCATTCCAGAGAATTGGTGCAGCTCGGGAGAAGTCTTGGAGCCGGGAGTGGGAGGTTCGGATTAATACAGAAGTTAGCGAAGAGATCGGGTAGGGTGATAGAAAGGGATGAGGGAGGAGAGGTAGGGAGGTGCTGCACTGTGAAGAGCTTTGTGGGTGAGAACAAGCAATTTGAATTGGATCCTGTAGTGTAGAAAAGGGCTAGGAATGCAAGGGCCCAGGTTTTATGGCTTTCAAGATATAAGAACATTCTTGGATGTTAAACCAATTAAGGCACATTATATACACCACATTAGTACCAGAATTATGAAAAGTATATTTTCAGAATCCATACGACATGGTAAATGCAAAACACTGTTTTGCTACGCTTGGTACTGCCTGGATTCATACCAAATGGATCTGTTTTTTTTCACAGGGATATGTGAGTGCACCCCAAACACTGATGGTAAGAACTGACTGATCAAACACTGAGGAAAGCTAGATGAGAAATACTAATGAATAACAATCTGTGTTTTATGTATGAGGGAATTCACAGACATCTGAATGAGGCTCAAGTCCTATAAGTGGTGAGGAGCAGCCTCCTTGGATCGGACTCTGCACAGCCCACAAATGGTTGAACCAATTCAGTCCTAGGGAATTAGGGGACAAATCATCATCTTTGTCGTGTTCCTAGAAGAAGTCCTGCAAAATGTTTGCAGTGTGGCAGAACGTTATTTATTTCCAGCAGAACATTGTCTTCTCCCCCTGCTCTTTCAGGCTTTGTTTGCAGTGCCATCTCTGAGGTACATGATACTCACCTGGCCGTTCAAATAGAAAATGTCATTCTTCAGACCAGGCCTTCTAGTAGCATTGTTCATGGTTCAGTCCTGATGCTCCTGCACACATTGTACGATACTTTTCCCTGTGAGTTGGGGCTAGTATGGTCATGCTGATTGATCTATGGTTACACAGGCCTAACTGCTGCTAGCTGTTTTTTACCAGACCTGCGATGTATCTTGTCATAGTTAATTAATTAAAGCTACAATAACTTTATGTGGGACCAGACTGACTCGCTTTTGATTGACCTGCACATCACTGAGCGTTTGCTGTTCATGACCCTGTTGTTGGATCACCAATGGTGCTTCCTCTGATCATTTTCTGCACATGTTAATCGCTGCATACCAGGAACATCCCACAAGACCTGTCATACTGTGAACATCCAACAAAACCTGCCATATACCGGGAACATCTACCAAAAACTGTCATATACAAGGAACACCCCACATGACCTGCCGCATACCGGGAGCATCTAACAAAACCTGCCGTATACTGGGAACATCCAACAAAACCTGCTGTATACTGGGAACATCCAACAAAACCTGCTGTATACTGTGAACATCCAACAAAACCTGCTGTATACTGTGAACATCCAAGAAAACCTGCTGTATACTGGGAACATCCAAGAAAACCTGTCGTATAATGGGAACATCCAACAAAACCTGCTGTATACTGTGAACATCCAACAAAACCTGCTGTATACTGGGAACATCCAACAAAACCTGCTGTATACTGTGAACATCCAACAAAACCTGCTGTATACTGGGAACATCCAACAAAACCTGCTGTATACTGTGAACATCCAACAAAACCTGCTGTATACTGGGAACATCCAACAAAACCTGCCGTATACTGGGAACATCCAACAAAACCTGCTGTATACTGTGAACATCCAACAAAACCTGATGTATACTGTGAACATCCAACAAAACCTGCTGTATACTGGGAACATCCAAGAAAACCTGTCGTATAATGGGAACATCCAACAAAACCTGCTATATACTGGGAACATCCACCAAAAACTGTCATATACAAGGAACACCCCACATGACCTGCCGCATACCGGGAGCATCTAACAAAACCTGCCGTATACCAGGAACATCCAACAAAACCTGCTGTATACTGGGAACATCCACCAAAAACTGTCATATACAAGGAACACCCCACATGACCTGCCGCATACCGGGAGCATCTAACAAAACCTGCCGTATACCAGGAACATCCAACAAAACCTGCTGTATACTGGGAACATCCACCAAAAACTGTCATATACAAGAAGCACCCCAAATGACCTGCCGCATACCGCGAACAACCAACAAAACCTGCTGTATACCAGGAAACACCCACATGACCTGCCGCATACCGGGAACATCCAACAAAACCTGCTGTATACTGGGAACATCCAACAAAACCTGTCGTATACTGGGAACATCCAACAAAACCTGCTGTATACTGGGAACATCCAACAAAAACTGTCATATACAAGGAACACCCCACATGACCTGCCGCATACCGGGAGCATCTAACAAAACCTGCCGTATACTGGGAACATCCAACAAAACCTGCTGTATACTGGGAACATCCAACAAAACCTGCTGTATACTGGGAACATCCAACAAAAACTGTCATATACAAGGAACACCCCACATGACCTGCCGCATACCGGGAGCATCTAACAAAACCTGCCGTATACCAGGAACATCCAACAAAACCTGCTGTATACTGGGAACATCCACCAAAAACTGTCATATACAAGAAGCACCCCAAATGACCTGCCGCATACCGCGAACAACCAACAAAACCTGCTGTATACCAGGAACACCCCACATGACCTGCCGCATACCGGGAACATCCAACAAAACCTGCTGTATACTGGGAACATCCAACAAAACCTGCTGTATACTGGGAACATCCAACAAAACCTGTCGTATACTGGGAACATCCAACAAAACCTGCTGTATACTGGGAACATCCAACAAAAACTGTCATATACAAGGAACACCCCACATGACCTGCCGCATACCGGGAGCATCTAACAAAACCTGCCGTATACTGGGAACATCCAACAAAACCTGCTGTATACTGGGAACATCCAACAAAACCTGCTGTATACTGGGAACATCCAACAAAAACTGTCATATACAAGGAACACCCACATGACCTGCTGCATACCGGGAGCATCTAACAAAACCTGTCGTATACTGGGAACATCCAACAAAACCTGCTGTATACTGGGAACATCCAACAAAAACTGTCATATACAAGGAACACCCCACATGACCTGCCGCTTACCAGGAGCATCTAACAAAACCTGCCGTATACCAGGAACACCCCACATGACCTGCCACATACCGGGAACATCCAACAAAACCTGCTGTATACTGGGAACATCCACCAAAAACGGTCATATACAAGAAGCACCCCAAATGACCTGCCGCATACGGGAACATCCACCAAAACCTGCCGTATACTGGGAACATCCACGAAAACTGTCATATAGAAGAAACACCCCACATGACCTGCCGCATACTGGGAAAATCCCACAAAACCTGACATATACCAGGGACATCCACAAGACCTGCCGTATACCGGGAACATCTAACAAAACCTGCCGTATACTAGGAACATCCAACAAAACTTGCCATATATCAGGAACACCCCACAAGTCCTGTTGTATACAGAGAACATCCCATATGACCCTCCGTATACCGGGAACATCCCATAAGACCTGGCGTATACTGATAACATCACACAAGACCTGACATATACCGAGAATACCCCACAAGGCCTGCTGTATACTGGGAACACCTCACAAGACATGCCATATACCAGGAACACCCCACAAGACCTGCTGTATACTGTTAATGCCTCACAAGACCTGCCATATACTGGAAACACTCCACAAGACCTGCCATATACTGTGAACACCTCACAAGATCTGCCATATACCAGGAACACCCATACAAGACTTACTGTATACCACAAACACCCCATAAGACCTGTCGTATACTGGAAACACTCCACAAGACCTGCCTTATACTGGGAACACCTCACAAGACCTGCTGTATACAGAGAAAATCCCACAAGACCTGCCATATACTGGGAACACTCCACAAGACCCTCAGTAAACGGGGAACACCCCACAAGACCTACAGGAGAGAGAGGACCCAACTACCCAACTGAGCATTAGAGCTTACACTGTACAGGAGAGAAAGAAGACCCCACTGACCATAAGAGCTTACACTCTAAAGGAGAGAGGACCCCACTGACCATAAGAGTGTACACTCTGCAGGAGAGAAAGGACCCCACTGACCATAAGAGCTTAGACTATACAGGAAAGAGAGAGAGGACCCCACTGACTATAAGAGCCTACACTCTACAGGAGAGAGAGGACCCCACTAACCATAAGAGCTTACACTCCACAGGAGAAAGAGGACTTCACTGACCATAATAGCCTAAAATCTACAGGAGAGAGAGGACCTCGTGACCATAAGAGCTCACACTCTACAGGAGAGTGTAAGGTTTCCAAATTCTTCATATAATTACTGTATCTCCTGCCCTTGTCCAAAATGGAGTTTTTGCCTCACCTTGGCCTTGAACTTCATGTTTGTCCTGTTATAAATCTGGTTCCGGGCCTTAATCATTGCCTGAGTATTTTGTGCTAGTTGATCTCTGACCTTGCTGCTCTGTGCTCTCCTCATTAGTCTCAGCTGCCTGCAGTCTAAGGTGCATTATCCTGATCCTGCTGTTAGTTTCCTCCCATCCAGACCTCTTGGAGAAAAGCTTCAATACTTTTGGACTTTTACTTCCGGGGTCTGTAAGAACTTTGATTCTACAGATAAATCATCAGTACATTTCATCCGGGACTAAATCAGTTAAGGGCTGTTGGTGCTGGACTTGAGCCGGACTTTCTCAGCCCTAAGAAGCAAACTGATAACCATTTGTTTGCTGGACACTACTCTGCATGTTATTTCTGGACAATTACGTATTCGTTTGCTGGATTCTTCTCTGCGTATTATTTCAGGACATTTATGTATTCGATCGCTGGACATTTCTCTGCATATTATTCCTGAACATCCATAATTAGTGCCGGTTGCACTTGCATTTAATTTCAGGATTTACTTCTTAGTTTCTATTTCTTAACCTGTTTGAGCATTATTTGCAATATAATTATTTACGATAAACCTTGGTCTCAGTTTCGACATGATCTCACGCTATCAGATTCCTAAGTATCTACATAATTGTACCAGAGAGAGACTTATGCAGCAACTCTGGAGATGGAAAATGACTCTTCAATGCAAACTGGGAGCCAGTGATCTTTGATAGACTAGGTACCGACCATCATGGTAGAATATATGATAATCTTCAGGAAATTATAAAGGGACCTACACAGCAAAATAACATGAGCCCGTTCTCTAAAGCATCAGCAGTGTGGGAAATTGTGGTGGGCAACCACGGATTTCAACAAATTTGACTGAAACTTGATCCTCTGTAGATTGATTTCCTCATCTCTAGGTAGAGTGCATGAGTGACCACCGCTCCATTCACCAATTGTGGGAGAGTTGGTCACAACTGTGCCCATAAGGGTACCTTTACACGCCGCCACTGGGTGGTAGCAACTGCCTGGCATTGGTGATTTTTGTGTCTGTTGCCATGAAATTGCTACGAAATGGCGGCGTGTAAATTGGGAAGTTGATCGCGATACCCGCTGTTGATTCGGATACCTGTTTCCGAGCCGTGCTCAAAAACCCAAGGCAACACAAAGGCACAATTGCCATGGTAGTGGCGTCTAAATGGGGCACAGGGATGGAATTTCCGTCGCCTAGTGAATTCCCAGGGGCGTGACACAGCCTCATGGATACCGCGCCCCATCAGCGATCATTGGTGGGGGCTACTGTGTAACCATTGGCTGTCCCTTCACAGGCCGCCATATTTAAAGAGCTGCGACACTAAACACTATGTGCACTTTAATGAGTGCCAGCAGTGGCTGAACTGCACAGCTAATACAGACACAATGTGAATAGGGGTATAGCAATTACTGCTCTACATACAATGCAAAATGGAAGACTTAGCTTCAACAGTAGCTACTGCGTAGTGCCCGGTAACCAACGCCAAGGTGCTTCCGTCTTACCGGGTCCTAACGCTATGACTAATGGTGATATGTAAGATGTATGGGTTTATATGCCTCTATTCTGATTAAAAACAAGAAAAGTATGTGTTAGACTCCAACAAAATAGAGACCTCAGCTGGTCACATGGCATGGGAAGGGGGATAGGGAGGGAGCTCAGTCATAAGAAATACAATTGTAACTAAATAATGTGAATGACTGGCATCAACCTCTAAGTGTAGGTGCAAGCTTGCTGCTTGCACATACACTTAGAGGTTGATGCCAGCCATTCACATTATTTAGTTACAATTGTATTTCTTATGACTGAGCTCCCTCCCTATCCCCCTTCCCCTGCCCTGTGACCAGCTGAGGTCTCCATTTTGTTGGAGTCTAAGGGCCGCTTTACACACACCAACTTCTGTGACCAACTTCTGAATAACTTACTGGTTGCAGTGAAATCATGGACACATTGATCCATTTTGTGGCTGTGTGGCGCCCCGCAACGAGTGCGTCACAGGAGGGTATTGCAGCCCAGACTGCAGCTGCAATATTCTCTGACTAGGTAATGACATGGTTAAAACTCAGAGCTCCATACCCTACATGCATCACCAGCATAGAGGGCCAATAAGGTCCTGGTGGGCGGAGTGTAGTTGTAGAGTGTAGGAGAAGTTAGTCTGCAAACAGTCAGTGGAGAGTCTGCAGAAATGTAGGAGAAGGAGGAAGCAGAGGTGGCCCGGAGGAACGTAGGAGAGGGGGCTCTGCACAGTTCCGTGGAGCCCCTAGGCTACCACCACCGGTTGGGCGCCATTATCCCGGTGCCTCAACAACCGGACTTTGGGCGAATATCCACGGGTCAAAATACACCCGCGCCCATCTACAACCGGATTACTGGTTCCGAAGCTGGGAGTCGTTTATCACTGCCATGCAAACCAGGAGTGGAGGGACCGCTCTACAGGAGCACCCCACCGCCGCCGCACACAGAGCCGTCTTGCCAGCGGAGTACCCACCAAAAGGACCCAAACTACCCCTCACACCTGAACGTACACACCGGCAGGGTCATTTAAGTAGTCCCTTGTACCCGACCTTGGCACTCAAAGGCGACAACGGCAACTCACTCAGAAAAAGTTAGAATGGAGGAACACCGCGGACCTCTGAGACAACACCGGTCATTAACAAGTCCACCCGGTCCGTTACCCGTTAACTGCATGCCATGTATCACCTGCTGGTTACAGTAAAGTACCCGTTGCAGAGACTTATGGTGTCCGTGTTTCTTGAGAACTGTTTCACTCCGCGAGCAGAAGGTAACTAGCTGCCTCACAACATCTTGTGCAGCTCCTGGCTCTGGGGACTCCCGCTCGTCCTGTGGGGAGCGTTCCATCTTGCTGCATTCCATGGTGTCTGTATTAGCTGTGCAGTTCAGCCACTGCTGGCACTCATTAAAGTGCACATAGTGTTTAGTGTCGCAGCAGATAACTCTCTTATATTAAATCTATTTTTTCTGCTTGCACCTACACTTAGAGGTTGATGCCAATCATTCACATTATTTAGTTATATTTAAAGAGCTGTCCATTCACAGTCCACAATTGGAATGGCGTCATGTATTAGCCAGCCTTCCTGCGCAGGCTGCCCAATCATGACGCTATTGCGTTGTCCAATCAGCGTATTAGCGTCACGGAATACACAACTCTGTCACGCCTATGTCCTTGCGGCATGAAAGATGTACGCCCCATATTCCTCTGTGGTAGCGGCGTGTTAAGCAGCGAAGGTATTCAACAGGAAGTAAGCCGCAGGATCTGTCGGAACTTCCGGGGAACAAAGATACCTTCAGTTGACAACGCAATGGCGGCGTGTACATGCGGCATCGGCGATCGGTATCTACCGTCAAAAACGTGCCCGTGCACGTACGGTGGATACCTGTTGCTAGGCACTGTGGCGGCGTGTAAAATCATGGAGAGATTATTCCATTTGTACACAGCAACAAGATAGAACCTTGTCTCCATGATTTCACTGCAACCAGTAAGTTACCTGGTGATAAGCTAGAAATGTAGCCGCGTGTAAAGGTACCATTACTCATACAAAAGCCCCATAGCCACCTAGGGAAAAATTCCTTATATGTCTTATATCATCCAAGGTATTTACCGTCCACCAAAAGGCTTTAGCATCAATAATAAAATATCATATCATGCCTCGTGACATTGTGGCAAATGGGGAATTGCAGCACACGAGGCACGTCCCTCAGACCTCACCCTCGACGTACGTTTCACCCTACAAGACGGCTTCGTCAGGAGGTGTGGTCATGAGAGCTAAAATTGCACCTTATAAATGCCCCTAAATCGATCATAATTAAGTAAATCGGTCACCGCTGTATGCGGCGTTCTCCCAGCATGATGCGAGCAAGCAGCGCCGCCAGCCCGCCGCCGCGCGCCAGAAGTGACGACACGGAGGAACTACAGCATCTGGGCCATCACCCCGGCAACGTTAGGCAGCTTCCAGCGCCGCAGCCCCCATAGCGCATGCACGGGGAACGCTGCGAGCGTAACCAGGTGACCGCGCTCCATCTCCATGCTCAACCGAGACCACCTATCAACCCCTGTGGCCCCTGCAATCAACTAAGTGTTCAAAGAGGACAGCCCTAAATATCACAGCAACATATACATATTATATATCAAGGGCACAGGCAGTGAACATTACTGCTGCATATATCCAGACCCCTATAGACCCCCGGATATCAGACTACACAATTCAAATAACACCAAATTTGATGTCATAACAGAATATAAAAATCCCAAAGGTATGTGTAGTATTGTGTCCTTAAACATCATACCCCGAGCTTAGATTTCATCAATAGTCATATCCAGGTTCAGAAGTGGTAAAAGACTTGATCCTAGATGAATGATCACTCAAGATGCAGCGACGGCAAGAAGAACAAACACATAAATTCTGGAACAAATCAAGCCAGACATGGAAGGAAGGATCACCAATCTACGACTTGTCTACACATCATAAGAAGAGAGCAATCACTGGAGAAGGACATCATGGTCGGAAGAATAAAAGGTACAAGGTAAAGAGGAAGACCAGCAACCCGATGGCTTGATACACTCAAGGTAATGACGGAGAAGACCCTGGTGGACATATCTAAGCTTGAAAAAGACCCTGGTAGACCTATCTAGGCTTGGAGAAGACCTTGGTGACCCTATCTAGGTGTGTAGAAGACCCTGGTGGACTTATCTAGGCTTGAAGAGGATCCTCGTGGACCTGTCTATGCTTGGGGAAGACTCTTGTGGATCTATCTAGGCTTGGAAAAGACTCTGGTAGAGGTGTCTAGTCTTGGAGAAAACCATGGTGGACCTATGTAGGTTTGGAAATGACCTTGGTGGACCTATCTAGGCTTGGAGAAAACCCTGGTGGACCTATCTAGGCTGGAAGAAGACTCTGGTGTACCAATGTAGGTTTGAAGAAGACCCTAGTTGACCTTTCTAGGCCTCGGGAAGGCCCTGGTGCGCAAAATCGATCTTTCTACAGAGCGTTCATCCATCAAGTTGTCATGTCTAGAGATCAAACTGAAGGGCGTTAAAATAAAACAAATAAACTTTAGCTAATTGTTACACACTGATCTGTCCTCATTTCCAAGCCAATCACTCAACTGCTCTACTCTCTATAGTGACATGTCCACCACCCAACTTATATGATTGCTATTTACCATTTTACTAGTTCAGTATTTTTAGTGCAGAAATATTGAATATAGGTGAAGTTCTATTGTTTCTTTTTTTTATTTGGCAGTCAACACCGACCCCCATACCAACCAGAATTTGAGCCTAATTCAATTGGCATCGTTCTCATGCCTGTCCACGACAAAGGACCTTTCTAGGCTTACATTCTGTCTCCAAGTTTCCATTTATTCTCAGTCAGAAATATTGAATATGGGTAAAGTTTTATTGTTTCCTTTTTTTATTTGGCAGTCAATATCGACCCCTTTACCGACCAGAACTTGGGTCCAGTACAGTTGGCATCGTTCTCCTGCCAGTCGACCAGTCCGCGACACCAGACCAGGTCTCAGCTCACATCCTGTCTCTATGTTTCCGTTTAGTCTCGGCCAGAACATGGCGTCCTTGGAGCGTAAACAAACAATTCCACTTCGTCTAACGTCCCCCATGAGAAACATCAACAAGTCTCCAGAAGGTCAAGAAAATGTCTTCTGCCAAGAGCTCACACAGCTCACAATGAATTTACTGTATCCAGGGGTTTTTGGGCAGTGACCAATAAAACAAATAGAAATACGTTTTCAACACTTGTAGTTTCCATTCCCATTACATCCAAAACTAGAAGATTCACAACATCTAACTGGACCCACGGACTTATGGACTTAACACTTTCATGACCGCGGTTGCTATCCTTTTTGGATGGGTGTACATTATAATGCTTTAAAAAAACAAAACTTTGAAAAAGAAAAAACATGTTTCTGAAACTAGTAAAAGCTGTTTTTATTTTTCCATTGATGGAGATTTTTTGTAAGGCGGCTGCAGTTTTTATTGCCTTTTGACTTCTTGATACTTTTCGCAGTTGTTAAATTTTCATTTCTTCTTCTACAGAATTTTGCATATCTATTATAATACTTATAATAAGACACCTTGTGGTGTCCGTCATCAACTCCCGCCGTAATCGTGTCCTCTATCACGGGATTGGCTAGAGCAAGTTGCGACGCCATATTTAAACACCCAAGTGATTGATGTAAAAATATGGAGCTAGCTGGCAGTGTGAGTCCACCACCGCTCCCGTCGATAGCCCACACCGGCGCCACCCAAAAATGCCCACCCACTAACCCGTCGCCACAACCCGACGTCATCCCCGCCAGATGCAATCACCGAAGAGAGATCCTACAGGACCTGTAGAGACGTCACGGTCATGAGCGGCGCCAGATCGCATGACCGTGATGTCACCACAGGTCCTTAAGCTGACAGAGAACAGGGGGAGAACAGAGAGCAGGTACTACAGCCCACTCGCCTCACTGAGTCTACTCTCACCCCACTCAGTCTGCTCTCATGAGACACAGCCTGCTCTCACCCCACTTAACCTGCTCTCACCCCAAACAGCCCGCTCTCACCTCACACCCCACTCAGCTCGCTCTCACCCCACTCAGCCTTCTCTCACCCAGAACAGCCAGCACTCACCCCACAACCCACTCTCCCGCCACACAGCTCACTCTCTACCTCAAACAGACAGCACTCACGTAACTCGCACCCCACTCAGCTCACTCTAACCCCACACAAAGCCCTCTCTCAGCACGCTCTCACCTCACACAGCCAGCACTCACCTCACGCTTATGCCACACAGCCCGCTCTCATCCCACACAGCCCGCTCTCACCACCCAGCCCACCCTCACCCCACTCAGCCCGCTCTCACATCACACAGCCTGCTCTCACCTCAGACAGCACTCACCCCACTCGCACCCCACTCAGCTCACTCTCACCCCACACAGCTCTCTCTAACCCCACTTAGCCCGCTCTCAAATCACACAGCCAGCACTCACCTCACAACCCACTCCCATGCCACACAGCCCACTCTCACCCGACTCTCATCCAACACAGCCCCCTCTCAGCCCACTCTCACCCCACACAGCCTGCTCTCACCCCACTCTCATCCCACACAGCCCGCTCTCACCCCACAGTCTTGTCTCACCCCACACAGTCTGTTCTCAGCCCACACAGCCCACTCCCACCCCAAACAAACTACTCTCTCCCCACACAGCCCACTCCCACCCCAAACAAACCACTCTCTCCCCACACAGCCCACCCCACCCCAAACAAACTACTCTCTCCCCACACAGCCCACTCCCACCCCAAACAAACCACTCTCTCCCCACACAGCCCACTCCCACCCCAAACAAACCACTCTCTCCCCACACAGCCCACTCCCACCCCAAACAAACCACTCTCTCCCCACACAGCCTGCTTTCATCCCACTCAGCCCTCTCTCACCCCAACCAGCCCACTCTCACCCAGCTCAGCCTGCTCTCACCCCACACAGCCCGATCTCACCCCACTCAGCCCGCTTTTACCCCACAGAATACTATGAAGCTGTCAGACCAGCAGCTTCACATTCATCCCATAGGACCAAAACAGTGATCGAGAAAAGAACCCCCTCCGGGGGCGCCAGGTCAAGACTGGATCCTTTCATTTTATTCATGAGAAAATAACCCTATAAGGCTGCGTTCACACATTTGCGTATTTTGCTGCGCTTTTTTACGCGCGCTTTTTGCCGCGTTTTTCGGCCGCGCAAAAAAGCGCAGCAAAATACGCAGGACCATTCACACACTGCGCTTTCTTTCCCCCAGAAAGCGCAGTGATGTCACAGAGAGGAGGAAGAATCCTGCTTCCTCCTCCCCTCTGTGAGATGTGTGGCCGCCCCATTAGACTTCACAGTGTATTAATACACACTGTGAAGTCTAAATTAAACTAAAGCAAGTGTGTGAAAAATAAAAAACAATGAATACTCACCTTCCGACGCCTTCTGCCGCTGTGCGATTCCCGGTTCTAAGTCAGATCTCGTCTGACAAGACCTGTGGTGATGTCAGAGGGGGGGCGTTCCCGAGCACTCGCGGTCATGTGATACCACATGACCGCGAGCAGCCAATCAGCGATGGGACCGCCCCGGGAACGCCCCCCTCTGACATCACCACAGGTCCTGTCAGACGAGATCTGACTTACAACCGGAGACCAGACACCGGGAGAAGGCGTCGGAGAGGTGAAGTATTCATTGTTTTTTATTTTTCAGACACTTGCTTTAGTTTAATTTAGACTTCACAGTGTGTATTAACACACTGTGGAATCTAATGGGCGGCCACAGCTGTCACAGAGGGGAGGAGGAAGCAGGATTCTTCCTCCCCTCTGGGAAAATACGCAGAAGTAGCTGCGTAAAGAATTGACATATCAAGGCTGCGTTCACACATTGCGTATTTTGCCGCGTTTTTTTACGCGCGCTTTTCAAAATACGCAATGTGCTTTTTGTCTGCCAGCAAAGTGAATGGGAAATTCACTTTGCAGTGCAGACATTGCGTAAAAATACGCAGTGCGTTTTCCGGGAGAAAACGCAGCTCCGTAAAGAATTGATATGTCAATTCTTTACGCAGCTACTACTGCGTATTCTCCCAGAGGGGAGGAAGAATCCAGCTTCCTCCTCCCCTCTGTGACAGCTGTGGCCGCCCATTAGATTCCACAGTGTGTTAATACACACTGTGAAGTCTAAATTAAACTAAAGCAAGTGTCTGAAAAATAAAAAACAATGAATACTCACCTTCCGACGCCTTCTCCCGGTGTCTGGTCTCCGGTTATAAGTCAGATCTCGTCTGACAGGACCTGTGGTGATGTCAGAGGGGGGCGTTCCCGGGGCGGTCCCATCGCTGATTGGCTGCTCGCGGTCATGTGGTATCACATGACCGCGAGTGCTCGGGAACGCCCCCCCCCTCTGACGTCACCACAGGTCTTGTCAGAAGAGATCTGACTTAGAATCGGGAATCGCACAGCGGCAGAAGGCGTCGGAAGGTGAGTATTCATTGTTTTTTATTTTTCACACACTTGCTTTAGTTTAATTTAGACTTCACAGTGTGTATTAACACTGTGAAGTCTAATGGGGCGGCCACAGCTGTCACAGAGGGGAGGAGGAAGCAGGATTCTTCCTCCTCTCTGTGACATCACTGCGCTTTCTGGGGGAAAGAAAGCGCAGTGTGTGAATGGTCCTGCGTATTTTGCTGCGCTTTTTTGCGCGGCCGAAAAACGCGGCAAAAAGCGCGCGTAAAAAAGCGCAGCAAAATACGCAAATGTGTGAACGCAGCCCAATTCTTTACGGAGCTGCGTTTTCTCCCGGAAAACGCACTGCGTATTTTTACGCAATGTCTGCACTGCAAAGTGAATTTCCCATTCACTTTGCAGGCAGACAAAAAGCACATTGCGTATTTTGAAAAGCGCGCGTAAAAAAACGCGGCAAAATACGCAATGTGTGAACGCAGCCTAAGAGGCAACATGAGTAATATCACATCATTTCCTCCTATCCTGGAAAAAGCAGTAAGATCAGGAGAGTTTGGAGCCAAGAAGGCCCTTATCATTAATGAGTAAAATTCAGGACACTTTTGGTTCCCGCTCTCTATTGTGCAGAATGTGCATTGGGTTCCCGTGATCTCATTGTTTTCTATTCTTTATATTGGCCTGAAGTTCGGAGGATGAAGTCATGGAGAACAGAAGCGTGGGCGGCTTGTGAAGTCCTTATCATGGGGAGACTTATGAGAATGACTGATATCTGCGGAGAATCAGGCCTGAAATGAGACAGGCAACAAGATCAACATGGAAACCCTGATCCTGGAGCCAGGACCGATCAGTCGTCTTACTGTAAATCAGCTCCGGTTAAGACTCAACTGAAGGAATCTGTTCTTCTTCACCGCTCTTCATTTCTGTGTATAATTAGTTCAATATGAAGCTGTCTGGTCTGACTTGTATTTGGGTCCTGTAAGCTGAAGCTCCTGTCCTCTAGTATCTGGGTACTTCGTTGTCTCAAAATGTGTCTGGAATATACATACAGCTGTGAAGTCAACAAATTTTACTGTAGGTTTCGCTGGCTTCTACAAAGAGAGCAATCACTGGAGAAGGTCATCATGGTCAGAAGAATAGAAGGAACAAGGTGAAGAGGAAGGCCAGTAACCCAATGGCTTGATACTGTGAAGACAATGGCAGAGAAGACCCTTGAGGACCTAACTAGGCTTAGAGAAGGCCCTTGTGGACCTATCTAGGCTTGAAGAAGACCTTGGTAGACCTATCTAGGCTTGGAGAAGACCTGGTGGACCTATCTAGGCTTGGAGAAGACCTTGGTAGACCTATCTAGGCTTGGAGAAGACCTGGTGGACCTATCTAGGCAAGGAGAAGACCTTGGAGGATCTTTGTAGGTTTGGAGAAGACCCTGGTGGATCTATGTAGGTTTGGAGAAGACCCTGTAGGACCTGTCTAGGCTTGGAGAAGACCCTGGAGGATCTATCTAGGCTTGAAGAAGATCCTGCTGGACCTATCTAGGCTTGGAGAAGAGCCCTGTAGGACCTGTCTAGGCTTGGAGAAGACCCCGATGGACCGATCTAGGCTTGCAGAAGATCCTGGTGGACCTATCAAGTCTTAGAGGAGACCCTGGTGGGACTATCTAGTCTTGGAGAAGAACCTGGTGAACCTAACTAGGTTTGGAGAAGACCCTATTGGACCTATCTAGGCTTGGAGAAGACCCTGTAGGACCTGTCTAGACTTGAAGAAGACACCAATGGACCTATGTAGGCTTGGAGAAGACTCTGGAGGATCTATCTAAGCTTGAAGAAGATCCGGTTGGACCTGTCTAATCTTGGAGAAGACCCCTGGTGAACCTATCTAGGTTTGGAGAAGACCCCTGGTGGATCTATCTAGGTTTGGAGAATACCCCGATAGACCTATCTAGGCTTGCAGAAGATCCTGGTGGACCTATCAAGTCTTAGAGAAGACCCTGTAGGACCAATCAAGGCTTGGAGAAGACCCTGTAGGACCTGTCTAGGCTTGGAGAAGACCCCGATGGACCTATCTAGGCTTGGAGAAGACCCTGGAGGATCTATCTTGGCTTGAAGAAGATCCTGCTGGACCTATGTAGTCTTGGAGAAGAACCTGGTGAACCTATCTAGGTTTGGAGAAGACCCTGATGGGACTATCTAGGCTGTGGAAGATCGATCTTCCTACAGAGTGTTCATTCTTCACGTCACCATGGCTCGAGATCGAGCTGAAGGCTGTTAAAAAAAAATAAAGAAATCATTGGCATCTGGCCATACTCACCAACTTTCCCAAGTTTCAATCTAGAAGGTGACATTTGTAGCTATAATCATGCCCCTCAACACCCAATCCCACCCTTCATGCCCCCACTAGAATGTCCAATTAGACACCCTGGCTTAAAAACTGTAAAAAATCTATACGTTTATAGGAAATTTTTTTGTGATTTTACCAAATTCTGAAATATTGACCGATTCAACCAAGTCCTGGAGGTTCCTGAACTTTATGGCTCATAGTAATAGAGAAGAGCTCTATTACTCCTGGACTTCCTGGGTCTGTAAGAACTTTAATCCTGGACTAAATCAAATTTAGTTTATCCTGGACTAAATCAGTGACGGCTGTGTGTGGGACTTAAATAGGACGTTTTCAGCCCTAAGAAGTACACTGATAACCATCTGTTTGCCGGGCACTTTACTGTTTATTGTTTCTGGAAACTTCACGTATTCGTGCTGCTCGCACTACTGCATATTATTTCTGAACATTCACAGTGTAGTGCTGGTTGCATTTAATTTTAGGATTTACTTTGTTAGTTTCTGTTTCTTAAACTCTTTGATCATTATTTGCAATATACCCTGGTCTCTGTTTTGTAATATCTCACGCTATCAGACTCCTAAGTATCTACATAATTGTCACAGTTACAAAATTTCCGCAAAAACAGTTAAAAAACTCTTGACAAGGACACTTTATGAAATGAAACACTCTAGAAAGAAGAAGATATTCTTGAAGTGGTTTTAACTAGAAGAGCATCATTTTTTGCCACCTAAAATTTGATAGTGTGGCACCCCAGAGTCCGGTTGCCACATTGGCATTGCCTCCCTCGGGATTTGATGTCATGTCTGAAAGCAAGAAGGGGTATCCACACCAGGTAAGCCCATAGCATGCAACACTTTCCCGACTCCAGACCAGAAGGGGGAACTCTGAAACTCGAGTTCAGGGAAGGTCCCCTATAAATCCTGGCCTGTGGGCGGGGTTAGGTAGTTCAGTTCCTAGGAGGACTGTGAAGACGTCCTGTGGACTGGAGCAGTGTAAGTCTCATCCCAAGACAGACACTAGCAAGCGTGAGGGACCCATAGGAGAGCGTCTGAGGAAGTGGAGGAGCAGGCCTGGAGAGTGGAGCCAGTTATCAGGTTCACCCCAGTGCAGAGCTCCAGGAGTGGTCATTGGAGTCCGAGGTCGTCAGGGTAGTCCAGGCCCAGCAGTCAAAAACGGAGGGCGGGAGATTCCAAGTCTCCTGGCCACAACAAAGACCATGAGGCAAAGCAGCATCAGAGAGCTCAGGGACAGAAACCAGAGGAAAGGTGCCCCTCTGCACCCCCCTTTTTACCCCAATCACAATAAAAGTAATATATATATATATATATATATATATATATATAAAAAATACACGTTTGGTATTGCCGTGTTCAGAATCGCCCGATCTATCATTGTTAATGAGAGCCGTGAACTCCGTAACGGAATAAATGGTCCGAACGCCAAAATTCCTTTTGTTTGGTTGCTGCGTTATTGTTATAAAATGCAATAACGGGCGATCAAAACTGCGGATCCCCCCAAATCTGTTATCATTGGAAACGTTAGCTCAAGGTGTAAAACAATAAGCCATGACCCAGCCCCAGATCCCAATAAATGAGGACTCTACGGGTCGCAGAAGATGGCGCAAAAACTCGTTTTTTTTTTTTCAAACTTCTGAATTTGTTTTCACCACCTAGATACCAGTAAAGGTATACATGTTGGGTGTCTACAAACTCGTACCGACCGGAGGCATCACCCCGTCACGTCGGTTTTACCATATAGTGAACATGGCGACTAAAATACCCAAAAAACAAACGTGTCATTGCACTTTTTTTGCAATTTCACTGCATTGAGAATTTTTTTGCAATTTCCCTGTACACTATATGGTAAAATAAATTATTGCAAATTAAAGTACAACTCGTCCCGCAAAGAACAAGCTGTCATATGTCTATATTGACAGAAAAATAAAAAAATTATGGCTCTTGGAAGCAGAGGGGCAAAAAACGAAAATGAAAAACGAAAAATTCCCGGGTCATGAAGGGGTTAAGTAGCCTCTCCTTCCACCAGGTGGTGCTGCTGGTAGAGTTTCACTCTATGCCTGGAAGCCGTGCTGTGCTGACCTGTGTGTTTGTGTTGCTGAAGTCCTTTCCTTTGGAATTGCTGTATCCCAGTTCTATGGAGGGAGGTGAGGGGGGAATAGCGCAGGGCTGGTGGAGGAGGTTAGGAAGAGGCTGGAAGCCCGAACCTTCTCACCTTTAGAGATACCTTCGAGACCAGGGCCATTCAGGGTTCCTAGACTAGGAATCAGCATACTCACTACACCGTGACAATTAAATGCTCTGTCGCTTCGTATGTTCAGATAGATGCAGGGCACGAGACTGTTCTGGATTTAGCCAAGCGAGACAGAATCTTACAGGGTGAATAGGATCAATCACAGTGTAACTGCTAAAAATGTTACCGTATATACTCGCGTATAAGCCGAGTTTTTCAGCCCAAAATTTGGGCTGAAAAGTCCCCCCTCGGCTTATACGCGAGTATATAAAAAATACCGCAGCAGCCCCGGAGGTATACAGGCCCCCCATCAAGTTCCAGGGCCCCCCCCCTTGCGCGCCAGCCTGTAAAGGAAAATCATACTTACCAGTGTCCTGTCGCACCGTCCGCAGCTGCCGACACGCGATCCCCGGCTTCATTCCGCGTCTTCCGCATTTCCTGTAGTCGCGGGCAATGACGTCATTGCCCGCGACCACAGGAAGTCGGAAGCCGGAAGACGCGGATTGAAGCCCGGGATCGCGTGTCGGCAGCTGCGGACGGCGCAACAGGACACTGGTAAGTATGATTTTACTTTACAGGCTGGCGCGCAAGGGGGGGGGGCCCTGGAACTTGATGGGGGGCCTGTATACCTCCGGGGCTGCGGCTGTATACAGCCCTGGGGCTGCGGCTGTATACAGCCCTGGGGCTGCGGCTGTATACAGCCCTGGGGCTGCGGCTGTATACAGCCCTGGGGCTGCGGCTGTATACAGCCCTGGGGCTGCTGCTGCTGTATACTACCTAAGGGCTGCTGTATATACCTCTGGGGCTGTATATACCTCTGGGGCTGTATATACCTCTGGGGCTGCATATACCTCTGGGGCTGCATATACCTCTGGGGCTGCATATACCTCTGGGGCTGCATATACCTCTGGGGCTGCATATACCTCTGGGGCTGCATATGGGGCTGCATATACCTATGGGGCTGCATATACCTCTGGGGCTGCTGTATACTACCACTGGGGCTGCTGCTGTATACTACCACTGGGGAGGCTGCTGTATACCTCACTGCTGGGGGTTGTATACCTGTGCTGGAGTCCACCCTCGGCTTATACGCGAGTCAATAAGTTTTCCCAGTTTTTGGGGGCAAAAGTAGGGGGGTCGGCTTATACACGGGTCGGCTTATACACGAGTATATACGGTACTTTTATCATATTTTGAGTGATAGATTTACTGCGCCGTATGCCTCAGCATACATTCAGCGCAGTAAATCTATCACTCATTATTATTCTCTTTTCCTTATTGTGGTGACCATCATGCAGGGTCCCAAATTTACTAGCGGCGGTGCCAGTGGCGAGTTTAAATAGTTGGAGCGCGTATTATTTGAGATTAATTTTTACCATATTTTGCTATGCAGGCTGGTATGTTGCAGCCTTTAGTAATGTATGGAAAGCTCTAGTGAAGTGTGAACACAGCCATACAAAGTTCAGGATACATTCAAGATGAAAACACTAAATGAGCCTATACCCTATTGTTATGGGATCCTATTCCGTTATCACACAATCAACAGAGTGAGAAATAAGTGAACGGTGGAAGAACCTTTGTTGCATGCAACCAAACAGTCCATAAAACAATCCCACACAGAGGATACAATAGTCCAGGAACATGATACAGTCCAGTATCAGGATAAATGCCCCAGGAGATGAGTCACAATCCTCAACTAGATAAATGCCCCGGGAGATGAGTCACAATCCTTAGCTAGATAAATGCCCCGGGAAATGAGTCACAATCCTTAGCTAGATAAATGCCTCGGGAGATGAGTCACAATCCTTAGCTAGATAAATGCCCCGGGAGATAAGTCACAATCCTTAGCTAGATAAATGCCTCGGGAGATGAGTCACAATGCTTAGCTAGATAAATGCCCCGGGACATGAGTCACAATCCCTAGCTAGATAAATGCTCCGGGAGATGAGTCACAATCCTTAGCTAGATAAATGCCCCGGGAAATGAGTCACAATCCTTAGCTAGATAAATGCCTCGGGAGATGAGTCACAATCCTTAGCTAGATAAATGCCCCGGGAGATAAGTCACAATCCTTAGCTAGATAAATGCCCCGGGAGATAAGTCACAATCCTTAGCTAGATAAATGCCTCGGGAGATGAGTCACAATCCTTAGCTAGATAAATGCCTCGGGAGATGAGTCACAATGCTTAGCTAGATAAATGCCTCGGGAGATGAGTCACAATCCCTAGCTAGATAAATGCCCCGGGAGATGAGTCACAATCCTCAGCTAGCTCAGAGATCGATATGGAACTGCGGCTCCAGATACTTCTCCGTATAGGCTGCTACAATAGGGTAATCAGGGTTTCTCCAAGGCTTTCAGGGGTGCTGTCCTGAGCATCAGCGTCCCCCAAAGGATCCAGATTACTGGTCTCTTTGTCCTCCTTAAACCCCTTCCTTATATCCAGGGGTAGGCTGACAGGTTAGATGATTTTCAGCCCCCCCCCAGACGTTGGTACAGTGCCTCAGCGATCAAGACACTACAATGGGTGATTTCTAGAACAGATGGGTCATGAATAGACAGTCAGGAAATGTCAGCAGAGATTGATCCAAAGGTATGGACACCTCCAGGCTGGTGATGGCAATTGAACCAATTCAATGATACCCAACCCATGAAAATGATACCCAACCCACCATATCACACCATCACACCTATGATAAAGCCAATGAGTAAACAATAGTACACAGGGGAAACTGGCAGTAAAGAATGATTAACATTCCGTTTCTAAGGGCAACCAGTAGAATTCTGAGCTGTAACTGCAGTATATGAGATTTATGATTTATAAATGTTATTCACATGAGTAAAATATTTCATGTATTGCCTACAACATATATCACAAGGGGCTCTTAAAGTGGCACACAACTCTTCTTTATAGTAGTGATATCTTCTCATCTCCAAAGTACTTGATTGCTGGATGTGATGTGAGTTTTTCTCGGAGAGTCTGGACGCAGAACAGAGGCGATCGGCTCTTTGATGTGGTGAACTTCGCTTCGAGGGCGTCCGTGGCGGATACCGAGCGCTCGCCGTGAGGCTCTCACCGTCCACAGGAGCAATAATAAACAGATCAGATCATTTTCTATTCCACCCAGAGCTTCATAAGTGCTCAGCGTCCGGCACAGCCCGGCGGCCATCATTGATCCGTCCGAAGACCGCGGCTTTCTGCTGCTGGGTTCTGTCCAGAGCTTTCAAGTCTGCAAATTACACCGTGAGACTTTATAATGTAATAACTCATAAAATACCGCAGTCCAGAGTCTACAGCGAAGTCCTGGAGGAGCAATGATGGGAGAGATGGAGATCACCGCAGAACGCCATTATTAACTTCATGGCTATCACTCGTCATCAAAAGCTGATAATAACTTTATAGGATCAATCCCGTAACTACTGTTCTGAAAATGACATGAAAGTATATAACAACTATAATACCGCCCCTATATACAAGAATATAACTACTATAATACTGCCTCTATATACAAGAATATAACTACTATAATACTGCTCCTATGTACAAGAATATAACTCCTATAATACTGCTCCTATATACAAGAATATAACTACTATAATACTGCTCCTATGTACAAGAATATAACTACTATAATACTGCCTCTATATACAAGAATATAACTACTATAATACTGCTCCTATGTACAAGAATATAACTACTATAATACTGCTCCTATATACAAGAATATAACTACTATAATACTGCCCCTATGTACAAGAATATAACTACTATAATACTGCTCCTATATACAAGAATATAACTACTATAATACTGCCCCCTATGTACAAGAATATAACTACTATAATACTGCCCCTATATACAAGAATATAACTACTATAATACTGCTCCTATATACAAGAATATAACTACTATAATACTGCTCCTATGTACAAGAATATAACTACTATAATACTGCTCCTATGTACAAGAATATAACTATTATAATACTGCTCCTATGTACAAGAATATAACTACTATAATACTGCCCCTATATACAAGAATATAACTACTATAATACTGCTCCTATATACAAGAATATAACTACTATAATACTGCTCCTATATACAAGAATATAACTACTATAATACTGCTCCTATATACAAGAATATAACTACTATAATACTGCTCCTATGTACAAGAATATAACTACTATAATACTGCCACTATGTACAAGAATATAACTACTATAATACTGCCCCCTATGTACAGGAATATAACTACTACAATACTGCTCCTATATACAAGAATATAACTACTATAATACTGCTCCTATGTACAAGAATATAACTACTATAATACTGCCCCTATATACAAGAATATAACTACTATAATACTGCCCCTATATACAAGAATATAACTACTATAATACTGCCCCTATATACACGAATATAACTACTATAATACTCTCCCTATGTACAAGAATATATCTACTATAATACTGCCTCTATATACAAGAATATAACTACTATAATACTGCCCCTATGTACAGGAATATAACTACTACAATAATGCTCCTATATACAAGAATATAACTACTATAATACTGCTCCTATGTACAGGAATATAACTACTATAATACTGCTCCTATATACAAGAATATAACTACTATAATACTGCCTCTATATACAAGAATATAACTACTATAATACTGCCCCTATGTACAAGAATATAACTACTATAATACTGCCTCTATATACAAGAATATAACTACTATAATACTGCCCCTATGTACAAGAATATAACTACTATAATACTGCCCCTATATACAAGAATATAACTACTATAATACTGCCCCTATATACAAGAATATAACTACTATAATACTGCCCCTATGTACAAGAATATAACTACTATAATACTGCCCTTATGTACAAGAATATAACTACTATAATACTGCCCCTATATACAAGAATATAACTACTATAATACTGCCCCTATATACAAGAATATAACTACTATAATACTGCCCCTATATACAAGAATATAACTACTATAATACTGCTCCTATATACAAGAATATAACTACTATAATACTGCTCCTATATACAAGAATATAACTACTATAATACTGCTTCTATATTCAAGAATATAGCTACGATAATACTGCCTCTATATACAAGAATATAACTACTATAATACTGCCCCTATATACAAGAATATAACTACTATAATACTGCCCCTATGTACAAGAATATAACTACTATAATACTGCCCCTATGTACAAGAATATAACTACTATAATACTGCTCCTATATACAAGAATATAACTACTATAATACTGCTCCTATATACAAGAATATAACTACTATAATACTGCCCCTATGTACAAGAATATAACTACTATAATACTGCTCCTATGTACAAGAATATAACTACTATAATACTGCCCCTATGTACAAGAATATATCTACTATAATACTGCCCCTATGTACAAGAATATAACTACTATAATACTGCCCCTATGTACAAGAATATATCTACTATAATACTGCCCCTATGTACAAGAATATAACTACTATAATACTGCTCCTATGTACAAGAATATAGCTACTATAATACTGCCCTATATACAAGAATATAACTACTATAATACTGCCCCTATGTACAAGAATATAACTACTATAATACTGCTCCTATGTACAAGAATATAACTACTATAATACTGCTCCTATATACAAGAATATAACTACTATAATACTGCTCCTATGTACAAGAATATAACTACTATAATACTGCTCCTATGTACAAGAATATAACTACTATAATACTGCCCCTATATACAAGAATATAACTACTATAATACTGCTCCTATATACAAGAATATAACTACTATATTACTGCTCCTATATACAAGAATATAACTACTATAATACTGCTCCTATATACAAGAATATAACTACTATAATACTGCCCCTATGTACAAGAATATAACTACTATAATACTGCTCCTATGTACAGGAATATAACTACTATAATACTGCTCCTATGTACAGGATATAACTACTATAATACTGCTCCTATGTACAGGAATATAACTACTATATTAATATGTTGTGCTGTAGTATTACGTTGTCTTTTATTGCTGTTGCCCTTTAATAGTTTTACAATAAGAAGAATCTGATGTTTCTTTCTCAGCGGTCACGTGACGTTATGAAATGTCGCGCTCCTCAGGGGACCATCTGAGTAATTATAGTATATTAGTGAAAGATTAATTAGGCAATAACGATGCAAAGTGTTTCTATAGTGGAGTTTAGCTTTAGGGTATATCCACATTAGCAGCAGCAGGGTATAGCGGTATCTACATTAGGAGCAGCGGAATCTTCGGAGAATTGTTACATTAATACATTTATGTGACTTTCCCCTTAAACACTCTGTGCTGCTGTTGCTCTCTTCATCTATATTTGTTCATGTTCTACAGATTCTTTGGCCGTTGTCAACAATTCCTAAAAAATCCTCTGGTTATAAATCCCATGAGGAATCTGTAGAAATGACGCCACTCAGCAGCTGTGCGGGTCAGGACTTAAGACATTCTGTGTTTGCTTCACTCGGATGGAAATGACCCTTCACTTGTTCAGTTTCGGAAACCGATGTCCCTTAATTTAGACAGAAACAAGTGTCTGGAGACCTCTCTGCTCCTGTGAACGGGTCACCTTATGTCAGATCATGTGTATATTCCCAATAGGCAATCACAGAGTCTCTGAAAAGAATAAGATCACAGGTACAAAAGAATGTAATACCTATTTTATATTTAAAGAGAGAATTTTAAGAACAAAGGTACATGCTTCGACCACCACTGTTTTACCTGAATAACTTGAGTTCAGCCCCAAAATGTTTTGTTACTTCTCACCTAAATGTGTCAGGGTTTGATCTAGTGACCCCGTGCTGTGTCCTCAGGATTCGATCCGGCGACCCTGTGTCACACGCTTAGATTGCACTGACTTTGCTGGATGCTGCTGTGTGTGTTTGGGTTTGCGTTTCTTCAGGAGCTGCATGAGATGATGTTGGTACAGGTGTGAAGGTCTTGTTCCCAGCTGCTGGTGATGTCGGTACGGTTGTGAAGGTCTTGTTCCCAGATGCTGGTGATGTCGGTACTGGTGTGAAGGTCTTGTTCCAAGCTGCTGGTGATGTCAGTACAGGTGTGAAGGTCTTGTTCCCAGCTGCTGGTGATGTTGGTACAGGTGTGAAGGTCTTGTTCCCAGCTGCTGGTGATGTTGGTACAGGTGTGAAGGTCTTGTTCCCAGCTGCTGGTGATGTCGGTACTGGTGTGAAGGTCTTGTTCTCAGCTGCTGGTGATGTCGGTACGGATGTGAAGGTCTTGTTCCCAGCTGCTGTTGATGTCGGTATGGCTGTGAAGGTCTTGTGCTCACCTGCTAGTTGATGTGAGGCTTGCGTGTGACTCACCTGCAGTTCTCTTCCCCAGCCTTTAAATTGCCATCCCTCCCTCCTGTCAGACGCCACTGATAGTTATTTACTCTTGGTCACTGAGCTGTGAAGTTGCTTTGCTGCTGGGATGAAGTCCTTCCAGAAGCTCCCTTGCCTTTGGAGTAGCTGTGATTCCTGATCTGTGGGTGGATGTAGGGCTAATCAGCAGCTTACGCGAAAGGGTGGCGACTCTTTTTGGTCAGCATTGTTTCCATTTATCAGTCTATCCAATCACATTGCGGGTGCAACTATTTATATCTTCCTCTTACTGGTATTCTCTGCTGGCTATATTTGTATGTGGATCCTGCTTGGAGTTCCAGCCATACTGCCAAGGATTTTTTGCCAGTCAGATAAAGCCCAGCTAGGTTTATTATCTTTGCTGTCACTTCTATCTATTCTATTCCTTTCTCCTGAATAGGGATAGGTAATAGGAGGCTTTCCTTACTTGCAGTGATATTTTACTTTTTCCACTTTGTATTCATGTTTTATATTTTCTCATTTAGGATCACTTCTATCTCTGCATGCCTTCCTTATTCAGGGTTATAGTGATCTGAACCTCTCACCAGTTCCTAAGGAGTTATGAGGAACGCTCGATGGCCTTTCAGGCAACCAGGTCCAAGTTGTCATCTCCTGCCCTGTGGTCATGGTTATTCCACCCTGCATAGGTGCCACCAGGGACTGAGCAGCTCAGACTCTTAGTCTGTACAGGAACCGGTTGGGTCAGTCGTTTTGAGATAGGGCCTATTTTCCCTTATGTAAGTTATTACATGTCCATAACACATGAACATTGTAACTTTGAAGAATTTGGTAATCAAAAGGCACTTGACTAAGGCGGCTTTATATCGGGTGCATCAAATGTAAGTTCTGCAGCAATAGTATGTGCTGATAGAGAACTCCTTTCCTTAAAGGGGTTGTCCGGTCTTAACTAATATTTCTGCAGTCACTCCATGTGTCTGCAGAATTATCAATCCTCCGAGTGCCCGCACTGTGTGGTATGAGGAGTTTCGGTTTGTAAACCGGGAACAGATTGCAGTTATGCGGTATACATGTTCCCGACAAACCAAGACTAGTAGGCACAGCCTCACTCAATACAAGTGTATGGAGCAAGGCCACTCCCAGTAGTCAGCCACTCCCACTAGTCGGGCACGCCTGCTCCATACACTTGTATTGAGAGAGGCCACTCCCACTAGTCGGACACGCCTGCTCCATACACTTGTGTTGAGAGAGGCCACGCCCACTAGTCGGACACGCCTGCTCCATACACTTGTGTTGAAGAGAGGCCACGCCCACTAGTCGGACACGCCTGCTCCATACACTTGTGTTGAGAGAGGCCACGCCCACTAGTCGGACACGCCTGCTCCATACACTTGTGTTGAGAGAGGCCACTCCCACTAGTCGGACACGCCTGCTCCATACACTTGTGTTGAGAGAGGCCACGCCCACTAGTCGGACACGCCTGCTCCATACACTTGTGTTGAGAGAGGCCACGCCCACTAGTCGGACACGCCTGCTCCATACACTTGTGTTGAGAGAGGCCACGCCCACTAGTCGGACACGCCTGCTCCATACACTTGTGTTGAGAGAGGCCACGCCCACTAGTCTTGTTTTGCCGTGAACATGTATATTGCATAACTGCAGAATTATCAGTTTTAGACCGGACAACCCCTTTAACATCTACAACTAACAGACAGAATAGGATAAGTGAGTTTGTTACATCCCTTTAAGTTATGAATTTGTCATAAAAGGGCTAAAACGGTGGGAATGAAGTCATGAATGAGAAGAAACATTCGTTCTATAATTGGCGTCCAACACACCGATTAAAATAGAAGAGTCTCTGGAAAAATGCTGGAGTTTCCCATTGACTTCCATTATATTCTGTACTCTAGTCGTGCTCATCTAAGCGTCCAACTGCTCATTTCAAATACTGAGCACTCGTGCATTGTAGTGCACTCATACATTATAGTGCTCACTCGTCACTAGTAGTTTTTAAGTACCGAGTATAGTAGAAGATACTCTAGAAAAATGCTTGCGTTTCCCATTGACTTCCAATATACTCGGCACTCGAGTTGAGCCCTTCTCGTTTCGAGTGCTGAGCACTCGTACATTGTAGTGCTCACTCATCACTAGTACTTTTTGAGTACCGAGTATAATTAAAGAGTCTCCTTAAAAATGCTCGAGTTTCCCATTGACTTCCAATATTTTCAGTATTCGAGTCAAGCCCTTCTGAGCATCTAACCTGCTCATTTCGAGGACTAAGCACTCACGCATTGTAGTGCACTCATGCATTGTAGTGTTCACTCATAACTAGCAGTTTTTGAGTACTGAGTATAATAGAAGAGTCTCTGGAAAAATGCTTGAGTTTCCCATTTACTTCCATTATGTTCGATTCTTGAGTTGAGCCCGTCTAAACGTCTAGCCTTCTCGTTTCGAGTGCTGAACACTCATTCATTGTAGTGCTCACTCATCACTAGTAGTTACTGAGCACTCATGCATTGTATTGCACTCATACGTTGTAGTGCTCACTCATCAATCGGAGTTTTTGAGTACAGAGTATAATAGAAGAGTCTCCGAAAAAATGCTTGAGTCTCCCATTGTCTTCCATTATACTTGGTACTCGAGTCGAGCCTGTCTGAGCATCCATCCTGCTCGGTTCGAGTACTGAGCACTCATGCATGGTAGTGCTCGCTCATCGCTAGTAGTTATTGAGATCCAAGTATGACAGAAAGATCTCTGGAAAAATGCTGGAGTTTCCAATTGAATTCCATTATACTTGGTATTTAAGTTGAGCCCATCTAAGCATCTAGCCTTCTTGTTTCAAGTGCCGAGCACTCGTGCATTGTAGTGCTCACTCATCGCTAGTAGTTTTTGAGCACCGAGTATAATAAAATAGTCTCCGAAAAAATACTTGAATTTCCCATTGACTTCCAATATTCTCGGTACATGAGGTAAGCCCGTCTAAGCGTCTAGCCTTCTTGTTTCAAGTGCTAAGCACTCGTACATTGTAGTGCCCTCTCATCACTAGTAGTTTTTAAGTACTGAGTATAATAGAAAAGTCTCCTTAAAAATGCTTGAGTTTCCCATTGACTTTGAATATTCTCAGTATTTGAGTCAAGCCCTTCTGAGCATCTAACCTGCTCATTTCAAGGACTAAGCACTATGCTTGTATTGCATTGTAGTGCACTCATGCATTGTAGTGTTCACTCCTAACTAGTAGTTTTTGAGTACTGAGTATAATAGAAGAGTCTCTGGAAAAATACTTGAGTTACCCATTGACTTACATTATATTCGATACTCAAGTCGAGCCGGTCTGAGCGTCTAGCCTTCTTGTTTCGAGTGCTGAGTACTCATACATTGTAGTGCTCACTCATCACTAGTAGTTTATGAGTTCCAAGTACAGTATAATAAAAGAGTCTCCGGAAAATGCTTGAGTTTCTCATTGACTTCTATTATATTTGATACTCAAGTTGAGCCCATTTAAGCATCTAGCCTTCTCGTTTCGAGTGCCGAGCACTCATACATTGTAGTGCTCACTCATCACTAGTAGTTTTTGAGTACCGAGTATAATAAAAGATTCTCATCGCTAGTAGTTATTGAGATCCAAGTATGATAGAAAGATCTCTGGAAAAATGCTGGAGTTTCCAATTGACTTCCGTTATACTTGGTATTCGAGTTGAGCCCGTCTAAGCATCTAGCCTTCTCGATTCGAGTGCTGAACATTCATACATTGTAGTGCACCTTCATAACTCGTAGTTTCTGAGTACCGAGTATAATAGATGAATCTTCGGAAAAATGTTTGCGTTTCCCATTGCCTTCCATTATACTTGGTACTTGAGTCGAGCCCATCTGAGCCTCCAACCTGCTCGGTTCAAGTACCAAGCACTGTAGTGAACTCATGCATGGTAGTGCTCACTCATCGCTAGTAGTTATTGAGATCCAAGTATGATAGAAAGATCTCTGGAAAAATGTTGGAGTTTCCAATTGACTTCGATTATACTTGGTGTTCGAGTTGAGCCCGTATAAGCATCTAGCCTGCTCATTTCGAGTACCAAGCACTCATGCATTGTAGTGCACTCATGCAATGTAGTGCTCACTCATCACTAGTAGTTTTTGAGTGCCGAGTAATAGAAGAGTCTCTGGACAAATGCTGGAGTTTCCCATTGACTTCCATTATAATTGGTGCTCGAGTCGTGATCAACCAAGCGTCCAACCTGCTCATTTCTAGTACTGAGCACTCATGCATTGTATTGCACTCATGCAAGGTAGTGCTCACTCATCCCTAGTAGTTTTTGAGTAACGAGTATAATAGAAGAGTCTCCGGAAAAATGCTTAAGTTTCCCATTGACTTCCATTATACTTGATACTCAAGTTGAGCCCATCTATGCGTCCAACCTGCTCATTTCTAGTACTGAGCACTCGTGCATTGTAGTGCACTCATGCATTGTAGTGCTCACTCATCACTAGTAGTTTTTGAGTACAGAGTATAATAGAAGAGTCTCCGGAAAAATGCTTGTGTTTCCCATTGACTTCCAATATACTCGGTACTTGAGACGAGCCAGTCCTGAGCGTCCGACTGCTTGTTTCGAGCACTGAGCATTTATGCATTGTAGTGCTCACTCATTACTATTAGTTTTTGAGAACCAAGTATGATAGAAGAGTCTCCAGAAAAATGCTGGAGTTTCCAAATGACTTCCATTATACTCTCTACTTGAGTCATGGTCAACCAAGCGTCCGACCTGCTCATTTCAAGTACTGAGCACTCATGCATTGTAGTGCACTCCTGCATGGTAGTGCTCACTCATCACTAGTAGTTTTTGAGAACCGAGCAAAATAGAAGAGTCTCTTGAAAAATGTTTGAGTTCCCATTGACTTTCAATATAATCTCTACTTGAGTCGAACCCGACTAAGCATTCAACCTGCTCATTTTGAGTACTGAGAACTCATACACTGTAGTGCTCTCATTCATGGTAGTGCTCACTCATCACTAGTAGTTTTTCCATACACAGGACATATATAATGGGGACCCAAGTCAACGTTGGGTTGTAGAGTAGCATAGGAGCCCCTTGAACAGTGAATCAAGTTTGATAGCGGTGCGGAATCCAATTGATTCCTGATGATTTCTTATGATTCTGTTTGTTGATAAAGTTTGAGGGGCTGAGCTGTGTAAGGAGCATGTTCAACATGCTGCGGTATGAATAAAAGATGGGCACAACGCCCGGGGCTGGATCATACTCTGAGATCCCATTATGAAGGGAGACGTGTGATTTGTGTGCAGCGGTTTCCTCCTCGCAGGCAGATGTGTTCAGAAGAACATCACGTCCTCCCGGGGGAGACTTTAAGTGTTGTAGGACTCCTCAGAAATAATGTAAGTTCCTGTGACCCCATAGGTCATTTTGTTAATGAATATATGGGATTGTTTACTAAATAGTGGTTAATAGGGAAGGCAGGACACATAGGATAGGTCATCTGCCAGACCTTACCACTAGCCCACCAGGTGTAAACTTTCCAACTTCTGCTGGGAATGTCCTCATTCTTCAGACATTGTCCACAGCTGAAAATGTTGGCAGAATCACACAATTTAGGTGTATCCCCATATGGGGTTGGGTGACCCCCTGATCTCTGTATGCCAAATAGTTACCGTGGCCGTGAAATAAAAGAGCTGACTTCAGGAAGATGCATCACCCAGCTTCTCTCCCTCCTTCTGATGGACGGGGAGGTGCGGAGATTGAATCGAGCCACAGTGTTATGTACTGCATGCTGAGAAGCTGGTCAGGAGTCGGGAGAGGGGCCCACCAGGAAATCCCCCGATATCCCAGTGGGCCAGACCGACCCTGTTTGGGGACATTTCTGAGTAGAGTTAGAGTTGAGACTTAAACATCCATAATAATGCCAGTATGTACGCCGGAGCAGATGATAATCATGGATTTCCTATATCTGGATTGTGAAGGTCACTTGAATTTGGGGTTCCATCTCTTTCATAGGTAAGTCCAGGGATCATACAATTTTAACCTCTAAAATACCCTACACCATCAGGGATACTAAATGTGGATCCCTAAACAGAGACATCAACAGTTATATCATCAGAGATTAATGATAACCCCCTATACCAGGACACAACTATGGAAATTGGGACCTTTGTCCTGAGTCCGGAATACCAGGGGGCAGGAGCACACCACTGTGTCATAGGTATTTAGATAAAACTTTAGCAAACATAACTCATCAACCAGGTGAAAAACAGTCCAGCGATGCTCGAGATCTCCAAAAATGTCAGCCAGAGTCCCTGATCCACTCTATGCCACCAGGGGTATTAGAGGTGATCTATCATTTTGGCAGCTGCTGGTCCTCTGTTCTTCTTCCTAGAAGTGTAGACATAGGTTGAAAGCAGAATGTTAACATGATTAAGCCATACATTACCACAGCCCACCAGGGATGTTAGGTGTTAGTACTGTATATAGTATAACATAGCCATCCTTTCACATGGGGAAGGGTAATACATTGCAATGTCTAGAGGGGCAATTATTCCTACCTATGTACAGTATGTCTGGACTCCAGGATATTTATGTGCTGGGAATCCTTCCCGAACTCCTGATGTCTTGAGTGTCCTCAGTGTTAGTCCATGAACAGCACAAAAGGTATAAGTTGCTAGATGCTACGAATGCTGTGTTGTACCCTTATTTTCTTTAGCATGTGCCTTGGGTCCTGGGTGCCTGAGCATGCACCCACAAGTGTGTTTGCCTTGGTGACATGAGCATGCCGTATTGTGATGTCACCTCTGGGGTACCTGGTATCAGGAGGTCTCAATGTTTAGTCAATTGCAGTCCTTCTGTGGAGGTCACCGTTCTCTTCTGTGCTGAAGGGGTTTAAGACTTCTTCCCTGCCGGCTGAGGATTCTCTTAGCCTTCACTACAGCTGCAGCTTGTAGTTGTCTCCCCCTTCTGCTATATCTACCTGTCCTTGGCTTCATTCAATGCTGGATGTAGAACTTCTATTCTGACCACGGTGGTTGAGCTCATTCCTGTGTCGCAGAGGTGTTGTTCCTTTTACAGCAGTGAAGCTACTGTCTGGAGATGTCCCTGTAGTTCTTTTTACACTGGCTACCTCACCTGTGTTCCATATTTGTTTCCTTGTTCTCCTGCTCCTTAATTCCCTTGAGAGGAGGGGGGACATCTAGGTGAGTTGTATCTAGAAGCCTAGCAAGAAACGAGACCAGGCATCCCCACCTTCAGGGGTAATCTTAGGGACAAGAACTATTCTAGGGACCCCTAGTTTGAGGTACAGCTCAGGTGCACACTGTCCCTGCTACCCAACCATCACTATCAAGACTCTTGGCCTATGAACCTTTTCCTAAGAGCAGTGGTGGATTATAATGAGCTCATTCTGGGCAGCCGCCCTGGGCCCAATTCTCTGGAGGGGCCCAGGGTAAATTGCCCCATTATAATCTACCACTGCCTAAGTGATATAAAGCCCAACTACAGCTCTGCACTAGATTATCAAATCTATTAGGCATTAATGCGTAAATTACTCTAGACCACCAGGGGTATTAGAATGGACCCGCTATCTCAATTCTGCTATTGAAATATTTCAATAAATTGGAAACTGATTTTCACCATTCCCATTGCTAAGAGTGAATCAATAATACTAAATCTTAATCCACCGCAGGCAACATCAAAGAGGTTTTTCAGGCAATGAGTGGAATGGGACACATGCACAATTCCTGCGAGTTGTAATATATAGGCATTGTTCACTTCCAGTGCTCTATATGTTGCTGTAAGTATTAACATTAGAGGAGATAGTAGGGACAGAGTCATCCCCCTATATACCGGTGTGATGGCTCGGTGCACCGGGCACTACGGCCGTCATTGCTATATACAGTATGTAATTTCTTGCTCTGGATTGGGTCTGTCAGCACAAAATTGCTAGGAAGGAGAATTTCATTTTATACATCGCAGGATAAACACCTTGTGGGCAGAAGTGCACTTTAATGCACTTTAATGCATATTTCATGGCCCTCTGTGTACTCAGTGCTGAGCCCGGATTAGACCTCGGCTCAGTAACCGCTGACTACAGGTTAGGGGGTCCCAAGTATTAAGATGGGAAATCTCTCGTCTTGGATGGACATTTCTTGGTAATAATTATTCATCTTTCCAGATTATGAGCTGACGGACAGGACGAAGAACGCACGTCTCTAACTCCAGGTGAAGAGGCGACGGCAAGCGCCTGCGGCGGCAAATTCTGCATCCCTGAGACATGCAATGTATGCAAATCTGGATACTTCATTAACGCATCGTCTCCAGCTCTGGAAGTTTATACTTATAGTAACTGCACAATTATCCCTATACATAGGAAATGACCGAGAACATATAGAGCCTTGAAAAAGTCTTCACACCCCATGAACTTGTCCCCATTTTTTACATTACAGCCACAAATGTACCGTAAATGTATTTTATTGGGATTTTCGATGACACCAAAACTAAATACAAGTATTTGTGAAATTTAAAGAAAATTAACCTTGGTGTTCTAAATATCTTATAAATATTAATCTGAATATTGTGCCGTGTATTAGTACTCAGCCCCCCGTAGTCTAAATATTATCCCAAGTGACCAGTTGGCTCCAGAAGTCACATAATTAGTACATTGTCTCCACCTGGGTGTAATTTATCCTCAGTATAACTACAAATGTTCTGTGAAGCCTCAGAGGTGTGTGTGAGAACATTAGGGATCAAACAGCATCATGAAAACCAAGGAACACACCGGACAGGTCAGGGATAAAGTTGTAGAGAAGAGTGAAGCAGAGTTAGGTTATAATAAATAGCTCAAGCTCTGAACATCTCATGGAGCCCTGATCAATCCATCATCCAATAATGTAAGGCGTTATGGCAGGAACCAGCTTGCAACTACCCGTTAGCTACTTGTCTATTAACATCTTACTTGCACTGAACTGTAACTATTGCTGCTAAAGTTCCAGTAAATTTATCTTTAACTTATATGATAATTGTGACTCCCGTTTAAATAGTATCTCTTACTTAAAGTGCACTTCTAAAATATAACTTTTAATGAATATTTGTTAAAATAACAAACAGTGTTTTCACACCCAGTGTCTATAAAAACACACACATCAAACAGGGGTGGGATGTATCCCTAGTCAGGCCCTGTTTTCTTATACTGCCTAGCAACGGAGTTTTAACACCTAAATTATATGGTGTCCCCGTACCACGACGGCTGTCCCTATATTGCGTCACCTATATACAGGACCCAGCCAAAACATTCATCCATGCTAGAGTAAGGTGCTATCTGATGACATGGGTCAAATCCCAATGTCCCTTCAAACCCTTGCTATCAATGGGATTAATACTTTAGTGGGGTGATATGGTATTTTACTTGTATCAGATAGTCCTCTTATCAGTCATAAGGTTATTAGGCAGTGTATCATCCAGCCCGGTCACCATAAGGGCCCCCTGTAGTAAAGTGTAATAACAGGGGTACACGATGTATCTGTAAAGGACTATAACGAGTGGACCGGCTACTCAATGGGCCACAACCCCTTCCACCCTCATACCATAATTATCTCCAACCACTAGTAATCCCCCTATGTGAAGCAGGGATAACAATGATCATTGAGGGATTATTTATCACCTCACAACACCATGGGAAATGTCGACAGTATATACTAGTTGATACAACTTATCTTATTGCACGCTGTCCCAAATACACTCGACGCGTTTCCACCCACTCAATGGATCGTGGGTTTCATCAGGAGTGACAGTATGACACGGATACCAGAGAGACCTCCTTCTGTCCTCTGTGTGCGCTGGCAGGGGCATACAATCAAGCCTCCTGTCCACTTGATAATGGCGCCACCAGCGACCCGGAGATCCGCTCCTTTTATCCCCGTCTCTTGTCAGTGTGAGGCTAGGGAGGCGTGTCCGCGTGCGCTCCACCATAGCGCTTCCTCCGGTCTGCGGGTCACAGACCGGAATAGCGTCACCGCATCCCAGCGTTCCCCTGTCACGAGTAGGCGTGGAGCATTGCGTTCCACCGCCCGTCGCGACTTCCGGTTTGCGTTCCAAATACCGGAAACGCATCACCGGAGCAGGGGAACGCCCCCAGAAGCCTCGCAAATACACAGTGCGCATCAATACCTCAGTGCTACTGTGTGTGCGGCTGGATGAGAGAGAATTTAAGGGGGGGGGGGAGCGAATATGGTTATCTGTATTGTTTTATGTGTTTCACACTGCCATAGTGAAACACATATTTTTTGGTTATGCATCCTAATTATTTATAGTGGGTACTTTTTGCACACAGAATGGGGGTACCCAATAATCCCCATATGTTATCACCATTCCTGTATCCCACTATATGGATTATATATCAATTACAGTATGCAGCAAATACTTCCAAAGGGAACCATTGCATACATTTCCAAAAAACACCCCCCTTTTGGGCAGCTCATACCTCAAAAACCCCAGTCACCTCAAACCTCAAACCCTCCCCATAGATCTTCTTACTGGGTGGATGTGGTGTGCACCCCTCGAACCACCTCACACTTTAGTTCTGCAAAACTAAGTGTCCCAACTATATGTCTCAGTGTATGTAGACACCAATTCAGATATATTGGTCCAGAAATCAGACCATACAGATACATATCCAGTCTCCTTTCTCGGAGTAATAGGTATTCGACACGACCTCCGTACCGTTACTCGATCCTAAGTAGTCTAATAATAGAGACCAAATGCCAACCCCCAAGACCAATTCATATATCGCAAAAAACGAAGTTTCACAAGAACGGAGTGTACAGAATCTGCTCGTTGAGGCCGGCCAAGCCCGTAGATACGGTCCTGTATATCCATTTGGTTTCCCTTTTTAAGATCTCCTTATCCCAATCGCCACCGCGTTTTGGTCTCTCTATCACCTCTAGGGCCTGAAATCTCAGACAACCCATATCGCCTCCATGCACCTCCCTAACGTGTCTAGATATTGATGTGTCCCTTTCATTCCGAATATCACCCAAATGGTCTCCTATCCGTCTCTTTAGTTGTCTCTTAGTTTTTCCTACATAGTCCATAGGACAGGAGCATTGGCATAGGTAAACGACCCTTCAGTTCTACAGTTAGCGAATTGTCGGTTCGTAAATGTTTCTCCTGTAGTACTACTCCTTGCGGTCTTTGTTACCCTGATGTAATCACAAAAAGAACATTTTCCACATCTGAAAGTGCCTGCCTGTCTTTGTTCAAGCCAGGTTCCGATTTTCTTTGGAGGACAATAGTGACTATGCACCAGGTGATCCCTAATCGATCTCCCTCTCCTGTATGTTATTGCTGGCCTATTGGGTATAAGTGGTGCCACATCCTGATCAGTCATCAGTATACTCCAATATTTTTCCAATATCCTCCTCACTTCACTGGACTTATTATCAAAAGTCCCAATGATGCGGATTATCTCATCAGATTTTCTAACTCTAGGTTTCAAAAGGCTATCTCTCCTGTTTTGACAAGCATTTTTGAAAGCTCTGTTCAGAGTAATGAGAGGGTATCCCTTCTCCACGAAGCGATCCCTCATCTTTCTAGCCTCATCATGAAACCTACTAACCTCCGAGCAGTTCCGCCTTGCTCTTAGGTATTGGCCCTTGGGTATACCTTCTCTTAGTCCCCTAGGATGATGACTTTCCCAATTTAGCAGATCGTTAGTTGCTGTGGGTTTTCTAAAAATGGTTGTTTGCAGGCCCCCCACTCCATCCTTGTAAATTGTGACGTCTAGGAAGTTAATGGTTTCCTCATGTATCTCGGATGTGAAATGCAGACCTAACTGGTTATCATTCAGCTGTCTAATGAACGTTTCAAATAGTTCCACACCTCCTCTCCATAATATCAGCACGTCGTCAATGTAACGTCCCCAGAAGAGGATCTGGGGACTCCACCACGACGACTCATCTTCCGTGAAGACGACGGTGTCTTCCCACCAGCCCAGGAGCAAGTTGGCATAGCTAGGGGCGCATGAGCTCCCCATAGCCGTGCCCCTGTGCTGGTGGTACAGTTTGCCATCGAAATCAAACCAGTTGTGAGTGAGAACATATCCAAGTAGTGTGAGGACGAACTTGTTATGTTTGTTATACTGGTTACCACGGCTGTTTAAATAATATTCCACTGCCCTCAATCCCATTTCATGGGGTATACTGCTGTACAGTGCCTCCACATCAATGGAGGCTAACTGTACAGCAGAATCCACCGAAATGCCATCCAATTTCCCAATCAGGTCCAATGTATCCCGTATATATGATGGCAAACTGGTGACAAAATTCCGGAGGATTTTGTCCAGGTAGATTCCACAATTCTGTGTACCTGAGTTGATCCCCGATACTATGGGGCGGCCCTTCAATGGATTAAGCCCCTTGTGTATTTTGGGAAGGGAATAAAAAACAGCCATGGTTGGATATTTGTTGTACAAGAACTCCTTCTCCTTCTTGGATATGCTCCCCTCTTCAAATGCCTCCGTTAGGATTGTCTCTAATTCGCATTGAAACACCTCTGTTGGGTCCTTTTTGAGTCTAGTATACGTGGTCTGATCATCTAATATCCCTCAATGATCATTGTTATCCCTGCTTCACATAGGGGGATTACTAGTGGTTGGAGATAATTATGGTATGAGGGTGGAAGGGGTTGTGGCCCATTGAGTAGCCGGTCCACTCGTTATAGTCCTTTACAGATACATCGTGTACCCCTGTTATTACACTTTACTACAGGGGGCCCTTATGGTGACCGGGCTGGATGATACACTGCCTAATAACCTTATGACTGATAAGAGGACTATCTGATACAAGTAAAATACCATATCACCCCACTAAAGTATTAATCCCATTGATAGCAAGGGTTTGAAGGGACATTGGGATTTGACCCATGTCATCAGATAGCACCTTACTCTAGCATGGATGAATGTTTTGGCTGGGTCCTGTATATAGGTGACGCAATATAGGGACAGCCGTCGTGGTACGGGGACACCATATAATTTAGGTGTTAAAACTCCGTTGCTAGGCAGTATAAGAAAACAGGGCCTGACTAGGGATACATCCCACCCCTGTTTGATGTGTGTGTTTTATAGACACTGGGTGTGAAAACACTGTTTGTTATTTTAACAAATATTCATTAAAGTTCCAGTAAAGTACCCGGAGTGAAGTGACTTCGACTCCGCTGCACTTTCTTTCCTATGAACTTATTCCTTTTACAGGATTGCTGCCCCGGAGGTCCCAGTCCTGTCTGCGGAGGACTACAACATCTCAGCCGCAATACCACCGACCTCCGGCGGACTGTGGCGGCGCTGGTGCTACTTCACCAGGGACTCCAGGTGGCGTCACGACAACTAACATTGTAAATAATCCCTTGTACATAATCCCCCTTTCTAAAGAGAATAGTCCCCCAGGACACGGGGTCAGGTGCGGCCGCCATTCCCCCTGACACAGTTAACCCCTTCTGCCACCTGATACCCAAGTACCCCACACCCTGTGGTGATACAGATCCACCGGTGCAAGGAGGGATTTACACCTTGGTACACACAGCACACAACACCTTCCACCCCAGACCTGAAGGGGGAGCTCTACTGGATGACTTAAGCCAGATCCCCTATATAAGATCCAGGCCTGAGGGAGGAGTCAGTTAGTGTCAGTTTGTCCAGTTCCAGTGTGTGAAGAGAGCAGGAGCGAGGAGCTGGTCACCGGGAACGATCCAGGCCCAGGACCAGGGAACACTGACCCAGCTGTGCTGCACCCTTGGGAGAAAGTCGGAGGCCAGTGGAGGAGTAGGAGAATTAAAGAAGGGAAACATACCAGTTTCCCTGTAGTATACCCAGACACCGGAGTCCAACACTGCAAGCATCCATTGCAGCAGTAAAAGCCTGGAAGGACCAAGAGGACCAAAACCCCCTGAGGAGTACAAGTAAGAGACACTCAAAACTGACCAAACACAGGACCAGGGGCGAAGGGAAGAATAGGGACCCGCAGAAGGACCTCATTTTCAGTTTAGAGCAAAGCCCTGAAAGGGAGAAGTAGCGGTGAGTTCAGTTACAGGCAAGACTTACCCCAAACCACAGTACACAAAGACAGAGGAGGCCTCACAACTCTCCAAGGTGAAGGTCCCGAATTGCATCAGGGACCTGGTTACTTCTCTGGACTGTACCTGATACCGGTCACCAGTAAAAGGTACCAAAACAAAGACTGCTGTGTGTGCATGTGCCTGTTTAACTGCCGCCATCCACAGCGTTAACGGTAGAGACGCTACTACAACTGCCCTCATCCATCCCCGCTGCCCTGATGTAAAACTCCACCTGTGGGGAGCATTAATATACTGAGCTGCACCTCCATTACCTCAGCGGCCGGCCGCAGTGCTGGTATTCACGTTACCAGGTACCACAGGTGGCATCACGTAACCTCACCACTTTACCATCATCATCCCCCACCATCCCCGCCTTTGAGGGTCCAGGGCACGGAATCGGGGACCGACCAGCCGTGATTCCCCATCCAAGTCACCATCAGCCCCGGTACCTGAGTATCCCCTACCCGGTCGACCGCCTCAACCTGGCGTCACGAACAGGATCCCATGCCCGGTAAAAAGGGGTACTGTGTGCCTAGAATTGAACTTTATTAACTGTTTGTGAACTGTAAAATTGGGCCGCCATTACTCTGCCACAGATATTGTACTGCGTCACAGAGCGGGTGCAAAAGAGCGGGAATTTAAGCCCCGCCCTCTCACTCTGCCGGAGATCAGCGAAGCGCAGTTCCCAGTTTCGAAAATACCCGAGGTGCTCGACTCCCCCTGCAGATTCGCCAACGACCGGAAAAGTTTGTTTATACTTCACCGGCTGGCAGCGATTAACTAGAGGGGCGCCATCATGAGTGACTTGGACGACGCACAAGTCCCTGACAGAGGGGATGCCCAGAAGGAAGCACCCAGAGCAGTGGCCCCGATAATGCCGATAGCTTTGCCGTTCATACCAGGCGCAAAATGGTTGCCAACATATGAAGGTAAACCCGTCTAGTCAGGCGGAGGATAACAATTCCAATGGACAGCTGGAGGAGTGGTGTCAGCAGTTGCACTTAGGAACTGATGCCACCCCTTCTCACCAGAAGCACGGAGTCTACTGGTAGCACAAGAGTTCAAACAGATATTCAGTAAGCATCCATTAGATTTTGAGAGGATTAAAGGGGTACACCATCACATACCCACAGGAGATCATCCCCCAATTAAATTGAGACACAGACCCATTCCACCAAATCACTACCAGCATGCCAAAGAGATGCTGCGCAACATGAAGGAAGCCGGGGTTATAAGAGATAGTTGTAGTCCCTGGGCAGCCCCCTTAGTCCTAGTCAAAAAGAAGGATGGCACTATGAGGATGTGTATGGATTACAGGGAAATCAATAAGATCACTCACAAAGATGCTTACCCCTTACCCCGTATAGAGGAGTCTCTTGCTGCATTAAAGACTGGTAATTATTTCTCCACATTAGATCTCACTAGTGGGTATTGGCAGATCTCCGTTGCAGAAGAAGACCGAGAGAAGACTGCATTCACAACGCCAATGGGACTATGCGAATTCAACAGCATGCCATTCGGGTTATGCAATGCACCAGGAACGTTTCAAAGGCTGATGGAGTGTTCCCTGGGACACCGGAACCTCGAGACGGTACTCTGATACCTGGACGACATCATCGTGTATTCCACGACTTACGAAGAACATCTGGAACGCCTGGCAGAGGTATTTGCAGCTTTAGCAAAGTACGGGATGAAGCTCAAACCATCTAAATGTCACCTGCTGAAACCTAAAATCTAAATCTGAGGCATGTGGTCAGCGCAGATGGAGTAGCACCAGATCCGGAAAAAGTGACAGCAATCCAGGATTGGCAGAGACCAACCACCGTCAGAGAGGTACATGAATTCTTAGGTTTGGTTGGGTACTACAGAAGATTCATTAAAGGCTACACAAAGATGGCAGCGCCCCTACAAGATCTTCTGGTAGGCCAAACTAAGAAGAGACGGTCTTCAGAGCCACCATTGAAATGGGGAAAAGAACAAGAAGACTCCTTCTAACAGATGAAGCAGGCTCTGACCGGTGAGGAAATCCTGGCTTACCCTCATTATAACCTACCCTTCGTCCTTTACACCGACACAAGTAATGTAGGTCTGGGAGCAGTCCTTTCCCAGATTCAAGATGGTAGAGAGAGAATAATTGCCTATGCCAGCAGAAAACTCCAACCCACCGAGAGGAACCCGGAAAACTACAGTTCCTTTAAGTTGGAGTTCTTGGCCTTAGTCTGGGCTATAACAGAGCAGTTCAAGCATAACCAGGCAGTTTCAAAATTTACCGTCTTCACGGATAATAACCTGTTAACACATCTGGATACCGCGAAGCTTAGTGCATTGGAGCAACCCTGGATGGCTCGACTATCGAACTATGACTTTACCATCAAATACCGGGCAGGCTGCAACAACTCAAATACTGATGCCCTCTCCAGAAACCCTCAAGTACATCTGCAAAGACTTGAAGAAGAAGAAGATGACTTAGAGGAAATAGAGCTTCCAGCTTTCCATAAAAGCAGAAAATGGAAAATGGCTGAAGATCACATCTACCAGAACCGTCAGACTGTTGAACTAAACCTGTTGCCTCACTATGGATGGAAGGAGACTCAAGACAGTGATCCGGCAGCGAGCCTTGTAAAGAAGTTAACTCAACCGGATTCCAAACTTGAAAAGAATGCTCCACCAGAGGCCCAACACCTGTGGAAAGAAAGAAGCAGCTCTCCAAGGTGAAGGTCCCAAATTGCATCGGGGACCTGGTTACTTCTCTGGACTGTACCTGTTACCCTGTCACCAGTAAAAGGTACCAAAACAAAGACTGCTGTGTGTGCATGAGCCTGTTTAACTGCCGCCATCCACAGTGTTAACCGCAGAGACGCTACTACAACTCCCCTCGTCCATCCCCGCTACCCTGAGGTAAAGCTCCACCTGTGAGGAGCTGTAATACACTGAGCTGCACCTCCATCACGTCAGCGGCCGGCCGCAGCGCTGGTATACATGTTACCAGGTACCACAGGTGGCGTCACATAACCTATCCCCTTTACCACCATCATCCCCCACCATCCCCACCATTGAGGGTCCAGGCCACGGGACTGGGGACTGACAAGCCGTGATTGATCCCCCATCCAAGTCACCATCAGCCACGGGACCCGAGTAAACCCTATCTTGTCGACCGCCTCACTAGCTATGCTTGGAGAAAACCCTGGTGAACCTACCTAGGCTTGGAGAAGACTCTTGTGGACCTATCTAGGCTTGGAGAAGACCCTGGTGGACCTACCTAGACTTGGAGAAGACTCTTGTGGACCTATCTAGGCTTGGAGAAGACCCTGGTGGACCTATCTAGGCTTGGGGAAGACTCTAGTGGACCTATCTAGGCTTGGAGAAAACCCTGGTGAACCTACCTAGGCTTGGAGAAGACTCTTGTGGACCAATCTAGGCTAGGAGAAGACCCTGGTGGACCTATCTAGGCTTGGAGAAGACTCTTGTGGACCTGTCTAGGCTTGGAGAAAACCCTGGTGAACCTACCTAGGCTTGGAGAAGACTCTTGTGGACCAATCTAGGCTAGGAGAAGACCCTGGTGGACCTATCTAGGCTTGGGGAAGACTCTTGTGGACCTATCTAGGCTAGGAGAAGACCCTGGTGGACCTATCTAGGCTTGGGGAAGACTCTTGTGGACCTATCTAGGCTTGGAGAAGACTATGATGAACCTATCTCAGCTTGTAGAACACCCTAGTGGATCTATCTAGACTTGGAGACAACTCTGGTGGACGTATCTAGGCTTGAAGAAGACCCTGGTGAACTTTTCTAGGCTTGGAGAAGACCCCGGTGGATCTGTCTAGGCTTGGAGAAGTCGCCATGGTTTGAGATTAAGCTGAAGGCTGTTAAATAATAATAAATGATACATAACATTCCTGTTGGCTGTGTGGTCACTTATCTGATCGGCCGCGCTCTTCCCCACATTATAGATGCAGCAGAGTTTTGGAAAGTCTCGGCTGCTTTTATCTCTGTTCGGTGTTTGTTGTCTCGTGCGGTTTTGGTGCCTGTGATACAGTAAATGCCGACTTCTGCTGTAAAAATATTGAAAACCACAGACATTTATGTGAGGGGAAGGGACGTCCGGGAAGGCGAGAAAGGAAAACATCAGAAGAGTGCAGAGAAAGTATCTAAGACTGCAGAGATGAGGGAGATACTAGGCAGAGACAAGGGAGAGGAGGCAGAGACCAGGGAGAGACAAGGGAGAGGAGGCAGAGTTCAGGGAGAGATGAGGCAGAGACAAGGCAGAGACAAGGCAGAGACAAGGGAGAGATGAGGCAGAGACGAGGCAGAGATAAGGGAGAGACAATGCAGAGATGAGGGAGAAACAAGGGAGAGACGAGACAGAGACGAGGGAGAGATGAGGCAGAGACAAGGGAGAGATGAGCCAGAGACAAGGCAGAGATAAGGGAGAGACAATGCAGAGATGAGGGAGAAACAAGGGAGAGACGAGGGAGAGATGAGGCAGAGACACGGCAGAGACGAGGCAGAGATAAGGGAGAGACAAGGCAGAGATGAGGGAGAAACAAGGGAGAGAGGAGGCAGAGACGATGGAGAGACGAGGCAGAGACGAGGCAGAGACGAGGGAGAGACGAGGGAGAGGCAAGGGAGAGACGAGGCAGAGACGAGGGAGAGATGAGGCAGAGATAAGGGAGAGACAAGGCAGAGATGAGGGAGAAACAAGGAGAGATGAGGCAGAGACGAGGGAGAGATGAGGCAGAGACGAGGGAGAGAAGAGGCAGAGACAAGGTAGAGACGAGGCAGAGATAAGGGAGAGACAAGGCAGAGATGAGGGAGAAACAAGGGAGAGACGAGGGAGAGATGAGGCAGAGACAAGGAAGAGACAAGGCAGAGATAAGGGAGAGACAAGGGAGAGACGAGGCAGAGACGAGGGAGAGACGAGGCACAGACGAGTGAGAGACGAGGGAGAGATTAGGAAGAGACGAGGGAGAGACAAGGCAGATACGAGGAAAAGAGGAGGCAGAGATGAGGAAGAAACAAGGGAGAGATGAGGCAGAGACAAAGGGACAGATGAGACAGAGATGAGGGAGAGAGGAGGCAGAGACACGGCAGAGACGAGGCAGAGATAAGGGAGAGATGAGGGAGAAACAAGGGAGAGACGAGGGAGAGATGAGGCAGAGACGAGGCAGAGATGAGGCAGAGACAAGGCGTCCCCGGGGTGCACACTACCTATCATAAAATGTTTCCCCTCCCCCATTCCTTCAATCACATTGATTTAATAAGACCATTATGAATAAAATCAACAGTAAAAGTCTCTTTAGTTTCACTGATTCACATCAATTACAATAACTAAAGACAGATACAAAAGTATCAGCCTCCTTCAACAAATGATTATGTTCCGTTCTCTGTACATCGCTCCGTGCTTAGTGAATCACATGGCAGTGACCACCGAGCAGATACATTTAAAGGGATCCTGTCACCTCCAAAACGTTTCCTAAACTATCAAAACATGTCCCTGCAGCATCCTATCACTAATCTCACACTCCTTTTGTCTCCTAAAAGCATCCTGTGAAAGTGCATAAAAACGTTTTAATACTCCCTCATTAGTGATTATAATTAGCAGTGACTATTCTTTAGTCACCAGGGCATGTTGTTTTGCAGCTCCAGGATCCACCCTCTCTCCGTCTGTACTGCTGTGATGTGGAGCTGAAGGCAGGACTAATTATTTGCATTCTGTGAGTGATAGAGAGGGGGGAGGGCAAAGCCTGCACAAGCAGAGGAACACAGAGAGACAGGGTGGATCCCTGGAGCTGCAAAACAGCCCGCCTTGGTGACTAAAGAATATAGCCCCTGCTAATTATAATCACTAATGAGTGAGTATTAAAACGTTTTTATGCACTTTCACAGGATGCTTTTAGGAGACAAAAGGAGTGTGAGATTAGTGATGGTATGTTGCAGGAACATGTTTTGGTAGCTTAGGAGGCGTTCTGGAGGTGACAGGATCCCTTTAAGGGTATGTGCACACTGGAAGTCGGCTTTGTGACGGCGGCGGCTGGGCGGACCCGCCAGGAAGCTCTGCAGCCGTCCACCGGCTTCCTGGCGGGTATGTGCGGCGGGTGCCGGGCGGGTGCACTGCGGGTTAGTGGCGGCGGTTATGCAGCGGCTGGAAGCAGTACATGATTCTGCTTGCAGCCGCTGCAGAACCGGCCGGTTTATAGAACATGCTCATTCGTTGCTAACCCGCTGGGAACCCAGCGGTTTAGCAACAGATGAGCATGTGTAAACCGCCGGTGTGTGCACAGCGGGTGTCGGTTTACATAGGTTTTAATGTTAACCCAAAAGCCGCTTTTGGATTAACATAAATTTACATAAAACTCATGGAAACCGACCGGCGGTTTCCGCTGCTAAACCTGCACAAACCCGACCAGTGTGCACATACCCTTAAGGGTTTGATTACTTTTACAACTAATTTATATTTTATTTCTCCGGAGCAGCCAAAAACAAACCAAGTGTGTAAATATTCTGCATAAAAAGAATATTCCACCAGGGTCTACTGCAAGCCTAGATAGTTCCATCAGGGTTTTCTCCAGTTCTAGATAGGTCCACCAGGCCCTTCTCGATTATCTTGATAATATCAAGCCATCAGGTTGCTGGTCTTCCTCTTCGCCTTGTTTCTTCTTCCCATCATGATATCCTTCTCCAGTGATTGCTCTTCGTATGATGTGTAGACAAGTCTTATCTTGGTGATCTTCTCTTCTAGTGACATGTCTGGGTTGATTTGTTCCAGTATTGATGTTTGTTCTTCTTGCCATCCATGGTATTGATAACCTCCTTCTCCAGATCCACATTATGAAGGTGTTGGTTCTTCTTCTGTCTTGTTCCTTTATCGTCCAGGTGTCACTTCCATATGTTACTACAGAATAGACCAGACTATGTACGAGCCGTGTCTTCATCACCAGTGAAATGTTCCTTGATGTGAAGACCTCGTCCAGTGACTTCATTGGTGATTTCCCCATAGATTTTCTCCTATTGACTCCCGTTGTCATTGTTGCATCTTGAGTGATCATTGATCCGAGTAGGGTGAAGTCTTTACCATTTCCAGGTCATCACCGTCTATCTCACATGTGTCCCAGTTGAAATAGGCTAATACCAACATTTTTCATGGACTGCGGCAATCAAGTGACAAATAACAACATCCCTCATAATTTATGTTAATGAACCCGCTATTGCCAACATCCCTGGTGGTCTGAGGTAATGATATGGTGGTCTATGCATAAGAACTAACTGATAACATCACTGTTTTTCTAGGGTGTTAAGTGTAAACTATTGCAACTAGTGCAACTAAGTGCAGACTAGTGCAAACATCCCTGGTGGTCTAGGGTAATGCATGGGCTAATACCAACATTTCATGGTCTATGCAAAAGAACTGGCTAATAACAAAATCCCTAGTGCTTTAAGGCAATGAACTGGTTATGCCAACATTTTTCAAGGTTCAGGGCAATTAAATGGCTAATGGCAACACCCTTGATGGTCTACGATATAGGGCAAGCTCGTGCCAACATCCCTGGTGTTCTAGGACAATGAACATGCAAATGTCAACATTTTTGGTGGCCTATGCAAATGAACTGGCTATTCATAACATCACTGTGTTAGGACTTTTGATCCTCTATTGACATTATGTGTGTTTTGCCCCTTTTCAAGATGGACTCCGCTGCTTCATGTTATTCTCCTCTCTGCCTTTATAAACCTCACTCTACCGTCTAGCCATGCTTGAGTATTCAGTGAGAGTTTCTGTCTCCCTGCTGCTTTACCAGTCTGCTCCACTCCGTGCTGATCCACTTTGACTTTTCCAGCAACTGCAGTTGTATTCCTGCAATCTCACCTGCCTCCAGCTTCTCATCTGCTCGTTGCTGCCTGTGCTGTGTCCCCAGACTCTGCTACATTTCTCCAGTTACGCATAATCCCAGTGTACCCTGCTAACATTTACACTTGTCCATTTGGCAGATGCAGCACTCTGGACATTTGGGACATTCTTAAGCTGCTCTGTACTATTGAGTTCCGAACTTCCATTCCCAGCCCTCTGGTGTATATTGCTATAAGACTGTTTTCTCTATCAACTTCTCCATGTGAGGATTATTTCCTGCCTTATTTATGTTTTCATGCTAGTTCACTTCCTAAACACTTTCAGTTTATTCCTGTTTGATGAACTTGTTCATTTGCTTCACTTCACGTTTTATTTGCCAATGTGTTCATTACAAGACTTGTTCACCTTAAACTTGGTTTCTGTCACGCTGGATGCATGGAGTGTCCGGAAATAGTGAGTGACAGTGACCATAATGTCCGGGGCACTACATAAAACAACAGATGGGACGACACTGGGAGGGGAAATACAGTGGAGGACCCTGCTCATAGGGAATGGGGAGAGGTGACCTCCTGCACTCACCTGTGGCTGTGCCTGATCTCCCTACCGTCCCTACATGGGTTCTTTCACCCCGTTGCCGAGTAGGATACCTAGTACCTTGCTGGCCCTGATGTTAACCCTAAATAGGGAGATGATCGGCGAGAGCACTTGTCCCAACTGCTGCACTAAAATCAACAAGAGGGGAAGGAAAGAAAGACAGGGGAACAGCAAACAACTTCACCCCTGCTGCCATGCTCCTTGGCAGCAGACAGCTTGGCAGTAGTCAGCTCTCCAGGATAGCTCTTCACCACAGGTAGTCACACCAGGAATGAAGATCAACCACCAGCAAGGAATGCTGGACCATGTGACCATGTAATGGAGATGGGAGTGATCACAATGTAGCCACACCTGGACATAGAACTAACTGCTTTCTAGCAGCAGAAACTGACATTAACTCTACACTGCCAAAGGATAGAAACAAGTCTCAATACAGGAATGAGACACAGGTCCCAAACCGTTCACAAGTCTCCTAAGAGAGATCATCCGCACAGTTTCAGTGCGTGTCTGTGCTCCCATTTGCTAATAGATCCTTGAGTATCCTAGAGTATATTACACAGTTTGTCTCTAGGGTAATGGGCTAAAGCAAACATCCCTGGTGGTCTAGTGTAATGCACAGGCTAATGTCAATATCCCTGGTAGTCAAGGTATTGATAACTATTGATCCAATGGATTTCTCACCTCTCTCAGACTCTGTAGCCATGAAGCAGCTGCCCATTGGCAGCAATGATGCTGGTCTGGTGCCATCAGGTTCTCTTTAAACCTAGCACCTTCTCATGTCCATCTCTTTGTTTTTGGATGAACCTCGTGGTCACAGACATAATCCGGAGTTCTTCATGCTCTGCTGGTTCTTGTGGTGCCCCGTAATGATCCCATCCTGAATCATTAGAGAAATGTTTGCAGCATTTCTGATTTTGTACATTTTCCCCCCGATGGATCCACCACGATTCACTGAATCACATTCTTATTAGATGATCCACTTTATGTAACCGTTTATATTGTCAACATTAATTGCAGCAGCAATAGAGAACTCAATTACAGAAATGTTCATGAGCTGATTGTAACATTTCAGGACAAATAATGGAGATAAAAAAAGTATTGTTCTATCAACAACAGTATAAATAAGTCAGGACTGCAGATGGGAATAACGACATAAAGTGTAAAAAATCAGCTCCTTTGTTACACATTATCAAAATAATCAGGACATTATTTCATTGAGCTTTTATACAAACATTCCATAAATCAATAGTACAAGTGAATAAACGTTTACTATAGTTTAATGGAGACATTTTCACCTTTCTCCACTTATAAACCATTTCTTCTCCTTCCTGCCTAATTGCCTTTTTTTTACTTTCCATGAATGAATCAATAGTACAAGTGAAAAAACTTTGTAATCTAGTTTAATGGAAAAATTGCATCTTTCTCCACTTATGAGCCACTTCTTCTCCTTCCTGCAAAATTGCCATTTATCAAAAACTGCCATGAGCCAACAGTACAAGTGAATAAAGTTTGTAATATTGATTAATGGAGACATTTGTACCTTTCTCCACTTATGAGCCACTTCTTCTCCTTCCTGCTTAATTGCCTTTTTTTTGTTTACTTTTTATGAATCAATAGAACAAGTGAATAAACTTTGTAATTAGTTTAATAGAAAAATTGCACCTTTCGCCACTTATGAGCCACTTCTCCTTTCTGCAAAATTGCCTTTTATAACAAACGTTCCATGACTCAACAGTATAAGTGAATAAACTTTGTAATATAGTTTAATAGAGACATTTGCATCTTTCTCCACTTATGAGCCACTTCTTCTCCTTCCTGTTTAATTGCCTTTTTTTAATTTTCCATGTATCACAGTACAAGTCAATAAACTTTGTAATATAGTTTAATGGAGACATTTGCGGCTTTCTCCACTTATAAGCCACTTCTTCTTTTGCCTGCTTAATTGTCTTTTTTTAACTTTCCATGAATCCATAGTACAAGTGAATAAACTTTGTAATATAGTTTAATGAGAAATTTGCTTCTTTCTCCACTCATGAGCCCCCTTCCTGTTTCCTAAACCCCCTATTCACTCTAACACATGTCTAAACTCTGATGATAGTTGGCAGCCAATCCATTGTAGATCAAATTACAGCTGCCTATTGAAGTCTATGAAGAGAGGAAGGCATACAGTAGATACAAAGAGAACGATCGCTGCTTTCTAGTAAGTGTTCTATCTTACCCAGGGCTGAAATCATTTCTACAATACTCAGTACTGCTATAATCTCCTCCATGCTGCCGCTGTTACTGAACATATTCTACAGAGACAGTGAACAAGGAAACTTTCACGTCTGTGTATTGGATTTAAGACATCATAGCAGCCAGTTTCCACCCACCAGCTCAGAGACAACTGAAAATTAGTGATAGAATCTGCAGAGGGGAAAAGTGGTGAAAAATGAAGACGCAAGTTATGTAAAGGCCAAATAAATAGTATTATGTCATCTATGTACCTACCACAGCTTATAATGCAAAATACTTTTACATGTTTCTAGGATATATTTATTTTTAGTTCTTATAGTTTGATATTTTTATTAGTTTAGTTCTTTATTTTTTGTATATACAGTCATGGCTGATAGTTTTGGCACCCTTAAAATTGTTACAGAAAACTAAGTATGTCTCCCAGAAATGTATTGCAATTCCCCATGCCTTGTTATACGCATGTTTATGTTCTTAGTATATTGTATACTATACATATATTATGTATTGGAACAACACAGAAAAACTGAGAAAAAAAAGCAAATTGGGCATCATTTCACACAAAACCCCAAAATTGTGGCTCCTTTCCAAATTCTTGGTAAACTTTGAACGAGCATCACAAGCTTGAAGCAAACTTCACCTGTGGCAGGTAACAGGAGTGGGCAATAAAAAAATCACGCCTGAAAGACTATAAAAAGAGAAGAAGATGGCTCAATCTTTGCATTGTGTGTTTGAGTGTGCCGCACCGAGGATGGAGAACAGAAAGAGGAGAAGAGAACTGTGTGAGGATGTGAGAATCAAAATTGTTAAAAACTATTAGTAATCCCAAGGCTACAAGTCCATCTCCAGAGATCTTGATGTTCCTTTGTTTGAGGTGCAAAACATAATCAAGAAGTTTACAACCCATGGCACTGTAGCTAATCTCTCTGGACGAGAACAGCAGACAGAAATTGAGGAAAGATTGCAATGCAGGATAGTCTGGATCATGCTATAAACCCCAATCCAGATCCAGAAAAATCAAAGCTGTTCTGCAGGCTCAGGAGGCATCAGTGTCAGCGTGAACGATCTATCCACATGTCTATCCACTGCTGACACAGAGACAGAAAAAAGCCAAAATGTATGTGAGGAACCAAAATCCTTCTGGGAAAGTGTCTTATGGACAGACGAGACCAAGATAGAGCTTTCTGGTAAAGTGAATCATTCTACTGTTTACTGAAATCAGAATGAAACCAACAAAGAAACAGAGAAAAGAGCACAGGACCTACAGTCACATATAGGGGAGGTCAGAAAAAAGATCACAGGACTACAGTCACATATGGGGAGGTCAGAAAAAAGAGCACAGGACCTACAGTCACATATGGGGGAGGGCAGAGAAAAGAGCACAGGACCTACAGTCACATATGAGGGAGGTCAGAGAAAAGAGCACAGGACCTACAGTCACATATGGGGGAGTTCAGAGAAAAGAGCACAGGACTTACAGTCACATATGGGGGAGGTCAGAGAAAAGAGCACAGGACCTACAGTCACATATGAGGGAGGGCAGAGAAAAGAGCACAGGACCTACAGTCACATATAATGAAGGTCAGAGAAAAGAGCACAGGACCTACAGTCATATATGAGGGAGGTCAGAGAAAAGAGCACAGGACCTACAGTCACATATGAGGGAGGTCATAGAAAAGAGCACAGGACCTACAGTCACATATGAGGAGGGCAGAGAAAAGAGCACAGGACCTACAGTCACATATAATGAAGGTCAGAGAAAAGAGCAAAGGACCTACAGTCACATATGGAGGAGGGCAGATAAAAGAGCACAGGACCTACAGTCACATATGGGGGAGGTAAGAGAAAAAGCACAGGTTCTACAGTCACATATGGTGGTGGTCAGAGAAAAGAGCACAGGACCTACAGTCACATATGGATGAAGTCAGAGAAAAGAGCACAGGACCTACAGTCACATATGGGGGAGGTCATAGAAAAGAGCACAGGACCTACAGTCACATATGAGGAGGGCAGAGAAAAGAGCACAGGACCTACAGTCACATATGGGGAAGGTCAGAGAAAAGAGGACAGGACCTACAGTCACATATGGAGGAGGGCAGAGAAAAGAGCACAGGACCTACAGTCACATATGGAGGAGGGCAGAGAAAAGAGCACAGGACCTACAGTCACATATGGGGAGGTCAGAGAAAGGAGCACAGGACCTACAGTCACATATGGGGGAGGTCAGAGAAAAGAGCACAGAACCTACAGTGACATATGGAGGAGGGCAGAGAAAAGAGCACAGGACCTACAGTCACATATGGGGGGAGGTCAGAGAAAGGAGCACAGGACCTACAGTCACATATGGGGGAGGTCGGAGAGAAGAGCACCGGTCCTACAGTCACATATGGGGAAGGTCAGAGAAAAGAGCACAGGACCTACAGTCACATATGTGGCGGTCAGAGAAAAGCGCACAGGACCTACAGTCACATATGGGGAAGGTCAAAGAAAAGAGCACAGGACCTACAGTTCAGGTCATTCTGCATTTGGAAAACCCATTTCTGCCCAAACTTTACCTTCCTCGCTCATGTCTTGAGATGTTGCTTCAGTATTGCCACATAATCTTCTTTCCTTATGATCCATCTATTTTGCGAAGTTCACCAGTCCCTCTTGCAGCAAAACAACCCACAACATGATGCTGCCTCCCCCGTGTTTCACAGTTGGGATGTTGTTCTTAGGGTTCCAAGCTTCTCTCTTTTTCCTCTATACGTAATGATGGTCATTATGGCCAAACAGTTCAGACCACAGAACATCCAAATATGTAGGTCTTTGTTCCCTTGTGCATTTGGCTTTTTTTTCTGTTTCTTTTGGAGTAATGGCTTCTTACTGGCAGAGCGGCTTTTCAGCCCATGTTGATACAGTAGTCGTTTCACTGTGGATGATGACACAATCTTACCAGCTTCCACCATCATCTTCACAAGGTTTGTTGTTGGGTTAATATTCACATGTTGGCCCAGAACACGTTCATCTCTGGGACACAGAACCCGTCTCCTTCCTGAGCAGTATGATGGCTGGACATTCCCAGCTTGTTTGTACTTGCATATAATTGTTTTTACAGATTAACGAGGCACCTTCAGGTATCTGAAAATTACACCCAACGATGAACCAGACTTGTGAAAGTCCACAATTCTCTTCCTGATATCTTGGCTGATTTCTTTAGACTTTCCCATGATGCTACACAAAGAAGCAGTGTGTTTCAGGTGTGCATTAAAATACATCCACAGTGTGTCTCTAATTAACTCACATGTTGCCAATAAACCTATCAGAAGCTTTCAAACACATGACATCATCATATGGGCTGTCCCAAATTGTATAAAGGCATAGTAAACTTGTGATTGCAGAAAGTAATAAAAATGCCTTAGAACATTCTCTCTCTCTCATTATTGTAGCAAATGGCCAATATTAATAATTATGGTAATCCTAATTGACCTAAAACAGGAAAGGTTTATTCTGATTTCATGTCAGATAGTGAGAAAAACATGAATGTTATTATTATTATTTATTTATAGAGCAGCATTGATTCCATGGTGCTGTACATGAGAAGGGATACATAAAAACAAGTTAAAATACAATGAACAAACTAACAGTGACAGACTGATACAGAGGGGAGAGAGGACCCTGCCCTTGCGGGCTTACATTCTACAGGGCAATGGGGAGGGAAAGAGCAGTTTGGGTCAGCTCGGGTGGTGGTGGAGCGCCGGGTCCAGTGGTGGTGGAGCGCTGGGTCCAGTGGTGGGGAGAGCCAGGTCCAGTGGTGTGGAGCGCCGGGTCCAGGGTGGTGGTGCGCTGGGTCCAGGGGTGGTGGAGCGCCGGGTCCAGGGTGGTGGAGCGCTGGGTCCAGGGTGGTGGAGCGCTGGGTCCAGGGCTGGTGGAGCGCTGGGTCCAGTGGTGGTGGAGTGCCGGGTCCAGTGGTGGTGGAGCATCAGGTCCAGGGGGTGGTGGAGCGCCAGGTCCAGTGGTGGTGGAGCGCGGGTCCAGGGGTGGTGGAGCACGGTCCAGTGGTGTGGAGTGCCGGGTCAGTGGTGGTGGAGCATCGGTCCAGGGTGGTGGAGTGCCAGATCAGTAGTGGTGGAGCATCGTGGTCATTGCAGGCTGTAGGCTGTTCTGAAGAGATGGGTTTTCAGGTTCCGCTTGAAGGTTCTGAGTGTGGGGGACAGTTGGATGTTTTGGGGTGCAGACATCCAGAGGATGGGGGATGCTCGGGCGAAGTCCTGCAAGCGGTTAGATGAGAAATGTGCAACTGTGGAGGAAAGGACCAGGTCTTGGGAGGATCGAAGATTACGAGTTGGATGACGTCAGGAGATTAGTTCAGAGATATATGGGGGGGTAAGTCAATGTTAGTAGTTTACAAAAAAGGAGGGTAACAAGAGGCGCAATAGTGCCCTATCACTAGTGACACACTGAGTATATCAATAGGATCCTGGTCCAGTTGTGTGACCATCAACTGGTTTATAAGCCTTTGTTTTATAGCTGCTGCAGGACCTCCACCAGCCACTCGTACGTGGAAAAACGCTCCTATATAGGGAAGATGGTGTGTCACGGTCCGCGCTGCTGTCTCAATGGAATCACAAGGAATGGATGTCTCCAAGGATACACCCTAATGAAGGGCCAGGATAGATGCCGAAACGCGTTGGTGAATAAAGGAGATCGTTACTTTGGAACCTTGCCTTCCTTTGGACATTCTTGGAGACATCCATTCCTTGTGATTCCATTAAGGCAGCAGCGCGGATGAACACACCATCTTCCCTATATAGAAATGTTAGTAGTTTGAATTGGATATGCTGGGAATTGGGAGCCAGTGGAGGGATTTGCAGAGTGGAGAAGTGGGGAAGCAGCGAGGAGAGAGGTGGATTAGTCGGGCAGCAGAGTTAAGGACAGATTGGAGAGGTGCAAGAGTGTTAGCAGGGAGGTCACAGATGAGGAGGTTGCAGTAGTCGAGATGGGAGATGATGAGGGCATGCACTAGTAGTTTAGTAGATGAGGGTTGAGGAAGGGACGGATTGTAAAAATATTATTGAGTTGGAGGCGGCAGGAGGTGACGAGAGCTTGGATGTGTGGTCTATAGGATAAGACAGAGTCAAGGATCACTCCGAGGCAGCGGACATTAGGTACAGGGCAAAGTGTGATGTCATTTATTGTGATAGATAGATCTGGTAAGGGAGGTGCGGAGATGGGTGAAAGATGATGAGTTCAGTATTGTCTACATTTAGTTTAAGGAAGCGACAGGAGAAGAAGAGGAGGATATGGCTGATAGACACTCCGGGATTCTGGACAGCAGAGAGGTAGGAGGAGATCCAGGAGAGGGCGAGGTCAGTGATACCAATGGAAGAAAGGATCTGTAATAGGAGGCAATGGTCAACTGTGTCGAATCCAGAGGACAGGTCAAGAAGGAAGACAGAAAACTGTCTGTTAGCTTTGGCGGTAAGTAGGTCATTAGTAATTTTGGTTAAGGCGGTTTCGGTGCAGTGGTGGGGGCGGAAGCCGATTGGAGGTTGTCAAAGAGAGAGGTGGGATGAGAGGTGGATGAGAGTACAGTCTGGACAGCTTTTCGAGAATTTGGAGTCGAACCGGAGCTTCGATATGGGGCGTAGCTGGATGTAGAAGTGGGGTCGAGGGATGGTTTCTGTAGGATAGGTGTAATTGTTGTGTGTTTGAAAGCGGAAGGAAAGGTAGGGATTAGTGATAGATTGAAGAGGTGGGTTAGGGCTGGGATAAGCATGATGGTGAGGTTGGGGAGGAGGTGGGATGGGATGGGGTCCAGTGCACAGGTGGTGAGGTGCAATCTGGAGAGGAGGTGCAAGTTCTCCTTTATTGATGGAGGGGAGGATGGTTAGTGGGGGAGGGGAGTGGTCTGGTATACATAGGGATTGTGATAGTTGGGTAGCAAAGACTTGTCTGATCCGGTCGATCTTGTTGGTGAAGAGTGTTGAAAAGTCTTCTGCAGAGATGACAGAAGTAGGAGGGGGCAGTGGGGGGGGAGGAGGGAGTTAAAGTGTTGAATAACTGCCTGGGGTTGGGGGACAAAGAGGATATGAGGGTGATGAATAATTCTGTTTAGTGGTGGTGAGTGCTGACTTGAATGTGATAATTGCTTGTTTGAATGCTGTGTATCTTCCTGTGAATGTGTTTTCTTCCAGCGCCGCTCAGCAACCCTAGACGCTCGGTGCAGCTTTTTAGCAGTGTCTGTGTACCAGGGTTGTCTGTTGATATGTCGCGTTCTGCCATGAAAGAGAGGAGCAACTGCATCAATATCTGATGTGAGTGTAGAATTGTAGAAAGCTGTGGTGATTATCTGTGTGTGGAGTGAAGACATAGAGGATAGCGGTAAAATAGTATCAAAGAGTGTGTGAGTGTCAACGTGTGTGAGGTTCTGGGAGGGTGTGCGAGTTGGGGACATGGGTGACAGATGAGGAGGACAAGGATGAGAAATGAGTAGATGGTGGTCAGAGAGGGGGAGAGGCAGGGCTGACTCCAGATATTTGTGGGCCCCTGGTGAAAGAGTCTCCATGGGCCCCTTTAACACTCTGTCCGTGCTGCTCCGCACCATAAGCCGCCCCCCAAATTTAGACAGATGAAAATAAGAAAACATTTCTTCCTATTAATTGAAGCTCTCCTGGCGGTGTAAAAGGGAGGTGTATTAGCTGCTAATTTTAATATACTGGGGTAGATAGGCAATAAATCTATAGTTGGTGTCTTTCTGCAAAACTATATAAGACATACGCAGCTCTGCTATATACTCATAGACTTAGATGGCTCTGCTACATGCATATGTAGATACACAGCTCAGCTATGCTACATGCACCCTTGACACACAGCTCTGCGACTTGTACACTACACACAGACAGATCTGCTACATGCACACTTGACACACACAGGTCTGCCACATGAACACCAGACTCACAGCTCTGCATCTAGCACATACTCACCGCTCTGCTACATGCCCAATACATGCACATACAGACACACAAGCTCTGCTACATGTACAATACATCCACACTACACACACAGCTCTGCTACATGAACATACAGACACACATAAAGCTCTGCTACATGGTCAATACATGCACACTACACACACAGCTCTGCTACATTCACACTACACACACAGCTCTGCTACATGAACATGCAGATAAACACAGATCTGCTACATGCACAATACATGCAAACTACACACACATCTCTGTGCTACATTCACACTACACACACAGCTCTGCTACATAAAAATACAGATACACACAATCTGCTACATGGACACTACATGTACATACACAGCACACACACATCTCTGCTACATGCACATACAACACACACACAGCCTTGCTACATGGACAATACATGCACATAGAAACACACACACATACACACAGCTCTTCTACATGGACAGTGGATGTACATACATAACAACACACACACTCTCTATACATTACCACATCGGTGCAGAGCAGGAGAGGAGCCACTAGGAGCAGCAAGAGGCTGCAGAACTTGAGCAGCATCAGTACTTTCAAGGGCCTTAATTTCAGTCATGTGATCAGTCACATGACTGGAACTGGAAGGTCCTTTAACCTCCAATCAGCTCCTGGTAATCTTCCTCTCCTGCTGTGTACCGATCATTTAGATCAGTGCAGAGCAGGAGAGAAGAGGGAGAGAGGGCAGCTGTGTGTTAGCAGGATCTCCTCACTGCTTCCCTCACAGACAGCCTAGTGGGCCCCCACACTTCTTCAGGGCCCCGTCATTAGCCCGGGTACGCCGGGTGCTGGCGCTGGGCCTGAAGAGAGGGGAGGTTGTGGGTTTAGTTAGGGAGCATAAGGTGGGTGAAGATGAGGTCTAGTGTATGTCCGTCTGTGTGGGTGGCTGTGGAGGACCAAAGGATGAAGCAAGTGACAGGAGTTTGGAGACTGGTTGGTATCAATGGGGATGTTGAAGTCGCCCATTGTGTTGGTGGGAATATCACAGAGAGAAAGTGAAGAAGCCAGATGGACAATTGGTGAAAGAAGGCAGTGGTCGGCCCGGGGGTCACTATATGACGGCCAGTTGGAGGTTGGAGGGAGAGTAGATTTCGATGGATGTATTGGGTGGAAACTTCAGGTTTTAACTGTAATATATTTTTTTTTTTGGATCTTATAGTTTATATTTTTTGTTCTTTTTTATGATTTATTTTATGTTTTACATTTAGATTTACATTATAATATTAATATTTGTAAGTAATCCTCCTCCCTAATATGTAGAGTGGTAATTAATGTAAACAGTGGTGCCGACCATAATCCTGGTGAGCTCCGGTCCTCCTACAGTAACCAATATATATAATTTTGGTGTTTCGCCCCCTCCTCCCCTCCGGGGCAGATAATTCACCTCCAGATGTTTCCCCACTTTTATCCTCTGAAGTTCTTTCAGGAATAATATTGACACAGGCCGATCGGACAGTGGAGCCGCCATAACGGGGCACAGACCGGGCTCCTCGCAACGTCCCACAACACATTGTTGAAGCCACTTCCTCCCGAGTGCCCGTACGCTTGTGTCTCCCCTCCGCCGCCTGTTTCATCTGTCAGTCATTAGCATTCCACAGATGTTAAGTACATTTACAAAAAAAAATAGATCCAAGTCTTGGGAAGTGGAGAGAAAGGGACCATTCAGCTCTCAGAAGAGTCAACGAGAGCCAAAAATACAACCAGCAACTGCTGCTGAGCGTGAAGACCCGCCGACCTCCGGCCAGAGCGCGGATAACTACCACCATCCGGGACAGCACTGTATGGAACTAAAATAATCAACCCACAAGATCTTGTCTTCAACATTCTGCTGTTCCCGTGTTGGGTCTGATGTCTCCTGGCCAGTAGGATTGATCTCAAGTTGCATCAACGAAAGGTAAGAGAGAAAAAACTAATTATAAGCAGTCCTATGTAACTCCACAGATAACACAGTGATATCTCTGCATACAGATAATGTAGTAGATGTCACCTGCAGTCCTATGTAACACCACAGATAACACAGTGATATCTCTGAGAACAGATAATGTAGCAGATGTCACCTGTAGTCCTATGTAACACCACAGATAACACAGTGATATCTCCGAGTACAGATAATGTAATAGATGTCACCTGCAGTCCTATGTAACACCACAGATAACACAGTGATATCTCTGAGTACAGATGATGTAGTAGATGTCACCTCCAGTCGTATGTAACACCACAGATAACACAGTGATATCTCTGAGAACAGATAATGTAGCAGATGTCACCTGTAGTCCTATGTAACACCACAGATAACACAGTGATATCTCCGAGTACAGATAATGTAATAGATGTCACCTGCAGTCCTATGTAACACCACAGATAACACAGTGATATCTCTGAGTACAGATAATGTAGTAGATGTCACCTGCAGTCCTATGTAACTCCACAGATAACACAGTGATATCTCTGCGTACAGATAATGTAGTAGATGTCACCTGCAGTCCTATGTAACACCACAAATAACACAGTATAATCTCTGAGTACAGATAATGTAGTAGATGTCACCTGCAGTCCCATGTAACACCACATATAACACAGTGATATCTCTGAGTACAGATAATGTAGTAGATATCAACTGTAGTCCCATGTAACACCACATATAACACAGTGATATCTCTGAGTAAAGATACTGTAGTAGATGTCACCTGCAGTCCTATGTAACACCACAGATAACACAGTGATATCTGAGTACAGATAATGTAGTAGATGTCACCTGCAGTCCTATGTAACACCACAGATAACACAGTGATATCTCTGAGTACAGATAATGTAGTAGATGTCACCTGCAGTCCTATGTAACACTACAGATAACACACTGATATCTCAGAGTACAGATAATGTAGTAGATGTCACCTGCAGTCCTATGTAACACCACAAATGACACAGTAATATCTCTGAATCTCTGAGTACAGATAATGTAGTAGATGTCACCTGCAGTCCTATGTAACACCACAGATAACACAGTGATTTATCTGAGTACAGATAATGTAGTAGATGTTACCTGCAGTCCTATGTAACACCACAAATGACACAGTAATATCTCTGAATCTCTGAGTACAGATAATGTAGTAGATGTCACCTGCAGTCCTATGTAACACCACAAATGACACAGTAATATCTCTGAATCTCTGAGTACAGATAATGTAGTAGATGTCACCTGCAGTCCTATGTAACACCACAGATAACACAGTGATATCTCTGAGTTCAGATAATGTAGTAGATGTCACCTGCAGTCCTATGTAACACCACAGATAATACAGTAATATCTCTGAATCTCTGAGTACAGATAATGTAAGATATGTCCCCTGCAGCCCTATGTAACACCACAGATAACACAGTGATATCTCTGAGTACAGATAATGTAGTAGATGTCACCTGCAGTCCTATGTAACACCACAGATAACACAGTGATATCTCTGAGTTCAGATAATGTAGTAGATGTCACCTGCAGTCCTATGTAACACCACAGATAATACAGTAATATCTCTGAATCTCTGAGTACAGATAATGTAAGATATGTCCCCTGCAGCCCTATGTAACACTACAGATAACATTGTGATATCTCAGAGTACAGATAATGTAGTGGATGTCACCTGCAGTCCTATGTAACATCACAGATAACATTGTGATATCTCAGAGTACAGATAATGGAGTAGATGTTTGGTAATTGTATATCTTTTTTACCCTCCCATTCGTTATAAATAACAGAGTATGAAGTACAGGAAGTTCTGATTGCTCAGAATCTTATCTAAAGTGATCAGTTATTATGACTTCCTGTTTTGACTTTTTCAAAGATGGCCGCCATGTCTTACAAAAATGGGAATATCTCTAAAAGTAAAAATAAACTATGTACCAAACTTTGACAATTGGTCTAACTTATGATTTAATAGCATATGGCAAACTTAAATTTTTGGGTGAAACCCCCTTTAAATTAGTCTATGTCACCATGAATCCCTCCTTTAAAGGGAACCAACCAGCAAGATTTAGCGCTGTAAAGTGAAGCCGGTGCCTTACAGGCTCTGGGATACTGAATACAATCATACCTTTACTTCAATGATTGTTGAGAAAAGTGTCATAAAATACCTGGGAAACAGGGCAGCAGATGATTGATGTGTGCTACACTGTGTCACTATTTGGGGTTGGTCTTTTTTCCTCCTCTGTGGACATGCCTTTCATCTGTAAGCCATACCCTTCTCCTCCCTCTTATCTTTTTCAGTTTTTGGCTCCTGCCCACTGTCACTATGCTCCAGCCACAAGGTGCCTGACACGCCCCCCAAACCCGTACCCGGCCCATCCACCCTTGCTCCCAAAAAAAAAATAGACCTTAGACCCCCACCCCAAAACTTCCCCTTTCCCTGAACCTGCCCTCCTACCTATCCAAATCCACTCCTTTTCCCCCAAAGCCCACCCTCCGTCTCCCCAAAAAGCCCACCCCCCCCAAACCTTACAAGCACTAGGATGCTGAATGCAATCATACTTTTACTTGAATGATTTATATGTTTGATTGCAGAGAAAAGTGTCATAAAACTCCTGGAAAACAAGGCTGCAGATGATTGATGTGTGCAGCACTGCATCACTATCTGGGGTTGTCTCTTTTTTATTACTCCCCTGTGGACATGTCTTTCAGCTGTAAGCCAAACCATCCCCCTTCCCTCTCATCTCTCCTTTCAGTTTCTGGCTCCTGTGCACTGTCACTATATTCCAGCCACAGGAACTGAAAGTACAGATGAGAGGGAAAGGGGGAGCATTTGGCTTACAGCTGAAAGCCATGCCCACAGGGGAGCAATAAGAAAAACAACAACCCCAAGTAGTGATGCAGTGCTGCATACGTTAATCATCGGCTGCTCTGTTTTCCAGGAGTTTTATGACACTTTTCTCTGCAATCAAACATGGAATCATTGAAAGTAAAGGTTTGATTGCATTCAGTACCCCACTGCCTGTAAGGAGGAGTGCATATTTGGGGAAGGGGGTTTGCTTTATGGGGGAAATGGGGTGGGCTTGGGGGGTGGAGGTGCGGGTTGGGTGGGCGGGGGGAACTGGTTTGGGGAAAGAGGACTTTCCCTGCAATCAAACATGGGATCATTCAAGTAAAGGTACGATTTCATTCAGTACTCCACTGTCTATAAGGAGGAGTGCAGATTTGGGGAATGGGGTAGGCTTTATGGGGGAGATGGGGTGGGCTTGGGGGGTGGAGGCGCGGGTTGGGTGGGCGGAGGGAACTGGTTTGGGGAAAGAGGACGTTTCCCCGCAATCAAACATGGAATCATTGAAAGTAAAGGTACGATTGCATTCAGTACCCCACTGTCTGTAAGGAGGAGTGCAGATTTGGCGAAGGGGGTAGGCTTTATGGGGGAGATGGGGTGGGCTTGGGGGGAGAGGCGCGGGTTGGGTGGGCAGGGGGGAACTGGTTTGGGGAAAGAGGACGTTTCCCTGCAATCAAACATGGAATCATTCAAGTAAAGGAACGATTGCATTCAGTACTCCACTGTCTATAAGAAGGAGTGCATATTTGGGGAAGGGGGTAGGCTTTATGGGGGAGATGGGGTGGGCTTGGGGGACGAGGCGCGGGTTGGGTGGGCGGAGGGAACTGGTTTGGGGAAAGAGGAATTTTCCCCGCAATCAAACATGGAATCATTGAAAGTAAAGGTTTGATTGCATTCAGTACCCCACTGTCTGTAAGGAGGAGTGCAGATTTGGGGAAGGGGGTAGGCTTTATGGGGGAGATGGGGTGGGCTTGGGGAGTGGAGGCACGGGTTGGGTGGGCAGGGGGAAGTGGTTTGGGGAAAGAGGAAGTTTCCCTGCAATCAAACATGGAATCATTCAAGTAAAGGTACGATTGCATTCAGCATCACTCTATAACCCTAATCCTGCTGGTTGGTTCCCTTTAACACCCTATATGAATAAATTCAATGTAGTGAAATAGAGAATGGCTGACGACATGTCTACCCACAAGGGCCACATGGGGGGGACTGGGGGGCCCATAGGTATATGATATGTGTTAGCCCTCCTCTCCAGCGCGCTTCAGGATCTCCGGAGCCTTTTGTTACGACTCGTCCCGTATTGGGAGCCGGTAACGTTTCCTGTTTCCAGAGCGAGCGGCTGAAGACGTGACGGGAATCCTCATTATGGCGGTTATACGTCACTTTACTATTTGTCACCAGTCAATAAAATGGGCTGCAGATGTCTTAGCACATGCTAAAATATTCATTATATACGAGCAGCTGTCACATAACACAATGGAGAGGTCAGTGTTTCCACGATTACCGGCCCCGCGCCGTCAGCCAAGAGAACTGATGATAATCCCACGTGTGCCGTCCAGATTCTGCCGGATCGGGGGGATTACAGGGCTGAGGTCTGTGCAGATTAAAGGGCAAATCCGGGCATTGTTGGACTCTGGCACTGCTATAAAGTCACGGTGCCTGGCACCATGGGAGATGTGGAGCAGTGCTGTGAGTGCTAGACTAGGCTGCTTCTTACAAAACAGATTGATTGCTCTCATTAAGAGAAACAAAATAATATGTATGTAGTTGTTGTGATACCTTTTAATGGCCAACAAAAATAATTAAATAATGATACAAGGCGAGCTCTCGAGACTGCTTACGTCTCTTCATCAGGCGTAGTTTCATCATCGTCTTTTCATCACCATGCCTGATGAAGAGATGCAAGCAGTCTCGAGAGCTCGCATTGTAACATCATGGAGATGAAGAGACAATGATGAAACCATGCCTGATGTAGAGACGTAAGCAGTCTCAAGAGCTCGCTTTGTAACATCATGGTGATGAAGAGACGATGAGGAGACCATGCCTGATGTAGAGACATAAGCAGCCTTGAGAGCTCGCATTGTAACATCATGGTGATGAAGAGACAATGATGAAACCACACCTGATGAAGAGACATAAGCAGTCTCAAGTGCTCGCATTGTAACATCATGGTGATGAAGAGACAATGATGAAACCATGCCTGATGTAGAGACGTATGCAGTCTCAAGAGCTCGCTTTGTAACATCATGGTGATGAAGAGACAATGATGAAACCATGCCTGATGTAGAGACGTATGCAGTCTCAAGAGCTCGCTTTGTAACATCATGGTGATGAAGAGACGATGAGGAGACCATGCCTGATGTAAAGACATAAGCAGTCTCGAGAGCTCGCTTTGTAACATCATGGTGATGAAGAGACAATGATGAAACCACACCTGATGAAGAGACATAAGCAGTCTCAAGTGCTCGCATTGTAACATCATGGTGATGAAGAGACAATGATGAAACCATGCCTGATGAAGAGACATAAGCAGTCTCGAGAGCTCACTATGTAACATCATGGTGATGAAGAGACAATGATGAAACCATGCCTGATGTAGAGACATAAGCAGTCTCGAGAGCTCGCTTTGTAACATCATGGTGATGAAGAGACAATGATGAAACCATGCCTGATGTAGAGACATAAGCAGTCTCGAGAGCTCGCTTTGTAACATCATGGTGATGAAGAGACAATGATGAAACCATGCCTGATGTAGAGACATAAGCAGTCTCGAGAGCTCGCTTTGTAACATCATGGTGATGAAGAGACAATGATGAAACCATGCCTGATGTAGAGACATAAGCAGTCTCGAGAGCTCGCATTGTAACATCATGGAGATGAAGAGACAATGATGATACCATGCCTGATGTAGAGACATAAGCAGTCTCGAGAGCTCGCTTTGTAACATCATGGTGATGAAGAGACAATGATGAAACCATGCCTGATGTAGAGACATAAGCAGCCTCGAGAGCTCGCTTTGTAACATCATGGTGATGAAGAGACAATGATGAAACCGTGCCTGATGTAGAGAGGTATGCAGTCTCAAGAGCTAGCTTTGTAACATTATTAAATTTATTTTCGTTAGCCACTAAAAGGTGTTGCAAAGTGAGCTCTCGAGACTGCTTATGTCTCTTCATCAGGCGTGGTTTCATCATTGTCTCTTCATCAACATGATGTTAAAAAGTGAGCTCTCGAGACTGCTTACATCTCTTCATCAAACAAGGTATAAAAAAATACCATGTTGCACCATGCCTGATGAAGAGACAGAAGCAGTCTCAAGAGCTCGCTTTGTAACACCTTTTACTGGCTGACAAAAATAAATTAAATGATGTTACAAAGTGAGCTCTCGAGACTGGTTATGTCTCTTCAGCAGGCAAGGTATAAAAAGTATACCATGTTACATCATGCCTGATGAAGAGATGTAAGCAGTCTCAAGAACTCGCTTTGTAACATCATTTAATTTATTTTTGTCAGCCATTAAAAGGTGTTACAAAGCAAGGTCTCGAGACTGCTTATGTCTCTTCATTAGGCGTGGTTTCATCATTGTCTCTTCATCACCATGATGTTACAAAGCAAGCATTATTTCATCATTGTCTATTCCTCACTATGCCTGATGAAGAGAAGTAAGCAGTCTCGAGAGCTTGCTTTGTAACATCATGGTGATGAAGAAACAATGATGAAACCACGCCTGATGAAGAGACATAAGCAGTCTCAAGAGCTCGCTTTGTAACACCTTTTAATGGCTAACAAAAAAACCCACAAAAATGATATTACAAAGCGAGCTATTGAGACTGCTTACATCTCTTCATCAGGCAAGGTACAAAAAAATATAACATGTTACACCATGCCTGATGAAGAGATATACACAGTCTCGAGAGCTCGCTTTGTAACATCATTTATTTTATTTTTGTTAGCCATTAAAAGGTGTTACAAAGCGAGCTCTCGACACTGTTTATGTCTCTTCATCAGGCACGGTGATGAATAGACAATGATGAAACCATGCCTGATGAAGAGACGTAAGCAGTCTCTAGAGCAGGGGTCTCAAACTCCAGGCCTTCAGGGCCGCATACAGTGCAGGTTTTCAGGATTTCCACAGCAATTGACAATCAAATGAAGCAGTCTCGAGAGCTCGCTTTGTAACATCATTGCTTCTTATTTGTTAGCCATTAAAAGGTATCACAACTACAAGTTATCTTGTTTCTTCCACTGAGAGAAATCAATCTTTTTGAACTGGCTAACACAGTACCAAACCCTTTGTTTCATTAAAACATGCTGCAGTTTTGAACTTCAGTCAGGAAAAATAAAAAGTAATCATGTGCAGGAGATTTATGGAATCTCTGAGCTTTTACTGGGTCTGGCAGCTTTGATAACCAGCCAAAGGAAAGCAGACAGCTGCAGGCTGATATCATCAGGCTGGGAAGCTCCATGGTTGTTTGGCCCTTCCTAGCCTAAATACACCAGCCTGCGGCCGCCGAAGTAGTGGCGCCTCTGTTACATGCGCCAGTTCCAGCACTTTGCCTGGTCCTTCATGATTGCCATGGGGAAGTGGTAATTGGGGTAATGTTAGGTTTATGGGGTTGATGTCAGTAGTGAATTGTCAGCTGGTGTTAGTAATGGAGAAACATCTATCAGGTATTCCTCCATTACTAACCCAGTAAGTTTCAAGGCAAACAATTCACACGGGCGTATCTAGGGGGGTGCAGCCGGATCCTTTGCCCCGGGCGCAACTCAGAGGGGGGGCGCCGGCACCAACCCCCCCCCCCCCTGCTCCTCACCCAGGGCTGCAGGGGTGGCCGAAAGCTGACAGCACCCCACCCCCCGCTCCTCAACCAAGGCTGCAGGGGCGGCGGGGCTGACAGTTGTCAGCACTTCCCCCCCTCTCTCCTCACCTAATACATCTTTGCCCCGGGCGCCATGAAACCTAGTTACACCACTGAACCCACATAAATATATTGTTTTAACTCCCCTGAATCTAGTCATCCCTCTTTCACCGATTTAAAAAAAAAAAAAAAAAGCCATGAAAATGCAACATAGTCCAACAAATCTGATGTAGTCCATAAAAGAAAATCTGAAAGATATGAAAAGAGAGAATTAAAGAAATAAAGATGAGACAGTCCCTCGCTCACCAATTTATCCCCAAAAAACTCCCACTAATGATACACAGATGACATATTGATTATACACGGATGACAATTTGATGATACACGGATGGCACATTGATGATACACGGATGGCACACTGGCATGGCTATGTGCATTCTATTTTCAGTCGCTATTTGATCTTTCAACAGATTTAGGGGATGTGCACAAGACGTCTTTTAGATGCCGACGTACCTGCTGACATGTACCAGAGGTAGATGCTGCAGGAGGACACCGGCGATGATTTTCCAGAAGCGTCCTCATTGGCGTCCTCTTGAATGTTTTCTTTGCGGCTTTGAGGTTATGCTCTTTCTTTAAGTGTTTAAAGTAGTGAGCGGCATCTGAAAATATTCGAGTCCTTTCTTTTTAGCCTCTTCACGACTTTCAAGGCATAAGAAGACTGCACATGTGTACAAAGCCATTTTTGCATTGAACGGCATATGACTATTTTCTTAGCCCTTTTATAGCAGATTCCTGAGCAGACTCCTCTCCTCATGCACACATGCCCTAAAAGAAGAATCTGATCATAGATCAAAGCCTAGAAGTAAAGTACTGATACCTTCAGTGTGAGTTGTTATATGTTTGTGCCACTGTGATGGGGTACTGTGATGCACGTGCTGCATCCTGCGGTCATTCTAGGGGACCTGAGGTCAGAAGTCTCGTTTAATCTATTGCTGGTTTTCTGTGGAGCTCCTTGATATGGTTACTAGGTACTTTCTTGTATATGTCGAAGGGGTTAAAGACTTTATTACTGTCCTCTCTTAGCTTCTCAGCTGTAGCTTGTAATCACCCTCCCCTTCTGCTATATCTACCCACCTCTGAGCTCTGTCCATGCAGGATATGGCATTTGTGTTTAACCCATGGTGTGTGTTTGTTCATCTGTCACACAGGTGTCAGTCCTTCTGCAGTAACGAAGCTACTGTCTGGAGAAATGCCTGGAGTCCTAGTATACCCTTTATCCTGTCTGTGTTCTTTGTGTATTTTGTTGCTCTCCTGCCTCGTCACTCCTGGGGTGGGGGGGGATATCTAGATGAGTCTTATCCATTAGCCTAGTAAGGTATGAGACTCATTCATTGCCCACTATGAGGGGTAATCTTGGGGACAGGGATTAGCCTAGCTGGAGGGACAGCTCAGGCGTAGACTATCCCAACTATCTCACAGTCACAGTCATACTGTCTTCCTCTGTATGTTTACACTGTTGTAGTTCTCGTGCTTTTGCAATCTTCTCCCTGGTTCCTTAGGAAGTAACTTAAATTCTCGACAGCCAATCAGGTAGCGAGGCTTGAGCCGAGCAGTCATCATCTAGTCCTGCGGTTAGCGTTATGCCTATATGTGCAGAAGCCTTTAGGGACTGCATAGTTGGAGCACTAGTCTGTACAGGAACCAGCTGGGTGGTGCTGTGGCTACCGAGAGACTGTGGTATCCTATCTTACATTTGCGTGACACCTGCTACCGAACTGTCACTGGTGCGAGAGTTTGATTCTGATTACTGACCAGTCCACCTCTTCGCCCTTGTGCTTTTGTCTTCACTCGCTCCTTTCTATGCTTTCACCTGGTGCCCAAACTTCAGCTCCTTGGTCTTGATCTCACGCACCTAACAGATAAGGGAAAGCGAGCAGGAAGGTATAACAGGCAAAGGCACCTGAGAAGCTAGTCTGGCCCTAGACTTGGGGTCCCTGGCTAGCCCTGAACCCGGAGGTATCCCAGATGGTGAGGAGGTCTGGGCCACCACCCCTGCCCTCAACTCCTCAACCAGCCCTATGCTACTCCCTCTCACCTCACACCACAGACCGGGTTCAGCAGCCACTCCAGCAAAAGGAAGGCTTGCACAGACTACAGCGCAAGACCCATCGTCCTCACAAGAGCTCGGTCAAAGGTAGAGGGAAAACTCTAATAGCGACACCACCTGGTGGAGGGAGAGGCTATTTCTCTTTTGATTCTTTGCATCGAGGTCCTCTGTTTTTGGCTCTTTGTCAGAGTTACTTGTTGGGTGTTAATGTGGATTCCTGGGGGGCCCCAACAATTTCGCTACAAAATGTGCCCATACTACATGCGGATTTCCTACGGGAAAAGAGAGGGTTAACTCTACAGCAATTATGTTTCCAAAAAAAGAGAACTCCATGAATCCTCCATCTGGGTGAAAGTGGAGGATAAATTCCACATCTTACTGTAACCGGTGCCAAAGTGACTGCGGCACAAGGATCCACTTGACCGTTCCTCGGCTTTCCGGAAATGGGTAAGAAGACACCGCAGACTCGCGAGGTTCTGCCTGACGAGAGCTTTCGGCATTAGTAATGTCTGGTTACCTTAAGAAATCATTTATTCTTCCAGACGTAAGAAAAGTCTGAAATCAGAAGGTCGTGTTTCTATTACGTCGTTACCCAGCCGATGTCTGGGACTGACCGGCCGGATAATATCGCGTACCTGATAGAGCGCCCGACGCCTCGTGCCGCAGCCTCGTTACATTTACCGTTCATTAAAGGAGTCGTTTGAATGGAGCCACCGGTGACCTGCGACCTCGATCAATAAGTGATAGAATTAGGAATGAAGCACGCCCAGACGTGGGGAAAGGAAGAGAATCTCCTGAGATGGGTAACGTGATGTCTGTACAAGAATACGCAGAGATTGAGCCACTCTAGAGCGTCACATCCCCCTACATACAGTATGAGCCCACACACAGCCCTCCTATATACAGTATGCGCCCCCACATAGCCCCCTATATACAGTATGAGCCACCGCACAGTTTCTCTAAATATGATAATAGTCCCCAAACAGTCTCCTTATACACAGTATTAGCCCACACATAGCCCCCTAAATGCAGTATGAATCCCAGATAGCCCTCAATCTACAGTAAGGAGCCCTCAAATAGCCCCTATATACAGTATTAGCCCCAATATACAGTATGAGCCCGCACACAGCCCCCTATATAAATTATGAGCCCTTAAATAGCCCCTATATATAGTATTAGCCCCTTATAAAGAGTATGACCCCATATAGCCCCTAAATAAATTATGAGCCCCCACATAGCCCCTATATACAGTATGAGTGCCCACATAGCCCCTACATACAGTATGAGCCCCACATATAAATTCTGAGCCCTTAAATAGCCCCTGTATAAAATATTAGCCCCTTATATAGAGTATGAGCCCCACATAGCCCCTATATAAATTATGAGCCCCCACATAGCCCCAATATACAGTATGAACCACCACATAGCCTCTTATATACAGGTTGAGCACTCACATGGTCTTCTATATACAGTATTATCACCCATAGACTTTTCACACATCGTATGAATCCTCACTTATAAAAAATATGATCCCCACATAGGCTCCTATACACAGTATGAGCCCCCACAAAGCCCCTACATATAGCCCCCATGTAGCCCTATTACACACAGTATAAGTATAAGGCATTTACTCAGCTCCTATACACAATGTAAGTTCCCACTTAGCCCTCTATATACAGTATGAGCCCCCACATAGATCCTGTATATACACTATGAGCCCCTACATAGCTTCCTTATACACAGTATGAGCTCTAATATACAGTATGAACTCCACACAGTCCCCTATATACAGTATGAGCACCCACATAGCCCCTATATACATTATGAGCTCCACACAGTCCCCTACATACATTATGAGCCCCACATAGCCCCTATATACATTATGAGCTCACACACAGCATTTATATGTGCAGCCAAACATCTTAACCCCCCCCCCACTCCCCTCCCTCCCGTTCCCCCTGCGTTGCGCTCTGCTCCGGTCTCCGGTGCCCTCACACATCACATGACATCATCCCCTTTGCTGTCTCAGTTGCTCATGGTGAATGATGGAAGAGGGAGCTGACGGCTCCATCCTCCACCAATGTATTTGCCGCTATCTGCATTCTCAGGCGATATCGGGACACATCCAGCGGGAAACGTGAGGCTTTATCTAACGTGGAAGCACTGGGATCCACACAGTAATCAGTATGTTACTCCCAATAATAAGAAAATGGGATCATTTTGAATACTGGTAATAAACGTTTTAGATCTGTGAACAGCTCACTGCCAGATCAGAAAGAGTATGTATGAATAAAAAAGGAGCGTAAATAACTATAATGCTGCCCTATGGACCTAATATTAGTGTATATAGTGTGTAAATCTATAGTGACATATAATACTGATATAATACTGCCGTATAAAGCTTACTGAAGAGGACCATATAATGGGCACATAATTATGAGGTCATGCCCTCTGCTTGTGCACCTGTCCTTCATTAGCCTTAGACGCTACTATTCTCTGTTAGCAGGTTCCTAGTCGCCTATTGAAAAGGAGTTTTTAAAGGGAACTAACCAGCAGGATTTAGGGCTATAAAATGAAGCAGGCATTGGGATGCTGAGTGCAATTATCCCTTTACTTGAATTATTCCAGGTTTGACTGCAGAGAAAAGTGTCATAAAACTCCTGGAAAACAGGGCAGCAGATGATTCATGTGTGCAGCACTGCGTCACTATTTGGGGTTGTTTGTTTTTCCCCTGTGGGCATGTATATCAGCTGTAAGCCAAGCCATCCCCCCCTCTAACTCTACTTTCAGTTTAGTGAGGCACCCTGTGGCTGGAGTATAGTGACAGTGTGCAGGAAAAAGAAACTGAAAGTAAAGGTGGGAAAGGGGAGGGCGGTTTTTAATCAGTGCCGTAACTTGAAGCTCTTGGGCCCCCTATGTGAAATCTCCAACGGGGCCCCCAATTAATGCAAATCTTTAATAGCATTAGTCTTTTACTATAGGATAAAGGAACTTTTGGGGCCCCCTAGGCTCCAGGGCCCGGGTGTGATTGCAACCCCTGTACCTGTTGTAGTTACACCCCTGATGACAATATAATCTACATGCCCCCACCGGGGGTCCGAGAGGGAAAATATCTTTTATGACTTGTAGTTATATAAATCGTTATAAGAAATCTATAAAATTCTCCGAATTAGAATAAACAATACAATAATCCCCTCCGACCACTGAATAAGTGACGCCCCCATATAACTCCCGGGAAATTGAGTTTACCGTCATTATGTGCAACTATAGGCTTATTTCTGTGCAGAGGGAGCAGGAATCGCTCTCCGCAATATCTGACACGTTCTCACCCCCTGCTGTGAGATTCAATCTGAGCCTTCACCAAGAAAGAAGAAATGACACCGATGAGAAGGAAGAATTAACTCCGAGAGGCGATACGGTATTCATACATTATTATATACAACCGCCAATCATCACATCGGGAATTTACATCTCAAAGATTAGTCCGGAGCAACAGAGGAGGGAAAAATCTAATAGGAGAATTACACTGTAATAACCTGCGAAAGTGAGCAGAAACTGGATATATTACAGAAAAGTGCACCAAAAATGACAAGAATATAACTACGATAATACTGCCCCAATACACCAGAATATACCTACTATAATACTGCCCATATGTATAAGAATATAACTACTATAATACTGCCCCTATGTACAAGAATAGAACTACTATAATACTGCCCCTATGTACAAGAATATAACTACTATAATACTGCTCCTATGTACAAGAATATATCTACTATAATACTGCTCCTATATACAAGAATATAACTACTATAATACTGCTCCTATATACAAGAATATAACTACTATAATACTGCTCCTATATACAAGAATATAACTACTATAATACTGCCCCTATGTACAAGAATATAACTACTATAATACTGCTCCTATGTACAAGAATATAACTACTATAATACTGCCCTATATACAAGAATTATAATACTATAATACTGCCCTATATACAAGAATATAACTACATAATACTGCCCCTATATACAAGAATATAACTACTATAATACTGCCCTATTACAAGAATATAACTACATAATACTCCCTATATACAAGAATATAACTACTATAATACTGCTCCTATGTACAAGAATATAACTACTATAATACTGCCCTATTACAAGAATATAACTACTATAATACTGCCCCTATATACAAGAATATAACTACTATAATACTGCCCTATATACAAGAATATAACTACTATAATACTGCTCCTATTACAAGAATATAACTACTATAATACTGCTCCTATTACAAGAATATAACTACTATAATACTGCTCCTATTAAAGAATATAACTACTATAATACTGCTCCTATTACAAGATAACTACTATAATACTGCCTATTACAAAATATAACTACTAATACTGCCTATATACAAGAATATAACTACTATAATACTGCCCTATATACAAGAATATAACTACTATAATACTGCTCCTATTACAAGAATATAACTACTATAATACTGCTCCTATATACAAGATATAACTACTATAATACTGCTCCTATTACAAGAATATAACTACTATAATATGCCCTATGACAAGAATATAACTACTATAATACTGCTCCTATGTACAAGAATATAACTACTATAATACTGCCTATGTACAAGAATATAACTACTATAATACTGCCCTATATACAAGAATATAACTACTATAATACTGCCCTATTACAAGAATATAACTACTATAATACTGCCCTATATACAAGAATATAACTACTATAATACTGCCCTATATACAAGAATATAACTACTATAATACTGCCCTATTACAAGATATAACTACTATAATACTCCCTATATACAAGATATAACTATATAATACTGCCCTATATACAAGAATATAACTACTATAATACTGCCCTATTACAAGAATATAACTATATAATACTGCCCCTATTACAAGAATATAACTACTATAATACTGCCTATTACAAGATATACTACTATAATACTGCCCTTGTACAAGAATATAACTACTATATATGCCCATGTACAAGAATATAATACTATAATACTGCCTTTTACAAGAATAAACTACATAATATTCCCTATATACAAGAATATAACTATAAATACTGCCCTATGTACAGATATAACTACTATAATACTGCTCCTATTCAAGAAATATAACTCTATAATACTGCCCTATATTACAAGAATATAACTATTATACTCCCCTATGTACAGAATTAACTACTATAATAATGCATATGTACAAGAATAAATACTATAATACTGCCCTATACAGAATAATACTACTATAATACTGCCTATACAAGAATTAACTACTATAATACTGCCCCTATTACAAGAATATAACTACTATAATACTGCCTATGTACAAGAATAACTACTTATAATTGCCCTATATACAAGAATATAACTACTATAATACTGCCCTATGTACAAGAATATAACTACTATAATACTGCCCTATTACAAGAATATAACTACTATAATACTGCTCTATATACAAGAATATAACTACTATAATACTGCCCCTATTACAAGAATATAACTACTATAATACTGCCCTATGTACAAGAATATAACTACTATAATACTGCCCCTATATACAAGAATATAACTACTATAATACTCCCTATTAACAAGAATAATAAACTGCTACTATAATACTATAGCCCTATAGATTACTATAGATTAAAATTAACTACTATAATACTGCCCCTATATACAAGAATATAACTACTATAATACTGCCCTATATACAAGAATATAACTACTATAATACTGCCCCTATATACAAGAATATAACTACTATAATACTGCCCCTATTACAAGAATATAACTACTATAATACTCCCCTACATACAAGAATATAACTACTATAATACTGCTCCTATATACAAGAATATAACTACTATAATACTGCCCCTATGTACAAGAATATAACTACTATAATACTACCCTATGTACAAGAATATAACTACTATATTACTGCCCCTATGTACAAGAATATAACTACTATAATACTGCTCCTATGTACAAGAATATAACTACTATAATACTGCCCCTAGTACAAGAATATAACTACTATAATACTGCCCTATATACAAGAATATAACTACTATAATACTGCCCCTATATACAAGAATATAACTACTATAATACTGCCCTATGTACAAGAATATAACTACTATAATACTACTCCTATAGTACAAGAATATAACTACTATATTACTGCCCCTATGTACAAGAATATAACTACTATAATACTGCCCCCTATTACAAGAATATAACTACTATAATACTGCCCTATATACAAGAATATAACTACTATAATACTGCTCCTATATACAAGAATATAACTACTATAATACTCCCTTACATACAAGAATATAACTACTATAATACTGATCCTATATACAAGAATATAACTACTATAATACTGCTCCTATATACAAGAATATAACTACTATAATACTGCTCCTATATACAAGAATATAACTACTATAATACTGCCCTATATACAAGAATATAACTACTATAATACTGCCCCTATATACAAGAATATAACTACTATAATACTGCTCCCTATATACAAGAATATAACTACTATAATACTCCTATATACAAGAATATAACTACTATATACTGCCCCTATGTACAAGAATATAACTACTATAATACTGCTCCTATTACAAGAATATAACTACTATAATACTGCCCCTATTACAAGAATATAACTACTATAATACTGCCCCTATATACAAGAATATAACTACTATAATACTGCTCCTATATACAAGAATATAACTACTATAATAACTGCTCCTATATACAAGAATATAACTACTATAATACTGCCCCTATGTACAAGAATATAACTACTATAATACTGCTCCTATATACAAGAATATATCTAAAATACAGCTTGTTAAACGTAATAATGGACCTTATAGCGTCCTTTCCCTTATGTGTCTCTTAATCTTTTCTACAGGTGAAGTATTGAGCGATCCTGTATAACTCTCCTCCATCTTTTCCCGTCCTCCCCCGGGGGTCAGTGACAATGTGATGATGATAAGGTCCATTGATTAGGTAAATGGTGACTTGTGACATGAGGATCGCGGCCCCCTGATCAGGCGCAGACCCCCGGCTCCATTACCGCGCCGGTGATTACATGTGATCCCATTATCTCCGGCTTTGTGGAGTTTTGTGATGTCTGTGACAAGACTGATGAATGAACGGAAGAAAAATGTAAATATTGGAATATTGCCAGGAGAGTGGATTCCCATAGAGAGACGCTCTGTTTGTATATGCAGTAGTCGTCCGCCGTCTGGTCGCCATATGTGCTGCCGTGTGCAGACCTCACTCCGGATTACTGATCCTGCGCCAGGACGGGAGGTGCTGGTGTAGGGGGAATATATTACATGTTTGTTCTTCCTATAGATACTGAAGACAGAATGGAATCTAAGGGGGTACAGGTAGCAGTATCACCAGGGCCATGGTGCCTGAGGGGGTCCAGTGCTCTTCTCCCTTATAAGACAACTGTATTTCAAGTGGGGGGGTCCATGATCCAGATTTAATGGATGAACTCTCTGTAGGAAGATTGATCGTGTGAACCTAGATGAGTCCACAGGTCTTCTCCAAGCCTTAGCTTTACCATGGTCTTTTCCAAACCTTGATAGATTCACTAGGGTCTTCTCCAAGCCTCGATCGGTCCACCAGGGTCTTCTTGCTGTTCCTCTTCGACAGTATCAAGCCATCAGGTTGCTTGGTCTTCCTCTTATCACCTTGTTTCCTTCTTCCTTTTTGCCCTCCATGATGTCCTTCTCCAGTGATTGCTCTCTTCATATGATGTGTAGACAAGTCTTTCTGGTGATCTTCTCTCCAGTGACATGTCTGGCCTGATTTGTTCCAGTATTGATGTTTCTTTCTTCTTGCCATCCATGGTATTGATAACCTCCTTCTCCAGCTCCACATTATGAAGGTGTTGGGTTCTTCTTCTGTCTTGTTCCTTTATCTCCAGGTGTCATCATATGTTCTAAGAATAGACCAGCTATGTGAGCCGTTTCTACATGATGTATACAGAAAGACCAGACTATGTACGAGCCGTGTCTTCATCACCAGTGAAATGTTCCTTGATGTGAAGACCTCGTCCAGTGACTTCATTGATGATTTGCCCATAGACTTTTCTCCTGTTGACTTCTGGTGTCATTGTTGCATCTTGAGTGATCATTGATCGAGTAGGGTGAAGTCCTTTACCACTTCCAGTTCATTCGCCGTCCATCTCACATGTGTCCGGTCGTACCTGGCAGTAGTCAGTATCTCTTGTGTCCCAGTCGTACCTGGCAGTAGTCAGTATCTTTGTGTCCCGTTGTACCTGGCAGTAGTCAGTATCTTTGTGTCCCGGTTGCACCTGGCAGTAGTCAGTATCTTTGTGTCCCGGTCGTACCTGGCAGTAGTCAGTATCTTTGTATCCGTTTGTACCTGGCAGTAGTCAGTATCTTTGTGTCCCGGTTGCACCTGGCAGTAGTCAGTATCTTTGTGTCCGGTCGACCTGGCAGTAGTCAGTATCTTTGTGTCTCGGTCGTACCTGGCAGTAGTCAGTATCTTTGTGTCCGGTCGTACCTGGCAGTAGTCAGTATCTTTGTGTCCGGTCGTACCTGGCAGTAGTCAGTATCTTGTTTCGGTGTACTGGCAGTAGTCAGTATCTTTGTGTCCCGGTCGTACCTGGCAGTAGTCAGTATCTTTGTGTCCCGGTCGTACCTGGCAGTAGTCAGTATCTTTGTGTCCCGGTCGTACCTGGCAGTAGTCAGTATCTTTGTGTCCCGGTCGCACCTGGCAGTAGTCAGTATCTTTGTGTCCCGGTCGCACCTGGCAGTGGTTAGTATCTTTGTGTCCCGGTCGCACTTGGCAGTAGTCAGTATCTTTGTGTCCCGGTCGCACCTGGCAGTAGTCAGTATCTTTGTGTCCCGGTCGCACCTGGCAGTAGTCAGTATCTTTGTCTTCTTTGATATGAGTATTGGTCCCATGTTGGAGCTTTCCATCTTGACTCTCCGTAATAAATCCTTCATTCCATCTACACTTGTTGCTATCATTGTTGTATCATCGTCTGCCGATCTTCTGATTCCTCCACCAATTATGATCCCGTCTTCTTTTTCGGCCTTCCTGAATATAGCTTCTCCATATAGATTGAAGAGAAATGGTGAGAGGGCGCCGCCTTGTCTGACGCCTCGCTCTTCTTTGAACCAGAGGGAACTCAAATGGGCGTCACACCTTGTCTGTAGGGCAAACCAGAATACCCAACATATAATATTTGTGGCTTTCAATCACCAGACACTGGTGAAACAGGGTTGATATGCCCGGACCGGTGGGGTCAGGATAGTCATTTCTAAATATCCTTTTACCATGCACTGGGATCTGGATAGAAATCACAGCCTAATTAACGACTTTCACCAGCAAATAAATTCACATAAAAATACATTTTATGTTTCCAAGTTGTATCTGAGCAAATCTGGGGAAGCAAATTTCGGTAAGAGTCGCTTGTCACCAGACCTAATGTAGGATTGATCGGCCTGTGGATGATCTTAATTCTAGGTCTACGGTCACCGTAACAGTAAACCAACCTCCCCCTAAGAATCTATAATATAAGGAATCCACAAAAGAGCAGACATTTTTAATGCTGGTACAAGATTGATCCATGAATGCCGGATTGTGGCAACGTGTCAAATAATGGTTGATAGGGTCTCCACTAAGTACAAGAATCAGGGGTTTTGTTCTCGCTCTTCATGGAGTGGTGGAATGAACAGTCATCAAATGAATGGGTTTGTTTGGGCACTCACTAGGTGACATAGGACCTCTTTCCCCAAGGTTCAGATGGGCACACAGGCCAATGGCGTCACAGTGCAGCAGATGGAAGACTGTTAGCAGAGGTACTGAAAGCCGCAGGCAGATAGGTACTGAGGAACTAAATGCTTTAGACAGCTAGGAGATTCCTTGAAGACTGCAGACAGGTTGCAGAGATACTTGGAGCCTTAGTAGTCAGGACATGCCCTGGAAACCGCAGTTTTGGCTCCTGTTTGGCAGTTCTGGCTCCTCTTGACAGTTTTGGCTTCTCTTTGGCTGATCTGGCTTGTCTTGGCAGTTCTGACTCCTCTTGGCAGTTCTGGCTAATCTTTGGCAGTTTTAGCTCCTCTTTGGCTGATCTGGCTCCTATTTGGCAGTACTGGCTCCACTTTGTCAGTTCTGGCTCCTCTTTGTCAGTTCTGGCTCCTCTTTGTCAGTTCTGGATCCTCTTTGTCGGCTCTGGCTCCTCTTTGTCAGTTCTGGATCCTCTTTGTCGGCTCTGGCTCCTCTTTGTCAGTTCTGGCTCCTCTTTGTCAGTTCTGGCTCCTATTTGGCAGTTGTGGCTCCTCTTTGTCAGTTCTGGCTCCTATTTGGCAGTTGTGGCTCCTCTTGTCAGTTCTGGCCCTTCTTTGGCAATTTTGGTCCTTATTTGGCAGTTTTGGCTCCTCTTTGGCAGTTCTGGCTCCTCTTGACAGTTCTGGCCTATCTTTGGCAGTTCTGGCCCCTCTTGACAGTTCTGGCCTATCTTTGGCAGATTTTGCTCCTCTTGTCACTTCTGGTTCCTCTTTGGCAGTTCTGGCTCCTCTTTGGCAGTTCTGGTTCCTCTTTGGCAGTTCTGGTTCCTCTTTGGCAGTTCTGGCTCCTCTTTGGCAGTTCTGGCTCCTCTTTGGCAGTTCTGGCTCCTCTTTGGCAGTTCTGGTTCCTCTTTGGCAGTTCTGGCTCCTCTTTGGCAGTTCTGGTTCCTCTTTGGCAGTTCTGGCTCCTCTTTGGCAGTTCTGGCTCCTCTTTGGCAGTTCTGGTTCCTCTTTGTCAGTTCTGGCTAATCTTTGGCAGTTCTGGTTCCTCTTTGGCAGTTCTGGCTCCTCTTTGGCAGTTCTGGTTCCTCTTTGGCAGTTCTGGCTCCTCTTTGGCAGTTCTGGCTCCTCTTTGGCAGTTCTGGTTCCTCTTTGGCAGTTCTGGCTAATCTTTGGCAGTTCTGGTTCCTCTTTGGCAGTTCTGGCTAATCTTTGGCAGTTCTGGTTCCTCTTTGGCAGTTCTGGCTCCTCTTTGGCAGTTCTGGTTCCTCTTTGGCAGTTCTGGCTCCTCTTTGGCAGTTCTGGTTCCTCTTTGGCAGTTCTGGCTCCTCTTTGGCAGTTTTGGTCCTTCTTTGGCTGATCTGGCTCCTCTTTGTTGGTTTTGGCTCCTCTTTGTCAGTTCTGGCTCCTCTATGGCAGTTTTAGCTCCTCTATGGCATGTCTGGCTCCTCTTGTCAGTTCTGGCTCCTCTTTGGCTGATCTGGCTCCTCTTTGTCAGTTCTGGCTCCTCTTTGGCAGTTGTGGCTCCTCTTGTCAGTTCTGGCCCTTCTTTGGCAATTTTGGTCCTTATTTGGCAGTTTTGGCTCCTCTTTGTCAGTTCTGGCTCCTCTTTGGCAGTTCTGGCCCCTCTTGACAGTTCTGGCCTATCTTTGGCAGATTTTGCTCCTCTTGGCATATCTGGCTCCTCTTTGGCTGATCTGGCTCCTCTTGTCACTTCTGGCTCCTCTTTGTCAGTTCTGGCTCCGCTTTGTCAGTTCTGGCTCCTATCTGGCCGTTCTGGCTCCTCTATGGCATGTCTGGCTCCTCTTGTCAGTTCTGGCCCTTCTTTGGCAATTTTGGTCCTTATTTGGCAGTTTTGGCTCCTCTTTGTCAGTTCTGGCTCCTATTTGGAAATTATGGCTCCTCTAAATCAGTTCTGGCTTCTCTTTGGCAGTTTTGGCTCCTCTATGTCATGTCTGGCTCCTCTTGTCAGTTCTGGCTCCTCTTTGGCTGATCTGGCTCATTTTGTCAGTTCTGGCTAATCTTTGTCAGTTCTGGCTAATCTTTGGCAGCTCTGGTTCCTCTTTGGCAATTTTGGCTACTCTTTGGCAGTTCTGGCTCCTCTTTGGCAGTTTTGGTCCTTCTTTAGCAGTTCTGGTTCCTCTTTGGCTGATATGGCTCATTTTGTCAGTTCTGGCTAATCTTTGGCAGTTCTGGCTCCTCTTTGGCAGATTTGGTCCTTCTTTAGCAGTTCTGGTTCCTCTTTGGCTGATATGGCTCATTTTGTCAGTTCTGGCTAATCTTTGGCAGTTCTGGCTCCTCTTTGGCAGTTCTGGTTCCTCTTTGGCAGTTCTGGCTCCTCTTTGGCAGTTATGGTTCCTCTTTGGCAGTTATGGTTCCTCTTTGGCAGTTATGGTTCCTCTTTGGCAGTTCTGGCTCCTCTTTGGCAGTTCTGGTTCCTCTTTGGCAGTTCTGGCTCCTCTTTGGCAGTTTTGGTCCTTCTTTGGCTGATCTGGCTCCTCTTTGTTGGTTCTGGCTCCTCTTTGGCAGTTCTGGTTCCTCTTTGGCAGTTGTGCTCCTCTATGGCAGTTTTAGCTCCTCTATGGCTGATCTGGCTCCTCTTGGCAGTTCTGGCTCCTCTTGTCAGTTCTGGCTCCTCTATGGCTGATCTGGCTCCTCTTGTCAGTTCTAGCTCCTCTTTGGCTGATCTGGCTCCTCTTGTCAGTTCTAGCTCTTCTTTGGCAGTTTTGGTCCTTCTTTAGCAGTTCTGGCTCCTCTTGTCAGTTCTAGCTAATCTTTGGCTGATCTGGCTCCTCTGTGGCCTGGAACTTGTCATGTTCTATATAGTTTTATAGTCGTGAGGGTTAATGAAGACGTAAATCCATTGAGTTCAACCTATCCTACTTGTTGATCCAGAGGAAGGCAAAGAGGCAGAAAGTAATTGCCCCATATTAGGGGAAAACCTCCTTCTTAACAGCAATCAGAGGGGTAATTTTGGGGACTAAAATAGGGAATAATCCAATCTGATCCATAAATTCTTTGTACTCTTGTATCCTATGAATCGGTGGATCTCTGAATCATTGGGCAGATCAAAGTTTTTGATCCACTTTTATGAAATTAAAATGTTCAAGTTAATGGATCCCTTGTACCCTATTGACTATTTGTCTTTCATCTTTCAATTGACATAAAATATAAATAATAATTTTCCTCTTTTTTCACAGTAATTCTAGTCGGGGGTTCATGTTTCTTTCTTGGAGCGTCTTCACTCCTGAATCCATATTTCATTTTGGGAAAAAAAAAAAAGAACATTGTTTTTCTTAAAAATGAGCCGAGCCCTGACTAGAGGCCGCGTAACCATCAGTATTCTGCGGTGATCCGGCCTCCAGCTCCGTCTGTCAGTCCCATGAATAATAAAGAACATATTCCTATTATTACTAGTCAGATCACCTCTGTTTAAGAAATCCGCAGGACCTCGCTTCAGATTCCTCGTACATTGACACATGCAATAAATCAAGAAGATTCCTGCTGCTCCGCGCCTTGTCTGTTACCCTTATGGGCAGATATGGTGTCAGGGTGATGAGCTCCGACTAGGACTTCTTATTCCGCCATAAGAAGATCAACCGAAGCTACGTGTAGACATTACTAATGGCTTTTGGACGTATGACCCACTTGTAAAGTTTTTGAGATTTGGGCAATGTCTTCCCATGCTTCTTCTTGAATGTGAGTCTTATGGCACGACATTCTGGCATGAAGCACAAGATGCCGGTTTTGGATGTGGCTGGGAGATTAGCCAACTTTCAGGAGATTTGGCAGGGGCAATACTTTGTCTCTGAGCTGACCCCCATTCTCCATTATTAGAGAAACAAGCGTGTTTAACACGGAGAGGCAGTCAACAGCATGGCTGACTCCGCAGGGGAGGAGCTGACTCCGCAGAGGAGGAGCTAACTCTGCAACTGGAGTGTGAGGTGTGCCTAGGTTATAGGATGGTGTAAAATAAAGACAGCTAGCGCTGCCACTTGCACAACACCACCTTTGAGATGCATTTCCTTGGGGGCACATGCCATCACATCAAATGCTTTTATCTACTCCTGATACTCCTTACAGAGCATGTGTACACTCACTAGGTTATCCAACACTTCCAGGGATTCGGCACCTTATGGCACTCAACACCGATGCAAAACTTCCAGGGTATCGACGCCTCTTGGAACTTGGAACTGATCCAACACTTCTAGGGATTTTGCACAGCTCTTCCAGAGGTTTGGCCCCTATTGGCACTCGACACCAATACAAACTTCCAAGCGTTTGGCACCTTTTGGCAATTGTCACCGATCAAAGAATTGCAGGATTTTAGCACCTTTTGGCATTCGGCACCGATGCAGCACTTCCATGGGTTTGACACCTTTTGGCACTCGGCACCGATCCAACAGTCTCAATGATTCTCACCTCTTGGCACTCAGTACCAATTCAACACTTCCAAGGGTTTGGCACCTTTTAGCCTTGGCAGCGATACAACACTTCCTGGGGTTTGGCACTTTTGGCACTCAGCACCGATTGAAGACTTCCAGAAATTTGGCACCTTTTGGCACTAGATAGCAATACAACACATACAGGAGTTTGGCACCTTTTGGACGCTTGGCATTGATCCTACACTTCCCGGGGTTTGGCATCTTTTGGCACTCAGCACATATACAACACTTTCAGATGTTTGGCATCTTTTGGCACTCAGCACATATACAACACTTCCAGATGTTTGCATCTTTTGGCACTCAGCACATATACAACACTTCCAGGGGTTTGCACCTTTTGGCACTCAGCACTGATCCAACACTTCACGGGCTCAGCACCTTTTGGCACTTGGCACCAATCTAACATTTCCAGGGGTTTGGCACCTTTTGGCACTCTGCACCACTCCAACACTTCCACCATTCAGCATCTTTTGGCACTTGGCAATGATGCATTTTCAGGGCTTCGGGACCTTTTGGCACTCGGCACCAATAGTGCACAGCTTATGCCAAAGTAAACTCTAACTAAAACCTACAGAATGGACGCTATGCCACACTTATCCGCCAGGGATTCAACAGATAAATTACTTACCAAACCTGTGCAGTCCTTGTCCTACGTATGAGAGCCTCTGCAGGACTATGAAAGACCCTGGAGAACAATAGGCAGTAAATTGACTGAAAGAATCTTTGGCTAACATCTATAATTTTGCTCTTCTCTAATGAAATGGAGCTAAATGGAAATTGCATATTATTTTACTAAGGATTTGGAAATAAGTTCATATCAATCTGGAGTCAATGTCACGGAGGTGGCAGTGGGTGAGGGAATGAGCAACCAAATGATAGTAAATGGCAAGGGCACCTGGGAAACTAGCCTGGCCCTAGACTTGGGGTCCCTGACTAGCCCTGATGCCGAAGGTACCTGTGATGGTGAGGAGGTTCAGGGCGCCACCCTCGTCCTTAACTCCTCAACCAGCCCTATGCTACTCCCTCTCACCTCCAACCAAGGACCAGATTCAGCAGCCGCTCGAGTAAAGGTAAACTTCCAGAGACTGCAGCAAAAGCACCGATGTCCCAACAGAAGCTCAGTCACAGGCAAAGTGAAAACTAAGAGTGACGCCCTCTGGTGGAGGGAGAGGCTATTTAAAGGCCAGGGGAGGGGATTCTAGATTCTATCTTAATGTGCAGGTCCGCGGGGGCGGATACCACGGGGATTCTGCTCCACCCCCACAGGTCCTGCATTAGGCAGCAGTATGTCAGTTTTGCTTGCAGTTTTCCCTCATCACCAACTTATGAAACGGAAACATAATTCCATTTACCAGAAGACGATTATGCAGAATTTTAGAATTCTGTATCTTAAATTGCTAAATTTGTAGGTTCCCAGAAGTAAAACCTCCACAATTTCCTGCTGAGGTCGCGGTCGTAAAATCCCACATGTTCCACGTTTGCTCTGAACATCGAGTGCTCAATGGTTTTATGATAATGTTTTTTCTTTTGCTAAACTTGCACTTTCTTCACCTGAGGTTTATTCATCTACCGCATTGGAACGGGGCAAATTATAGAGTTTTAAATAATGAGATTCTGTTCTTCGGGCTGGGAGATGATTTCTCTAACTTCTGTCCTGGGGGGTCGTCCTCCATAGAAGCCAAACAGTAGAGCAACTCCTCTATTGATTTCTACGAAGCCAACAAGTGCTGCATGTAAATGATGCTTCGTAGACAACGCAAGAAGACATTACCGTACTTATGTTTTGCTACTATAAGAAATGTAGGAGTGCACAGATAAAAGGAAATGTATATATGTTTATATGCGGAGATATGTATGCATGCGTGTATATGTGTGTATGCAGAGGCTGGCTGGCCCAGGTGGCAGGAGGGCAAATGCCCCCCAGGCCAGTGCTCAAGCAGTTTTGGAGCCATCTGATATGTTGGCCTGGGAGGCTCACTGCTCATGGGCCACTGCTGTGTACTTGCCCCCCAAAAGGCTCAAATTTGCCAGCCAGCCCCTGTCTGTATGTAAATACAGTAGAACTCTAGCACTACCTACAGGGGGCAGTAATCCTAAAAGTCAATATTGCTCTCCTCACTTTGCCAACCTTTTACTTTGGACTGATGAGGTGCAAACTCGAATAGTGTTACCGGCAATGTGCCCTCCCCACACCATTACACCCCCCCCCTCCCACATCACATACGTGAGATTTTCTGAATCTCAGAAAGACATGGTGGTCAATGGCAACAATCTCTAATTTTGACTTGTCAGACCTCAGTACAGGTCCACTGATCTAACATCCAGGCCTTGTGTTGCTCAGTCCTTTCTTATTTCTTTTCCTTAGTGGTGGCTTCTTTGCAGCGCAGCTCCTCACAGTCTCCTCTGGACAGCTGATGTTGAGATGTGTCTGATACTTGATGATTTGCATCATTTATCTGAGCTTCTGACAATTTGCCTTTTTCTGAAGATGGTAACTCTGATGAACTTATCCTCTGCAGCAGAGGTAATTCTTAATCTCTTTCTTGGAGTGGTCCTCACGAGACTCAGTTTCATTACAATGATTGATGGATTTCACGACTGCTTTTAAGGATACCTTCAAGGTTCCAGCAATTTTTTGTATTGATTGACTTTCTTGTCCTAAACTAGCTTTAAAATGTACATGACAGTGCAGGTTCTAATCTTTGATGGGCTGTCATTTCTTATGACCTTATCCTCTGCAGCAGAGCTAATTCTTAATCTTTCTTTCTTGGAGTGGTCCTCATGAGTCTCAGTTTAATGACAATGATTGTTGGATTTCATGACTGATTTTAAGGATACCTTCAAGGTTCCAGCTATTTTTTGTATTGATTGACTTTCTTGTCCTAAACTAGCTTTAAAAATGTACATGACAGTGCAGGTTCTAATCTTTGATGGGCTGTCATTTCTTATGATCTTATCCTCTGCAGCAGAGGGAATTCTTAATCTCTTTTTCTTGGAGTGGTCTCATGAGAGTCAGTTTCATCACAACAGTAGCTCTAAAAATGTCTTGGCAGTGCAGGTTTCTAATCTTCAATGGACTGACCAAGTACACCAGCCAGCAGCACCCCGCTTTTGATAAGCACCCACTAAGAGGAGGTTACAGCATTATTAAAATTCCTCTGGAGCATAACAAGATATGTGGCCAGGTGATCAGATTGTCTCAACCTGGATTCTCCAAATGAATTCATGGTGTCAGTACTGGGCAGTAGAGCAGTTCTGTAATCCACCAGCTGGAAACATGATCCCTAGGTTAGGATCTTCTAGAAGGCCCCTGTTTATACCCCTCAGCTCCCTTTTAGGGCATTGTGCCCCACAGGAATGGTGGGAGATGGCTTTTCTCTCATTGGTAACTAGTTCAATCCAACTGCATAATTGTCTTCTGAATGATGGAGTCTAATAAACCACAGGGGGCTGATGCAATCCACAATCAGCAGGTATTCAACAAAGCAGCAGAAAAAAAGAGCACATTACAATGGTCGTATTCATGTGACCAATCAGCGGCGCACTAGGTGCACTCCTCCCCTGTGACTGTAGGGGCCGGCACGGTTCAATCTGACACTCCCCTTGACCAATAACTGCTCTTCCTCTGGTATATCAGGCCACCTCCACTGATGGGAGGTGCCTGATTATTAAGTCAGTTTGCTTCTGTTTTGCTGTCTGTTGGTCAGGCCTTCCTTGTACTCTGTTTCCTGGAACCCCTGCAGTGCTCTTCCCCGGTAGCACCATCCCCGTTCTCCTAGCTTTGTACCCTTTTATCCCGGACTCCTTAGCTGTGCCGTAGCATAGGCTAACCTTACGAGCCGCCCCCCTGGTACTGGCAGCTGTGATATTTAGACCCCCTGGGCTTGCCCCTGACAATAGGGGTTGGTTAAAACTAGACCAGCTCACCCAGAGGAGTTCGGTACCACGGCCCAGTGGGTCCACTCTAGGGCGCCTTCCCCCGGAAGCGTGACAGTGAGCACATCGAGGTATGTGGCCAGCTCACTGGATTGTCCCAACCTGGGTTCTCTAAACAAATGTTTGGGCTCCATGTTGGGCAGGGAGCAGTTCTGTAATCCACCAGCTGGAACCATGATCCCTTCGCTGAAGTCCTGTAGAAATCACATCAGGGACAGAAGCTGACCCCTTTTTATACTCCTCAGCTCCCATTTCAGGGCATTGTGCCCCACAGGATTAGTGGGAGAAGGCTGTTCTCTCATTGGTTGCTAGTTCAATCTGACTGCACAGTTATCCTCTTAATTATGCAGTCTAGTAGTAGGGGGATGATGTTATGCACAAACAGTAGGTATTCCACAAATTAGCAGAAAAAAAGGGGACAATGAAACAATGGCTCATGTCTCTTGATTTGACTAAAGGAACAATATATCTGGAATAATAAAGAATGGTTATCCCCTACAGAAGTGGCCAGATGCCACTCACAGGGAGTACTTTGTTCTATGTATGTATTGCGAGCTCATCGATGTATGTAGCCAGGTGACTTGATTGTCCCAACCTGGGTTCTCTAAACAAATTTGTGGGCTCAGTGTTTCGCAGTAGAAGAGTTCTGTAAACCATCAGCCGAAACCATGGTCCCTAGACTGAGGACCTGTAGAATCACGCCAGTGCCAGGAGCAGGCCTCTGTTTATATCCCTCAGCTCCTATTCAAGGGCATTGTGCCCCACAGGATTGGTGGGAGATAGCTGTTCCCTCATTGGTCGACTGCATCATTGTCTTCTGAATGATGTAGTCTAGTACACCGCAGGGGGCTGATGCAATCTACAATCACACCATTTTCCGTGACATCTCCGAAAACCACAAACCAGATCCAGAATACGAGAGAAAGTTGTATGTGATTGTAAACAGAAGCACATGGGGCGACTGTACGAGGCTCCGGCGGCCCCCTCTGACCTGTGTGAGGGGCTGCAGTCAATTTAACTCTGTTAGCGAATGCCAATATGTAACACTAGATGTTCAGGGTCTACATATTACAGCCCTATTATACAGTCACACGGAAACAGCGGGTAGGAATACACAGCCATATAAGAAATCCTGACCATGAGGATTTGCAGAAAGGAGAAAAATCCAAATGTCTTCCTTACCGGGTCTCCTCGTGCTCCCCCCGCCCCCACCCTGTGCGGATAATACAGGGGCCCCCAAATAATTAACACCTGATTCACAGGACAGAATGTGACGGTATTACGGGGGGTCCCGGGGGTCCGGCCTCCGCCTCTCGATACATTTGCAATTTGGTTTGCAATGAGATGTGTCAGGATTTGCGCAGACGGGATTGTCTGTATTCGGCGAGTGATCCCGGAACGTGCGCTGGGAATTGAGCTGATCGTGATGGATCACTCCGGAGGATCCCATGACAAGGCCGACACCGCCAGGACGTGTCACATCCACCGTATTAACTATTGAGGCTCTGCACAGTGAAAATGCCCCAAATAATCAGTGATGGTATCATCTCATCACACCTAAACCTTTATAGAGACATAAAGAGCAAAAAAAAGTGCCATATGGTGCAAAATGGCTAATGATGCCCTGTAACGCCCATCACAAGAGGGCGGCATCAAGGATATCACAATTATCTTCACACTATATGGCGGTATTATCTGGGGGTTCCTATTGGCTCCTGTATATTTTGTGGCACAATGCCTTGATATGTGGGCTGTATATATCAGTATTATCTTCACACTATATGGCGGTAAAAGCTGAGCTAATTTGGATTCTATATATAATATAGCCACAATATATTAGTATTATCTTCTTCATACTATATGGCAGTATTATCTGCTCTTCTGTATAATTAGTAGGCACCCTATATAGGGGTATTATGCGAGCTGTATAAATCAGTATTATCTTGACACTGTATTGTCAGTATATGGCAGTATTATCTGGGCTCCTTTGGATGCTGTATATTATGTAGGCACAATATATTAATATTATGTGGGATGTATGTATCAGTATTATCTTCACATTATATGGCAGTATTATCAGCGCTCCTTGTGGATACTGTGTAATTTGTAGGCACAATATAGTGGTATGTGGGCTGAATACGTAAGCATTATCTTGACACTATATGGACACTATATGGCAGTATTATCTGAGCTGCTTTGGGTGCTATGTATAATGTTGGTACAATATATCTATATTATATGGAGTGTATTTAAGCAATATATAGGGATATTATGTGGGTTTATGTGGTATCAGTATTATCTTCACACTATATCGCGGTATTATCTGGGGGCTCCTATTGGCCGCTGTATATTTTGCCTTGATATGTGGTCTGTATATATTAGTATTATCTTCACACTATATGGCGGTATTATCTTCACACTATATGGCAGTATTATCAGAGCTCCTTGTGGATATTGCATAATTTGTAGGCACAATAGAGTGGTATGTGGGCTGAATATATAAGTGTTATTTTGACACTATGTGGGCACTATATGGCAGTATTATCTGAGCTTCACTGGCTGCTATATATAATGTAGGTACAATATATCAGTATTATATGGACTGTATATAGGCAATACATAGGGATATTATGTGGGATTTCTGTATTAGTATTATCTTCACACTATATGGTGGCATTATCTAGGCTCCTGTGTAATTAGTAGGCATTATATAGGGTATTATGTGAACTGTATATGTCAGTATTATCTTCACACTCTATGGCAGCATTATCTAAGCTCTTGTATAATTTGTAGGCATTATATAGGGTAATATGTGAACTGTATATATCACTATATGGCAGCATTATATAGGCTCTTGTATAGTTTGTAGGTATTATATAGGGTAGTATGTGAACTGTATATATCAGTATTATCGTGGCACTATGTGGCCGTATTATCTGAGCTTCATTGGCTGCTATATATAATGTAGGTACAATATATCAGTATTATATGGACTGTATTTAGGCAATATATAGGGATATTATGTGGGATTTATGTATTAGTATTATCTTCACACTATATGGCGGCATTATATTTTTTATATGGCAGCGTTTGTTTCTTTTTCTTACAGCCGCGTGGACGAGCCCTAAGACAACTTGGCTAAAAATACGAGAGTCTTTGCAGAGTCCACTGGGCACAGGAGGGTTAATGAGAACGGAATACAGTAGTGTAATATTCCGCCATCTCTCTCCCCTCCCCCGGCCTTTTCATCTTCGTCCATTATTAAAGCCCAGATCAGCGGCGGAGTCCCTGTAATTGAAATAGATGCGGCTCAGAATCATAAACAGGTGACAGATTGTAACAGATTGTCTGTCCGGAGACAGATAGAGATGGAGGTGACTCCAAACGGCCATCAGGGAGGGTGAGGAATACCGGATAACAAGAGGCGGCTGATTACAGAGAGCGAGCGACCGCGGAGCAAGAGACCGAGGCCAATCTGGTCCAGGATGATTGTGATGGAGGGCGAGGGAACATCAGGAGGATGAGCGGTGATGACCGGGGTACCACCGCAGAGTGACCATCACCCAGGGTCAGGGGGGACGGAGAGCAAAGGTCCACATCTACAAGTAAAGACGCCGAGTGCAAGCCGATAAAAAGTCACTACTGATAAAGAGTTAATCATCTGGCCTCTATGGAACTTATTGTACACCAACCCTGAGGGTACCTATACATGCGGCTACATTTCTAGGGTGGCTACAGGTAACTTATTGGTTGCAGTGAAATCATGGAGACAAGGTTCTATCTTGTTGCTGTGTACAAATGGAATAATCTCTCCATGATTTCACTGCAACCAGTAAGTTACCTGTAGCCACCCTAGAAATGTAGCCGCGTGTAAAGATACCCTGATGCTTTGCCCGGCTCATCCTGATTGCCCTGCTGTGGTGAAAATCTGAGTAATGGTTTATGGGGTTGATGTCAGCTGTGTAGTGTCAGCTGGTATCAAGCTTGGAGGTTAGTAATGGAGGGGCATCTATCAGACACCCCCATTACTAACGCAGTAAATATAAAGAGGATAAAACCACAAATAAATATTTTATTTCCAAAAACAATCCACAACTCTTTCCTTTGTTCAACAATGTATTGAAAAAAAACATTCAGTTCTGACGTAGTCCAGGGGATCCAATGTAGTCCATGGAATCTAATGTAGTTCAGAGAATCAGATGTAGTCCAGAAAATCTGATGTAGTCTGGAAATGAAAACCTGAAAGACATAAAAAGAGAGAAATAAAAACAAGAGACAGGCCCTCATTCACCAATTTATTAGAAAAGAAACGTTCCCAGGTTTAACTTAGTCCAACGGTTCACATGACATTCCTTGATGATCAAAGTCTATGGAGCATCATTCTGGCTTTGAGCGGCATCCAATCCTGGCTCACACTGCACTGCGATGATGTCAGTAATATTACTGAGCGCAGCGTGGGCCTGGAGTGTATGCTGCTGAAAAACAGGCTGGTCGGCTCGTACAGCAACAGCCCAGATGGCAGGTACAGGCAGGATGGCAGGTATTGGCAGGTACAGGTACAGCCCAAATGGCAGGTACAGGCAGGACAACAGAAACTGGCAAGTACAGGTACAGCCAGAAGGACAGGTAGTGGCATGTACAGGCAGGATGGCATGTACTAACAGATACAGGTTAAGCCCAGACAGCAGATACAGGATGGATGGCAGATACTGGCAGGTACAGATACAGCCCATAGGGCAGGAACTGGCAGGTATAGGTACAGCAAGAAGGGCAGGTACAGGCAGGTACAAGTACTGGCAGGACAGCAGGTACTAGCAGGTACAGGTACAGACCAGTGGACAGAAACTGGCAGATACAGGTACAGCCATGAGGGCAGGTAGTGGCATGTACAGGCAGGATAGCATGTACTGGCAGATACAGGTTAAGCCCAGACAGCAGGTACAGGCTGGATGGCAGATGCTGGCAGGTAGAGATACAGCCCAGAGGGCAGGAACTGGCAAGTATAGATACAGCAAGAAGGGCAGGTAGTGGCAGATACAGGTACAGCACAGATGGCAGGTACAGGCAAGATGGCAGGTACAGGCAGGTACAAGTACTGGCAGGACAGCAGGTACTAGTAGGTACAGGTACTGCCAGGATGGCAGATAATGATGGGTACTGGATACAGGAACACAGGTGTAGTGGACCTGACAACTAGCAACATGCAGCAGGAAGAATAATCACATTGCTCAGGTACCTCCCTAAGGTGGAGGATGCCTATATTACCCAGAACCCTTAAGGCATAGGCTGAGAGAAAATTTTGAATTAAGTACACTTCTCCTTTAAGAAGAGGGCAGACAGCGCTCTCCCTGGAAATCTGTGCAGTGTGCACAAGCCCCAGGAACAGGCAGTAACAAGGGTAGGCGAGTGTGGAGCCCCCACGGGACGGGGGTACTCGGTACGGGACCGGTCGGTGTCGGGGAAGTCACGGGTGGCTTGGTCCATAAGTAAATAAGAAAAGTTCAAAGTTCATACAGAATAGTCTCTGTAGGTACTGGGCTTTTTTTTTTTTAACGTTGCAATAACTATATACATTTGTCCACGGGCGTTTCTGCTTAGGAGGCCTGAATTCGCTACACCACCCCCAGGCACTTTCTTTCCCTAACTTAATGTACATGGGGGTCAATCCAATTCCTCCACCCTCTTGGACACAGTATACTGGTTCGATTTACGTTTACTTTACATTTAAACAAACATATTTACATTACATATTTAATTCTGCATTTTACTCTTTGTACCTAGCCGGTAACTGACCTTGTGTACTACGCTCTGATCTGCGCAATGTTGGTGGAGTTAGTCTGAAAGTGTGAGTAGACGTGTACCTATTTGGGGTGCTTGGTGTTATGGCAGAAGGAGGTCTCACTGTAGGACTGGCAAGTTCACTGGGACCAGGAATTTGTTCTTCCTCTTCAGATTCTACTTCCAGTTCTTCAAGTCTTGGGTCTTCCTCTGGTAACACAGGTTCTGGTAACACAGGTTCTGGTAACACAGGTTCTGGTTTTGGGTCCACCATTGAAGGGAATGCAATCATTGGTATGACAACTGCTCCATGGTAATTTGGCCATGTTTTAGGGAAATCTAGTACCGTGTGGAATACTTCTTCTCCTTTTTCTTGGATAGGTTGGACCTGTACGGGTTCTGTGACTTCAGGTGTCTTCAGGGTTTCAGGACACAATTTTAGCTGATCACAAGATACGACTGCTGAAGTTCTTCCTTCATCTTTGCTTATCAAACAGGTTTTAACATTGTCTAGGTTAGATGGTAAGATTGTGTATGGGACGGTTTCCACTGATTATCCAGTTTGTCAGTGCGTCTCTTTCTCTTGAGAACTTGATCACCTTCTTGTAATGGCATTGCTTGAGCATGTTTGTTAAAGGTCTTTTCTTGTCTTGCTCTTGCTTGTTGTAGGTTTCTCTCTACACATTCTTGCACTTGTTGATACTGCTTCTGACGTTTGGTATCCCAATCTGATTCTTCTACTTCTGTATCTGGTTTTTCAATTCCCATTTCTAGATCAATTGGTAGCTTACCGGGTCTTGCGCGCATAAGATAAGCTGGAGTGCAGTTTGTAGAACTCACAGGGACATGGTTGTATAAGTCTACCAAATCCGGTAATTTATCTGGCCACTGGTTTCTTTCTGACTCTGGTAAAGTCTTTAACAGTTCAATTACGATATGATTCATCTTCTCGCATAAAACCATTTGTTTGGGGATGGTACGTTGTTGTGTGAATCTTCTTACAACGTACATATTGCAGATTATAGTCCACGGGAGTCTGTAATGGGGCTGAGCTCTCTTCCCACCCTGTCCGGGGTCGTCCAGCGTCCTTATGCTGCACTGTGTGTGTGTCCTGGCCGCTGCTATTAGCTGAGCTGCTGGGATTCCTCACGTCTCTCTCTCTGTATTCTGCTGGTACCACTTGGCTTAGGCAACTTGGGTCCTCTGTGCTGGACCCCACGTGTTGCTTCGCTCTGGTACTAGGGGCATCTAGAGATCCACTGTTCCTGGATTCACTGTGCTGTGGGTGCCAGACACAGTACGGATCCGGTGTCTGTTCGTGGCGTTCTTATGGGGCAGTGAATGTATCACTCCAGCTCCCAGACATGTTCCTCAGTCTGTCATTCTCCTGTTCCTCTGACCCTCACTAGGTCTGCACTGAGCTAATCTGCTCTCTGTGTGCTCTTCACAGCCCTGCCCGAGCTGAACTGAGCTCCCCTCATGGGCAAGAGTATATAAGGAAGCAGGTTGTGCTCCCCCTCTTGGCCCAGAGGTGCTAGTGTTTGTCAGGTGTAGTGGGGGGGAGAACCCATGTGGTGTTATTGTGGCATATTAACCCATGGGGTGCACACCCGAGCGGGCCAGGAAAGTCAGTGACCCGCTATCCTCGCCACAGGACAGCCAGCACTATTCTTGTTGAGAGTGACCGGTTAATGTCTCCATAGATACAAATTCATACTCTTCTTCAGGGAAGTAAGTAAACCAATAGTGCAGGGTTGCGATCGCACACCTGGGCCCTGCGCTAGGGGGGCCCCAAAAGTCCCTTGGCCTATACAATGAACTAACATTATTAAAGATTTGCAATAATTGGGGGCCTCCGTTGGAGCTTTTGCATCGGGCCCTGGCCTGAAGTTACGCGACTGGTCTTCCTCATTGTCTACATCACCATGATAGAAACTAACATTTCAGGATTAATCACCATTGGGAATGTAGGGTTCATCCCGCCTTGTAAAAACTTTTCAATTAGTTTTCTCATGTTGCAGTTTTACTTTCCTGTCTGGCAATTGAAGAAAACAATCGACTTAGTGAAATTTGGAGCACAGAACGATGCTGCTCATGGTGGGATCGATCCTACGAGCCAAGCGGTGGGGTCCAGAGTTCAAGGACACATTGCAGCAATAAAAAAAAAGAGTTAACTGCCAACCACAAAACGTGAATTAAGTTGCCGCGGGCAGGAATTGTCCTCCGGAGACTGTCCCCGGTGTCCCCTCATTTAGTGTCTCCTCGTAGACACACATATAAATAGCCGGTGGTTAGTGGTGGCCGGGGAGCGCTGTGGATGGTCCGACGCCAGGACGGGGATGTGAGAACATGTGTTTCTGTTTGCCGGTAATTATCGCTCCGGCTCTTGTGTGACTCATGATCCCATTAGAATGAAGTGTAGGATTTGCCCATTTCCAAGTGTTTGGCTGCTCCCATCATTCGAGGTCTTGTGGTCTCGAGCTCGGAACAAAGACACATTTCTTCCGAGAACAGTAAAGCCCTCGCTCGTGTGACTGCAAACCGGCCATTATCAGTAACGAAGAGGAGATGTGATGACTCCCTCAATATTACTTTATGACCTATTGTCGGATTATAATGATATATGGCACGGTATGTGCGGGCAACTGTGAACTCCAGAGTGGAAACTGTGCCCCCACTAAACTGCCCAGCACTTAGAATAGGCTGGACGATGCCAGGAGACCCCACACAAGGGAGTAATAGTGATGACGAGCCCTGCCATGCTCGGGTGCTCCATACTCATAACGAGCAGTAGAACACTCAGATGGGCCCCATTCGATTACCTGACTACAATGGGAACGCCTCCTCATTGACTTCTATAACACTCTTTCAAGCCGCCTCCATGGGTAGGGTGTCCACAGGGGCGTAACTACAAGGTGCAGGGGTTGCAATCACACCCGGGCCCTGGAGCCTAGGGGGACCCCAGAAGTCTAATACTAATACTATTAAAGATTTGCAATAATTTGGGGCCCCATTGGAGCTCACGCATCGGGGCCCCTGGGCCTGAAGTTACGCCACTGGGTGTCCGGTATGTCTCATGTCAATATGGCGCAGTGTCTCCTCCCGAATCTTGCTTGGAAGGGAATGCAGAGGGGTCTTCCTTTTCTGTCAGGGAGCGACTCCATGTTTCGTACACACTCACAGGATTATATACAAGGGGATAAAATGTGTAAATTGCAGTGGGAATAGCAAACACATAATGCTATGTAATCTAATATATAAAGCTGAAAAAACTGATACTGAGCCAGATCACAATGTGAACAGGGCTGTAAACCGTGTTCACTCCACCAAGAATATATATCACAAAAAGAGTGCAAAAAACGTCCAAAAAATGTATCACTGCTTCAAGAGTAAAAAAGCAAGTGCAAAATAGTATCAACAGCAGGGTTCTAAGTTAGTACGTTTTTTGCAAAAAAGTACGGAAGCCGTTCTACCACTCCACGGTGACCCCTATCAGAACGGTCCTAGACTAACGTATTTAAAACCTGATCTAGTGTGAACATACCTCATAGATGCAGGGTGCAGTTCTGGCTCAGTATCAGTTTTTTCATTAGTTTCTTGTCTTGCAAGTTGAGAGGTGCTCCACCCCTTCTCACTGAGCCTGAACACATAAATTGCTGGTTTTACCTTGTGTGCCCATAATGAATCTGGCCCTGCTGCACCCTGCATCTATGAGGTATGTTCACACTAGATCAGGTTTTAAATACGTTAGTCTAGGACCGTTCTGATAGGGGTCACCGTGGAGTGGTAGAACGGCTTCCGTACTTTTTTGCAAAAAACGTACTAACTTAGAACCCTGCTGTTGATACTATTTTGCACTTGCTTTTTTACTCTTGAAGCAGTGATACATTTTTTTTGGACGTTTTTTGCACTCTTTTTGTGTAATATATAAAGCTGAGTGTATGTATGTGTGTGTATGTATCACAGCTCCTCCCCTTCCACATAGCCACACCCCTACCCTACCCACTAAATAGCTGCCCCTCCAGTTAGCCCTGCCCTCATGTGTCTATGTCCACACATAGCCTCGCCCACTTCATAGTTCCACCCCTCCACATAGTCCTGTCCCTAAAAGTTGCGGGACTAACATGAGAGGTGGGGCTATTTAGGAAGGGTGGGGCTAATGAGGGTGGGGCTAATTGGAGAGGTGGGGCTAACATGAGAGGTGGGGCTATTTGGAAGGGTGGGGCTATGAAGGGGGGCTATTTTGTGGACATGCATACATATATATGGAGGCTGCATTATATTATACTAGCTGTAGAGCCAGGCATTGCCCAGGATAGTAACTAACTGTTCTTAGTTATAGCAAAATAGAGTAGAATGATTATTTTGCACATAAAAACATTTCTGGAGGGGCAGAGCCATATGCATCCTTGAGGAGGTGGAGCTATGAAGGGGCAGGGCTATGTGTGGACATACCTACACTCAGCCCTATGCCGGCAATGCCAGGCTCTACAGCTACTATTCTATAAAGGTACAAGACATGCGATGCAAAATCCTAAATGTTTGGGATGTTGCTTCCCTTTAAATCACAACAGGCACACTCCTATGTAATCACCTACACATGGCTGATGCTATGCAAATAATACAGTCCCAGGTTGGGGCCCCAGTTGCTGCAAATGTTAGCGCGCTTGCTGTGAGCGATGGTACACTTAATGAAAACAACAGCCAGTTAGTGAAATCACAACTCACTATAGTACTGCCTTGCATCAAAGCTTCAGTATACTACCCAAACAGTAGAACTACAGGTCCCAGCAGTAGTTACTCACTCCCTATGCAGTAGGTCCGTAATTACCCAGAATTCCAAACTGGGGCTTAAAGGAAACCTGTCATCTAGTTTGTGCCCCCAAACCTATCACTACCTGTCCCTGCAGCTTCCTACTATATCCCTAATCATCGCTGTCTGAGCCACACTGCTGGTGGATGTTGATGATGGCCGGCACAGGGTAAGTGTTATATAAGAAGATAATTCTGCTTATTACGCACTTATCATTACATTTCTAGAGACTCACATCCATCTACAGGTGGACACATCTGGCTCAGCATCCGGGCTTTGCACACAGGGACCATAGATTTGCTTTTCCAGCTTTTTATGTGACATTTGCTGTGCGGCATTATTTTCTGTAAGTAAACACTTTTATTTTATGAACCTATAAACATAAAGTCCTAAATATGTATGTGAGTCATTAATCATGGAGAGACTACGGGGCGATGTGAGTAATCCTGAACACACACAGTAATCATGCAGCCAGAACCGTAGAGTCCGATGGCTTTAGTGTGAACTTTACTCCTCCACCCCCCATGCACACATTAGATGTATGGGTCCTGTATATTGCTCTATATCCTATAAATACTCACGATTTTGATGCGCCCTCAGGCTATGGGGTACTCGGGAGTCGGGCCGGTGCTGTCTCTCTGGTAGTGGTGTCCTGAGAACAGTCCAAAAAGGGGTTATTTAAAGGGGATTTGTCGTGACGCCACCCGGGGTATGTGGTTAATAGAACCACCGCTACTGTATTCCTGCCAGGGACAGTGACTTAGGGCAGCGTGGATGGTAAGCCCTCCTTGGGTAGGGCTGAGGGTCCCCAGGGCAGGAGGGATAGTGAGTGGTATTGGATAGGTCTTAGTGAGTGATCGTGATTCCACAGTCACTTACTTTGCTGCAGCTTCTCCACGGTGCTGGTAGTTTGCGGCTCTGCAGGTATAAGGTTCCGTTATAGAGCACAGGGCAACAGGCGCAATCACCAGGCAGACTCACTGATATACGTTTTCTCAGACCCTTTACTGGAGTTAAGGCAGATGTCCCTGGAGTCTGGAGAGCAGTTTGAGGTATTTCTCACCCGGCCGGGTCGTATTGGCTTCCTCACTGCGCTTGTGTGGTGGCCCTGCAGCTGCTTCAGCTAGGCTGCGGCCCTGTCTCTGTCTGCGTCTACCAGTATGACAGGCAACTCGAGTCCTTCACTTCTCTTCCCCACCCTGGGAAGTCAGTGTTACTGGATTCTATACATTGCTGTGTCCCTGGTATTGTGTAGCTGGAGAATCTGGAGTCCCCACTGTCCGGTGTTGACTGTCGGTGTGTGTGACCCTGCACAGTCTCGGACTCCGGTGTCCGTTCTTGCGTTGTTCGCGGAGGTAAGCACAGGGTGGTGCAGCCTCCCGGTAGATTTACTTCTTCTCTGTTTCCTCAGACCCTAGCCTTAGGCCTGGTGTTCAGCAGTGGACCTTGGGATGAGCCTGGCATATCTCGTTTACACCCAGGTCTGGTTCTCAGTTTGCACAGAACCTGTCCTCTTCACAGCCCTCCTAGGGATTGAACTGAACTTGTTGCTCCTCAGACCAGAATATATAGGGGAGCTTATCCTGAAGCCGGGCTTGGTCTCCCCTTCTGTCTGGGAGGTGTTGGTGTTGTTTGCATGTTGCCTGAGTGGAATACCCTTACTGCTCTCTGTTGACACTTAACAATGGCGACACTGTGGCACTATGACTCTGGGGTGTCACAAAATGACCCCTCTCCCCCTTTATTATGTATTAATGTAACCCCATAGTCCTCTATGTTTTATAATGCGACCGATACTCCCCCATTTATACGGTACCCTATATAGTCCTCAATTATAATGCACCCCCATTATCCTCCATATAGTATACTGCAGCCTCATAGCCCTCCATATACTGTAATATAGTCTCAAATTACTAACGACCTACTTACCGCCAAAGATAACGGACACTTCTCCGTCCTCCTCCTTCTTGACCTGTCCTCTGCATTCAACACAGTCCACCACTGCCTCTTATTACAGATCCTCTCTTTGGTATCACTGACCTTGCCCTCTCCTGGATCTCCTCCTACCTTTCCAACCGCACATTTAGTGTCTCCCACTCCAACACGACCTCCTCACCCCATCCCCTCTCTGTTGGGGTCCCTCACGGTTCTGTCCTGGGACCCCTTCTCTTTTCCATCTACACACTTTGCCTAGGACAACTCATACAGTCCCATGGCTGACGACACTCAGATCTATCTCTCTGGCCCAGACGTCACCTCTCTCCAGTCCATAGTCCCGAATGTCAGCCATATCCCCCTTTCTTCTCCTGTCGCTTCCTAACACTAAATGAAGACAAAGCCGAACTCATCATCTTTCCTCCATCTCGTGCACCTCCCTTACCAGATCTATCTATCACAATAAATGACATCACACTTTGCCCTGTACCTGAAGTCCGCTGCCTCGGAGTAACCTAGAGTCTGCCTCATCCTTCAAACTGCAAATCCAAGCTCTCGCCACCTCCTGCCGCCTCCAACTCAAAAATATTTCCAGAATCCGTCCCTTCCTCAACCCTCAATCTACTAAACTACTAGTGCATGCCCTCATCATCTCCCGTCTCGACTACTGCAATCTCCTCCTCTGTGGCCTCCCTGCTAACACCCTTGCACCTCTCCAATCTGTCCTTAACTCTGCTGCCCGACTAATCCACCTCTCTCCTCGCTATTCCTCCACTTCTCTCCTCTGCAAATCCCCCCATTGGCTCCCACTTCCCCAGCGTATCCAATTCAGACTGCTAACATTGACTTACAAAGCCGTCCACAATCTGTCCCCCCCATATATCTCTGAACTAATCTCCCAATATCATCCAACTCACAATCTTCGATCCTCCCAAGACCTCCTCCCCTCCACACTTGTACGTTCCTCATCTAACCGCCTGCAAGACTTCGCCGAGCATCCCCCATCCTCTGGAATTCTGCACCTCAAAATGTCCGACTGTCCCCCACACTCAGAACCTTCAAGCGGAACCTGAAAACCCATCTCTCCAGAACAGCCTACAGCCTGCAATGACCACAGTGCTGCCTCACCGCCACTGGACCTGGCGCTCCACCACCACTGGACCTGGTGTGGCGCCCCTGCGACCAGGGTGGCCACAGGTAGGAACTGCAGCCAGGCAGATAGGAGACAGTTTGTGCACCAAACACCTTCAGCACACACACCCACAAGAATACAACACCCAACCTGGAGCTCTGGACTCTAAGCGGGCAAGGGGTGGTAGGGTTTAGAGGGAAGTGGGTGGGAAGTAGGTCAGGTGACAGGCTAGGTACAAAAGGAGGGAACGAGGAGGAGCTAGTTAGTAGGCCGGAGTAGGCTGAATAGAAAAGACAAGAACAGCAAAGACAGAGTGACACTTCCCTGACGGTCCTGGGTTTCCCGGAGGCGCAGAATCCACAGAGACACTGTTCCATGGAGAGAAAGCCCGCTCCATGACCTCGGAGTTAAGGGAAGGGGAAGGACTGAGTACAGAAGACTGGTAGGAGAGATTCCCCCTGGCATACCCGGTAGTTACACGGGTCGGAGAGAGCCCGGTAATCCCTTGCAAGAGAGGGATACCCAAGGCTAGGCTGGGACCAGAGTGTCGGCTCTGAGGGGGACCGCAGCTTTACGCCGGATCCCAGACAAACCGACGGGGGACTCTGATTCCAGGTCAGAGTTCCCAACACACGGGCTGGAGGCACAGCAACATCATAGGACCCAGGCTTGCCACCCACACACACGGGGGAAGCCACACAAAGGGACCGAGTTGCTGCCATACAGCCCACAGGGAAGAACAGATGAGAGAAGAGTCGGAGCGGTTACAGAGAAAGTGAAGGGTCTCAGAGAGGGAACCTGGCCACAGAGGGTTCAGAGAGGGAAACCGGAGTTAACTGTGTGAACTGTGCTGTAAACTGTGTTGAACTGTGAAGAACTTACTAGTAAAGCCGGTGAACCCTGCTTAAGTCTCCCATGTGTGATTCCCTATACACAGAACTTTCTTCTACCTTTATACCCTGTCAGGAGCAGCCCTGACCCACGGTGGACTCATCCATCTAGCTGCAGCACCATCCATCCTCCTGGCTGGAAGAGCAGCAGCGGTGGTCCCATCACTGACCACAACCCGTGGGTGGCGTAACGACAAACTCCCCTGTAAATACCCCCCCACAATTTATTGTGGGCCCGGGACACGGTCCGGACCAAAGACTGCCGTGATATCCTCAGCGTATACCCCGGTCTGGTACTGAGTACCCCGTCCCAGTGGGCTCCACACTGGGGCTCCACCACCACTGGACCTGGCGCTCCACCAACCTGGACCTGGCGCTCCACCACCACTGGACCCGGTACTACTCCACCACCACTGAACACGGCGCTCCACCACCACTGGACCCGGAGCTCCACCATCACTGGACCCAGTGCTACTTCACCACCACTGAACACGGCGCTCCACCACCACTGGACCCGGAGCTCCACCATCACTGGACCCAGTGCTACTCCACCACCACTGAACACGGCGCTCCACCACCACTGGACTCGGAGCTCCACCACCACTGGACCTGGCGCTCTACCACCACTGGACCCAGCGCTCCACCACCACCCGAACAGACCCAACCTACTGTCTCTCTCCCCACTGCCCTGTAGAATGTAAGCCCGCAAGGGCAGGCTCCTCTCTCCCCTCTGTATCGGTCTGTCACTGTTAGTTTGATCATTGTATTTATAACTTGTTTGTATGTATCCCTTCTCATTTACAGCACCATGGAATCAATGCTGCTCTATAAATAGATAATAATAATAATAATAATATAGCCTTATAGCCCTACATATTGCATAATACAGCCTAATAGCCCTCCATATACTGTAGTATAACACACCCCCTCCTCCTCCCCCCCCATAGTCCTCTGGCCACCATGTACCCACTTATTAAAAAATAAATAAGTACTCACCTCTCCTTGTATTTCCCGCTGCTCCGATCTCCCTGCGAGCGTCCTGCACACTGAACCTCTCAGCACAGCAGCGTACAGTACTGATGTCACCGTGCTCCGCTGTGCTAAGATGTCACAGCACAGGCACAGAAGGAGAATGAAGAGAGAGGGAGCTCTCCCTCTTTCTTCATTGCTCTGTGGGGTGAGTGACGAATGGACGCCGGTGCCAGAGCTAACAGTGGGTCTTGATGCTACTGGGTCTCTCTGACACATGGGCTCCACAGCGGCCACATTGTCTGCCATGCAATGACATGGAGGTGCGTCCTCGGTGTTGGGACTGGCGGGCCCCTATACCTCCAAGCCCGGTTGTAGTCCCGACCCCTGTGACCCTGATGGTTACGCCTCTGATGGCAGCCTGTTCGGTCACTGTTCACACTGCATGATTGATTTTCCGCCTCTTTCTTACCAGTGATCCTGTTTTTATATTGTACAGAATTAGTTCCGCACTTGTTGATGGATCGGTCTTCTCTGTCCTCATGTGAACAGCTCTCACTTTCAGGCCGTTATCTCTGTATGGATGACTGAGACAGATGGAGAGACCTTGAGGAATAACACCTCGTTACCGCACATTACGTAGCATTAGATGGCGGCGAGATGGGAACATTGTGTTATATACAACCTGATCATTTGCAAAATCAATAAACTTGCAAAATGTGTCGGTGACATCTCTGGTGCAGCGAGGAGTGACACACAACATCACAATCTGCTCCATCTATATTCTCACCTTAAAGGTCTCCTGTCACCAGTTTTGGGGGTTGTACACCCATCACACCCCCATTATCATGATGTAATTGGGGTTCCTGTAACCCCTTTATATCCCTAGACGTCCCCCTGCACCTCAGAACACGGCTTTTATTCTATACCGGGCTTTATGCAAATTACTTTTTAAGGGTCTTGTGGGGGTCTGGACACTGCGGTCATTGCCACCCCGCTCTATGGAAAACTTGCCCCACTCCACACCAACACCGCCCCCTCTATGGAAAACTCGCCCCACTCCACGCCAACACCGCCCAGCTCTATGGAAAACTCGCCCCACTCCACGCCAACACCGCCCCGCTCTATGGAAAACTCACCCCACTCCACGCCAACACCGCCCCGCTCTATGGAAAACTCACCCCACTCCACGCCAACACCGCCCCGCTCTATGGAAAACTCGCCCCACTCCACGCCAACACCGCCCCGCTCTATGGAAAACTCGCCCCACTCCACGCCAACACCGCCCCGCTCTATGGAAAACTCACCCCACTCCACGCCAACACCGCCCCGCTCTATGGAAAACTTGCCCCACTCCACACCAACACCGCCCCCTCTATGGAAAACTCGCCCCACTCCACGCCAACACCGCCCAGCTCTATGGAAAACTCGCCCCACTCCACGCCAACACCGCCCCGCTCTATGGAAAACTCACCCCACTCCACGCCAACACCGCCCCGCTCTATGGAAAACTCACCCCACTCCACGCCAACACCGCCCCGCTCTATGGAAAACTCGCCCCACTCCACGCCAACACCGCCCCGCTCTATGGAAAACTCGCCCCACTCCACGCCAACACCGCCCCGCTCTATGGAAAACTCACCCCACTCCACGCCAACACCGCCCCGCTCTATGGAAAACTCGCCCCACTCCACGCCAACACCGCCCCGCTCTATGGAAAACTCGCCCCACTCTACGCCAACACCGCCCCGCTCTATGGAAAACTCGCCCCACTCCACGCCAACACCGCCCCGCTCTATGGAAAACTCACCCCACTCCACGCCAACACCGCCCCGCTCTATGGAAAACTCGCCCCACTCCACGCCAACACCGCACCGCTCTATGGAAAACTCGCCCCACTCCACGCCAACACCGCCCCGCTCTATGGAAAACTCACCCCACTCCACGCCAACACCGCCCCGCTCTATGGAAAACTCGCCCCACTCCACGCCAACACCGCCCCGCTCTATGGAAAACTCACCCACTCCACGCCAACACCGCCCCGCTCTATGGAAAACTCGCCCCACTCCACGCCAACACCGCCCCGCTCTATGGAAAACTCACCCCACTCCACGCCAACACCGCCCCGCTCTATGGAAAACTCGCCCCACTCCACGCCAACACCACCCCGCTCTATGGAAAAATCGCCCCACTCCACACCAACACCGCCCCACTCTATGGAAACATTGTGCCCCGCTGCATGGAAAATCTGCCCCACTGCACACCAACACTGCCCTGCTCCATAGAAAACCTGCCCAGCTCCATGACAACACCGCCCCGCTCTATGGAAAATCTGCCCCACTCCACACCAACACCGCTCCGCTGCATGGAAAATCTGCCCCACTTGACACCAACACTGCCCCGCTCCATAACAACACCGCCCTGTTGCATGGAAAATCTGCCCCGCTCCACACCAACACTGCCCGCTATATGGAAAACCTGCCCTGCTCCACACCAGCAATTCCCCTCTCCATGGAAACCCACCCCACTTCACACCAACACCGCCCCGCTCAATAAAAGACCCACCCGACTCCATGCCAATGCGTCACGCGCAGGCAGGGGGTACTCGGATCTCGGGCGTTGATTACGAGGGGATGTCACGGGTGGCCAGTGCCCGAGACCGTGCCTTGCGGTCGCTTTTGAAAAAGCGGAATTATTTACAGGGATCTTGATTGAAGATGTCGTGACGCCACCTACGGAGTCTGGTGAAAGCACCAGCGCAGTGACAGACCTCTGGGGGTGATGGATGGGCAGCTGGGTGTTATAGCTCAGCGTAGGTGTAGCGGGGCCCCTGGGGTAGTGATGAGGGAATGGAGCATGGGTACAGGGTTGCGACTCTGCAGGCAGGCGGTATTTACAGTCTCTGGACGGGACAGGATCAGGGCTGTATTAACAGACACACATACTGGAAGTAGTTCTACCTTTACTGATGACAAACCGGCACAGTCCAGGGTAGCCTCCAGGTGGTGTTGGAAGCACTTAGGGATTTCCACAGTGAGGGATTTATAAGGCCTCCTCGTTCCTGTCTTACTTTGTCCTGAAGCCCTGACCTGCTTAGAGCCTGGTCTGGCCTCCGGTACGTCTTTCCCTCCTGTAGTAGTTGGTGAGAACCTTCTCTGGATTGCCGCTACCTCAGGAGATTTCTGCGGGTCCTGGCCCTCGGGTTGGTTGCTGTTACAGGCATCCGGGAGACTAGAATCTCCACGGAAAGCCGGTGTTTTCTGCTGCGCTAGCTGCTCCTTAGCAGACTCAGACTCCGGTGTCCAGGTGGTTTCCTGGGGTGAGCCGGTATGGCTCCTCTGCCCCCAGTCTGCTCTGGTCTATGTTACTTCCTCGCCTTGCCGTCGACCCTCACTCTCGGGTTCCTGACACTAGCTCAGGCGGTACTCAGGCTCGGGCCTCCTGTGGCTCCGACACCAGGTCATCTTCACAGTCCTCCCTGGAACTGCAGTGCCTAACTCCACCCCCAGCACCAGTATTTATAGGGGTGGAGCTCCCCCTACAGGCCTGCGGTGGAAGGTGTTGAGTATGTAGGTTACCTGTTGAGGAAATCCCTCGATACCCTAGGTGTTCCTGTGACTTCCTGTACCGCAGGGTGCCACACCAACACCGCCCTGCTCCACACCAAAACCCCACAACTCCATGGAAAACCTGCCCTGCTCCATGGAAAACCCACCCTGTACCACGCCAGCACAACTCCGCTCCATGGAAAACCCGCCCTGCACCACGCCAACACAACTCCGCTCCATGGAAAACCCGCCCTGCACCACGCCAACACAACTCCGCTTCATGGAAAACCCACCCTGTACCACGCCAGCACAACTCCGCTCCATGGAAAACCCGCCCTGCACCACGCCAACACAACTCCGCTTCATGGAAAACCCGCCCTGCACCACGCCAGCACAACTCCGCTCCATGGAAAACCCGCCCTGCACCACGCCAGCACAACTCCGCTCCATGGAAAACCCGCCCTGCACCACGCCAGCACAACTCCGCTTCATGGAAAACCCGCCCTGCACCACGCCAACACAACTCCGCTCCATGGAAAACCCGCCCTGCACCACGCCACACAACTCCGCTTCATGGAAAACCCACCCTGTACCACGCCAGCACAACTCCGCTCCATGGAAAACCCGCCCTGCACCACGCCAACACAACTCCGCTTCATGGAAAACCCGCCCTGCACCACGCCAGCACAACTCCGCTCCATGGAAAACCCGCCCTGCACCACGCCAACACAACTCCGCTTCATGGAAAACCCGCCCTGCACCACGCCAGCACAACTCCGCTTCATGGAAAACCCGCCCTGCACCACGCCAGCACAACTCCGCTTCATGGAAAAACCCGCCCTGCACCACGCCAACACAACTCCGCTTCATGGACAACCCGCCCTGCATCACGCTAGCACCGCCCTGCTCCATGGAAAACCATTCCAGCTCCACACTAATGTAGCACCCCAGGGTCCCGATGGTACGCCTGGAAGCAAAAAGGGGGGTTCCCTATTCAGGTGGCACCGCATCCAACACTTTCCTGTCTCCAGACCAGAAGGGGGAGCTCTAGAACGAACCCGGCTTGAGGGGAGCTCCCTGTATAAAAGTTCTGGCCGGAGGAGGAGTTAGTTAGAAACAGCCATGGAGTGAGTCTGAGGAGGAAGAGGAGGAGAAACCTGGGAGGGATGAGGAGCGTCGTGCTCACCCCAGAGGAATGCGCAGAGAATGGACACCGGGTCCGAGACTGTGTGTATTATCTCTGTATTGTGACATCATTGTGTGTATTATCCCTTGTGAGGCACCGACCGGTTCGGGCCCCTGCGACCGGTATGTGCCTCCCTGGGTGCATCCTCCATATTCACAGGTCGCACTCCATCCCGGGATTTTGTGCTGGCTCTGCTTTACTGGCTTGGGTGTGATGAAAGGAAGCTAGACCACGGGGTGTGGTCTCTAGTGGGGAGTGAAGACAACTCCCTGAGCTTCTGAGAGAGAAGCATCCCTGAGCCAGGCCTGAGACCTTGTGGCTGGTTTTGACGGGGTACGTCCTTTTGGGTGAAGCTAAGTAGCGGCCCCTGAAGTAAGGGGAATCCGGAAGATTGTACCCGACTATTGTTTTTTCCTACATTTTTTTGGCAAATAAACTCGTGTGCTGTGACCAGTGGTGCCTGGATCCCGTGTCTTTGCCTCCCTGATGCCGCTGTACCTCACACCCTGTACTGTGACATCACTGTGTGTATTATCTCTGTACTGTGACATCACTGAGTGTATTATCCCTGTACTGTGACATCACTGTGTATTATCCCTGTACTGTGACATAACTGTGTGTATTATCTCTGTACTGTGACATCCCTGTGTGTATTATCTCTGTACTGTGACATCACTGTGTGTATTATCTCTGTACTGTGACATCACTGAGTGTATTATCCCTGTACTGTGACATCACTGTGTATTATCCCTGTACTGTGACATCACTGTGTGTATTATCTCTGTACTGTGACATCGCAGTGTGTATTATCCCTGTACTGTGACATCACTGTGTGTATTATCCCTGTACTGTGACATCACTGTGTGTATTATCCCTGTACTGTGACATCGCAGTGTGTATTATCCCTGTACTGTGACATCACTGTGTGTATTATCTCTGTACTGTGACATCACTGTGTGTATTATCCCTGTACTGTGACATCACTGTGTGTATTATCTTTGTACTGTGACATCACTGTGTGTATTATCCCTGTACTGTGACATCACTGTGTTTATTATCCCTGTACTGTGACATCACTGTGTGTATTATCCCTGTACTGTGACATCACTGTGTGTATTATCTTTGTACTGTGACATCACTGTGTGTATTATCCCTGTACTGTGACATCACTGTGTGTATTATCTTTGTACTGTGACATCACTGTGTGTATTATCCCTGTACTGTGACATCACTGTGTGTATTATCTTTGTACTGTGACATCACTGTGTGTATTATCTTTGTACTGTGACATCACTGTGTGTATTATCCCTGTACTGTGACATCACTGTGTGTATGATCCCTGTACTGTGACATCACTGTGTGTATTATCCCTGTACTGTGACATCACTGTGTGTATTATCCCTGTACTGTGACATCGCTGTGTGTATTATCCCTGTACTGTGACATCGCTGTGTGTATTATCCCTGTACTGTGACATCGCTGTGTGTATTATCCCTGTACTGTGACATCGCTGTGTGTATTATCCCTGTACTGTGACATCACTGTGTGTATTATCCCTGTACTGTGACATCACTGTGTGTATTATCCCTGTACTGTGACATCACTGTGTGTATTATCCCTGTACTGTGACATCGCTGTGTGTATTATCCCTGTACTGTGACATCACTGTGTGTATTATCCCTGTACTCTCAGAGCTAATGTTCCCTCGTTACTCTCCCATCGGTGATAATTACAGACTTATATCCTGGATTTACATTAACCCCGCGGTGACGTTGGTCGCCGTCTCTTGGGTCATGTGACGAGTCCGGTCACCGCTCGATCTGTGAACTCTTGTGACCTCGCTGCATCGATCTGACGGTTTAATCACAGGAAATCTTCATTTTATCTTCCAGCAGGAAATATTTCAGCTTTTTATGTAATTGTGATATTTTAGTGCCGCCTGTTGCTGGGGCCGTCATCTCATTACTCGGACGTTATACAAATGTCGACGACCATTTTCCTTCCTGTCGGATCGATTTGCCGGCTCAGCCCTCGTCATCATCGCTCTGAAAAGCTTTAAAACTTAAAGGGAAATTGGGAGGAAATGGCTGTGATATTCCAAGAATAGCGCCCCTCCATCCTCAGGTCGAGTCTGGTATTGCAGCTCAAATGGATATAGCCCAGCTGCAATACCGAATGCAGCCTGTGTACAGGAGTGGCGCTGTTATTCAAAATAAAAGCCCAAATATTAGACAACAACATCAGGAACGTACCCACTCGTCAATGACCAGAGCATGTGGCACGGAGAGGCCCTACAAGATCCCAACATATCCAAGACAAGCCCTTTAAGATTGAGTCCCCGGTAGGGTTTTAAAATGATCGTCCGTCCACTTGAGTGTTTTCTTTCAGAAATAGCGCCACTCATGTCCACAGGTTGTGTCTGGTATTGTATCTCATTTCCTTTGAGGTGAATGGAGATGAGCTGCAATACCACACATGACCTTAGGGGAGATGTGGCGCCATAGTTTTTCAAATCATAGACAACTGATGTAAATAGAGACTGAATCATCCTACATTGTGCCATCGTCCTAGCTCCATCCACTAGGGAGCGCTAGACAGGGAACATAAGCCAACCCTCATTGAGCTGCCACGTAAATGTTCATATATGTTATAATGACAAGTATACTGATTCTATTATATATACACTATATGGCAGTATTATGTGAGCACTGTATGGCGCCATTACTTCTGGAGTATGTATGACCTGATCAAAGATTGCTGAAATCCAGTAACCACAAACATAGGATTAAAAATGACAAATCTATAAAAATTCCAATAGTGATAATAAAACAGGATGACGCGTTTCCAACTAAGTTCCTATTCACATCCATAAAAATCCAGATATACATGTGAATAGGAACTTAGTTCGAAACGCGTCATCCTGTTTTATTAACACTTTTGCAGAATGGATATGGATAAGAACTTGGTAAAACAGGATGACGCGTTTCGAACCAAGTTATTTCCTATTCATATGTATATCGGGATGTTTATGGATATGAATAAGAACTTAGTAAAACAGGATGACGCGTTTCCAACTAAGTTCTTATTCACATCCATAAACATCCATATATACATATGAATAGGAAATAACTTGGTTCGAAACGCGTCATCCTGTTTTACCAAGTCCTTATGGATATGGATAGGAACTTAGTAAAACAGGATATCTTGTTTCCAACTAAGTTCTTATCCATATCCATTGTGCAATAGTGTTAGTAAAACAAGATGACGCATTTCAAACCAAGTTATTTCCTATTCATATGTATATCAGGATGTTTATGGATGTGAAGAAGAACTTTGTCTGAAACGCATCACACTGTTTTACTAACACTTTTGCAAAATGGATATAGATAAGAACCTAGTTGGAAACGAGTCATCCTTTTTTTTACTAAGTTCTTATCCATATCCATTGTGTAAAAGTTTTAATAAAACAGGGTGACGCGTTTCAGACAAAGTTCTTTTTCACATCCATAAACATCCAGATATACATATGGATGGTAACTAACTTGGTTTTAAACGCGCCATCCTGTTTTACTAACACGTTTGCAGAATGGATATGGTTAAGAACTTGGTAAAACAGGACGCATTTTGAGCTAAGTTCTTCTTCATATCTATAAACATCCAGATAGGCACATGAATAGGAAGTAACTTAGTTGGAAACGTGTCCTCCTGTTTTACTAAGTTCTTATCCATATCCGTTGTGCAATAGGGCTAGTAAAATAGGGTGACGCGTTTCAGACTAAGTTCTTATTCACATCCATAAACATCCATATATACATATGAATAGGAAATAACTTGGTTCGAAACGCGTCATCCTGTTTTACCAAGTCCTTATGGATATGGATAGGAACTTAGTAAAACAGGATATCTTGTTTCCAACTAAGTTCTTATCCATGTCCATTGTGCAATAGTGTTATTAAAACAAGAATCCTGGACAAAGTGCTTCGGTGTCCGCGCTGCTGCTCTAAAGCCAAAGAAACACAGACACGGGAATGTCTGGTACAGCTACAGCCTTTATTTTCCTCCTACGCGTTTCGGAGCCTCCTCCCGAGCTCCTTCCTCAGGGAACAAACAAGAAGACACATTTCGAACTAAGGTCTTATTCATGTTCATATCCATAATACAAAAGTGTAAATGAAAAGGGTGACGTGTTTCTAAGTTCTTATTCACATCCATATCCATTGGGCAACAGTGTTACTAAAACAGGATGACGCATTTTGAACTAAGTTCTTATTGAGATTCATATCTGTAGTGTAAAAGTGTTATTAATACGGGATGACGCGTTTTGAGCTAAGATCTTATTCATATCCATTGTGCAAAAGTATTAATGAAACAGGATGACGCGTGTAAAACCAAGTTATTTCCTATTCATAAGTATATGTTTATGAATTTGACTAAAAACTTAGTTGGAAACGCGTAATCCTGTTTTACTAAGCTCTGATCCATATCCATTGTGGAATACTGTTAGTAAAACAAGATGACGCGTTTCAAACCAAGCTAGTTCCTATTCATATGTATATCTGGATGTTTATGAATGTGAATAAGAACTTAGTTGGAAACGTGTCACCCTGTTTTACTAAGTTCTTATCCATATCCATTGTGCAAAAGTAGTAAAACAGGAGGACGCGTTTCGAACCAAGTTAGTTCCTATTCATATCTGGATGCTTATGGATGTGAATAAGAACTTAGTTGGAAACGCGTCATCCTGTCTTATCCATATCTATTGTGCAAAAGTGTTAGTGAAACAGGATGATGCGTTTCAAACCAAGCTAGTTCCTATTCATATGTATATCTGGATGTTTATGGATGTGAATAAGAACTTAGTTGGCGACGCGTCATCCTCATTTACTAAGTTGTAATCCATATCCATTGTGCATAAGTGTTCATAAAACCGGATGATGCGTTTCAGGCTAAATTCTTATTCTTATTCACATCCATAAACATCCAGATATACATATGAATAGGAACTACCTTAGTTGGAAACGCGTCATCCTCATTTACTAAACTGTAATCCATATCCATTGTGCAAAAGTATTAATAAAACCGGATGACGCGTTTCAGGCTAAGTTCTTATTCACAATCATAAACATCCAGATATACATAAGAATAAGAAATAACTTGGTTCGAAACGCGTCATCCTGTTTTATTAACACTTTTGCACAATGGATATGGATAAGAGCTTAGTAAAACAGGATGACGCGTTTCGAACCAAGGTAGTTCCTATTCATATGTATATCTAGATGTTTATGGATGGGAATAAGAACGTAGTAAAACAGGATGACGCGTTTCTAGCTAACACAATTACATGTGTGGCACTTACACTTTTGCTGGATTTCACCATCCTGAAGCCGCCTGTGCCCCTCGGTCTGTGCATCTCGCTACATGTATGGATCCACATGGAGCATCACTGAGGACTGATCAGTGTTTTCTTGTTATCTGAGACATTTACTTTGAAATGTGGCAAACAATTGTGAAAAAAATGCAAGATACGGTAAATTACCCGATAATCGCGCACAACGCCGGCGCCCCGGGGGTCGTACAAAAGCTTCATTCCTCCACATCATTTTTCTTTGCCGTCTCGTGGAGCGTTCATTAATTATAAAGTTGTTGAACGCGTCCGAATAAGTAACCGATGCATAAATTAAAGAAACGGTTTATCATGATGCAAATATAATTACACTGATGGTGATTGAATCTTCCCAGAACAAGTCCATTATGTGCATGAAATACAGAGCGGTGTTTATCTGTATCTGTAATTAACTACAAAGGAGAGACTATCCGAAGATAAAGATCCGCGAGGAGGGAGAGAGCGCAGCGGTGCAAGACCTAAGACAGAGGAGCTACAGCGAAGAACACCTCACCCAAATCATAGGGGCAGTATTATAGGAGTTATTTTCTTGTATATAGGAGCAATATTATAGTAGTTATATTCTTGTACATAGGAGCAGTATTATAGTAGTTATATTCTTGTACATAGGAGCAGTAGTATAGTAGTTATATTCTTGTACATAGGAGCAGTATTATAGTAGTTATATTCTTGTAAATAGGAGTAGTATTATAGTAGTTATATTCTTGTACATAGAGGCAGTATTATAGTAGTTATATTCTTGTATATAGGAGCAGTATTATAGTAGTTATATTCTTGTACATAGGGACAGTATTATAGTAGTTATATTCTTGTATATAGGAGCAGTATTATAGTAGTTATATTCTTGTACATAGGAGCAGTATTATAGTAGTTATATTCTTGTACATAGGAGCAGTATTATAGTAGTTATATTCTTGTATATAGGAGCAGTATTATAGTAGTTATATTCTTGTATATAGGAGCAGTATTATAGTAGTTATATTCTTGTATATAAGGGCAGTATTATAGTAGTTATATTCTTGTATATAGGAGCAGTATTATAGTAGTTATATTCTTGTACATAGGAGCAGTATTATAGTAGTTATATTCTTGTACATAGGAGCAGTATTATAGTAGTTATATTCTTGTATATAGGAGCAGTATTATAGTAGTTATATTCTTGTATATAGGAGCAGTATTATAGTAGTTATATTCTTGTACATAGGAGCAGTATTATAGTAGTTATATTCTTGTACATAGGGGCAGTATTATAGTAGTTATATTCTTGTATATAGGAGCAGTATTATAGTAGTTATATTCTTGTACATAGGGGCAGTATTATAGTAGTTATATTCTTGTACATAGAGGCAGTATTATAGTAGTTATATTCTTGTATATAGGGGCAGTATTATAGTAGTTATATTCTTGTATATAGGAGCAGTATTATAGTAGTTATATTCTTGTATATAGGGGCAGTATTATAGTAGTTATATTCTTGTATATAGGAGCAGTATTATAGTAGTTATATTCTTGTATATAGGGGCAGTATTATAGTAGTTATATTCTTGTACATAGGAGCAGTATTATAGTAGTTATATTCTTGTACATAGGACCAGTATTATAGTAGTTATATTCTTGTACATAGAGGCAGTATTATAGTAGTTATATTCTTGTATATAGGGGCAGTATTATAGTAGTTATATTCTTGTATATAGGAGCAGTATTATAGTAGTTATATTCTTGTATATAGGAGCAGTATTATAGTAGTTATATTCTTGTACATAGGAGCAGTATTATAGTAGTTATATTCTTGTATATAGGGACAGTATTATAGTAGTTATATTCTTGTACATAGGAGCAGTATTATAGTAGTTATATTCTTGTACATTGGAGCATTAAGTATATTCTTTATATAGCGTAGTTTGTATATATTCTTGTATATAGGAGCAGTATTTATAGTAGTTTATATTCTTGTAGTATAGGAGCAGTATTATAGTAGTTATATTCTTGTACATAGGAGCAGTATTATTAGTTATTGATAAGTATATGTATTATATTCTTGTACATAGGAGCAGTATTTATAGTAGTTATATTCTTGTATATAGGGACAGTATTATAGTAGTTATATTCTTGTATATAGGAGCAGTATTATAGTAGTTATATTCTTGTACATAGGAGCAGTATTATAGTAGTTATATTCTTGTATATAGGGGCAGTATTATATGTAGTTATATTCTTGTACATAGGGCAGTATTATAGTAGTTATATTCTTGTATATAGGGCAGTATTATAGTAGTTATATTCTTGTAATAAGGGCAGTATTATAGTAGTTATTTCTTGTACATAGGGACAGTATTATAGTAGTTATATTTTTGTATATAGGAGCAGTATTATAGTAGTTATATTCTTGTACATAGGGGCAGATATTATAGTAGTTATATTCTTGTACATAGGAGCAGTATTATAGTAGTTATATTCTTGTACATAGGAGCAGTATTATAGTAGTTATATTCTTGTTACATAGGAGCAGTATTATAGTAGTTATATTCTTGTACATAGGAGGCAGTATTATAGTAGTTATATTCTTTGTATATAGGAGCAGTATTATAGTAGTTATATTCTTGTACATAGGAGCAGTATTATAGTAGTTATATTCTTGTATATAGGAGCGCTAAGTAGTTATATTTGATTACGTATTATATAGTTATATCTTGTACATAGGAGCAGTATTATAGTAGTTATATTCTTGTATATAGGAGCAGTATTATAGTAGTTATATTCTTGTATATAGGGCAGTATTATAGTAGTTATATTCTTGTATCATAGGGGCAGTATTATAGTAGTTATATTCTTGTACATAGGAGCAGTATTATAGTAGTTATATTCTTGTATATAGGGCAGTATTATAGTAGTTATATTCTTGTATATAGGAGCAGTATTATAGTAGTTATATTCTTGTACATAGGGCAGTATTATAGTAGTTATATTCTTGTATATAGGAGCAGTATTATAGTAGTTATATTCTTGTATATAGGGGCAGTATTATAGTAGTTATATTCTTGTAATAGGAGCAGTATTATAGTAGTTATATTCTTGTACATAGGGCAGTATTATAGTAGTTATATTCTTGTACATAGGCAGTATTATAGTAGTTATATTCTTGTATTAGGACAGTATTATAGTAGTTATATTCTTGTACATAGGGCAGTATTATAGTAGTTATATTCTTGTAATAGGAGCTATTATTATAGTAGTTATATTCTTGTATATAGGACAGTATTATAGTAGTTTATATTTGTATATAGGAGCAGTATTATAGTAGTTATATTTTGTAATAGGGCAGTATTATAGTAGTTATATTCTTGTATATAGAGCAGTATTATAGTAGTTTATTCTTGTAATAGGAGCAGTATTATAGTAGTTATATTCTTGTACATAGGAGCAGTATTATAGTAGTTATATTCTTGTATATAGGGCAGTATTATAGTAGTTATATTCTTGTATATAGGAGCAGTATTATAGTAGTTATATTCTTGTAATAGGAGCAGTATTATAGTAGTTATATTCTTGTACATAGGGCAGTTATTATAGTATTATATTCTTGTAATAGGACAGTATTATAGTAGTTATATTCTTGTATATAGGAGCAGTATTATAGTAGTTATATTCTTGTAATAGGAGCAGTATTATAGTAGTTATATTCTTGTATATAGGGGCAGTATTATAGTAGTTATATTCTTGTACATAGGAGCAGTATTATAGTAGTTATATTCTTGTAATAGGGCAGTATTATAGTAGTTATATTCTTGTATATAGGGGCAGTATTATAGTAGTTATATTCTTGTAATAGGAGCAGTATTATAGTAGTTATATTCTTGTATATGGAGCAGTATTATAGTAGTTATATTCTTGTATATAGGGGCATATTATAGTAGTTATATTCTTGTACATAGGAGCAGTATTATAGTAGTTATATTCTTGTAATAGGAGCAGTATTATAGTAGTTATATTCTTGTACATAGGAGCAGTATTATAGTAGTTATATTCTTGTAATAGGGCAGTATTATAGTAGTTATATTCTTGTAATAGGAGCAGTATTATAGTAGTTATATTCTTGTACATAGGGCAGTATTTATAGTAGTTATATTCTTGTATATAGGGCAGTATTATAGTAGTTATATTCTTGTATATAGGACAGTATTATAGTAGTTATATTCTTGTACATAGGAGCAGTATTATAGTAGTTATATCTTGTATATAGGGCAGTATTATAGTAGTTATATTCTTGTACATAGGAGCAGTATTATAGTAGTTATATTCTTGTAATAGGGCAGTATTATAGTAGTTATATTCTTGTAATAGGAGCAGTATTATAGTAGTTATATTCTTGTAATAGGAGCAGTATTATAGTAGTTATATTCTTGTAATAGGGCAGTATTATAGTAGTTATATTCTTGTATATAGGGGCAGTATTATAGTAGTTATATTCTTGTACATAGGGACAGTATTATAGTAGTTATATTTTTGTATATAGGGGCAGTATTATAGTAGTTATATTCTTGTACATAGGGGCAATATTATAGCAGTTATATTCTTGTACATAGGAGCAGTATTATAGTAGTTATATTCTTGTACATAGAAGCAGTGTTATAGTAGTTATATTCTTTTACATAGGAGCAGTATTATAGTAGTTATATGCTTGTACATAGGAGCAGTATTATAGTAGTTATATTCTTTTATATAGGAGCAGTATTATAGTAGTTATATTCTTGTACATAGGAGTAGTATTATAGTAGTTATATTCTTGTATATAGGGGCAGTATTATAGTAGTTATATTCTTGTACATAGGAGCAGTATTATAGTAGTTATATTCTTGTACATAGGAGTAGTATTATAGTAGTTATATTCTTGTATATAGGGGCAGTATTATAGTAGTTATATTCTTGTACATCGGGGTAGTATTATAGTAGTTATATTCTTGTACACATGGAGCAGTATTATAGTAGTTATATTCTTGTATATAGGCGCAGTATTATAGTAGTTATATTCTTGTATATAGGAGCAGTATTATAGTAGTTATATTCTTGTACATAGGGGCAGTATTATAGTAGTTTATTCTTGTATATAGGAGCAGTATTATAGTAGTTATATTCTTGTATATAGAGGGCAGTATTATAGTAGTTATATTCTTGTATATAGGGACAGTATTATAGTAGTTATATTTATTGTACATAGGGGCAGTATTATAGTAGTTATATTGTTGTATATAGGGACAGTAATATAGTAGTTATATTCTTGTATATAGGGGCAGTATTATAGTAGTTATATTCTTGTACACAGGGGCAGTATTATAGTAGTTATTTTCTTGTACATAGGAGCAGTATTATAGTAGTTATATTCTTGTATATAGGGGCAGTATTATAGTAGTTATATTCTTGTATATAGGAGCAGTATTATAGTAGTTATATTCTTGTAGATAGGAGCAGTATTATAGTAGTTATATTCTTGTATATAGGGGCAGTATTATAGTAGTTATATTCCTGTATATAGGGGCAGTATTATAGTAGTTATATTCTTGTACATAGGAGCAGTATTATAGTAGTTACATTCTTGTACATAGGAGCAGTATTATAGTGGTTATATTCTTGTACATAGGGGGAGTATTATAGTAGTTATATTCTTGTACATAAGGGCAGTATTATAGTAGTTATATTCTTGTATATAGGAGCAGTATTATAGTAGTTATATTCTTGTACATAGGGGCAGTATTATAGTAGTTATATTCTTGTACATAGGGGCAGTATTATACTAGTTATATTCTTGTACATAGGGGCAGTATTATAGTAGTTATATTCTTGTACATAGGGGCAGTATTATAGTAGTTATATTCTTGTACACAGGGGCAGTATTATAGTAGTTATATTCTTGTATATAGGAGCAGTATTATAGTAGTTATAGTCTTGTACATAGGAGCAGTATTATAGTAGTTATATTCTTTTACATAGGGGCAGTATTATAGTAGTTATATTCTTGTACATAGGGGGCAGTATAGTGTTATAGTCTTGTACATAGGAGCAGTATTATAGTAGTTATATTCTTGTATATGGTAGCAGTATTATAGTAGTTATATTCTTGTATATAGGGGCAGTATTATAGTAGTTATATTCTTGTATATAGGGGCAGTATTATAGTAGTTATATTCTTGTACATAGAGGCAGTATTATAGTAGTTATATTCTTGTATATAGGAGCAGTATTATAGTAGTTATATTCTTGTACATAGGGGCGATATTATAGTAGTTATTTTATATGATAATCTCCCTTGAATACTCCATTGTGTTGCTCATAATGTGCCTCCAGTATTTTGTGGTGTTGGGGCGGTGTGCTGCGGTGGGTTGGTGTGGGGCGGTATGTGGTGGTGGAGCAGGTGGAGCGCTGTGTGGCGGTGGGGCTGGATTGTATTCGGTCCGTTCTGTCTGATGTGTGCCTTCACGCCGCTCTCTGCATGTTAAGCAGTGTAATGAATAGGTCCAGATAATCAAGGTTGGCTTCTATTCAGTGTAGATCGAGGAACGTTCATAGGAGAATTCCCCACAATGGCCGCGTTATCAAAATGAAATAAATGAGAAACTAATTCACACGTGGTCCTTAGAATTCCGGGGGCCCCGGGTGGTGAGGGGGCTCACGTCTATTCATCATACATGTGGCTGTCACACAGGAGGCCGCCGGCGGGGGCTGACGCTGATTTCTAAGCCGTTGACTTCGCTGAATAAATGAACTTGACTCTCCTTCGACGTTGCGAGCAGCGGGCACTGCGTCCCGTTACGGGGATTTACCGGCATCACGCGTCCATTCTTCTGTTGCTTTTCCCAGAATTCTCCTCTTCCTCTATGTCCGTGGCCAAAGCTTTGTTTTCGCGAGACCTTTCTGGTTGCGCCAATTAATTTATCCGCTGATTGGAAGTAAAACTGAGAATGCAGACGATAATCTCCGCAGATTAGTATTCGCTACGTGCCCAGGCAGCTCGTCCTTCACATCAAACCTTCGCCCAGCCGACTGAGCCGCCAGTCATCCTCCATTTAACCCTTTTTCATCCTGTTGGAAATTGCAGACTCTATTTTGGGTGATGTGGCAATGAATAAAGTTGCAAAAAAATTCTAAAACTACAAAAAAAGACACATTTTTGAAAAATCGACAAATCTATTTATTTATATAAACACTTTCCATTTGGAGCGCCAGTCTGATTAGAATATGTGTCCGCGGCAGAATTTAACATTGGCGAGTTTCCCAAGAAGAAGATGCTGCAGGAAAGTATGAGGGATCGTTTTCTTGAGGCGTCTTTACCGTCATTCCCCATCACCAGCGGTTTCCACCAGTAGAGTTCAATGGGCCCAGCTGCAAAATTTGGACCTGTCCCCCCCCTTCATTCGATCAGATGTACACTACCATTGAAAAGTTTGGGTCATCCAGACGATTTTGTTTTTCCATGAAAATTAATACTATTATTTATCAAATGAGTTGCAAAATGAATAGAAAATATAGTCCAGACATTGACAAGGTTAGAAATAATGATTTTTATTTGAAATAATAATTTTCTTCTTCAAACTTTGCTTTCGTCACAGAATTTTCCCTTTGCAGCAATTCCAGCATTGCAGACCTTTGTCGAGTACTATTTAATAAAGCTGCCAGATGAGGAGCTGTGAGGCTTTGATTTCTCAGACTTGAGACTCTAATGTACTTGTCTTGTTGCTCAGTTGTGCAGCGGGGCTTCCACTTCTCTTTCTACTCTGGTTAGAGCCTGTTTGTCTCTCCTCTGAAGGGAGTACGACACACCGTTGTAGGAAACCTTCAGTTTCTTGGCAATCCCTCGCATGGAATAGCCTTTATTTCTAAGGACAAGAATAGACTGTCGAGTTTCACATGAAAGTTCTCTTTTTCTGGCCATTTTAAGAGTTTCATAGAACAAACAAATGTAATGCTCCAGATTCTCAACTAGCTCAAAGGAAGGTCAGTTTTATAGCTTCTCTAATCAGCCAAACCGTTTTCAGCTGTGCTAACATACTTGTACAAGGGTTTTCTAGGGTTTTCTAAACATCCATTAGCCTTCTCACACAGCAAACACAATGTAACATTAAAACACTGGAGTGGTGGTTGTTGGAAATGGGCCTCTATAAACCTATGTACTGTAGATATTGCATTAAAAACCAGACGTTTGCAGCTAGAATAGTCATTTACCACATTACTAATGTATAGAGTGTATTTCTGATTCATTTAATATTAGCTTCATTGAAAGAAAATGTGTTTTTCTTTAAAAAATAAGGAAATTTCTAAATGACCCCAAACTTTTGAATGGTAGTGTACGGGCCCTTGTAGCCATTGGCGTTATTTGAAGCTCATGGGCTCCAACACAAAAACTCCAACCGAGCCTTATTGCAAGTATTTAATAGTATTGTTTTTTTTATATACTTTTTAGGCCCCTTAGACTTTAGGGCTTGGGTAGGCCCCTGCTTGTAGTATTTTAAATTCTGTAAAGTCATGTGTTCACCCCCATGCAATAATGTCGCTCAATCAGGTTTTTTCTTGTAATAATGTCCCCCATCCTGGGACCTATCCTATAATTATGTCCGAATCCTGGGCCCCTTCCTGTAATAATGTCCTCTATTCTGGGCTCATTACTATAATAATGTCCTCCAACCTAGGCCCCTTTCAATACAATGTTCTCCATCCTGGGCCCCTTCCTTGTATAATCTCCATCCTGGGACCCTTCCTGGTACAATGTCCCCATCCTGGTCCATTCAAGTAATAATGTCCCCCATCCTAGGCCTTTTCCTGGTAAAATATTTTCTTCCCTGGGCCCCTTACTATACTATTGTCCCCCATCCTGGGCCCCTATTTGTAGTAATGTCCCTCATCCTGGGTATCTTCCTGGTATAATATCTCTATCCTAGGCCCCTTGCTATACTAATGTCTCCCATCCTGGGCTCCTTTCAATAGTAATGTCCTCATCTTTGGCCCCTTCCTTTAATAATGGCCCCCCTACCTATTCTGTGCCCCTTCAAGTAATATTGTCCTCTATCCTAGGCCTCTTCCTAACATTATGTTCCCCATCTTGAGCCCCTTCCTTTAATAATGTCTCCATCCTAGGTCCCTTCCTGCAATAATTTTCTCTATTCCGGGCCCCCATGCTGGGCCCCTTCCCGTAATGATTTCCCCATCTTGGGCCACTTCCTATAATAATGTCCCCCACCCTTGCCCCTTCCTACAATAATGCCCCCTATCTCGGTCCTCTTCCAGGTATAATGTCCCCTATCCTGAGCCCCTTTAAGTAATAATATTCTCACTCTGGGCCCCTTTCTAGTATAATGTCTCCCATACTTGACCCCTTTCTGGTATAATTTCCCCATCCTGGTCCCTTCAAGTAATAATGTCACTCATCCTGGACTTCTTCCTGGTATAATATCCCCAATCCTAGGCACCTTCCTCTAATAATTTACCCAGTCCTGGGCCCTTTTCAATAATAATGTCCCCCATCTTGGGCCTCTTCCTGGTATAATGTCCCCTATGCTGAGCCCTTACCTGTAATAATGTCCCCATCCTGGGCCCCTTGCTATAATAATGTTCTCTTATCTCCCACGACATGCGGCGTCTTCTTCCATAACTGGCACTTAAGCCAGCAGGAGACTCCAGCATGCCTGCCAGAGGCAGCGCATGACGTCACTGCCGTGTGTCACCCATGACTGACACGCCAACGTCAGCTGTTGACTTCTGATTGGCCTGCATTGTGTATTGCGGTGCAGGGAGCCGGCAGGTTTCTGCACCGCAATATATTTCAGCTTCCAAAGACACACATCCAAGGGAAATAGGCATAGATGTTGGAGGGCCCCTCTCCCACACAGGCCCCAGACATTGACTCTTTGCATTTTTGTGGGGGTATGTGAATGCGGTGTCTTTTTCAGGCAGATTCAGCTCGGTATCCACCTTAAGGGTACCTTTACACGCCGCTACTGGCGGGTGGATACAACCAGCTACTTGCGACAAATGTAGCTTGAATCGGCAATATACCCCGTAGTAGCGGCGTGTGAAGACGGTAGGAGGCAGCCGGCAGTAGATGCATCTGTTTCCGAGCACTGCCCTGAAACAGGTGGCTACAAAGCCGATTGTAGCGAGCTGTATCGGCGTGTAAAGAAGGAACAGAAGGGATGTTTCTACACCATGCTATGTAGCTGGGGCGTGACACAGGCTCCGGTGTACCGCCCCCCATCAGCGATCATTGGAGGAAGCTCCTGTATTACGATTGGTAGACGCTGCACAGGGCGGTATATTTAAGGAGCTGACCAGTCACACTACACAATTGCTCGAGCGTCATGTATTAATCAGCCTCCTGCGATGCCTGCCCAATCATGATGTTATTGCTTTGTCCTATCAGCGTACGGACGTCTCGTAATCCACAATTGTGGCACGCCTATGTGCTGTCCCTGCTGCACCAGGTACGCCCATATTAGCTTGTTGTAGCGGTGTGTAAATGAGGTAAGATGCTCGGCAGAAGGTAACTTGAGACACCCGGCGGTGTATCTAGAGATAGATGTAACCTATTGTAGCGCACCTAGTGGCGGCGTGTAAAGGTGGTGCGGGTACCGTTTGCAACCGTTTGTGCGTGCTCGTGCACGTAAAGTAGCTGGTTGTATCCACCCGCCAGTAGCGGAGTGTAAAGGTACCCTAAGTGTGGTATCTCACTCCCAAGTAATTTGGGGACACAATACTGAGACACCAACACACCTGCACACAACACCACTCCTAACTCATGGCCAGGAGATAGAGGTGCGGTACGGAAGTGACCCCATACGAGGAGCCCCATCTGCTGGCAGGAAGAGGGAATAAGCAGAATGGGTGGGAATAGAAAGGTAGAAGACAGCAAGAAGAGGAGGAGTTAAGTAGTTAGTTAGTAGACATTGAGTCTGAGAGGGACACCTAGAGAGATGGAGCTCTAGGGGAGGCTAGTGCTGGGGTCTAACGGACCCCAAACCTACAACCGCCTTTGAGGTCGTTGTTAGGGGAGCTGGTTGCAAGAGGGGACTGGCCCCAATCTGGCAACAACACTGCAAGTTTGAACCAGGAAACCAGCGACCACTGGGCTTTATGTGCAGTGGTTAACTACCATGGACAATCCGCAAGATGGTGGCTAGACCTAGGGTCAGAGGACGTGTTGACCGTCGCTCGACAGGGCCCACATCCATCAGCCTGGGACACTGTAGCGTGAAGGCGCAGGTCAGGAGTGGTGAGAAATGCAGCGTATACAAGGACAACCTTGAGAGGCATAAAGAAGGGTGTCTCGGTGCAGTGGACCTGGATTGCCTAAGAGTTTGCTGGACTGCTGATCTGAAGGACACGGTGCCCCGGCTGGGCTGGAACTGCTGAGAACTGTGAGTAAAAGTGAAAGAACTGCACCCTCCGTGTCCTGTTATGTCCTGCGCCCTCCTTGCTGCCTCCTGCACTCTAACCAACAACCCCCATCATCCCTACAGACTCTCATATAAACCTTGGGATCCCGCTCCACCTGTGGGGAGTGTTACCATTCTGGCTGCCGCACCATTTGTCCCAGAGGCCCAAAACAGCAGCACTGGTCACCTATGACCAGGTACCACAGGTTTCGTCACGAAAGACTCATAATCCCCTGCAAATAAACCCCATCATTGCACGGCCAGGGCCACGGAGCTGGGCCACAGCCACCATAACCTCCCTGACAGATCGCCAGCCCGTCTACCGAGTACCCTGGGCCCTTGCAGCCGTTGCATTTCCACTCAGCAAAAGGACTCAGTGTCTTTACAAAACTGTGCAAAAAACTCTCATGTCCTTTAGTAGCGGTATTTAGATATGCATGTCTCATCCGTAAAGTCGCATTTAGGCCATGTGCACAGTTTTTATTTCTGAGTTTTGAAAGCAGAAAATAAACAGAAGATCAAAGTTTTTCTGGAGTTTTGAGCCTTTCGAAGAAGATTTGGAGAGTTTTTGTTCAGTTTCTTTCCAAAGACTCCTTGAGAAACTCTGTCTCGACTGGCCGACCGGGGAGACGGAGAATTCCCTGGTGGGCCCTTAGCAGTAGTTTGCCACTATTTCTAGATCTATGTCATTTTTTTCTTGGTTAAATCAATGGAAAAGCCTGTTGCAAGCTGATTTGAAACATCTTGTAAAGTGGATTTTGGTGCAGAAAAAAAGTTCTGTAAAAATGGAACCAAATTCACTGAGCCATTGATTGAGTTATATAGAATGTCATGGTCCGGAACATTTCCAAATTTTGTTTGTGACGTAAAACTTAAGAAATTGTATGGAACACATTTTCTTAGTTACATTAATGAAAATTAATTCAACTTTTTGCAGTGCTGAGACTGATGATCTTTTCAGAAATGTCAGCGGAGATTCTCCAGTGATCTGTACATACACGTAAAGACTGAAATACTATACTAAAATGTAAATGCATCTAAAAGCCAGATGGGTTGGCGGGACGGCCACCTTCAGAGCAATCAAAGTATAACTGCAACGTCTAAAGGTACCTTCACACGCCGCAATCTCGCCTGAGAATCCTAATGGCGATACGTCGCCCCGGAGCAATCGCTGTGAAATTGCCTCACAGTTGCGGTTAAGTGGTTAACCAGAAGCAGTGACTGCAGCATCTAAGTGGTTAGTCAGAGGCAGTGACTGCAGCATCTTAGGGGTTAACCAGATGGCAGTGACTGCAGCACCTATGTGATTAGCCAGAAGCAATGACTGCCGCACCTGTGAGTTGTCCAGAGACAGTGTCTGAAGTAGCTAAGTGGTTAGTCAGAGGTAGTGACTGAATCATCTAATTGGTTATCCAGAGGCAGTGACTGCAGCACCTATGTGGTTAGCCAGAGGCAGTAACTGCAGAATCTAAGTGGTTGGCCAAAGGCAGTGACTGCAGCACCTATGTGGTTAACCAGAAGCAGTGACTGCAGCATCTTAGGGGATAACCATATGGCAGTGACTGCAGCATCTAAGAGATTAGTCAGAGGCAGTGACTGCCGCACCTATGTGGTTAGCCAGAGGCAATGACTGCAGCATCTAAGTGGTTAACCAGAGGCAGTGACTGCAGCATCTTAGGGGTTAACCAGAGGCAGTGACTGCAGCATCTAAGTGGTTAACCAGAGGCAGTGACTGCAGCATCTTAGGGGTTAACCAGAGGCAGTGACTGCAGCATCTAAGTGGTTAACCAGAGGCAGTGACTGCAGCATCTTAGTGGTTAACCAGAGGCAGTGACTGCAGCATCTAAGTGGTTAACCAGAGGCAGTGACTGCAGCATCTTAGGGGTTAACCAGAAGCAGTGACCGCAGCACCTATGTGGTTAACCAGAAGCAGTGACTGCAGCATCTATGTGGTTAACCAGAGGCATGATCACAGTATTTAACTTGTTAACCCGAGGCAGTGACAGCAGCATCTTAGTGGTTAACCAGAGGCAGTGACTACAGCATGTGAGTGGTTAGCCAAAGGCAATGACTGCTGCACCTATGTGATTAACCAGAGGTAGTGACTGCAGCATCTAGGTGGTTAACCAGAGGCAGTGACTGTAGCACCTTATGGGTTAACCAGAGGCAGTGACTGCAGCATCTAAGTGGTTAACCAGAGGCAGTGACTGCAGCATCTAAGTGGTTAACCAGAGGCAGTGACTGTAGCACCTTATGGGTTAAACAGAGGCAGTGACTGCAGCATCTAAGTGGTTAACCAGAGTCAGTGACTGCAGCATCTAAGTGGTTAACCAGAGGCAGTTATCATTGATCATAGTATTTAACTGGTTAACCCGAGGCAGTGACTGCAGCATATAAGTGATTAACCAGAGGCAGTGACTGCAGCATCTAAGTGGTTAACCTGAGGCAGTGACTGCAGCATCTAAGTGGTTAACCAGAGGCAGTGACTGCAGCATCTAAGTGGTTAACCAGAGGCAGTGACTGCAGCATCTAAGTGGTTAACCAGAGGCAGTGACTGCAGCATCTAAGTGGTTAACCAGAGGCAGTGACTGCAGCATCTAAGTGGTTAACCAGAGGCAGTGACTACAGCATCTAAGTGGTTAACCAGAGGCAGTGACTGCAGCATCTGAGTGGTTAACCAGAGGTAGTGACTGCAGTATCTAAGTGGTTAACCAGAGGCAGTGACTGTAGCACCTTCTAGGTTAACCAGAGGCAGTGATTGCAGCATCTAAGTGGTTAACCAGAGGCAGTGACTACAGCATCTAAGTGGTTAACCCGAGGCAGTGACTGCAGCATCTAAGTGGTTAACCAGAGGCAGTGACTGCAGCATCTAAGTGGTTAACCAGAGGCAGTGACTGCAGCATCTAAGTGGTTAACCAGAGGCAGTGACTGCAGCATCTAAGTGGTTATCCAGAGGCAGTGACTACAGCATCTTAGTGGTTAACCAGAGGCAGTGACTGCAGCATCTAAGTGGTTATCCAGAGGCAGTAACTGCAGCATCTAAGTGGTTAACCAGAGGTAGTGACTACAGCATCTTAGTGGTTAACCAAAGGCAGTGACTGCAGCATCTAACTGGTTATCCAGAGGCAGTGACTGCAGCATCTAAGTGGTTATCCAGAGGCAGTGACTGCAGCATCTAAGTGGTTAACCAGAGGCAGTGACTGCAGCATCTAAGTGGTTATCCAGAGGCAGTGACTGCAGCATCTAAGTGGTTAACCAGAGGCAGTGACTGCAGCATCTAAGTGGTTATCCAGAGGCAGTGACTACAGCATCTAAGTGGTTAACCAGAGGCAGTGACTGCAGCATCTAAGTGGTTATCCAGAGGCAGGAAGCTCCATCTGTCGATCGCCAGCATGGCGGCCCTTCTTGTCGTTACACTTTTACTATTCATTTATCTGCCTCCTCCCCCCCAATATAGACTAAAAATAATAAATAATGACTCCAATCCCTGGAGTAACCCCCGTCCCCTCCTCACGATACACAGGATCTGTAACTTCTGGCGATGCCTCTATCCTGCGCTGTAATAAATGTCAGCTCGGCATTATAAATGTCAGATTAGATGAGCTGATTTATAATAAGTTTTGTTAAGTGATCCATTAACTGATGGTTCCGGAACGTTGTGTATTCTCCAGAGGAGCCTATTGTATCGCTCCTGTATTCAACATCTTGTCTTACGCAATTAAGACGTCTTGGAAAATCAGAATTTAATCACCTTTCTCACTTCTCACTACATGACTGCCTCCATTGTTATTTATATACTCCTCTATATCAAATATACCATGGATAATGATGATAGTATATCGAGTTATGGTCCACGGGGGATTTAAGGTGAGCCTGAATCTGGCATCAAAGTTTTATTTTCAAGAAACCAAGGTTTGTCTTGTTCTGTGACCTTGTCAGGTTATCCTTATGGTCACAAGATGCACCTTCCTGGAGCTTTGACTCCATGAAAGTAGAAAGTTCAAATTCTAAGGATCCTCGGGGGTGGAGCCTCTTCTTGCCTCTTGTTTGTTGGGAAGGGGGTTTATTAAATAGATTCTGTTATGATGTAAAATTCTGGATTACCTCAATATCTGGTCCCATAAATGCTTGAATTCATAGAATGGAATGGATCTCCTGGGTCACCTGGTCAAACCCTTTAGTGTCTCCACACAGTGGTGGTGCTCTCCTAGGGTCTCCACACAGTGGTGATGCTCTCTTAGTGTCTCCACACAGTGGTGATGTCCTCTTAGGGCCCCTTTACACACAGCTACATTTCTTGGGTGGCTACAGGTAACTTACTGGTTGCAGTGAAATCATGGAGAGATTATTCCATTTGTACACAGCAACAAGATAGAACCTTGTCTCCATGATTTCACTGCAACCAGTAAGTTACCTGTAGCCACCCTAGAAATGTAGCCGCGTGTAAAGGGGCCCTTAGTGTCTCCACACAGTGGTGATGTCCTCTTAGTGTCTCCACACAGTGGTGATGTCCTCTTAGTGTCTCCACACAGTGGTGATGTTCTCTTAGTGTCTCCACACAGTGGTGGTGCTCTCTTAGTGTCTCCACACAGTGGTGATGTTCTCTTAGTGTCTCCACACAGTGGTGGTGCTCTCTTAGGGTCTCCACACAGTGGTGGTGCTCTCTTAGTGTCTCCACACAGTGGTGATGTCCTCTTACTGTCTCCACACAGTGGTGGCGCTCTCTTAGTGTCTCCACACAGTGGTGGTGTCCTCTTAGTGTCTCCACACAGTGGTGGTGCTCTCTTAGTGTCTCCACACAGTGGTGATGTCCTCTTAGTGTCTCCACACAGTGGTGGCGCTCTCTTAGTGTCTCCACACAGTGGTGGGCTCTCTTAGGTCTCCACACAGTAGTGATGTCCTCTTAGTGTCTCCACACGTGGTGATGTCCTCTTAGTGTCTCCACACAGTGGTGGATGTCCTCTTAGTGTCTCCACACAGTGTCTCCACAAGTGGTGATGTCCTTAGTGTCTCCACACAGTGGTGAATGTCCTTTATGTCTCCACAAGTGGTGTGTCCTCTTACTGTCTCCACACAGTGTGAGTGTCCCTCTTAGTGTCTCCACAACAGTGGTGATGTCCTCTTAGTGTCTCCACACAGTGGTGGAGTCTCTTAGTGTCTCCACACATGTGATGTCCTCTTAGTGTCTCCACACAGTGGTATGTCCTCTTAGTGTCTCCACACATGGTGGATCGCCCTCTTGTGTCCCACACAGTGGTGATGCCTCTTAGTGTCTCCACACAGTGGTGTGTCCTCTTAGTGTCTCCACACAGTGGTGATGCTCTCTTAGTGTCTCCACACAGTGGTGATGTCCTCTTAGGGTCCTCCACACAGTGCTGATGTCTCTTGGTGTCTCCACACAGTGGTGATGTCCTCTTAGTGTCTCCACACAGTGGTGGATGTCCTCTTAGTGTCTCCACACAGTGGTGATGTCTCTCTTAGTGTCTCCCACACAGTGGTGGTGCTCTCTTAGTGTCTCCACACGTGGTGTGTCCCTTAGTGTCTCCACACAGTGGTGATGTCCTCTTAGTGTCTCCACACAGTGGTGATGTCCTCTTAGTGTCTCCACACAGTGGTGATGTCTCTCTTAGTGTCTCCACACAGTGGTGATGTCCTCTTTAGTGTCTCCACACAGTGGTGATTTTCCTCTTAGTGTCTCCACACAGTGGTGTGCTCTTAGTGTCTCCACACAGTGGTGATGTCCTCTTAGTGTCTCCACACAGTGGTTGATGTCCTTTACTGTCTCCACACAGTGGTGATGGTCTCTTTAGTGTCTCCACACAGTGGTGATGTCCTCTTAGTGTCTCCACACAGTGGTGATGTCCTCTTTAGTGTCTCCACACAGTGGTGGTGTCTCTCTTATGTCTCCACACAGTGGTGGCGCTCTCTTAGTGTCTCCACACAGTGTGTGTCCTCTTAGTGTCTCCACACAGTGGTGATGTCCTCTTAGTGTCTCCACACAGTGGTGATGTCCTCTTAGTGTCTCCACACAGTGGTGGTGCTCTCTTAGTGTCTCCACACAGTGGTGATGTCTCTTAGTGTCTCCACACAGTGGTGGTGCTCTCTTAGGGTCTCCACACAGTGGTGGCCTCTTTAGTGTCTCCACACAGTGGTGATGTCCTCTTAGTGTCTCCACACAGTGGTGATGTCCTTAGTGTCTCCACACAGTGGTGATGTCCTCTTAGTGTCTCCACACAGTGGTGATGTCCTCTTAGTGTCTCCACACAGTGGTGAGTCCTCTTAGTGTCTCCACACAGTGGTGATGTCCTCTTAGTGTCTCCACACAGTGGTGATGCTCTCTTAGTGTCTCCACACAGTGGTGATGTCCTCTTAGTGTCTCCACACAGTGGTGATGTCCTCTTAGTGTCTCCACACAGTGGTGATGTCCTCTTAGTGTCTCCACACAGTGGTGGTGCTCTCTTAGTGTCTCCACACAGTGGTGATGTCCTCTTGTGTCTCCACACAGTGGTGTGTCTCTTAGTGTCCCACACAAGTGGTGATGTCCTCTTAGTGTCTCCACACAGTGGTGATGTCCTTTTAGTGTCTCCACACAGTGGTGGTGCCTCTTAGTGTCTCCACACAGTGGTGGTGCTCTCTTATGTGTCTCCACACAGTGGTGATGTCCTCTTAGTGTCTCCACACAGTGGTGGTGCTCTCTTAGTGTCTCCACACAGTGGTGATGTCCTCTTAGTGTCTCCACACAGTGGTGATGTCCTCTTAGTGTCTCCACACAGTGGTGATGTCCTCTTAGTGTCTCCACACAGTGGTGATGTCCTCTTAGTGTCTCCACACAGTGGTGATGTCTCTTAGTGTCTCCACACAGTGGTGATGTCTCTTAGTGTCTCCACACAGTGGTGTGCTCTCTTATGTCTCCACACAGTGGTGATGTCCTCTTAGTGTCTCCACACAGTGGTGATGTCCTCTTAGTGTCTCCACACAGTGGTGATGTCCTCTTAGTGTCTCCACACAGTGGTGATGTCCTCTTAGTGTCTCCACACAGTGGTGATGTCTCTCTTAGTGTCTCCACACAGTGGTGATGTCCTCTTAGTGTCTCCACACAGTGGTGGATGTCCTCTTAGTGTCTCCACACAGTGGTGAGTGTCCTCTTTAGTGTCTCCACACACAGTGGTGATGCTCTCTTAGTGTCTCCACACAGTGGTGATGCTCTCTTAGTGTCTCCACACAGTGGTGATGTCCTCTTAGTGTCTCCACACAGTGGTGATGTCTCTTAGTGTCTCCACACAGTGGTGATGTCCTCTTAGTGTCTCCACACAGTGGTGATGTCTCTTAGTGTCTCCACACAGTGGTGGTCCTCTTAGTGTCTCCACACAGTGGTGGTGTCTCTCTTAGTGTCTCCACACAGTGGTGTGTCCTCTTAGTGTCTCCACACAGTGGTGGTGCTCTCTTAGTGTCTCCACACAGTGGTGTGTCCTCTTAGTGTCTCCACACAGTGGTGATGTCTCTCTTAGTGTCTCCACACAGTGGTGAGCTCTCTTAGTGTCTCCACACAGTGGTGATGTCCTCTTAGTGTCTCCACACAGTGGTGATGTCCTCTTAGTGTCTCCACACAGTGGTGGTGCCTCTTTGTCTCCACACAGTGGTGGTGCCTCTTAGTGTCTCCACACAGTGGTGATGTCTCTTAGTGTCTCCACACAGTGGTTGATGTCCTCTTAGTGTCTCCACACAGTGGTGATGTCCTCTTAGTGTCTCCACACAGTGGTGATGTCCTCTTAGTGTCTCCCACACAGTGGTGGATGTCCTCTTAGTGTCTCCACACAGTGGTGGTCTCTTTAGTGTCTCCACACAGTGGTGGTGCTCTCTTAGTGTCTCACACAGTGGTGGGGCTCTCTTAGGTCTCCAAAACAGTGGTGGTGCTCTCTTAGTGTCTCCACACAGTGGTGGTGCTCCTCTTAGTGTCTCCACACAGTGGTGATGTCCTCTTAGTGTCTCCACACAGTGGTGTGCCTCTTAGTGTCTCCACACAGTGGTGGTGCTCTTAGTGTCTCCACACAGTGGTGGTGTCCTCTTTAGTGTCTCCACACAGTGGTGATGTCCTCTTAGTGGTCTCCACACAGTGGTGTTTAGGAAGGTGTCCTCTTAGTGTCTCCACACAGTGGTGATGTCCTCTTAGTGTCTCCACACAGTGGTGATGTCCTCTTAGTGTCTCCACACAGTGGTGTGTCTCTCTTAGTGTCTCCACACAGTGGTGATGTCTCTCTTAGTGTCTCCACACAGTGGTGATGTCCTCTTAGTGTCTCCACACAGTGGTGATGTCTCTCTTAGTGTCTCCACACAGTGGGGATGTCCTCTTAGTGTCTCCACACAGTGGTGATGTCCTCTTTAGTGTCTCCACACAGTGGTGATGTCCTCTTTAGTGTCTCCACACAGTGGGTGTCTCTTAGGTCTCCAACAGTGGTTTCCTCTTAGTGTCTCCACACAGTGGTGATGTCTCCTCTTATGTTCTCCACACAGTGGTGGTGTCCTCTTTAGTGTCTCCACACAGTGGTGATGCCTCTTAGTGTCTCCACACAGTGGTGATGTCCTCTTTGTGTCTCCACACAGTGTGGTGTCCTCTTGGTCTCCACACAGTGGTGATGTCCTCTTAGTGTCTCCACACAGTGGTGTGTCTCTTAGTTCTCCACACAGTGGTGAGTCCTCTTAGTGTCTCCACACAGTGTGAGTTTGTTCTCCACACAGTGGTGAGTGTCCTCTTGTGTCTCCACACAGTGGGTGGCTCCTCTTTGTCTCCACACAGTGGTGTCTCTCTATGTCTCCACACAGTGGTGGTCTCTTAGTGTCTCCACACAGTGGTGGGCCTCTTAGTGTCCCACACAGTGGTGGTGCTCTCTTAGTGTCTCCACACAGTGGTGGTGCTCTCTTATGTCTCCACACAGTGGTGGTGTCTCTTAGTGGTCCTCCACACAGTGGTGTGTCTCTTAGTGTCTCCACACAGTGGTGGTGTCTCTAGTGTCTCCACACAGTGGTGGATGTCCTATTCTCAAGTGTGTGTCTCCCACACAGTGGTGATGTCCTCTTAGTGTCTCCACACAGTGGTGATGTGCTCTTAGTGTCTCCACACAGTGGTGATGTCCTCTTAGTGTCTCCACACAGTGGTGATGTGCTCTTACGTGTCTCCACACAGTGGTGATGTCCTCTTAGTGTCTCCACACAGTGGTGATGTCCTCTTAGTGTCTCCACACAGTGGTGATGTCTCTTAGTGTCTCCACACAGTGGTGATGTCTCTTAGTGTCTCCACACAGTGGTGTGTCCTCTTAGTGTCTCCACACAGTGGTGATGTCCTCTTACTGTCTCCACACAGTGGTGATGTCCTCTTACGTGTCTCCACACAGTGGTGATGTCCTTTAGTGTCTCCACACAGTGGTGATGTCCCTCTTACGGTCTCCACACAGTGGTGATGTCCTCTTAGTGTCTCCACACAGTGGTGATGTCTCTTATGTCTCCACACAGTGGTGATGTCCTCTAGGTCTCCACACAGTGGTGTGCTCTCTTAGTGTCTCCACACAGTGGTGTGTCCTCTTAGTGTCTCCACACAGTGGTGAGTCCTCTTAGTGTCTCCACACAGTGGTGCTCTCTTAGTGTCTCCACACAGTGGTGATGTCCTCTTGTGTCTCCACACAGTGGTGGATGCTCTCTTAGTGTCTCCACACAGTGGTGATGTTCTCTTAGTGTCTCCACACAGTGGTGGTGCTCTCTTAGGTCTCCACACAGTGGTGTGCTCTCTTAGTGTCTCCACACAGTGGTGATGTCCTCTTAGTGTCTCCACACAGTGGTGATGTCTCTCTTAGTGTCTCCACACAGTGGTGATGTCCTCTTAGTGTCTCCACACAGTGGTGATGTCCTCTTAGTGTCTCCACACAGTGGTGATGTCCTCTTAGTGTCTCCACACAGTGGTGATGTCCTCTTAGTGTCTCCACACAGTGGTGATGTCCTCTTACTGTCTCCACACAGTGGTGGTGCTCTCTTAGTGTCTCCACACAGTGGTGATGACCTCTTAGTGTCTCCACACAGTGGTGATGTCCTCTTAGTGTCTCCACACAGTGGTGGTGCTCTCTTAGTGTCTCCACACAGTGGTGGTGTCCTCTTAGTGTCTCCACACAGTGGTGGTGCTCTCTTAGTGTCTCCACACAGTGGTGATGTCCTCTTAGTGTCTCCACACAGTGGTGGTGCTCTCTTAGTGTCTCCACACAGTGGTGATGCTCCCTTATGGTACCTTCGCATGCCGCAATCTTGCCTGGGAATCCTAAAGCGATATGTCGCCCCAGAGCAATCGCGTGGAAATTGCCTCACGGTTGCGGCGTGTGATTGGGGAATTTCGCGGCGATAAATCGCCTCTCGCCCGTCACCTGATTCCTGAGCACTGCTCTGAAATCAGCCTCAATCATGAAGGCATATTTCCGTGTTGTGGCGTGTGATAGGGCGATAGTGATGGAATCAGCGTCGCCTATGATTTCCCATAGGCGCGCCTCAGAATGCTGTAGTCCACGCCCCATCTGCGATGACTGGTGGTGGCTACTGTGTTCCGATTGGCTGTCAGTTCACAGGGCGCCATATTTGAAGATATGTCTGTCCAGCGACACACAAGTCTTGTATTAGCCAGACTACCAGAGAAGGCTGACCAATCGTAACGCTGTTGCTTGTCCAATGAGCGCATATAGCTGCGGCACGCCTATGTCCTCGGGTCGCTAAACATGTACACCCACATTGCCTTTGGGATTGTGGCGTGTGAAGCGGCGAGGGAATTTGACAGGATTGGTTCTGCTATGGGTGAGGCGACTCCGGGGCAAGACATCGCCTTTACTTCAGGGTGAGATTGCGGCATGTAATACCGCCATCAGCGATCTGAGGTGAGCATGAAAAGCGTGCATGTGCACGTTAGATTGCCTCATATCGCCAGCCGATATTGTGGCGTGTGAAGGTACCATTAGTGTCTCCACACAGTGGTGATGCCCCCTTAGTATTTGCATATAGTGGTAATGCCGTCCTAGTGTTCCCACTCGTAGTGATATAGCCTTACTGTGTTCACACAGTGGGTGATGCTCACTTACCTTCCCCACATACCTGTGTGCAGAATTATTAGGCAAGTTGTATTGTAGAGGATTATTTTTATTATTGATCAACAACTTTGTTCTCAATCACCCAAAAGACTCATAATGAGCCCTCGTGGACAGGGTCCCTGCCCCTCCTGTACCTGTACGTCCCGATAGCCTAGATTTAGTGTACTTGTCCTTGTCTCCCTTATCCTCAGTAAAGCGCCATGGAACCTAATGGGCTATATAAATAAATAAAAATAATAAATATCAAAGCTTAATATTTTTGGAAGTTGGAGGGTTTTTAGATTTGGCTCTTAGGAGGATATCTGTGTGTGCAGGTAACTATTACTGTGCAGAATTATTAGGCAACTTAATACAAACCAAATCTATTCCCATCCCACTTGTTTATTTCACCAGTAAACCAATATAACTGCACAAAATTTAGAAATAAACGTTTCTGACAGCAAAAACAAACCCCAAAAATGAGTGCCCAATAATCGCCCCCTTTCTTTATGATGACATTCAGCAGCCTCCATCCATAGATTGTGTCAGTTGCTTGATCTGTTTACGATCCACATTGCGTGCAGCAGCCACCACAGCTCCAACACTGTCCCAGAGTGTCTTTTTCCCAGACACTGTCCCCAGAGTTACTGTTTCCCTCCAACACTGTCCCCAAGGTACTGTTTCCCTCCCAGACACTGTCCCCAGAGTGTACTGTTTTCCCTCCAACACTGTTCCCAGAGGTGTACTGTTTTCCCCAGACACTGTCCACAGGGGTGCTGTTTTCCCTCCCAGACACTGTCCCCAGAGTTACTGTTCCTCCCAGACATGTCCCAGGTGACTGTTTTCCCTCCCTGTAGTCTCACATTTTAGGAGGGACCACAGGTTCTCTATGGGGTTCAGATCAGGTGAACAAGGCGGCCATGTCATTATTTTTCTTCTTTTAGACCTTTACTGGCCAGCCCGCTGTGGAGTAGTTGGATGCATGTGATGGAGCATTGTCCTGCTTGAAAATCATGTTTTTCTTGAACGATCCGACTTCTTCCTGTACCACTGCTTGAAGAAGTGTCTTCCAGAAACTGGCAGTAGGTCCGGAGAGTTGAGCTTCACTCCATCCTCAACCTAAAAGGTCCCACAAGTTGATCTTTGATGATCCCAGCCCATACCAGTACCCACCTCCACCTTGCTGGCGTCTGAGTTGTAGTGGAGCTCTCTGCCCTTTACTGATCCAGCCTCTGGCCCATCCATCTGGCCATCAAGAGTCACTCTCATTTCATCAGTCCATAAAACCTTTGAAAATCAGTCTTCAGGTATTTCTTGGCCCAGTCTTGACGTTTTATCTTATGTTTCTTGTTGGTGGTTTTCTCAGCCTTCCTTACCTTGGCCATGTCCCTGAGTATAGCACACCTTGTGCTTTCTGATACTCCTGTAACGTTGCAGCTCTGAAATATGGCAAAACTGGTGGCAAATGGCATCTTGGCAGCTTCACGCTTGATTTTCCTCAATTTATGGGCAGTTATTTTTGCGCCTTTTTTGCCCTCACGCTTCTTGGGATCCTGTTGGCTATTTGCCATGAAACACTTGATTGTTCGGTGATCACGCTTCATATGTATGGCAATTTCCAGACTGCTGCATCCCTCTGCAAGACATCTCACAATTGTGGACTGTTCAGAGCCGTCACATCTCTCTTCTGACCCATTTTGCCTAAGGAAAGGCGTTTGCCTAATAATTAAGCACACCTTATATAGGGTGTTGATGTCATTACACCACACCCCTCCTCATTACAGAGATGCACATCACATGATTTACTTGGTAGTTGGCTCTCAAGCCTATAACAGCTTCAGAGCCAACATTATCTGTACTCAGAGCTATCACAGTGTTATCTGTGGTGTTACATAGGACTGCAGGTGACATCTATTACATTATCTGTACTCAGGGATATCACTGTGTTATCTGTGGTGTTACATAGGACTGCAGGTGACATCTACTACATTATCTGTACTCAGAGATATTACTGTGTTATCTGTGGTGTTACATAGGACTGCAGGTGACATCTGCTACATTATCTGTACTCAAGAGATATCACTATGTTATCTGTCGTGTTACATAGGACTGCAGGTGACATCCACTACATTATCTGTACTCAGAGATATTACTGTGTTATCTGTGGTGTTACATAGGACTGCAGGTGACATCTGCTACATTATCTGTACTCAAGAGATATCACTATGTTATCTGTCGTGTTACATAGGACTGCAGGTGACATCCACTACATTATCTGTACTCAGAGATATTACTGTGTTATCTGTGGTGTTACATAGGACTGCAGGTGACATCTGCTACATTATCTGTACTCAGAGATATTACTGTGTTATCTGTGGTGTTACATAGGACTGCAGGTGACATCTGCTACATTATCTGTACTCAAGAGATATCACTATGTTATCTGTCGTGTTACATAGGACTGCAGGTGACATCTACTACATTATATGTACTCAGGGATATCACTGTGTTATCTGTGGTGTTACATAGGACTGCAGGTGACATCTACTACATTATCTGTACTCAGATATCACTGTGTTATCTGTGATGTTACATAGGACTGCAGGTGACATCTGCTACATTATCTGTACTCAGAGATATCACTGTGTTATCTGTGGTGTTACATAGGACTGCAGGTGACACCTACTACATTATCTGTACTCAGAGATATCACTGTGTTATCTGTGGTGTTACATAGGACTGCAGGTGACATCTGCTACATTATCTGTACTCAGAGATATCACTGTGTCATCTGTGGTGTTACATAGGACTGCAGGTGACATCTGCTACATTATCTGTACTCAGAGATATTACTGTGTTATCTGTGGTGTTACATAGGACTGCAGGTGACATCTGCTACATTATCTGTACTCAGAGCTATCACAGTGTTATCTGTAGTGTTACATAGGACTGCAGGTGACATCTACTACATTACCTGTACTCAGAGATATCACTGTGTTATCTGTGGTGTTACATAGGACTGCAGGTGACATCTGCTACATTATCTGTACTCAGAGATATCACTGTGTTATCTGTGGTGTTACATAGGACTGCAGGTGACATCTACTACATTATCTGTACTCAGAGATATCACTGTGTTATCTGTGGTGTTACATAGGACTGCAGGTGACATCTGCTACATTATCTGTACTCAGAGATATCACTGTGTTATCTGTGGTGTTACATAGGACTGCAGGTGACATCTACTACATTATCTGTACTCAGATATCACAGTGTTATCTGTGGTGTTACATAGGACTGCAGGTGACATCTACTACATTATCTGTACTCAGAGCTATCACTGTGTGTTCTGTGGTGTTACATAGGACTGCAGATGACATCCACTACATTATCTGTACTCAGGGATATCACTGTGTTATCTGTGGTGTTACATAGGACTGCAGGTGACATCTACTACATTATCTGTACTCAGAGATATCACTGTGTGTTCTGTGGTGTTACATAGGACTGCTGGTGACATCTGCTACATTATCTGTACTCAGAGATATCACTGTGTTATCTGTGGTGTTACATAGGACTGCAGGTGACATCTACTACATTATCTGTACTCAGGGATATCACTGTGTTATCTGTGGTGTTACATAGGACTGCAGGTGACATCTGATACATTATCTGTACTCAGAGATATCACTGTTATTTGTGGTGTTACATAGGACTGCAGGTGACATCTACTACATTATCTGTACTCAGAGATATCACTGTGTTATCTGTGGTGTTACATAGGACTGCAGGTGACATCTATTACATTATCTGTACTCAGAGATATCACTGTGTTATCTGTGGTGTTACATAGGACTGCAGGTGACATCCACTACATTATGTGTTCTCAGAGATATCATTGTGTTATCTGTGGTGTTACATAGGACTGCAGGTGACATCTACTACATTATCTGTACTCAGAGATATCACTGTGTTATCTGTGGTGTTACATAGGACTGCTGGTGACATCTGCTACATTATCTGTACTCAGAGATATCACTGTGTTATCTGTGGTGTTACATAGGACTGCAGGTGACATCCACTACATTATGTGTTCTCAGAGATATCATTGTGTTATCTGTGGTGTTACATAGGACTGCAGGTGACATCTACTACATTATCTGTACTCAGAGATATCACTGTGTTATCTGTGGTGTTACATAGGACTGCTGGTGACATCTGCTACATTATCTGTACTCAGAGATATCACTGTGTTATCTGTGGTGTTACATAGGACTGCAGGTGACATCTACTACATTATCTGTATTCCGAGATATCAATGTGTTATTTGTGGTGTTACATAGGACTGGCGGTGACCTCTACTACATTATTTGTACTCAGAGATATCACTGTGTTATCTGTGCTGTTACATAGGACTGCAGGTGACATCCACTACATTATGTGTTCTCAGAGATATCATTGTGTTATCTGTGGTGTTACATAGGACTGCAGGTGACATCTACTACATTATCTGTACTCAGAGATATCACTGTGTTATCTGTGGTGTTACATAGGACTGCGGGTGACATCTACTACATTATCTGTACTCAGAGATATCACTGTGTTATCTGTGGTGTTACATAGGACTGCAGGTGACATCTACTACATTATCTGTACTCAGAGATATCACTGTGTTATCTGTGGTGTTACATAGGACTGCAGGTGACATCCACTACATTATCTGTACTCAGAGATATCACTGTGCTATCTGTGGTGTTACATAGGACTGCAGGTGACATCTGCATTATCTGTACTCGGGGATATCACTGTGTTATCTGTAGTGTTACATAGGACTGCAGGTGACATCTACTACATTATCTGTACTCAGAGATATCACTGTGTTATCTGTGGTGTTACATAGGACTGCAGGTGACATCTACTACATTATCTGTACTCAGAGATATCACTGTGCTATCTGTGGTGTTACATAGGACTGCAGGTGACATCTGCATTATCTGTACTCGGGGATATCACTGTGCTATCTGTGGTGTTACATAGGACTGCAGGTGACATCTATTACATTATCTGTACTCAGAAATATCACTGTGTTATCTGTGGTGTTACATAGGACTGCAGGTGACATCTACTACATTATCTGTACTCAGAGATATCACTGTGTTATCTGTGGTGTTACATAGGACTGCAGGTGACATCTACTACATTATCTGTACTCAGAGATATCACTGTGTTATCTGTGGTGTTACATAGGACTGCAGGTGACATCTGCATTATCTGTACTCAGAGATATCACTGTGTTATCTGTGGTGTTACATAGGACTGCAGGTGACATCTACATTATCTGTACTCGGGGATATCACTGTGTTATCTGTGGTGTTACATAGGACTGCACTCTCTATACATATAGTTAGATGACACGTTGCGCTCTGCTGTATCTGCACTTTCCGTCTCCAGCTGCTGTGTTGCACACATGATGTGTTGGGGGCTCATCTGTCACCCCCACACCTGCCCTGGTCTGTGAGATGGAGACACTGCGGGGTCCTAGCTCCTCCCCGTTGTCTCTTCATGTGGCGGTGTCTATGGTTGATTTGTCACCTCTTTAATTAATTTCCTCCCTCTCGGTAATGGCAGGATTTGTGTCTCGGCTCCGGTAATGGATGAGCTCAGGATTTATCTATAAATACACCTGCACCTGGGCCGCGAGGAGGGAGACGTACGATCCGGAGCCGCCGTACAACCGGGGGAGATCGCAGCGTTCTCATATATTCATCATTTGTAGTTTAAGCTCCAGTCTTTGTTTTTGTCTTTCTGCTCTTCGTTCTCCTTTTTGCACCACGTTCTTCACTATTCACATAAGTCATCGAAATCCTTATCTATTTGGAGAGTTTTTGGAATAGATAACAAAGGGTGAAGATGTCCCCAGTGAGAATCCACTTAAACAGTTCATTGATGAAGGGAGACAAAGTGACACCAGGTGTCTGCAGGTAGAGTCTCGTCTGCCTCCAAGACAACCAGTATTTATTAGCTTTGAAAAAGCAGAAACTATTATTATTATTTATTATTATAGAGCCATTATCCCATGGCGCTTTACATGTGAAAAGGGGCATAAATAGGCAAGTACAATAATACAATAATACAAGACACAGACAGGTACAGTAGGAGAAAGGACCCTGCCCATGAGGGCTCACAGTTTACAAGGAGGGTGAGATACAGTAGGTGAGAGGGACCCTGCAGGTACATTACAAGGATGGTGAGGATACAGTAGAGAGAGAGGACCCTGCCATGAGGGCTCACAGTCTACAAGGGATGGGTGAGGATACAGTAGGAGAGGAGAGAGGACCCTGCCCATGAGGGCTCACAGTCTACAAGGATGGGTGAGGATACAGTAGGTGAGAAGAGAGGACCCTGCCCATGAGGGCTCACAGTCTACAAGGGATGGTGAGGATACAGTAGGTGAGAGAGAGGACCCTGCCCATGAGGGCTCACAGTCTACAAGGGATGGGTGAGGATACAGTAGGTGAGAGAGAGGACCCTGCCCAGAGGGCTCACAGTCTACAAGGATGGGTGAGGATACAGTAGGTAAGGAAGAGAGGACCCTGCCCACGAGGGCTCACATCTACAAGGGATGGGTGAGGATACAGTAGGTGAGGAGAGAGGACCCTGCCCACGAGGGCTCACAGTCTCAAGGGATGGGTAGGATACAGTAGGTGAGGAGAGAGGACCCTGCCCATGAGGGCTCACAGTCTACAGGGATGGGTGAGGATACAGTAGGTGAGGAGAGAGGACCCTGCCCATGAGTCTCAATCTACAGGGGTTGGGTGAAGATACAGTAGATGAGGAGAGAGGACCCTGCCCACAAGGGCTCATCAATCTACAAGGGATGGGTGAGGATACAGTAGGTGAGGAGAGAGGACCCTGCCCACGGGGGCTCACAGTCTACAAGGGATGGGTGAGGATACAGTAGGTGAGGAGAGAGGGACCCTGCCCACGAGGTCTCACAGTCTACAAGGATGGGTGAGGATACAGTAGGTGAGGAGAGAGGACCCTGCCCACGAGGGCTCACAGTCTACAAGGGATGGGTGAGAGATACAGTAGTGAGGAGAGAGGACCCTGCCCACGAGGGCTCACAGTCTACAAGGAATGGGTGAGGATACAGTAGGTGAGGAGAAGAGGACCCTGCCCATGAGGGCTCACAGTCTACAAGGAATGGGTGAGGATACAGTAGGAGAGGAGAGAGGACCCTGCCCATGAGGGCTCACAGTCTACAAGGATGGGTGAGGATACAGTAGGTGAGGAGAGAGGACCCTGCCCATGAGGGCTCACAGTCTACAAGGATGGGTGAGGATACAGTAGATGAGGAGAGAGGACCCTGTCCCACGAGGGCTCACAGTCTACAAGGGATGGGTGAGGATACAGTAGGGAGGAGAGAGGACCCTGCCTAGAGGGCTCACAGCTACAAGGGATGAGTGAGACATGTAGCTTGTCGGAGAGATGAGGTCCTGCACGAGCTCACATGTTTGAAGGTTTCCACGGTGGGTGAAAATCTGATGTGTTGGGGCAGAGAGTTCCAGAGTATGGGGGCAGCACGGGAGAAGTCTTGTATGCAGTTGTAGGAAGAAGAGATAAGAGGGGAGTAGAGAAGGCGATCTTGAGAGGATTGGAGGTAGGTAAGTACTGGGAGACCATGTCACATATGTATGGGGGAGACAGGTTGTGGACGGCTTTGTATGTGATGGTTAGGGGTTTTGAACTGTAGCCTCTGGACAACAGGAAGCCAATGAAGAGAATGACAGAGGGGAGAGGCCGAGGAATAGCGGGGAGACAAGTGGAGTAGTCGGGCAGCAGAGTTTAGGATAGATTGGAGAGGTGCAAGAGTGCTAGAGGGGAGGCCAGACATTAGGAGGTTGCAGTAGTCGAGGCAGGAGATGATGAGGGCACAAGTGTTTTTTCCAGTTTCTTGGTCAAGGAATGTACGGATCCGGGAAATATTTGTGAGTTGGAGTCGGCAGGAGGTGGCGAGGGCTTGGATATGTGGCTTGAAAGAGAGGGAAGAGTCTAGGATCACCTGAGGCACCGTGCATGCGGGACTGGGGAAAGTGAGCAGCCCATGACTTTGATGGATATGTCTGGTGGAGGGGGGAGTGAGATGAGGGAGAGATGATGAATTCTGTTTTGTCCATGTTCAGTTTTAGAAATCGAGCAGAAAACAATGATGAAATAGCGACAGACGTTGTGGGATTGTGGTCAGTGAGGAGGTGACGTCAGGTCCAGAGAGGTAGATCTGCGTCATTAGAGTAGAGATGATACTGAAGACCGTGAAACTACAGACAAAGGAACTGAAAAGACATTATCAGAGGTAACACATACAGCCAATAACACAGAGAAAGGAAACCATTGTCCAGGTCAGACGTCCTCCATGACGCAGTCTGTAAGCAAAAGACATATGGGAAACATAAATAATTAAGTTGGATATAAAATATGTGCATATCAAAAATGCTTTATATTTTTGCCTTTCCCTCTTTTGAATCTTTTAATCTAATGTTCAATTAAAGTTTCATAAAATTTTAACAAAAAAAAACATAGTGGAGGATGGAGCAACCGACTCCACCTTCCACCAATCTCCATGTGCGAATGAGACGACAGATGACATGACATCACTACACCACGTCTGGTGTGCGGAGGGTCAGCATACCGGAGACCGGAGCAGACCCAGGGGGAATGGGAGCATATGTATATTGGGGCTATGTGGGGGCTCATACTGTGTATAGGAGGTTATATGGGGGCTCTAGCTATATATAGGGGAGGACTCTAGAAGTATATAGGTTCTCATACTGTATATATTATTATTATTTTTATTATTATTATTTATTTATATAGCGCCATTGGTTCCATGGCGCTTTACATAAGGAGTGGGGGTAACAAGGACAGGTACAGTACATATGAGCAGTCAGTGCTTGCTGATACACGACGAGAGAGGATAGAAGGCTATGTAGGGCTCATTCTATACAGGGAGCTTTGTGGGTGCTCATCTTGTATGTAGGGGACTGTGTGGGGTTCATACTGTGAATGGGGGCTATTTGAAGACTCATGCTGTATATAGGTGGCTATGTGGCATATCATATGTGTATAGGGGAGTGTGTATGGGGCTCATACTGTATATAGGGATCTATGTGAGGGCTCATACTGTACAGTGTTGGCCAAAAGTATTGACACCCCTACAATTCTGTCAGATAATACTCAGTTTCTTCCTGAAAATGATTGCAATCACAAATTCTTTGGTATTATTATCTTCATTTAATTTGTCTTCAATGAAAAAAACACAAAAGAGAATGAAGCAAAAAGCAAAACATTGATCATTTCACACAAAACTCCAAAAATGGGCCAGACAAAAGTATTGGCACCCTCAGCCTAATACTTGGTTGCACAACCTTTAGCCAAAACAACTGCGATCAACCGCTTCCGGTAACCATCAATGAGTTTCTTACAATGCTCTGCTGGAATTTTACACCATTCTTCTTTGGCAAACTGCTCCAGGTCCCTGATATTTGAAGGGTGCCTTCTCCAAACTGCCATTTTTAGATCTCTCCACAGGTGATCTATGGGATTCAGGTCTGGACTCATTGCTGCCACCTTAGAAGTCTCCAGTGCTTTCTCTCAAACCATTTTCTAGTGCTTTTTGGAGTGTGTTTTGGGTCATTGTCCTGCTGGAAGACCCATGACCTCTGAGGGAGACCCAGCTTTCTCACACTGGGCCCTACATTATGCTGCACAATGTGTTGCTAGTCTTCAGACTTCATAATGCCATGCACACGGTCAAGCAGTCCAGTGCCAGAGGCAGCAAAGCAACCCCAAACATCAGGGACCCTCCGCCATGTTTGACTGTAGGGACCGTGTTCTTTTCTTTGAATGCCTCTTTTTTCTCCTGTAAACTCTATGTTGATGCCTTTGCCCATAAATCTCTACTTTTGTCTCATCTGACCAGAGAACATTCTTCCAAAACGTTGTAGACTTTCTCAGGTAAGTTTTGGCAAACTCCAGCCTGGCTATTTTATGTCTCAGGATAAGAAGTGGGGTCTTCCTGGGTCTCCTACCATACAGTCCCTTTTCATTCAGACGCTGACAGATAGCACGGGTTGACACTGTTGTACCCTTGGACTGCAGGGCAGCTTGAACTTGTTTGGATGTTAGTCGAGGTTCTTTATCCACCATCCGCACAATCTTGTGTTGAAATCTCTCGTCAATTTTTCTTCTCCGTCCACATCTAGGGAGGTTAGCCACAGTGCCATGGGCTTTACACTTCTTGATGACACTGTGCACGGTAGACACAGGAACATTCAGGTCTTTGGAGATGGACTTGTAGCCTTGAGATTGCTCATGCTTCCTCACAATTTGGTTTCTCAAGTCCTCAGACAGTTCTTTGGTCTTCTTTCTTTTCTCCATGCTCAATGTGGTACACACAAGGGCACAGGACAGAGGTTGAGTCAACTTTAATCCATGTCAACTGGCTGCAAGTGTGATTTAGTTATTGCCAACACCTGTTAGGTGCCACAGGTAAGTTACAGGTGCTGTTAATTGCACAAATTAAAGAAGCATCATATGATTTTTCTAAGGGTGCCAATACTTTTGTCCACCCTATTTTTTAGGTTTGGTGGAATTAGATCCAATTTGGCTTTAGGACAATTCTTTTTGTGTTTTTTCATTGAAGACAAATTAAATGAAGATAATAATACCAAAGAATTTGTGATTGCAATCATTTTCAGGAAGAAACTGAGTATTATCTGACAGAATTGCAGGAGTGTCAATACTTTTGGCCAACACTGTATATAGGAGGCTATGCGAGGCTCATACTGTATATAAGAGGGCTGTATGCGACCTTATACGCTATATAGAGGAGTGTCAGTATACTTTATTCTGCTTAATATTAAGTGATGCAATAAATATAATGTAGTTAATATTAATATTGAGCAGATTTAATTTCAGCTTCTTGGTTTGGCCTCCACACCAGTCACAGTCTCTCATATGGACCATCTCCCTGACCCCTGTGATAGACAATCAATATCAGAGATGTAGATGTAACAGCACAGCGCCGCTCAATGTGTAGTGGCGTCTCCCCGGTACTGCAGGTCAGAGTGCTGTTTGTTGGGGATACTGGTTGTCAGGTCCCCACCAAATGGATATTGATGATCTATCCCAATAATAGGTCACCAGTGTTGAGATAGTGAATAACCCCTTGAAAGATATCTAGAAAATGCTTTTACATGTGACTCAGTCTGATGGCGCCATAAATATTTGTTATTTCTGTGATTCCAGGTACAATGCGGCCGCTGGTGTCCGTCCGTCTGATGCTGAACCTCTGGCTCCTTGTGTCACTCAGCTCCGGGCAGAGTGGAGACGACATCCTGGTGGATCTGGGCTCCGGATACATCCTGGACACTCCCCAAGACCAACCCAAAGACTCGCGCCATCACCCACACGACTCGTGTCAGCTGACGTTCCTGACTCCACACCAGGAGTCCTGTCCGGGCAAGGAGAACTCGGCCACCATCAAAGAGGACGTGAAGTATTTCCAGAACCTTCTCCAGGACCACAGCCGGGTCCTGCAGAGTCTGAGGTAACACGGTGAACGCTGATGCCCAGGACCTGGGCTACCAACAGGTCATCTCCGAGCACAACAAGGGCATCCGGGAGGACAACAAGGAATTCTACGGGACCCTGAACAAGATCATCCATGAGCTGCACACACGGATGGACGACGATGGAGCTGAGCTGCTGGACGAGAGGAAGAAGTAAGAACCAGCATGACGTGTCCAGACGTTACACTGAGGGACACCACCGCCACATCACCGTCACCTACTTTACCATTCATTTACTTTGAATGAAATTATGATTTCCTTCTGACTTTCCTTTCTCCTTCATTTATTCGCTCCTTCATACCTTTTGCTTTTTTTACATCCTTTGCTGTTTCCTTCCATCCTTCCATCACTTTTTTTGCTTCATCCTTCCTTGCTTCCTTCTTTTCTTCCTTTTGCTTCTTATTCCATTCTCTCCTTTCTGTTCATCCTTTTTCCCTTCCTCTACTTCTTTCTTTTCTGCTTCCTTCTCTGCCTCCTTCCTTCACTCCTTCATACCATCCTTCACTGCTTCCTCTGCTCCTTCATTCTTTCATTCCTTCCCCTTCTCCATTCTTCATTCCTTTCTTTCTTCACTCCTTCCTTTGCCCCTGTCTTCTTTTCCTCTTCTCCTTCCTTTCCTCTAATTCTCTCCTTCCTTTTCCACCTTTTCTCCTGCCTTTTTTCCTTCTTTTCCTCCTTCTCTTTGTTTTCCAACTTCTCTCCTTTCCTCCATCCCTCCTTATTTCTTTTCCTCATTCTCTCCTTCTTTTCTTGCTCCTTTCCCTACAGCTATCCTTCATGCCTGCCTTCTTTTACTCATACTATTTTGATACTTATTTCCTTCCTTCATTTCCTCCGCTTTCCTTTTCTCTATTCCTCCCTGCTTCCTTATTTTCCTTCTTCTAATCTTCCTTTTTTCCTTCTTTTCCTCATCCCTTCCTTCTTTTATTTCTTCCTAATTATTCTCCTTATCAACTTTTTTCTTTTCCTCTCTCCTTCTTTCCTCTGTATATGTCCTCCTTCATTGTATTCTTCCTTTTTTCTTTTCCCCATTCCTTCTTTTTTTCTTTCCTTCTTTTCCGCATCCCTTCTTTCTTCTTTTCATCCTTCCTTTCTCCTTTTCTCCTTCTTTCCTACTTTTCCTCATTTCTTTATTCCTTTCTTCTTTTTCTCTTTCCTTCCCCTTTCCTTCTTTCCTACTTTCATTTTTCATACTCCTTGCTTTCTACTTTTTCTCCTTCTTTCCTTATTTTGTCTTTTCTCCTTCCTGCCTTCCTTCCTTCTTTTCCTCCTTCCTACTTTTCCTCCTTTTTTCCTTCTATTATTCCTTCCTTCATTCTTATTCTCCTTTCTTTCTTTCCTCATTCCTTCCTTCCTGTCTTCTCCCCTTCCTTCTTTCTTTTCCCCCTTCCTTCCTACTTTTCTTCCTCTTTTCCTCCTTCCTTCCTTCTTTTTCACATTCCTTCCTTTCTTCCTTACTTCTTTTCCTCCTTCTGTCCTACTTTTCCTCATTTCTTTTTTCCTTTCTTCTTTTTCTCTTCCCTTCCACTTTCATTCCTTTCCTCCTAGTTTTCCTCCTTATTTTCTACTTTTCCTCATTCCTTCCTTCCTTCTTTTCCACACTCTTTTTCTTTCCTTCCATTCACATTCTCTCCATCCTTTCTTCTTCCACTTTCGTTCTTCTATTGGAGTCACATCCGTTTAGTTTGCTCAGTTGCTTCTATCTCACCCGTAGAACAGACTGGAGAGCGTGCCATCTTCTGCACTCTTTCTCCAGTTGGATGTGATGGCCTCCATATATCAGGGATCAGAGTGTCCCATAAGACATAACTTGCATGACATCATGGATAACATAAGGTATCAGGATACACAGGAGCCCATGAGGTATCCTACGTTTCGCCAGGGGTGCCTTATTTCTGCCCATGGCTGTTGTGTGGCTTGTATGTGTTGGGACACCTCACGGGCTCCGGTATATTCTGATACTTTATGTTACACAAGTTGTGTCTTATGGGATCCTCTCTGCATTCTGGACTGTTTGGGATTAATGGGTTTCTGGATCCAGGTAGATCTCCATGGTGGTCCATGCGCTCTAGCGGTGGGCTCACCTTTGGTAAACATTCATACAATTGTCAATATTGGCGCAGGTCTAAAAGGTGAAACCCATCCAAATAAACATTTATGACCCGTCTCATCTTGCCGACACCTTGGACGCCCATCGATCCTCCGAGTGACCCCTGCACTGTTCCTCTATGTACAGGACCGGACAAGGGGTGACAGAGGAT